>AP028909.1:31800502-32439002 GCA_036186465.1 Nesidiocoris tenuis | reverse complement strand
TGCTCAACAGTACGGAAGCGCGTACCAAACGCAGTACGGCCAGTATCCTCCGTCTTCGGCGACGGGATATTCTCAGCAGGGCGGCTACGGCTCTTATTCGGGCGGCCCTTACTCGTCGTACTATCCTCAGCCGCAGGGCGGCACCACGGCACAGCCTCCGTCCTCGATGACGTCAAATTCAGGAACTCAGCCTGCCCATGGCTCCGTTTCCTCAGCTGCAGTCGTCGACGAAGCGAACGAGATTGTCGGTAAGTCGCCAGCCACTATACTTAACTTTTGGTTTTTCTTTCTATCGAAAATCCCATTTTACGGGTCGACTGCGGTATTGTTCCCCGAAGAAGTTGATTCTTTGCCATTATGCGAAGCTCAGCTTGCTTTCTGAAAAGAATATCTCCAAAATCTAGAAGTTGTCCTAATTGAATGGAAAAATTGGATTGAGTTCCAATTGAAAATAATCAGATTTCCTTCGGTTTCAATTGGATTTTGACTAATATTGATCGCAGTGCGCCAGTTTGGTTTTCAACCCTTCTAGCTATTAGGTACGTCCCACCTGCAGGAGATAGTGAGGGGTAGTATGAAACAACATTATTTCAATCGCTTAAATTTGGGTTGGTCTCTTAAAAGCGCGATAAGAAATGATAAGATATCATTCAAAACATTTCGAATTTCAGTTTTTGTTCTAGACACCCTTGAGCTCATGAAATATGTATAAACCCCCCCCCCCCTTCTACAACTTTTCTAAGGCCTCATTTGGCCCCCTGGACAACCAAAAGAGTAAGCAACAGCAGTGACGCCAGATTTTTCGCCAAATCGGTCCGTGCTGCTCCATGATCTGGAAAATACTCTACTTTGATATTTTCGTGTTGGAGGACTTGGGGATATTTGGTGATACCTTGAGTAGTCAGTTTTCTGGGGGTCAGCTGTTGGCCGTTTCTTCTATTAATTCCCCATTTTGGTATACGAAGCTTCGAGCGGGCTCTTTCTAACGCATTTTCCACGTTGTTTGAATAGATCAAGCCTGCAACCAAAACCAGCTCACATTCCGAGGCTGTTTTTGAAAAGCGAGAACAGTTTTGTAAAAAGTTTTGTACTTGCGGATCATTGCCGTAAGAAATTGCAGTACACATCTTGAGCTTCTAATGATTTCACCATCAATGGAATCCTAGTTTATCTGGATCTTTATGGTAATGTCATACCTTGACCGAAAAGTAATGATGCCGCCGAAACTGATTCGCTCGAACTATCTTCGTTATTCCACTGATAGTTGGTTCATCAATTCAGTTTATTTGTTGAATATTCATTATTCTCCGCATGAAATTTTCCATGGACGCGTTGACACGGAAATCCAGAGTCTACATTTCCAAGAAACTACTTATTTGGAAAATAATGGATATTCAATGAATAAACTGAAATTGAGAACCCACCCTGAGGGAAGAGGGTGTACCAAGAAGGCTTCATGTACCTACTTCAATCAGGATTCACAGGCATCTGACGTCCTGCGCCATGTTTCTCTAAAAATATTCTGGAACAAACCCCCCCCCCCCCCCTATAGCAGTTTGAATTTCTCATTCATCGTCTCCAGTGTTTATTCTATGTGCGGGGGTGAAATAAACTGAGATGACGCAGATAGAGCGTATAATGAGACTCGGCGGGGATTCCCTGATTACTGGGTGTGTGTGAGAGAGAGATAGAGAAAGCCAGATGCTTGGATGGAGGTTCCTAAAAGCGATCATTCGCCAATCAAGTCAAGTCGTCGGTTGTGAGAGTGATCCAGCGATCAAGCCTTCAATCTTGTGTTGGGCGTTGCACCATACACGGTCCAACCAATCGTCAGTCGTAACTTTCCAATAGTTGTGAAGTCCGTCTCACACGTCAGACTGATCCCCTCCCTATCCCTCAGACCATGTGGACAGACCAATTCTTCAGTAATGTTGATATGCAAATTAATCGGTAATTTTTCCAAGAAACTGGGTTCCATTGTTGAACAAACAGGCCCGTACCAGGGGTGGCAAGGGGGCCGTGCCCTCCACAAAGTTTTCTGGAATTTGTTCACATAATTACTACGAACATGATAAATTTTTATTCTCAATAACGTAGGCATCCTACCTAAAAATAGGTTTTTTTCCGGATCATTGTGAGGAAGCTCCGGCTTCCTGGTCCCACCACAAATCTTGAACCAATCCTCCAAATGATGTGATTTAATTTTTGGGGGTCAGGATTGGCGGGCCAACAGCCGTATCACTCCCACAGCTCAGGACAGTGATCTGTCACCATGAATTATGGATGTTCCTTTTAATTATATCTCTCTGAATCAACGAATAATTATTATTCGTTCCAATCTGCGGTGGTGAGTGATAACGTTCGATGCTTCGCTGTCCAATTGAGTTTCACCCAGCGGTATTTCGATTTTTATGTCTTCGATCGCCATGATAAGAACGGAGTAGGCTTGTACATAACATCAAGTACCCATCTACTTATACTGCATGAGGTCAGGTTGATTCTGCTATGTACACCACTACCGACACTTTTGTGTACACCTGTGGTTTGTGTGTTGATGTCTCGAAGTTATTGTTTTCCTCTGAGGGAACCATGGAAAATTATTAATTTATGCCATTAATTTCGGCCTTGTTTTACTATTATTTCTACCAGCATTAAGGTACCTACCCTAAGTTTAAAAATAATAGCACTAGGAAAAATTTAAATTAAATTTTGGAACTGGGGGTTTCTGAGAATTTTTCTCGGAGAATCTCCTAAAGATAATAGTTTAGAGTGCAGGAAAAGCTTACCTATTGCCTCCATGTTCTGAACGTGCTCCAACATTTGCGGTTATATTGTAATAATACAAGGTTGAGGTTATATGAGGGAGTTTTTGGAGATACAAGTCCCGATCACGTAAGTTGATGTAACATTACGCAACTTAGATAAGAAGAGATAAGATGATAAGATCAAACTCAAACAATAGGCAAAATCACGTACAAAATTTTTCAAAATATGCACTTGACTGTTTGTATAGGCAATAAACCTTTGGAGGGCCCTTGACGCGTTTGTGTTCTCCTTGACCGTTCTGTAATTTAGCTTTAAATTACAGATCTTGGCGTTCATATTGTGTGCCACCATCAACATCTTCTACCATGATTGCAATCCTGAAATTATCGAAGTAGGCATCTGTTAAAAGTATCTTTCTTGAAGATGACAACAATAAACGCGACTGACAATAGATCTTCTCATGATGCAATCAACTTAACGACGGTTATGGGAAAACGTATTATTTGTTCAGGAAGATTAGTTGAACATCAACTTATTCAATTCCGTTGTCATCAGCCAACTGCCACCTGAATTTACCAGATTTCGGATGAAGTGCGCTGCTCATTTCCTCCATTTTGAAGAGGATCCCCAAAAGCTCCAAGACGCCAATTGTCATCAGTAAAAGGATACCTCGTATAGCTGAAGAGAACATGAAGAAAGCCTGCATACTGCTCGAATACATTGGAGCATCAAGTCATCATTCATCAAGTCATCATTCGTTTGAAGGATTCACCCTTTAGCTCGGGTAGTAGCTTCCTGGTGCTGTCAGGCATGTGTGGGATGAAGAAGGAAATGCCAAAAACTCCGGCAGGACTCGATCCTGGGGCCATCTACACACTAGGAAGACGCAGACGCCTTTAACTGTCGGCAATTGAGAGCAGCCCGTGGCCACACTTTCCAGACTTTTCACTGACTTCTCATTTTTTGCTTTGGTTCAGTTTTTCAAGTTTTTTTTACTACCTAATTTAATACCTACGCAAATTCCCTCACGCGCCGCCGTATTCTGCACATTCGCCATGATTCAACGTCTGCATTTGACCGCACCACCTCATGGCCATCACATTTACTACTGCTATGACACAGCATGATCGGACTGTGCCATAAAATATGTATTCTACAATACATGTAAGTCTGCAGAATGTATTGGATAAACGTAGCATGTAGGAACCATGTCAAAGAATCTTTTCCTGAATAGATTAAGTCTGATGTATTCGATACTATCGACGGGTTAGCAGTAGCTCTCAAGACTTAGATTAAGGATGAATTTAGCCTGATAACTGTTTTACTGAAATCCCTGTGCAAAATCTGAATACTCGAAATAACGTGATATTTTCAAGTTAGTTATTCTGAGATGGTTTACCGAAGTTTTGGCAGTGTTTTATTTTCATTGCCCCTACTAGAATAATTCGTCATTCGGCATGCAACACTGATTAACTCGATTTTGGCAAAAATGAGTTATTGCTATCACTGGATTGGTTTTTCCATGGGGAATCCGGTGGTACCACTGGTTTGCGCGAATTCGGGAGAAAAAGCTGTCAGAAACCGTTTTGAGCAACACCGCTTAACTTTTCTTTAGCTCAACTTTAACTATTCTAAAGCCCTGTTAGGTGCAGCTACTTTTTTATTATTATCCAACTGTTTGTTACATTTTCACTCAATTTTTTAAGCAATAATCCAATTAACAGTTTTTTGGATTTCCTGAAAAGTGAAAAAATCGAGTTAATCACTGTTGCATTCCGAAAGACAAATTGTTCTTCAATGATGACATAATCGATGATTGTCTGTCGCTCTATTTCTCAGAATGTTCCCCCCAGTAAAGACAGATAGTGATAGGTTATGGCAGGGCTTAACCGTTGCTATTTATTAAGGCGCTAGTTCTGTCGGGAATTGAAGTTAAATAAGTATGAGAAATACTTATGTTGTAACCGACCTTTTTCATTGTGACTTGAAGTTGAAGAGTTCTTTTTGCCGCTTGAATTGACTGAAATCATCGAGGAGACCTTGAAAGTAGCAAAAAAAGTATCCAATGTTTCCTTTCTTTGATCATGATCATACGGTTCAGCATTTTTCACGACGGGCCGCATGGTGTTAGTTGGGGCCGGTGAAAGAAAAACGTCAGCCTTCACATAGAAGTTTTTCTGCTTACTTTTCAGGGTACTAACAATTCGAGTAGTTGTGACGAACCCCACAAGAACCTTCCCACGCTAAAGGGACGCAATATTTTCTGAAATGAGATCGGTGCGAATAGCTTCCTATTCTTCAAGAACAGATGATGGGGGCATCACGTTGACAGCGAATTGTTTTCTCCCTCTTTTTTTTGTGACGTTTTTGAGTGAACTGCTGTACATTCGAATTCGGTCCGTGCGATTTTCCATGGTTCCCCCCTTGACTCGAGGTTGTTTGTTACAGATTTTTGCACTTATACAGTTTTTTGTCATATTTATTCTATGGTAAAATATATTTTTTCACCGTTTTTTCATTCCTTAAACGAAAACAAAAAAAAGTAACGAAAAAAAGGAACAATGTAACGGCACGTTGTGCTCACCGCACGAGGGTGGGACGGGCGGTGGCGGTGACCCCGCCAGGCTGACGGTTGGTATGCAAAAAACTGCATTCAAGTTGACGTACGTATTGTGAGCTACAAATGAGTACCTACCATTGCCGTACATGATTTTATCGATCACTTTCATGTTTTGCCTTTTGTGCTTACCAATTGCAACTAATTTGTAGATGTAACTTCCTTCGAGGTGTACCCCCGGCGAAGCGGCATTATCATCAATACCGCCAGGTGTCTGTATGAACACTGATTTAATCGTGACTTTTTCTAAAGGTCTCCGCTATTATATAATTACTGTGCTATTACGCTGTGATTT
This sequence comes from Nesidiocoris tenuis, assembly GCA_036186465.1. Taxonomy (NCBI): domain Eukaryota; kingdom Metazoa; phylum Arthropoda; class Insecta; order Hemiptera; family Miridae; genus Nesidiocoris; species Nesidiocoris tenuis. Next base: position 32,433,324 of record AP028909.1, on the reverse strand, counting down.
ATGACGTATACTATTTCACGATTAATAACGTATTTTACAGATCTCATGACGTACTTACATTGTGGGATACGAATATTCATGCGGGCCCCATTCCGGGGCTTGTTGATTTTTCCTTGTCCTCTCCAAATCAGATGTTCATTCGCCATCTTTTGATTCTGTGTGTCTCTAGAACACTCGAAGAAGATCGACGTTGAGAAAGAGAATAAGGAATACGCCGAGTCGATCCTCGACCATTTGGCGGATTTAGCCTCGACTACCCTGGTGGACAGGCAGCTTTTCCAGGTACCTATACCTGATAACGTGGGATACGTGATTTTAAATCGAAATTTACCACAAACTCTATAAGGTTTGACAATTGGGTGCCAATTCACGTGGGAATGTTGTTGCTTTTTTCCAGGACGAAATGTACAAATTGGACATTATCGATGTTTCCATCCCTCGTCTGCCTGCTAAGTTGATAAATCAGGATGAAGCGAGAAGAGCCGTGGAAGCGCAGGAACCTTTCATTCAACTCGATGCCGACTTGATGGGCCCGTTGGAGGCTTCGCCGGATGAAGGATCTGAAGAGCCAGCTGAGAAGAAGAGAAAGCTGTCTACTCACGAAGAGTCGACCAAAGAAGCCGAACTGGAAGAGGCTGCAAAAGCCGACGAAACTGACAAAGTTCCCGAGGAAACTGTTGTCAAAGTTGAACAGGAAGATGAGGAAACGCGAGAAAAGAAGGCGAAACAGAAGGAAGAATGGGCCCAAGCGAAACGGTTTATGGCCGAAGTTGACGTTCTACCGATGATGACGGAGACGGAAAGTGTTTCATCTGAATCCACGCGTATCTCTGACGATGACATCGAATCGTTGAACGGAGAGAGCAAAACGGAGTCACAGGCGAAGGAAACGCAAATCGCCGGATCGGCAAATGCTATGGAGACTGACGATGGGGCAGCGGATGTGCGGGTTGAAGAGAACGCGGCTGAAAATTTACGTTCCGAGAATGAAAGTACGAGTGAGCGACTGGGTGACTCGAAGTACGATCCCGATGACGATAGCATGGAGGATGCTGACCCAGAAACGCCAGCGGAGTCGACTGCAGCACCGACGACGAGCCTTCAAGAGTCGACTGCAGCACCTAGTCCTCAGCAGTCGAGCCGCATGGATGACACCACCGAGTTTCACAGGGTCACCCGCAGCGGAGCCCGGAAACAGGCAGCACCGCCTATCGAAGAGGTGCAATTCGTTGACGAGACGTCCCAATTGTCCGAGACTGTCGAGGAATTGGACGCTGAACCGATCGTTGACGAGGATTCCCTTGACGACCAGCCGCTGAGCGCCCGCCTCGGGTCCTGCGATCTTCAGCGATCCCCAACCGAAGAAGTGATCATCGAGGACTGCACAGATAGTCGGATCAGCGGATCCGGATCTGTCGAAGACGTGAACCTTCGGACGACGGTGATTTCCTCTGACGACAGTAGCAGTCGCGGGTCTGTCGACGCTTCGAATTTGATCGGCAACCTCGTCAATGGAGAAGATGACGCCGAAAGTCTTCAGGAGGAAACAAGAGACGCCGATTCACAGGACGGATCGGATTCGAGCGAAGACTGATCTGCTCTCCACCGGTTTGGAAAAGATGTCTGAATTCGTTTGAAATTTTCGAGAAATTTCCGTGTACATATTTTCTTGTATAATTTTGTACCCACGTCAGATTGTGATTCCATCTTTGTCACGTTTGGCAACTCCGCACCGCAAATGCAACGCGTGTTTCTGTCTTGCTATTGGAATTAAACTCTTTGTAGCACTCAAACGCTCTTCTATACCTGTTTAGTTGTAGTTCTGTGTCCTGGATAAGGGTCTACCTAAAACCGTTTCTGTTGACTTAACTATAGAATTGGGAGCTCAGCCGACGTCGTAATAGAATTGGGAGATGCTTGAATGGTAGGAAGTGTGCGTAGTGGTCTGGTTGACCAATTTGAATTTTTGGCGAGCCAGGGTTCGGAGTATGTTTCTATTTCGGTTTTGTAACATTGTTTTTGTTCCAGGAGCGTGAGTGTAGGCATTTGTGGGTGCTTACGCATGCGCAGTGCAAGGTTTGGTAGGCAACGCGCCAGCAGCTGACACAAACATTACAAAACTTTACACTGCGCATGCCGACTCACACTCCTAGACCAAGCTCATTATTGAGGTCAAACAGGTCCGGTTTAATTAGTGTTTGATTTCACTTACATCAGCTCGTCGAAGCTACAATCGAAACTACGCATTTATTTGATAAAAAATACTTAAACTAAATTACAAAGCCAACTGTCACAATTATAAAATATTCAACAGTATTTTACGAGAACAACGAGTAACAATTTATTGTAGATAAGCGTAGGAATTTGGAATGTAACGAAATCTCAGTTCGTTCAACAGAAGTTTGGCTTGGTTTCCGTCGGCAGCACCAAGAACAGTTTTTGGATCAGGATGGTCGATTTATCTGAAAAACAGAAATGTCAGTAAAAGTTATTATTTTTCAGAATAGAGCTTCAGCTAATTCTTGGTAACTAGGTACAAAGAAAGAATGATTACCCCAAAAAAGATTCCTCGATTTTTCGGTCCGCTCTTTTCTCCGGACGAAAGCGTAGTATATTGGGATGCCAGCCAGAACTATCATTACTCCGATTACTGCAAGAAATGAGTCAATTACTAAGCAATTCCAAATCTCGATTCTACTGAACAGATCTTGTAGGATCTAAAAGTTTGATCACAGCCTTAAGAAACCAATAATTTGATCAAAGCGTTTTTCGCCCTATTTTCTCAAATAATCCCACAAAATCAAACCTTACAAGAATTGAGAGGCTCTTTGATGGTAGAGGCAACGACGAGGAATAACACGCACAGGAGGAAGATAACAGGTACGGCCAGGTGGACCTTGATAGGTCTGCGCATATCGGGCTTCGTCCTGCGCATGTACAAAAGGCCGGCGATACATGCGCCCACAGACACCCACAAAACCTGGCTGAAGTAGTTGATGAGGACGAACACGTCGCTCCAGCAGACCATCACGACCGAGGCCATGCCCTGTTGGAGTACGAGACTTTTATCGTATTGCAGTCATTGTCCCAAAACGATTTTCAAATCTATGGAAATTCTCGTTTTTGGGGTTTTGACCTGTTGAGAACAAGTCTTGAAAATTGGTTCAGTTTTGAGACGCAGTTCGTGGTTGTCCTCAATCAGGCAGACGATGCTTACCGTAAATAAGAGAGAGGGTATCGGAGTGCACCGGTTGGGGTGAATGAAGGCGAACATGGCGGGCAGGTGGTTTTGCTGGGCGCCGACCATGAAAAGGCGGGCGGAGGTGAAGAGAATGCCGTTGACGCCGCCAAATGTCGACAGTGCGACAAAGATGGGCACGCACCAAGAGAGAGGACCGAACATCTTCTGTCCGAATGTCTGCAATGGGAATTTTGGAACAACAAAATAAGGAGAGAATCTGCAAAAACGTTGTGGAAAGGGATCCATAAGGAGGAAGGAGGAAGTCGGGTATCGCGGAGTCTCCGTGAGTCTCCCAGAATGAAAATTCAAATTCAGCTTTAAAAAACGCAGCTAAGTTGATTAGTGACAAGAAAGTGGCCTCTCCCAACTAAGCTGTCTAACCCAAAAACGTTCACTTTCTAACAGCCGAATCGCAGTTTTGCAGTTCCAAGCCTGTAAACAGATGCCCTCGTGTAAAAAGTCGGTATCAAGGGTGGGAATGCATCTGATAGGGAATTTAACACCCGACATTTTCATCATCACGTTTTTGCCTTAAACCCATAGATACTTTGGCCGTAAACCCAAGAAAACTGCGAATAAACGTGATTTTGGCTGTATCACTCCCCCGAAATTGACCACGTTGACCAAAATCTTTAAAAAACACCGAATTTCATGTTTCCTAGTCAAAATTCAAAGATTCGCGCCAAAAAAACCCCAGAGTCAAATCCATCATTTTTTTGAAATTTTTCCGAGTCTCATACCTTGGATTTTTTTAGCAAATGTGTCAATCACCGATCCAAAAAGAGGGAAATGATTTTGTGAAATGAATATCATCTTACCACAGCAACGGCTGGAGATGCAATCATTTCTTGAGGGGAAACGACGGCGAAATAGGCGAGATTCGCAGCGATGTAGATTATCGTTACTATGGGCATCGCTATCCATATTGCTCGAGGAAGGTTCCTGCAAACAGAATCAGTTTTGAACGCTCGTTTACTTGATCATACAGCATTTTTAATAAGCAACTATTTCTTTGTTGAGGTGAGGGAGAGAGTGGTAGCCCATCGAACTCTCACATTCTTTATTCTTCCTAGCGCTTTCGCCCCGCTGGGCCTCTTCAGAAATAGACATTTTTCCCCCTCACAAGGGGCTAGGTTTTTCTACAAGTATCACCCAGTTCGTCAGTCCTTAACTCAGTTGCGCTACAATCAATTGAACTGCACTAGGCCGAATTTTTTTAATATTCTTAAAATTCCCCCCTCCCCTGGGGCTTTTATGGATTATAACTGGGGTATGTGCAGCTATGGAAAGTAAATGCTTCGACGAGAACCATAATTTTTGCAATTTCCAGTTCGACTGCTTTCTATTTGCCCGCCGGTAGTTTGGCAGATACTTAGTTTCTGGTCGTAAGACTTGTTTACATTAGAAAACTCTTTCGCCGATTATGCCGTCATTTGGCTAATATTTATGAGACGGGCTGATCGAAGATTGATATGGAGTCAAACCAGTCGAATACTGATGAGGGCCGGTCAACTTGCAAAACTGTTCTTGAAAAATTACTCCGGCATTATTTCATTTTTTAAACCTGTTAAATCGTCGTTTAAGAAGCAACAAAGCCGAACACACTTTTTCCAGCATTTTTCGGAGAGCCTAAAAACCGTTTTTTTTCTACTACTGCCGAATATTTTCCACGAATGTTCTGTATTTCGCTTCATTTCAGCTCTCAAAAACTGCCCTTGAACAATTCACGCTGAAAACTAGAAGGCTGAGAGAAAAATCAGTAAAAATGCGAGGGTTAGGTCGTTTGAGAAGGTGGGTTAGGCGGGATCCCAGACGGTAAATTTCAATCACTTTTGGTTTATTGGCAACTAGATTGGATTAGGTGGTTTTGCCCGGCTAAACGAAAGAAATTCATTAGGCGGTGTTGGCATTTTTGCAATTTTGGTGCCTTTAGAGGGCGATAATAAAACTTTGGGCGATTCCACGATGTCGGGCGTGAAATTTTGAATAAGATAGTATCACTAACTCATTTTGGCCAAACTCTGGGTTAGGCGATGTTGCTCCCTAATGTACGAAATGCGAATTATAATTTTTCTTCGCAATACTTTTTTGGCTACGCGAACTGACTCGGTATAGCGACAAGAAATGTGATCTACTTTGTGTCAGATTGTTAGCTTTACCTAACCAGCACTCTCTTGTTTTCAATCTGCTTTTATCGGTCAGTTTCTCGGTCGTTTTTCTCGCCAACTCGTTACCAAGTCGACTGGTCCCAAGGGCTTCGTTGGCTTCGCCTTTTCCATAGTCATTCGAACAGTTTGCAACAGATAAGAGGCCCTGCCATGCCCTACATCCAGGGACCGAGTTTTCTCTTGCGAGCGTCTTCAATCAACCCTCCCGCACCCTCTTTTGTGTGAAGTATGCATTATGTATTCAATCCCCTTGAGATCTTCTATCTTTAGGAGTCAATTTTGTATTGTTCTTCTTCGCAAGGACGCCATCAATATTTATTGTGTTTTATTTTCAACCAATCAGCTTTTCACGAACATTTTGGTACTGAATTCTGATAAATTTGGTGACACCTCGAAACATAATATGTTTCGATATTATCGTCATTCGGCATGCAACATTGATCAACTCGATTTATGGCAAAAATTAGTATTGGTGCCACTGGATTGGTTTTTCCACGGGGAATCCGGTGTATATTTTTAGGAAGGAGGCTGCATTTCTACCGGGAAACTTCATCATCAAAATTGAACGAATTTTTTACCTAGGCCAACTTTTTGGTTTTGCTTTACAAGACTGGCCCAATAGAGGAACGGTAATTCGAGTTTTTCGCCTGTAGCCTTGCCGAGGCTGCTTCTCGAATGCAAAGTAGCCAAAAAAAGGCTTCCGAATTTAAGCAGGCCGGATGCCTTTACGGGTGAAGTGTTTTCGAGTAGTTGGGGACTTGGCTGAACTGATAATGGAATACCCGTATCAACCGGTCGTTGGGGCTTTTCTAGTATTTGAAGATCCCTGGCGTCTGGTTGGGACGACGTCAAGCTGGAAACTTTATCTGACTGTTCGTGATCGGCGGGCGATTGTGCCAATATTTGTACGGCCTTTCGAGAAATGAGGGGAATCAGCCTGGAAAGCCCTGTCACATCCAAACACAAATGACTCGACTCAAGGGTTTTGCTAAACGTAGTAAATGTTTCTGAAAATATGTGATAGTACTTTCATGCTAAACGGAAAATAAATGTTCATTGAGTATATTCATAGAGGTCTTCCTCTGAAATTTCTCCGAAAGATATGTCAACTACAGATTCTGAATTGACTTAAAATCAATTTTGAGGGGGCTACAGTCAAGTTGAAATTTATGAAAAAGGTAAATTTATGAAAGATATCTTTTTCATACGGAATTCCAACGCCAATGTTTTAGTATCTTGAGCTTCACAATACCGCGTGCTGTAATTTTCGGATTTGAGCTTTGTCAACTCGGTTGTTCGACATTTCCGGTGAATGGTCCCTGATTTCGAAGAGAATAGCATCCAATCAGGGGTCTAACGAGCCAAGACTAATTGATTAAGTTTGCCCGCTGGGGAGCTTTACATTCTCGATGAATGGGGGATCAACACGATACCAGAAATTCCATCCATTGATCCTGAAATCGGATTGCTAAGCGGTTAAGAATAAAACAATTCAATTTTTAAATGTTTGCAAATTTTTAAGAAAATTTAAAATTCAAATGCCTTGGCGTATAGGTGATTAACACATGTAAGGCCAATAAAGCAATAATGCAGTCTGCCAAAGCAAAAATATGGTAAGGGGGTACAGAAATGGTTGATTTGAAAGGACAAGCGTTGAAAGGCCGAAGAATTTCGACCATTCGATGCATATTCAAATAAACCCTGCTCTATTTCGATATCCAGCAAGTTAACTCGTTAATAAATGTCATACTTTTGAAAATAAACTTTTTTTGAACTTTTAACTTTTTTCAAAATTCTGCAATAGGTGCACTTCTCAGAAGTTGCAGGGCCCATTTGACTGTATGGCCGAATGAACGATCAGCTTGTTTACATTCAACTAGTTGACTCTTATAAGGTTGGAGGTTTAGAATGACGTAGATACTTAACTGCTTGGTCAGCAGAACCGTACGATTGCGCCAGTGTCAGCCCGAACAAACACTCGGGCTGAACGACGCAGAATAGAGGTTAATAAGTTTTGACCGAATTTTTTACAGAAATATCATGACTAAGGAACAACCGCAATACAAATAATATTGCAACACAGCGTTTCACTACCATAACCACAACAACTTAATTCATCCAAATTATTATGCAAATTATTATTATTATGGCTTTTATCCAATTATATGCATAATCTGCAATACCAACTGAGATCTTGATGAGGGATTGTACCAATTTACGAGCTCGTTAGGATTCAATAGACCGAAAAATAATTGCAAATGATATCCTCAAACAACAGATAATAAATCTGAACCTACTTCGAGATAGCGGTGAATTTAGTCTATCTACAATACTTTGGTAGGTCCATAACAACTTTGGCTACAAAACAAAAAGCAAATTCTATTCTAAGGAATGTCCTTTACGAGTTGCAAGCCTAGAGGAATTTTTTATGGAAAAATTCGGGGTTAATTCGGGATTTGGCCACATTTTTCCATCAATCCATGCTATGGCCAACTATCTTTGTAAAGGAATTTTTCGAGCTTAGTTTTTTTCTCTTAAATGTGCAAAAAGATACGACTTCACAAAATGGGTTTGTAAAATGAGTACCGTAAACCGGGGTGACTCTGGTACACTTTTTGAAGGTTTTTTGGTTTTTCGGCGTTCTAATATTTTTTAATAGCCAAATTCTTATTTTTCTTCAGTAGGTATACCCTTCAGGAGTGTTTCTAATTTTGTTAGAATTTTTTCAGATGAAAAGTGAAGGTGCTACGCCATTTTTTGTGTGTACTATTTTCACCCCGTGATTCGGGGTGACTATGGTACACACATTTTTTTCACTGATCAACATACCCACGAGCGACGCTGTAATGTTTTCACCCCGTGTATTAGATTCTCCGACTTTTCAAAAGCATGTTCCACCCGAAAAAGTCGCTAATAGCCCATTTTTTCGGCTCAAATTTCAAAACTAAGATGGAAAAATGAGGCTTCTAGCGGCTGTTCATGGGTTTGAACATCTTTGAACGAGTCATGATAATTTAGGGAATCGGAAAAGGGTTTTTAGTGAAAACAAACGTTTCTTTTCTGAAATTTCAGTCTTGTATTGGTTTAAATCATCACAGATCGCCGTTATTTAAACTCAATTGGTATTGTCGAAACTCGACCATATCATAGGTAGGATTATCACAGAGGAAAATCTTGGTGCAGGTACCGACCAAAGCTTAGCCCAAGAAAATACCAAACTGGAGGAAAAACCCAAATCTGGAGATGTCGGGATTTTTCTTCTGAAATCCTCCCACCCAATCAAGCCCCGTTCAAAATATTGTTGACAGCAGTCATCAGGATCTCATGTGAATGATTCCGGTAGGGTCTTGCCCCAAGACGTCGTTAGTAGTGTCTGGGCATGGTTTTCACTGAAATTGGAGCAAGAAAACCATCATGTTCTGCGAAACCACGAACTGACATCATGTACTATAGTCACCCCGTGATTTGCAGTTTATTTGCTCATTACTCAGTAATTATCCACCCAAGAACAAACCTGAACGTTTTTTGGCATGAATAGCTTCACAATGAGTTAGTTGATGCATAAAAAATACTTACACAGCTCGAATGACTCCCAGCATGGGTCGGCTGAGCAACTTTGGCAAGCAACAACACCGAAGCCAGTTATCACGTCTCATCATTTTTATCAACCAAAAACGGGAAGTTCCATAGAGAACAGATTAGCTGCGTGTGGCCACTAGCCCCATCTATCCTTACTACGGGAAAAATTGGAACGAGTCGTTCCGTCTACTTTTGAGTACGTTAGGTAGGTTCAAAGTTGAAAACCGTGCATGTACCATAGTCACCCCGGGTGTCACATAGTCACCCCGGTTTACGGTATGTAAAATGGGTAACAAGGGGTTGGAGGCAATGCAATAAAAAAGTGTGGTAATATTTGGATTCGGGAATTGTACGCAGTTGCAAGCTGTTACCAATAAAATCAGGTTAAAAAAACAGACCTTAGATACGGCTTTATGAACCATCATTCAATCGCCGCTTCAACTATTGGATGGAATACGACGCATAAATTGGAATTTCGTTACGCGGAGTTAGGAATATTAATTTCTCTGTTGTTCTGATACTTTGGCGCTCCCATCACTGATACAGAGACTTGATCATCGATGCAAATGACATGTGCACCCACCTGTAGGGATCCTTGAGTTCTTCAGTTACGAAGTTGAGATAATTCCAGCCGCCGAAGGCGAACAGGCCGGAAAAGAGAGCCATCGCCAGCGATGTCAAAGAGTGGTCGCCCTCCATCGGCCTGTCGAAGTTTTCCGTGTGCCCTGGAACGGTGAAAAAACTATAATCGCCGATGACACGTTATCAATATTCAATGGACGCATTCGACAGAAAATAATTGTGAGGTGCGGCATTGACTCAAATACAACCTCGTCCACACAAGCCTGAACATTCCTGAACGAACAAATGCGAACTCCGGATTGGGGATGTTTGGGTTAATGTGGGCGTGACGGCGAATATTTGGAATTCGGGAAATTGTTCGCTCGGGATTGGATCGCGTCCACCACAATGAATGCGAATAAACGTGAATCCCGACCGTGACGGATGCTGAAGTTTGAATATGGATTGATATACGCGGATACAGAGAAGGCCTGCAGTTATAGGTTAAGGCCAAGACAGCAGGAGGTGCAGGTTCGAGTCCTGCAGGAGAGGATAGGTAATTAAGGTCATCCTTCAAAGCTGGGCTTGTTCAACGATCCATGGTATGGATCAAGCTCGGAAAATGTGAATAGGTTGGCTGTAAAAACGCAGCTTGAGCCTCAATTCCGATTATCATTAAATGATAAATTTTACTCGTTAATATCCAAAGCTCTTCTCCTATTAGAGGTGTGGTAGCATCAAATTTACAAGATACTGCAAAATGGGTTTACTTTGCAGGAAATCGCTCTCCTAACTTTCCTGAGCCTCTCCCCAAGTCAGGAAAGCGATTTCCTTGAATTGTGCGAAGTCCCTAGTGCACATTAACCCCATTTTAAGGTACCTAACGATTGTTTCCAAGATTATGCAAGAATGTATGCACCTGTTGCTATGTGGTAAAGTCCAGCCACGATGATCGCCATCAAAGCGATCACTTTGGCCGAAGTGAAGACGTTTTGTATGGCCATGGCACATCTAACGCTCGCACAGTTCACCAACGTCAGGAAACCTGAAATCGAATTTATTCGTGTTGAGCACACCAAAACCTGGTGGAATGCCGGACATGCACTGCATTTTTACGGCACACATATTCAAACAGCGGCATGGGTTGCCTTGAAAGCTCCTTGAAGGTATCAAAGGATGTTCTCTGCATGCAAAATGATGTGCAGAATTGAATCCAGAGTAAAACCAGTCAGGTCACACTTACAGAGAGCAGAAGCCGCTAGGAGCGATACGGCTGCAGAGGGCGGGTCGCAGTCGGGGAAAAACGGCTTGGCCGCGTATTGGGCAAATGTCAACGCTACAATTGCCTGCAAGAAGAGGAAAATTGTAATCTGCATCACCCGACAATGTACACTAGTTTGAACAACGTATTGCCCCCTGACCTGAGTGGTCGGACGGACGATGACCAGGGCAGCCCACAAGCGGAGGAAGGCGGGCAGGTCACCGAACGCTTCCAGGATGTAAGCGTAGTCGCCTCCAGATCTCGAGATGGCCGTGCCAAGTTCGGCAAAGCACAGGGCGCCCAAGGTGCTGAAGATGCCAGACGCTGTCCATACCAGCAGCGAAGTGCCGACGCTCCTCGTGTACAAATAAACGCCTGTCGGACTGGAAACAATAAAGAAGCATTACCAGCATTTTTGAGGAACCAGGAAACCGGAGGTGTCCCATGCCGCTAAAAAAAGTATTGACGTGGATGAAGCATTTTTCCAGTTTACCAAATCCAGATCCATTTCTAGTTTTATCACATCCAGATTCCATGCCCACCAAAATTTTGAAAATCTAGGTCTGCACAGATCACAGGTTCCAGTCCAACCAGATCACGAGTCTACCATACCCAGGTTTTAGCCAGATCCAGGTCTAGATTCATCTGATTTCTAGTTTTCCAGGTCTAGTATAACTTCATCAAATTAGGTTAGGCATTCGATGTCTGGATCTCCACAGGTTGAAAATGCGAGGCTCCCCAGATCTCGATTCCAAGTCGTCAGACATGGAATTCAGGTCATCAGATCTTGGCTTCAAGGTCATCAGATCTTGGCTTCAAGGTCATCAGATCTTGACTCCAGGTCATCAGATCTTGACTCCAGTTCATCAGATCTTGACTCCAGGTCATCAGATCTTGACTTCATGCCATCATATCTCGAATTCAGATCATCAGATCTTGACTTCAGGTTATCATATCTTGACTCCAGGTTCCAAATATTGAATATATGGACTGCTAGAGTGGCTGAGCTTTCTTAAAAGGGTTGGTCTCGTCTCGATCCCCGTTGAGGCTCATAGGGTTCGAATCCCACCCATGCCCAGGAATTGTCGTGACCATTGGAAGTCCTCCTATTCCCAGAAATTCTGCAATGTAGACATCAATTTTGACGTAAAGCAGACCCAATTAAAGTATGCTAATTTTAACATTGCGAATAAATAAAAATAATGAAACGGATTGAAGTCGTATGACTTGTTTGTACAGCTGTTCAATCGTCAAAGTTATGATGGTTTTCGTCGCCAATTCGTCGAAGGTTCCGAATTGATATGCGTCGTGTTGTGACACGTTATAAGTCGCGAGCAACCTTATCTGCCAGGCGTATCAGATGTCCGAGTCGAATGCCTACAAGTTCCTTGTAATGGGATACAGCCAAACCCCCGACTGTTGTCTGACCGACTGACATACTCAACACATAAATACTAACCCACTCAAGTACATACGCAATTTATATTTAGGCTGATAGGTAAGTGCGTTTTTCACATGATTCATTCGCAACCCGACGAAACTGACGTGTACGAGGCCCACGTGGGTACTTGAAGACTCCGAATAGTTCAATGTCAGAGTCCGTAGATAGGTACCACACTATTAACAATAATTGAGCGCGCAGATAACACTTAATACCTTTGTTTTCAAACCAATGTAAAATACAGACCAACAGGCCATTATATATTTTTGCCAATAAACTGCCATTATTGCTTTCCTTTTCTATAATCCAAGTTGCCCTGGGCATGCCCTGCTGCCCTGAAGAGAATCATACTCAACAATGCAAACTTGCCTGAAATAAAAAATACGCCAAGTTATCGAAACATAAAAAATATCCACGTATTCTGCAAGGTAAAAGAACAGATTTTAAGACCAAATACGCTCAAAATATTCATTTATGTGACCGAAAAAAATAAAATAAAATACAAGAAAAATGCCGAAGAAAGTTGAGTATAGAGGAGCTATGGCCGTTTTTGTAATTGAACTCAGGGACAAACAGACACTTGTTCTTGAAATCGCCTTAATTCTACGCAATTTCTCAATTTTATTTCACCATGTTTTGAAGTTTGTCTCGGGAAGATAGATAATCCCGGAATTTTGATTGCTCGCTTACGAGTTGGGAGCGTTTTTAATGTTGTCAGTTTTATTTTTCACCAGCCATAAAAACGAACCAATTTGAGCGTTCTTGGTCTTTGTTTTCTTCGCAGAACAGGTACTTGGACATTTTTATTCCGTTAACTTGAAGTGCTGACCTATTTTGAATTTATAAAGTTATAAAGTCGGTACCAATTGAAGAGAAAACCCCATTGAAACCAGTTAAGAGTCCGCATCTGATACCAACTCGGCAGTTTTTTGGTCTATCTTGAAATTTAAATTTAATTGCTAACTGGTAATTGCTATACTTAGCTGCGTTTTTGAGGGTATCCAGTTGAAATTTTTGAATTAGGATACCACGTGGGTATGTACTTTTCGTACAAGCACAAACTTGAATTGTTAATAAATTTTTATTTATCGAGTAAATTGATAAAAAATACGGTTAACCTACCTGACAAATATGCCGGAGCCGATGATCGAACCGACGATGATGGCAACACCGTTGAACAGCGTTATCTTCCTTTTGAGCGCGACCGTTTCCGTCATCGGACCGACGTCAATCGACCGACGATGCGGCGAACGTCGACGTCAAAAATCGCAACCGCCGACTGCTGCGGATTTCGCTCGACTGAAACGTCGGAAAACGTGCGGATGGCAAGAAAGGGTTTCCCTGTCGCTGGAATAATGGGAGGGGAATAGAGAGGGACCGGGTGGGAAACGAGCGTGCGAGAATGAGAGAGAAGAGGGGTTGCTTCGGACTGGGTAGTCCGGGTACCGGGGAGGGTTCCCCGCCTGTTGCTATAGCAACGTTACCACCTCACCTCTCAGCCACGTGTGGCGCAGTCGAAACGTCACGGATGATGTCACAGCGGCATCAAGTGGCGTCACGCTCAGCAAGGGGAGGCGTCGCAATGTGAAACATGTTGAGATAGGTACATATCTTACCATTGTCGGAAAATTTGTCAGCATTGTGCTGATCACACACGGTACGTCAGAGTTGATGTCAAAATAATTTGCTGGTTCTGTAATTTGCGGTTACTCAGACGGTTGAGCAGAGCTTGGATTGGTCAAAATCGGTTCAGTATTTCGAGCGCAGTAGGTATGGAATACTTGTTTCTTTGAATTAAAAGGAAACGTCCCTGATTCAAGTTTTCCTTGAAACTACGTTCGAAAGTCGACTAGAAATTCGTGGACAGCTTTTCATTGGTACCAAAAAACTGAATCGGTGCGAGAAGTTTTGGCTCAGTCAATTTGAAGCAAACCGAATAATTGTGTTGGCGCTTAATTAAAAAAATTACCCAAGCCTGGTTTGGAGTTTTCGACTATTTTTCTCGTTAAAAATTTTTCGTTAGAACGCACCAGTCTTCAAAATTCTGGAAAAGTTCTTCTTTGCTCCTCCGGATAAAATTCTGTATAATATACACGGTATATATAATACAGTATAATACAGTATATATAATATAGAATATTATTCTAAATTTTGAGAAATTGACCAACACATCGAAAACTCCAAATTACCTTCCAAAAATCCACATACCTTTTTACAAAAACGACGATTTTTAGCTATTTTCCAACTGAGAATAAAACTTTTACCTTTTATTTTTACTTTCACTTTTACCTGTTTACGTCCTGTTAACCCACAATTCGAATTACTCGCAGTACATCCTATAAGCAGGTGTTTTCTATTTTTTTTTCCGGTCACAAAAATGAACCGATTTGAGTGTTCATGGTATCAAGCGCTTGGTTTTACCTTGCATAATACATGAATGTTTTTTATGTTCAGGTAACTTGACAAATTTTGATTTTAGGTGGGTTTTAAAATTTGCATAATGAGTTTTTAGATGAATAAATAAAAATTATAATAAATTTTTTTTGATTTTCTTAGAAAATGTTTGTTACTTAAGTGATAATATAATTTCTGAAACTATCATAAAAACGCACTATGCAAAAATCCATCAAAATTTGTCAAAAATATCAAAAAATGTTTTTCATAAACTTTGTGATATAGGTAGACCTAGGTAGACCTACCTGTACATTTTTTAAAATATTTTTATCATAAATATTTTTTGATATTTATGACAAAGTTCGATAAATTTTTGAGTAGGTAAGTAGTGCTTTTTTTGATAATTTTTGATAGTTTTTTCTTCTTGTTTTTTAATAAACAGCCTTTAAAGTAGTTGGAATATAATTAATTAGTATTAGAAAATCACCAATCAAAACATGGAAGGGCTATATACGCACCACAGGTTCCAGATTGGGATGTAACATGACTGGTCACATTTTGACCTTATTTCTGACTTTTTTGCGACTTTCACCCACCCACATTTTGGAAAATCCGCCCCGCTGCGAGTGAACTATCTTCGGCGGATCCCCACTCGAGAAATTCTCTCCATCTGAGCCGCAAGTCACAACCGGGACACGAGTACGAGCAAACGACGACCACACCGACCGAAAAAAGGGACAGTTGCCAGAGAATTTTCAGGCACAAATGCTACCTTTTAATGTGCCACTGTCAGTCTCATCTTTTCTTCGGTCCATTCATGTTCGACATTGGGCCGTATTTGTAAATTCGGTCGGAAAAAATGTAAAATCCGCCAAATTTGGGAGTTTCGGATTGTTGGATAGGAAAACCCAAATTCTGCCACTGAAGAAAATTACGTTACCCTATAACTTCAGTTGGTAACATTTTTTTCTACAACACCACGCCATTTAAATTTAAATAAAGGTAAGAATTTCTATCATTTTCGCAGTTTTTGGTAAATTTATCCGGTCAGAAGATGCGTGTCATGTTTTGTCGTTTCTATCGACCTTGGGCCCCTTACATGGCAGCTGTTTTTAGAATTTTCTCCGTTTTCTATGACATTTCTTCAGTGAAATAGTGATTTTAGGACTCAGGCGTAACATAAGAATTTTCGGAAAAATCGACTTCGAAATTTTCACTCGAAACTTTGCATATGAAAACAAAGTGAATAATCCAATAACTGGAAAACTTCAAATCTGCAGGACCAACAGGCGAATTTAGCCTTAATTTGAAAACAATTTCATAGGTAAATTAAATGTTTACTGGTGAAAATTTTTCAAAGGTTTTACGAACAATTTTATCAAATAATCGTGCATTACTTTTGCGAATATTTTTAGATTTAATTCAAGGTCTAGGAAATTAGGCTGGAGGGCTTTTCTGGAATTTGTACCTAGAATTTTATGTTTAGCTGAATGTTTTCACTTCGACCTTGGACCCCTTACAAGGCTGCTGTTTTTAGAATTTTCCATCTTATGCGATGACGTACTTGTATTTGCTCGATAGCTATTGATGACAAAATTTGGGTCAGGTTCTCATAATAGTTGAAGTTAAATACGCAAGCTATGCACACTAATTTTTTTAAATTTTTCATAACTTGCAGGATTTTTTGATCTTGGGATTTCTAGGTGCTGAATTTCCGAAAACTTTGCCGACTCGACAACGATAATTATTTTCTAGTTATTCATTTTTTCCCATTTTCGAATCGGTAACATCTTGGGATAAAAACATGGTTAACTGTTTCCTCTAATCCCCAACGGCCTTCAAGTTTTGAGCGTAGGAGTGAAAAATCAACTGCAAAATTGATCAAAAATTGATATTTTTAAAATTTTTTCATTGGGAGCCAAATTTTTCAGAACATGACATTTTTATTTGAATGCTCGACTGATTCGTTTGGCAACTTTCGAGTGACGTAGGTTATGGGTGGGGGAGGGGGTTTTTGGCACAGGTTCGAAGTTTTTCGTGTCTATAATTACGAGCCTTGGACACTACGGTTCGATTCTTCTTTGCGCATTTACAACCGCTGTCGCATCCGTTTTATCTGTGTCGCTGCAGTCGGTTGGCCCGGATAAATTCGAATTATTCGAGAAATTGAGGTCAAAATTTGATATTTGCCCAAAAACTTACCCACACATTGTGCAACAAATTTGCAAAAAAAATATCGAGCCCTAGAAAGAATATTAAGGTGTCAATATGCCATGTTTTGACGGGTTTTTCAAAAAAATCGTTTGTTTCTAAAGTCTGCGAATCGACCTAAAATATTGACCTCATTAGAGGAACCAGTGGTGCGTAGATAACACACAATACTTCCATATTTTGAAACGTAAAAGTGTGACAATTTTTGATCATATTTTGACTGCCTTTGAGGGTGTTTAGGTCAAAAATATTAAAAAACTCACTATGCAAATTAAAAATTTTTTTTAAATAAAAATACCCCAAGTAATTGAAATATAAGAAATATTCACATATTCTGCTGGGTAAAACAAAGTTTTTATGACCAAGAACGCTCAAATCGGATTATTTTTGTGGCCGAAAAAAAAACACTAAAAATCCAAATATATCAGAAGTACTGTGAGTTATACAAATTCCACTAAACAGCGTGTTAGGTCTTGCCAAACCAAACATTTCAGTTCAAAAAATTTGAAAAAAGGTTGAGAACTGTGGGAGTTATGACTATTTTTGTAAATGATAACAATAGTCGTAGTTTTTGAAATTTGATAAAAAACTATCCCGATCCAAAAAACAGCCCGTATCGTCTGTCAACCGAGATTGTTTCGATGTCCGTCACTCGTTCGCACGGACGTGGAACTATCTACAAATATCTCAGTAAAACGAAGATGCTATTGTATCAACAAAATGGGGTCAAGCTGGACAAGGAAAATAGGAACGAACGTCTAGACATCGACAATTTGATTGATTTGCGATGCAAATTTAAAAATTTACATCCCGGAATGCTGGACATGGTATGGTGTTTTGACAGAATATTCGCCACCGTAAGTTACAGTTGTATTCAGACTCTGTAACTATTGAGGCGAATTACCCAGACCGGTATCACGATTTTGGATCAGAGAATGTCTCATAATCATATGGATGATTTTCAAATTTCCAGACCAATTGGTGGAATAGGACACAGCTCAAGGGCAGTTTACGGCCGAATTTATTTATCCACAATATTAACTCGGTAGGAGAAATCAGCAGAATAATTTGGATATTCTATTAACTTTCATGGACGCCAAGACATTGCCGAGGCATCTGCGAGATGGCAGGCGGTTGGCGGCAGTCGGAGGGAGGTGACGCTAAAGCCAGCCGGAGCCTCAGGTCGAGAAAGTACAAGTAAGATACATGATATCATGTATTTGATAGATCAAACGCTAGCGGGAGCAAACAGACGAAGTTTAGTATTTACAAGTCGAGGCCAAGCTCGAGAAACTAGATACATTTTTGCAATAATTTATTCAAGATTCATGCAAGGGGATTCGAGTTATAACTACATGTTACATAAATTTAGGGGTTATGCAGGGGTTGTAAGTTCCGTGCCATGTGACCTACTAAAGGCCGTATCACAGGTCAGATCGTTCCCCTCCCCATCCCACAGACCGTCTGGGTAGACAGACTCATTGGTAATTTTAACCATTAAAATTCATTGATAATTTTTCCTAAAAATGAGGTTCTATAGATAAACAATAACAAAAATCGATGCAAGTGTGTAAAAGTGAACGTATCCATAGCATCAGCCATTCAGAGAATTGGGTCTGCGGTCTGTACGCTGGTCTGTCGTGTGATACGTATCACACGTATCACACGTCAGGCCGTTCCCCTCCCCATCCCATACAAACCCTCATCTCTGATTGGCTGATGTTATGGATTTGTTCAATTTTGCGCACCTTCATCAATGTTTGTTATTATTCATCTACGGAACCTTGTTTCTCGGAAAAATAATCAATGATTTATTATATAAAACTACCAAAGATACGGTCTATCCAAACGTGTGATACGGGCTTAATAACGGAAAAATAAGAATGTTACAGTTAAATGGCTACGTAGCTACCAATTTTTGATTCCAAAAATATGGCAGTACAGATTGAGATTTTTGAGGTCGTTTATGGCTCATAACTCAAAAATATAGATAAGTGTTGAAACTGGCTCAAGTTATAGTGGTCAAAAATAAGTCATCATAAATCCCAGAACTGGATTTTTCAAGTAATTTGACTGGCCTATTTTCGAAATTCAGCAAACTCTTTTTTGAGGAAAATATTTCACGAGTACTTATTTGACGAAATATTCTACAATCAAATGAAATCGGCTATTTGGTATTCAAGGCGGGCCTTCCATGACTGCCATCAAACCAAAAGACTATTCACTCCAGAAATCAAGAAGTTCCTCAAAGCCTGGCTCGTGAGAAGGCGGAAGAATCCTTATCCCAACCGATCGGAGAAGAAAGACCTAGCGTTGAAAACCGGACTGACGTACACACAGGTGGGTGAGTCAACCATAGTGAATTTTCATTCAGGAATATTCATCGCCAATTGTTCTGCGAGGGAGAGCGAGCGAATAACATACAATTTTTCAACTATTTTCTCGCCAGATTTGCAACTGGTTTGCCAACTGGAGGAGGAAACTGAAAAATTCTCGCAAAAGCCAAAAAGAAGGAAGCTGGGGTTTGCTCATCAAAGGATACAACACCCAGGCGAGGGGCAACGTAGAGCAGTTCAGCATTTCATCCGACGATTCCATTTGGGACGAGACGAACATAAGCACAGGTGAATACTGCGTCAAGAGTCGTGGTCGAAAAAAGTGGGAATGAAAAACAAAACGTAAAAAGTTTTGAAAAAGCAAAGCAAACTTAGCTGCATTCAATTCGCACAAGCGCTTTCAACCCGCTGGCCTTCCTCAGGAGCGGAGATCGCTGATAAGAATCGTGGGAAGACTTGACGATGTATGCTGCACTGGCGAATTCTCAGGTCAAAACAGGGCAAGCAGTACCAAGGAAATTCGTCACTTAAGAACCATAGGCATGATTTATGGTATGCGAGTTCTTGAGTAAGGTACTGCTTGCCCTATGAGGCCTCGGCTGCCGTGCTTATCAAGAGTGCAATAACTTCACTTTTTGGCGGTTTTGAGTTAGACCCCTCGCGAGGTTCATGGGAGGGTAATAAACCATTTGCAGGGTCAACGTTGACCAGAAACCGCCTCTTTCCCTCCAAAATCGCAAAGAAATCTGGAAAGCTTGAATGTTGCTAAGCTTAATTGCAGTTGCTCCTGCGAACAACGTTGTAAAAAAAAACCGTTGTGAAGAAACATGGTCAAAAAGTTACGAGGAAAACAACCAATTAATACAACGACCGGAGGATGGCCAGCAGGCCTGAAGCAGAAGGGCAATTAAACGTTTTAATTCATTTTTTCCGAATTTTGAACCAAAGGGTGTGTTCTGAATCGATTTTCGAGCAGATTCCGATCAAAATTCGACGAGCATGACAGACCACGCTGCTGATGGTGACCATTGCTACTACTCATCGCCCTGTGGTCCCAGGACTGCGATCAACGTCGATGGAAAGCCAGCCATTCTATCCAAATGGTTGGAAACCTCTCCAAGGTATTGATCAACTATTACGGGACGTAACCTATTACTGGATCTCTTGCTGGCGTGAAATTCCCTAAAAGCAACTTGCAAAGAATGGAAAAACTGTTTTTTTTCTAATTTACAGTTACGGCCTACAGTCTGGCAACGATAGACATTATTTATCCTGGAGCCCATACAGCGTTGCATGGGAAGAGCGGCGGCGGGCAGCGGCTGCTGAGCGGCGCAGACTGGAAATGGACGCTGCTGAAGCGCTGACGCGCCTTTCGGCTTGGCTTCCTCAGCAGCAAGTTTCAATACCGGGCCATTGACCTGATTACTATTTCCATTAGGCGAATTAGACAATTTGTGTATAAACTAATACCGACGAATTGTTTAGGCTAAAAGGGACCATAGGAACCTTGAAATTCTGAGGTCTCTTTCCGCGAAAAACAATTCCAATAAGGATCACGATGTACATATCATTCACCAATCGATTTCGTTATTCAGGGGCTGTTGTACGAAGAGTTGTAAATTTATCGATGAAGCAGGGTTTTGGTGGATTTTTCAATTGGGGGAATCGAAGCTTGCACACTCCTAACGTTAATTACAAAAAAGAGGGAGAGGGCAACTGGAGAGAGCGGGCAGAGGAAAATGGGAAGAGAGTGGGCAGCGAGAGAGCGGAGAGAAAATGGACAATGCATAATTTTCAGTCATTATTTCATCAATAATGTTGTTGCGTCTGCTTCCATCGTGGCGCTGATGTAAATCAAAATAATGTTATTGTTGATGCAATTTTCATTACATCAAGTTACAGATGCCCTGGGGGCTTTGTTTCTGTAAACTCAAAGCAATATGTCCTTAGAAATCGATACCTATTTGCCATGGCAAATCTAATGACAACATATCGCAGGTGTCAAAGCAACACCCCTATCGTCATTTTGGTTGTTTTTCAGGATAGCCAAAACCGAGGTTGTCAAGGATGGGAAAAAAGTAAATTTACGATAAGAACAGTCAAATAAAATCACGCTTGCGTTAAAATTTCAAGCACATGCGAGGCCACGTCCTCTGAAACGGTAAAAGATGCCAAATAGCTGAAAGTACGGCTCGTTACCGACACAATGACGTTACTAGTTGTTATCTAATACGTGAATTGCCCGCATCCTATTGGAATTGGAGCTGGAGAGAGCTTTCAAACCATATGCATAACTCAATTTTGGCAAAAATGACGATAGGGTGTGTTGCACCCTCGATATGACAATTTGTGTACTGTGTCGATAGCTGCTACCATTGCTTCAAATTGACAGATTAGGACCCCAGGCATCGAGATAATATCATATTATGTCAGAACAAAATAATGACCAACTGTGCAACAGAATGTGGGGCTGATTTCATTGTTTGATGAGTTCAAAAATTCGATTTTGGTGGTCTAGCATGATTTCAACGGGATAAATTTTGAAATGAAAAGCACAAAGAGGATATTTTACACGAAGCCTTCAGGGATAAACGGTTACTATACCAAAGCTCACAAGATTCCAGTCAAACGCTAATATTGTCAATAGTCCGGTACTAATCGGCAGTCAAATCGTTAGTATTACTATTGTCATAGGTTGCTCAAGTGTGTACGTGGACTAACTTCTGACGAAAGTCGAATTTGATGTAGCACGAGAGCATCAAAAGACTTGAATACATTCGACATCGGCCTACATGTAAATAATGTTATGTTATATTATTTATTAACTGTTCGGACAGGCAGTCCCAGACTACTGCGGGGTTAGTTGCTAACGACGCCAAGCAAATTTAAGCCATTATGATTGGGTAAATGTGTTCATGAAGTTGTTAATCCAATCACACGTCATCAGCAACTAGTCCTGGAATAGTCCGAGACTTCCAGTCCCAGCAAACCCTACGAGAGTTCAATTATTCGGAATTGTATTTAAAATGAAGTCAATAATTGGCATTAGCTGTACTATATTAGTTGTTTGTTATCTGATTAAGAAAGAAATTCCTAATTTTCTGACTTTGATTTTCATTTGTGCACAAAAATTAATCCAATTTCGCAATTTCCGACTTTTCATGGGCCGTTGAATTGCACAAGTCTGAGATTTGGCTTCATCGTTCATTTCTTCACTGGTCCAGAGTTGAGCAAAAAATAATTGCAATCAACAATTACAATTAATCAATTGTGAAATTAATTGTAATTGATAATTCCTGAGGAGGGCCGGACGATCGAAAGCGCAAGTTGTGGTTGATTAAACCATGTACTCGTCTCATAAACGCTGAGATTGAATACATAACCTCGTATCATGTATTGAATATAATATATTCATCGTATATTATACGATGGGGTTATGTTGGATATATAACCGACTTTTCAGATTTTATCTCAACTTTGCTTCACAATGAAGCCATCGATGAACAGGAAACTGATTAATACATTTTCGGTACTCCGAAATTTATTGGTATGACCATTCAAAGGACATAAATAAGTATCATAATCGACTAATAACGCGCTCGGTTTGTTCGCGAAAGCTAAGGTTTAAATCGCAAGGTTTGTAAGACAGTACGGCAACCGACAAGGCAAAGATAATACAAATCAAAATGGCTGCTCTCACGTCAACTCGATTAGTAAAAATTAAACGAAGGCGCTAGAAATATTTTAGAGAATTTTAGCTCAATATTCGTGCCATGTAAAATAACCTAGGCGCAATGTAGATACGGTGATAAGAGATACGAAACGAAGGCATAGCAAAGAAATTGGGTATGCAGTGTTGCCAAGTTGGTGGTTTTCCTACACATGGAAGGATTTTGAAGGTGAAATGTTCTGGGGGTTTTCGCGGTAGTCAGGGGGGCAAGGAAAAAGTTAAAAAATGAAGAAATAACAGCTAAGACCTCACAGCTAATTGAATTGAGAGATAGGTACTCAATTAAAGGCCATAAAATCCCAAATTTTGGGATTCGGGATGTACCTACCTACTTGTACTACTAAATTTTATCGATGTTTTAGTATGTTTATTGACTGACTTTGCAAGCTATTCTTGTCAAAATCATTTGTCATGCATGAAGGTTAGTATTAAAGTTTGACTATATGTGTTAATTAGATGATAGGCAGTCAGAAAGAGTGAGTGTTGAATAATTTTTTGTTTTAGGTACTATTTAAAATTGTGTTTGTATAATAAGGAGTTAGGTTATGTTTATGTGAAATAGTATATTTCTAATTCGTGTAACTTTTGGGTTTTTTTCAGGGATTTTTTTCACATTTGGGGTTTTTTTGACGTTGTTTTGAAGGTTTTTGACAGCCGCACCTTGGCAACACTGGCTTACAAAAGAAACTCAGAGCGTTAAACGCTCCTATGACGGATTCCAGTACCAAGGCATTCCAGTGGACTCAGGCCAGTGAGCTGGCGCCAGTTAGATTGACTCATGCTAACCCGACATGCTAAACCCATCATTAGAAAAACCCGATTACTAATTAAAGTTGCAATTTTACTTAAAATGATCACATATCCTGCTAAAACTCTCTATTAGCAAATTAAACGGAAGATTTTCATCGGTGGGGATGAAACGTTTGCCGAAAAGTAAACCAATTACAAGTCATACGGTAAGTACGCATTCTTAAAGCTTTTCAACCACTAATCTAAACGTCTCACTCTCTTTATCAATGCATGAAAATAAATTTAGGACCGTTACAACATTCTGAATGAGCAATACGCACGTCCCGAAAACGAGGAAACAGTTGGAAAATTGAATCGCTGGATTAACGTAAGCCTAGTAATATTATAACAGAAATCACTTGTTCAAATCGAAAGTCTTAAAGTGAGTAAATCTAATAACTAGTTACTATAACGGCCGTAGCAGCACCGAAGGGGGGAATACGATAATCGAATAAAATATTACCAATAGGTAGCGGGTAAAATGGCTGGGACACTCGAGGCACTTGGTGTTGAGGCTGAGGTGCTGCTCAGTTCATCAATCATGTTGGGTTGTTCAGCAAGTTCTTGAAGAGGGAACCTTCCTCCATCGCCATGTTGGGGGTTTGGCCGTTCTCGCTTTTGCCAGCTGACGGCCAGACGTCCGTCGGAGGGGGAAAGCTGAGCGGCGATGGCGCCCAGTTGGGCTCGCCAGCCTCGTGAGAGCCGGACAAAGATGGCGCCTTTGGGAGGGTTGAAATTGAAATTGTGATCGCCAAGAATGTGAATCGGAGGCTCAAACTGGATTGAGGGCAGGTTCATCAATCCTGTTTCAATACCTTTCCAAGAAACTACTCAATCGGAGAATAATGTTTATTTGACGAATAAATTGAATTGATGAACCCACCCTTACTCGATTTTTCGCACACCCAACGGAACTGTAGTCTGCCTGCGATAAAAAGAATACACAGAGGGTGCCTCGCGGAGAAGAACAGCATTGAAGTCAAGCCCTTGGGAACCAGTGGTGCGTAGCTAACACACAACACTTCCATATTTTGATATGCAATTTTTTATATCATTTTTATCGCAGACAGACTATCACTGGAATAGTAAATCAAGGGGTAAGGGAGAGGGTTGAAAAGTGGAGATAAAACTCCAAACAGACGTGTTATGGAGGGCAGTCATATTGGTCATTCCAGGGATGGTGATTCTGGAGGTGGAAGAAGCTTCGAATCTTTCAGAAGCCAGTCAGAGCTACATGCGGGAAATACTCAAGAACTATTGGCAATTGTCAATCTAGCAACAAACATCGTGTGGGTACCTCGAGAGACTGAGGAGTTGTCGGATGCAGATACTCGTCCTTGTCAGCTCTCTCAGCAGCGGCTCTGATCAGCATACACTCGTGACCCTTGGCCTCCAGACTGAATATGCTCTCTTTAACTTCTTTAGTGCCCAATTTGTCAATGCTGAAACAAAATTTTTGTTAATTTTGGGAACTCCAGCAACACTAATGGGAAATCCAGCTTAAGTTGGCATAGGAAGCTTCCCTTTCTTTCCTATGAGACTACGGAGATCAGGAGGATCATGATTGAGAATACCATAACTGCGGTAGTTACTTAAGTCGGCCCTTTCTGACTGCTAGAGTGGGGATGAACATGAGGACATGGCTTGGAAACCCAATGAAATTTACTGGGTTTGATGCCAACACCAACTCGACCAATCACAGCATGTCTCCACTAGCAATTGGATGGTGTATGGCCGACTTTAAGCCCGTATCACACGTCAGACCCTTCTTCCTCCCCATCCCACAGACCGTCTGCACTGACCGACTCATTTGTGAAAATTAAAAATCAATTGATAATTTTTCCTAAAAAAAAGGTTCAACAGATGAATAATAACAAACATTGATGCAGGTGCACCAAAGTGATCGTATCCATAGCGTTAGCCAATTAGAGAATGGGGTCTGTGGTCTGTACCCTGGTCTGTATGTCGTGTCGGTCTGGCGTGTGATACGTCCTTTTAGCGGGGAAATAACTAGTTCACCGACCTATCGTAGATAACAGCATGTATCCCCATGTCTTTGAGGAGCTTAATGGTGTCGACGTCGTTGTTGTCGTCACCCCAACAGAACAGAACGAGGCCAGCTCGTTTGACCAGTTCCACTTGGGACGAATCTCGCAGCAAATCTTCAGTGTGAACGTTTATACCCTGCACGATAAACCAAGATAATGGACAGGTCACTGATGAAGCTGAAGATGCATCCAGTATCAATTTAAGGTAAAGCAGCGTGAAAACTCACCAGTATGTCCATATTGACAGCAAAGAGAACGGCGATCGGGACATTTTGGCAGCGAGGATCATGGTACGCCGGGTACTTGTCAGTGATACCCTGCGTTAGAAACATTACAGGATACCTGTTCTGCTTCAACCGAATCCTGAAATCAAGCGAACCGCCATTAATTCAATAAATGGCAGGAATTCACACGATCGTCAATTGAATAAAATCCGTTCAGAAATCGTGAAAAAATCCTGCTAAAACCTTAAATTTTATTTATATAACTAATATATTTGCTAGTTGAAAATTGGCAAATAATAAAAAGTGCAGTTCGCATATTTATTTCTTAAACTAATTTAGGTATATTCATCATCGTAAAACTCCCATTCCCCTACTTTTTCTTCATTTAGCTATTAAAATTATGAATGCAAGTAATCTGATATGCTATATCGCTCCTTACATGGCACAAATGTCAGGATGGAAACAGGAGAAGACAATATTCCTGCCTTGGGCATGGTTGAGCACAACCTCCAGCACTGTGTCCAAATAGAGGTTGAGATCGAACGGATGGTAAAGCTCGTAAGTGCCATCCTACAAAAAATAGAGAATGGAATCAATACTGATAAACGAATTAGGGGGGGACTGTTCTGTAAACGATTTTGTCGTTCAGCATGCAAAAATGATGAATTCGATTGTTTCAGCTGTTCAGGGAATCCAAAATACTGGTATCTATGAGAATAAAATAAATTCAATTGGATAGATAAATGAATAAATTGGAAAAACCAAACCAGTGATACCAATAACTCATTTTTGCCAAAAATCGAGTTAATCCCAGTTGCAAGCCAAATGACGACTTTGTTATAGTTAGCCGCCATCTTGCTGAAGTTGATAATTTTTTCACCTTCAGTTGCATCGTCCATTTGATTTCGATATTGAAGCCGACGCTTTTATCGACGATTTCAAGAGCCTGCTGCAGCGTTGGAAACGGCTGATGCTCTTCAAGGTGCTCGTCGGAGAATTTGGAACTTGTAACTTGCTCATTAATGTGGAATAGCTGTAATAGAAATAGGATAAAAATTAGAAAATCGAATAAATTTCAATATGCACTAACGTGGCTCTCGGGCACTCCTTGTCAGTGTTGCCACTATGATGATGGGAAAAATAGTGATTAGAAAGAAACTAACTGATCATCGCCTTGGTAACCCAGGGGTATCCGCAAGCACAGGTTCCCTGGACAAGTACTGCTGAACATTGTACTGAAGGCTCACAGGTAGCCTAGTGGTTAGAGCATCAGACTCAAACCACAAAGCTGCTCTGGGTTGTGAGTTCAAATCATAGTGTGATTCCTACTCATTATGAGAGTGAGCGAAAGATCCGAGTTTTCCATCGAGACGCAAAATTGTTATCCTACACTAAACCAAATGTTTCGAGAAAGAATTTTCCGTTCCACATTGCATGGTATAAGGTTTCAAGCTAAAACAACAAAACTACTACCTGTTACTGCAACAAAAACCATAGTTAAGCACGCATCAGAAATGACAAGGGAGCAATCAAAGTATGGAGATTAATCACGTTTGATGAACATGTGGGATGTGGCCTTGTATTTTGATGGGTCAAGAAGACATTGAGGATTTGGTATAGTAACAAGAATCCTCGAGGTGGATGGTCTATGCTTACAAAAGAACCATTCCAAAATAATAATTTACGCAAGGCGAAGCAAAACGTTGTAAATTAATAAAACAGCCGGTCGCCATCCAAACCGTTGGATAACCATTGAGTTGAAATTGAGGATGCAGGAGTGGGCGATTCCTCAAATAGCTCTGTCCCTTTTCCTAAATCTTTAGTGCGTAGAGTGTGGTCCAAATTTGGAGAAAAGAGGCCGTTAGCCACCGTTATTTACTTGGGATCAGGAGCCAGGAGCCTCCCCATACCTCTCATCTGAATTTTCGACCGGTTCCTTGGGCTGCATCCATATGCACATGGGCTTTGTGCCTTACCCACAAGGACAGGGGTTAATGATCATCCATCCCGCTAGAGCTAGCTCGAGAAGACATCCCAATCCCAATCCCACATCCGGTAGAAAACTAACTCGACCTTGCCACCCTGCCACAGCAAGAGTATTACTTTACAGTAATATCGGATGCAACCCAAGGAACCGGTCAAAAATTCGGATGAGCGGTATGGGGAGGCATCTGGTTCCTGATCCCACCGTAAAAAACGGAAGCTAACGACCTCTATCCTTCAAATTCGGAACTTTTCCTAAATGTTTACTTCCATATTTACGGAGCACATGTATGACAATAGCCCAAGAAATGAGAGTAGAATTGTCGGTTCGGAATTAATATTTTTGCACATAAATAATATTTATGTGTATATTAAACTCATTCGTGCATGGAATCATTTATGTAACAAATAAATTAACGAATCCGTAAATGGCAAGATACACATTTTTTTGATTTACAGGTAAAGAAATGAAAATAAGTCCAAAATAAGAGAAAAAGCACCAACAGTAATAGCGAACATCAGGGTACTCTTCAAATTTGGCAGCGTACAATACTACGAGTCGAACAAGCGGAATGGCTGTATCTTAGGGTGAGTACCCTCACCATGTTTACAAGCCCTTGCGTCTGCCATGGTGGACAATTGATGCGATCGTGAAAAACCACGATTGAACCAAAAGTGATTGAGAAGGAATGCGAATGATACATGCCAAACCATAGCAGGATGTAAATTGTACTTGAGCGACCAAACGAATTGTACTTCGGTCAATTGATGACTTTAAAGAGAGTGTAGAGTGCATGACGGTTTGTATTGTTTAGGGTGGGTTATAAATCTTGAAGCTGAGGGAGCGAACGGAAGCAGACAAGACTTTCATTTGCTGAATTGGTAACTTCGAAACCAAATTTTCTCAATTTATTGAAGCCAGAAGAACAAAACCAGAATATTTTGTCATAATACGACATATTATGTTGGTAAATTTCAGGACTAGGAAAAGAAAACTGCATGCCGACGGTGAAACGGCAAAACACTGACCAATTCAATGCATCATGTCTTTGTGGTGTTGCCTACTTCTCGAAATTTGGATTGGTGGCAACTTGGCATATCACGCGTCCGTAGATTGCAAGACGAAATGATTGGGCAGTGCTGACTTGACACCGTCGATACCTACCAGCAGTAGATAACAGGAATAAAAAAAAATCAAAATCGATTCATAAAAATCAAAGAGTTGAGGAGCCTATTCAAAAAATTCGTACGGCAGCGTCGCCTCTCATACACTCTACACTTCTCATGTTGATTGGACAAATGCAGATGTGATTGGTGATAAAGGAGGATGATTTTTATTATAAAAACGGCAAAACAAGGCATTTAAAGGTTAGGCAAACCTCACCGCCTCATCGTCTTCAAGCTCAGAAAAGTGAAGGATTTTACTGAGCTCGGGTCCGAGTGTCACGTCCTGTACCAACACAAAAAACGGCCAACACCGGAAAGGCAAAATTAAGAGGCATTAAACGGTTAGGATTCCGAGGGCCGAGGGGGCATTTGTATTATGTATTTGATATGGTTCGGAGGAATGATAGCATAGGTAAGGACGGGGCCAAAAAAGATGAGTGGTGTGCGACAAAGATCAGTCTGCTGTACCAGGCTTGTACCCAGGATATTAATTTGGGGGAATGGGGCAAAGCCCAATTATCAAATCACTTTACAAACAACATTAGGTTATCAGCTTTCAGAAACAACGGTAGGATGTAGGTACCTACCGGATTGATAATGGAAAATATATCACGTGCGGAGTACTTCTGTTAAGGAATTCGAGAAAATTTTGGGGGGAAGCATGGACACCTTGGCCAAGACACAAAACACAATATGAAAAAGGAACTCATAATCAAACTTGAGGTCAAACTCACAATGAAACCGAAATTCGTACTGGGAATCAAATTTGGAGACAAACTCACAATGAAACAGAAACTCGAACTGACAATCAAATTCGAAGTCAAACTCACAATGAAACAGAAACTCGAACTCATAATCGAATTTGAAGTCGAAATCACAATGAAACAAAAACTCAGGACTGACAATCAAATTCGAAGTCGAACTCATAATGAAACGGAAACTCGAACTCATAATCAAATTTGAAATCAAACTCACATTGAAACAGAAACTCGAACTGACAATCAAATTTGATGTCAAACTCGCATTGAAACCGAAACTCGAACTAACAATCAAATTCAAAGTCAAACTCACATTGAAACAGAAACTCGAACTGACAATCAAATTCGAAGTCAAACTCACAATGTAACAGAAACTTGAACTGACAATCAAATTCAAAGTCAAACTCACAATGAAAAAGAAACTCGAACTAACAATCAAATTCGAAGTCAAACTCACATTGAAACAGAAACTTGAACTGACAATCAAATTCAAAGTCAAACTCACAATGAAAAAGAAACTCGAACTGACAATCAAATTTGAAGTCGAACTCACATTGAAACCGAAACTCGAACTAACAATCAAATTCGAAGTCAAACTCACAATGAAACAGAAACTCGAACCGACAATCAAATTCGAAGTCAAACTCACAATGAAAAAGAAAATCGAACTGACAATCAAATTCGATGTCAAACTCACATTGAAACAGAAACTCCAACTAACAATCCAATTCGAAGTCAAACTCACAATGAAAAAGAAACTCGAACTGACAATCAAATTCGAAGTCACACTCACAATGGGACAGAAACTTGAACTGACAATCAAATTCGATGTCAAACTCACATTGAAACAGAAACTCGAACTAACAATCAAATTCGAAGTCAAACTCACATTGAAACAGAAACTCGAACTGACAATCAAATTCGAAGTCAAACTCACAAAGAAACAGAAACTCGAACTGACAATCAAATTCGAAGTCAAACTCACATTGAAACAGAAACTCGAACTAACAATCAAATTCGAAGTCAAACTCACATTGAAACAGAAACTCGAACTGACAATCAAATTCGAAGTCAAACTCAGATTGAAACAGAAACTCGAACCGACAATCAAATTCGAAGTCAAACTCACAATGTAACAGAAACTTGAACTGACAACCAAATTCGAAGTCAAACTCACAAAGAAACTGAAACCCGAACTGACAATCAAATTCGAAGTCAAACTCACAAAGAAACAGAAACTCGAACTGACGGTCAAACTTGACGTTGAATGATGATGACTTCGAGTTTGATTGTTAGTTCGAGTTTCTGTTTCAATGTGAGTTTGACTTCGAATTGTATTGTTAGTTCGAGTTTCTGTTTCATTGTGAGTTTGACTTCGAATTTGATTGTCAGTTCGAGTTTCTGTTTCATTGTGAGTTTGACTTCGAATTTGATTGTCAGTTCGGGTTTCAGTTTCTTTGTGAGTTTGACTTCGAATTTTGTTGTCAGTTCGAGTTTCTGTTTCAATGTGAGTTTGACTTCGAATTTGATTGTTAGTTCGAGTTTCTGTTTCAATCTGAGTTTGACAACGAATTTGATTGTTAGTTCGAGTTTCTGTTACATTGTGAGTTTGACTTCGACTTTGATTGTCAGTTCGAGTTTCAGTTTCTTTGTGAGTTTGACTTCGAATTTGATTGTCAGTTCGAGTTTCAGTTTCTTTGTGAGTTTGACTTCGAATTTGATTGTCAGTTCGAGTTTCTGTTTCATTGTGAGTTTGACTTCGAATTTGATTGTCAGTTCGAGTTTCTGTTACATTGTGAGTTTGACTTCGAATTTGATTGTCAGTTCAAGGTTCTGTTTCATTGTGAGTTTGACTTCGAATTTGATTGTTAGTTCGAGTTTCTGTTTCAATCTGAGTTTGACTTCGAATTTGATTGTCAGTTTGAGAACCTCTCGGACATTTCTATTAACACCTACTCCTATGGAAGTAATAATTTTTCCAAATACTAGTAGCCGGAGGGGCTACGATTCTGACGATCCCAACCAGGGGTAGCGCTAGTATCTGGCCATCTGTGGGGGATCTAGAGACCCTCCTGCCACTTTTTTGTGGACATTTCATCATTATGGTGGATTATGAGCCTTGGTGAGCAGTGGTTATTCATTGGGCGCCACTATTGTGGAATATGAGGCACTTTGAAATGGATGATGTCGGTTAAATATGGGTGCCAAATTGGTTGAGCTTCCACTGACGTACGTTCCAGTAAGGGTGGCTTCATCAATTGTTTATTCATCAAATATCCACTATTCTGCTAATAAAATTTTCCATGGAACTTTGCCAGTTGAACTGGAAATTCATAGTCTACATTACCAAGTAACTACTTATTAAACTAAGTTGTTCAATCCACCCAAAGTTCAGTGGGATTGCTTGATGGAATTTGGGGATTGAACTCAGAACGTCCAAACCCAATTGACCCCAAAAATAAGGCATATTCCAGCAACTGGACCCTGGTCGAACTCTCTGCCTCATGAATAGTTGAATGTTAATTTGAAAGTCACCCACCCAACTGCACATGCGCCGGTTGAGCGGATCAGACCGTGGCTCAGTTCCTGGAAGATAGTATTAACATCATAACAAGCATAAGGGAAAGTGCGATCAGCAAAACTGCTCACCTTAAGCCTCTGCAGCTGTTCAAGAGACAGATCCTTAACAGGCAACTGGATCGTCTCTTCGGCAACCAGCTGTTTCTTCCTCTTCATGGCAATGGCAACGTAGAAGTCGTGGTATAGAACCGGAACCAGATCGCGCGACAGTTGGACGTCGAACTCGACGAAATCGGCGCCGTGGCCAGCAGCACTCTTCAGCGATGCTATGGTGTTCTCCCTCACTTCGGCGCATCTGGAGTACACATATCGACTAGAATCTTAATATTTCCTGGCAGGCGAAGAGTAGCTACGATTCAGGGGACATATGGAGAAAGCTGTTAAAAAACTCAGTTTTGGCCGTATGACTACCCCTGAAATTGACTATGTTGACAAAATCTCAAAAAAAAAATTGATGTTTTTTTAGTCAATATTGGAAGATTTGCACAAAAAAAAACCCTCGAATCCATAATTCTTCCATAAGTCAAAACCATAATTTTTCCAAATTTTCCCAGTCTCATACCTTGGATTTTTCGTGTGGAATCGGTTTTTTGCATTTGACGTTGTTTTACGCTATGCATTTTTACAATTACATAGGTACGTCATTTCTGGAAATAATGCACCAAAAAAAATGTGCAAAAAATAGATATAGGCCCGTTTGAAATTTAACTTCTCAACTCAGGTGCTTGATGCTGCAATCCAGGCATTATCCAAAACCAGGCATTTCACGCGCTGATAGCAAGATCCGAAATCCAATGAGTATGCAAGAGAATATTTTCTTGCAATTAAATGAAAGAAAAACTTACAACTTGTGTCTTTTATTCTCTTCGAACTCTGGAAGAAGACTCATGTCCTTTGATTTTGCCCTGCGAACAAAGAAATCGTGAAATGGAGCTGAATAAAGGCCAATGTTTGAGGTTAATTCAAGAGTTCTTGAACTCCCGGAAGAAAATTTTTTTGGAAATTTTTTGCAAGTCGCACTTACTGCTTGTGTTCTCCCCTGAAAGATGTGCCAGCTCCGCGATGGCCGACGTCCAAGCCGTGCCAGTTCTCCTTCCATTCGCGATGAAGCGAAAAGCTCAGGTCGCAAGTGTAATGTGGAGTCGGTTTAATCATGAGATATTCGACTAGAATTTATATTAAAAATGTTCCAATTAGCAATGTTTTTTCCTATTTTCCTGCCACCTAAACACAAATTTGCTGATCAACATTATTCATTATACCATGAACTTCTCCAATTGGGCGATGGCGGGTACTCGTTATGGGCACGACAACCTGTCCTTCGCTGTTTTTCATTGCATTTGGCAGAAAATAACTGAACCCTACGTGATAGGGTGGCTCATCTGGCTGGCTGTCGGCTTGTGGCGGGTATGAGTAGAAATCCATCATCATCGCCTGAAAAACCAATTAAAATAATATTTGTTATAAAATATATGTTATAAAATTGTTGAAAAACCAATTAAAATAATATTTGTTATAACATTTGGTTCGTTTTGTGTCCTCAAGAATCAAAATGCATGAAAAAATATCTTTTTCAAACTGTCATTCGTCATGCAACACTGATTAAGTCGATTTTGGCATACATGAGTTATTGGTATCACTGAATTGGTTTTTCCATAGGGAATCTGATGGTACCACTGGTTTGCGCAAAGTCGCGTTAAAAAGCTGCCAGAAACCGTTTCGAGCTACAATGTTTAACCTTTTTTAGGCCCGAAATTGGTAATATTTTGCTGTGATTTGAAAGCTCTAATATTGGTTGGGTGCAGCTCCTCTTTTTGATTACTATCCAACTTTTTGTTAAATTTCTACTCAATTTTCTAGGCGAATATATTTAATTTGCGTGGATACCGGTTTTTTGGATTTTCTGAAAAGTTGAAAAACTCGAGTTAATCACTGTTGCATGCAAAACGACAAAATAGTGATACAATAAATTTGTGTTTACAAGCAACGCCTCCGATTATTGCTAAGACGTTAATGGCAAAATCGGGCGGTTTTTGTAGCGATTCAAACAAAAAAATGAATTATCAACGATTAGGTCGATAGCATTCAACCAACAGTTGGTTATAGTTACTATTGATATATCTAACTTGAAAGCCCATAAAAAACCGTACCATACAGTCAGGAGACGGAAGCAGCACTTGGAACACCATAAACTCTCCATTAACAAACTCTTTGCCGAACTGATCCTGGAGTTTGAAGTGTTTTTCTCTTTGGTTTAGGACCTACAAACAAAAATATTGCACGATGATTGTGAACTTCCGAGTCATATACTGCCGAATTGTCCCATTTTGAAAACTCTCACAAACTCAAAAAACAACATTAGTTCAATGAAATTTACTAAAATCTGAAGAACTTCTTACTCCGACTTCAACAACTGGCCAACCTTCTATTTTATCAGAAATATCCATCGTTTCCAAGCTCAGCCCGTCGTCAGCTGCGAGGGAAACATCTTGGGAAACGCTACTACGAGTCAAACTAATGGGGGTAACTTTGACGAAAATCTGAAAGCGACATACAACAGATGAAATTATCCAACATGAAATAGAAGAAGGAGTCTCTGGGTGTGATGAATTGCCAAAGTTGAAATGCCGCTCAAATAAGGCTCTTTTTTTTAAATTGTTTAGCGTTTTTGACAAAAAAATAACTGTTTTTACTAAAAAGACATCTTTCTCACAAGAAATAAGATGACAATAAAAGAATCTATTACATGAAAATACTTACCCTATGGTTTTTTAATTTTGATTTCCAAATTTGGAGATTATTGTTGAACAGTTTGAGCTGAATGGCCGTTTCAGTCGTGAGCCAACCCCTGGAGATAAGTTCTTTATTGTTGTAATATCCCAAAGTGTCCGGCTCCAATGCCTGCATGCTAGTTTTTCCAGCCAATTTCAGCCTTTTGCTCAACAGCTCTGAAAAATTCGAATTGAGCATTATTACAAAGCAGTAATGACATCGTTTGGCTCTGGATGTCCCAAAACTAAAATCATATTTGAAGGGTAAGGGGAAGGAACAAGGAATGTCACAAAAAGTACTTTTAGAGAAAAAGCAGGTTTTGTATTTTAAATTCTATGTTTTTTCCCCTTACACTGAATCTTTCGTTGCTTCTCAGTGCGACATTTATACTTTTTTCCCCTTGGAGTTTCACTATACGGTTAGTACCTTTGAATTCCTACAAAATGCGCTATTAAGCTTGTTTTGGGGAAAAATGGACATTTCCTGTTCTTTCCCCTTACCCTTCATTTGAGGTGTTGATATCCACATTGCGTAATGAGAGCAATAAAAAGCGCACATAAGTTGGGAGTGTTGACCTTTCGCCATGGAAAATTAAAAAGGGGATAATTAGGGAAATTCAAGAAGAATTCGAGGGGAAAAGAGGGTTGTACTCTAGGCGGGGGGAACCTTTTTTCCTCTTGCAGAAAGCCTGGCCCTGAATTACATTCAGACAAAACTATGTCAATATATTGTGAAATGTATTGATATTATACTTCAAAGTACCTTCAGCTCATTTCTTATTAGCATTGGCGACAATCGATTATCTCACCTCCTTCGGGGATAAGGCGAGGGTTTTTGTTCGTCTCCCATTTCCGGACTACGTGGTGCTTCTGTGTGACCTTGTGACCATCTGGCTCGACGACGATCATGACCACGTACCGGTACTCGATCTGAGCGTTGAGAGGTATCCGAGTGGAATTGCTCCATACATTACCGCAACTGGAAGTGAAACACTCGAATCAGATAAATGGGTCATACTCGTACCTACTCTTCCAAAACAGTGGTTTCGCTTCAATAGTATGCTTCAGGGGAAAACGTTTTCGTGTTCCCAGGGAAATTCTCAAACCTGGGTTGAGCCAGTTTGAAACAACACGCCTCAACTGGGAGATTGCAAAAATTTCCCCTCCCGCAGGAGTCGAACCTGCTCCTCCTGCTCCAGTTTGCCTCATCCCAGGCTCTCTGTAGGTTGAGGCGTCAGCCTAGAAAGGTGCAGGTTCGAACATTTTTGCCATCTCCAACGTTCTTTGGTAGGTATTCGATCAAACGTAATTTTTTAAGCTAAAATTTTTATCAAAAAAAGAAAATAAATAGCTGGTTACATGAAAAAAAAAAAAATCAAAAACATCTACGACGAATTCTTACCTTTCCCTGTTGAGAAAGAAGACCTGGTCGTGCTTCCAGTTGCCTAGGGCCAAGCAATTTCCGGAGACGGCCACCTTTTCGCCAGGATTGACGTCGGCTCTGACCCGGAACCGCCAGAGGCGCGTCGTTTCGCCGTCGTTTTCGACGATTTCGTGCCCCTCGATCCCGTCGTCGTCGTCCGCCTTCGCCGGCTCGGGTTCCGTCTTGTGGGCTCCGATGGTCCACCAGCCATTGTTCATGTCGTCGTCTGACTCGAAGCCCCGACGACAACTTGGACGACTTACGAGTGCGGATTTTCAGATCTGAAGCAACGCGAATGAGTTGAGCAACTGAAGAAACGACGGCTCAAGCCGTAAAAAGTTGACGCATTATTAATTCCAATTCCCCACTTGGAAATTATTATACGGGACTTTGGCCTCAGAATAATCTTATCTGGCGGTTTTACGAGCCGTCTTAAATAAAACTGAACTCTTGGCATGTTAATCCACCTTTTTGACGCCTGCAAGAACAATGTTTAAATAAAACACGCTGCAGAGATCATGAAAGTGCTATCCATCTAAAATGGAAATCCAAAAAACCCCGAAAATGCCGATAGTATTGCAAGTGATGAATTTGAATCAATGGTACCCCTATTAGAATCTATCAGCTGGTCTGCGGCCAAAAGGTCGAGATGGCCAAATCCCGACTATTTTCGATACAGCCAAAAACTGCACTATCCTACAAACTCAATTCATTCCAACGAGCGAAATATACTGACGATTTTCAACCAACGAAATCGTGAATCTTCGGTGAAACTTTGATTACCACTTTTTGGAGCAATCGTCAAAATTCGAATCATTAACGGGAGCAAAAAATTTGACATTAGGGCGATTCTCTCAAAAAGTGCATACTTTTGCAAGCAATTTGTGCTTCCGTTTACTTGTCGCTTGACTGACACTTGACTGTTCAAACAAATTGTCAGAGATTCGATTCAATTTTTCAGCAAACTTCAGTAATTACCGATAATCTCCAAAGAAAAAGATGACTTCCAACAAGAGATATCAAACCAAATTAATTTCAAAAATAGTGCGTCTCTTATTGTTACGAATGCGCTAAAACGGACTCGCGCATCTGTCACTGATTTTTAATGCATTCACGAGGTTATTAAGCAGACGAGGCTCAAGGGCAGAGGACGAGCTCAACAACGAATCAAAACATCATTATATCCGATCAAACGATCTTGTTGCAACTCTTGCTCGATTTTCACTTCCTTATTGAACAGAAGAAAATGGGAGCACCCAATGGAAAACAAGATCAGAAGAGAAATTTCCCTTTATATTTTACCAATTTTTTCCAAGGCCGCTGAATATGCCGAAAAAAATGTTTCAAAAACTCCCGATGCGCTCGAGCTTTAACAAATAACGATCTTGAGAGAAAGTCGTCACAAGTCTCTAAACCTTTCTGAATTTTAAAAATTGTTCGAGTGAAGCTAAAAACCGTTTATTCCCTTTTTTTTGAATTTTTAGTACTTTTTCTGTATTTTTGCAAGGTGCATTAATCAAACCGATGTTCAGCCATGACATAGATAGGGCCGTATCAGCAGTTCCTTGGCATAGGAGTCGTTCGATGCGGCAAATTGGCAATTTTATCGGTCAATTTCGAAAAAGAAACATGCTCCCATAAAACCCACGGTTTTGATCCGCTGCGGTATCAAGATGGGAAATTCCAGCATCTTACGTTTTCCCCAGAGATGCAGAATAATCGGAATCAGATTTTTTTATCGCTTAGGCCCAGATAATATCTATAACAATGTTATCTTGGTACGATTTCTTCATATGAGGAAATTATAGTGACTCATTGCAAAGCAATATCAAAAATGACGGTGAAATTCGCCAAACGCCTCATGCAGGAACCAAACCAACTCGTTTCTCAGGTAGTTTCAAGAGTTTATGCCGAGCTGCAGTTGAGATATCGACCCGAAATAAAACAGCTTTCACAAAGCCAATTAAATTGGCGATAGGACAAAATTTTTATAGATTTGTTAAAAATGTAACATACCTACATTACTTCTCATTGCTTGTAACAGTTTGTGGTTAATGCAGCGTTCAATGGGAACAATGATAGCAGATAAATTCAGGAGAAAAATGTAAATATTGTACGTCATGAATATTCTAGCAGGTCGAGTTCCAAGCGAAACAAGGAAAAACGCACCCAAATGGCAAACCTGCATTGTTCAGTACTGGTAATTTGGATTATGATCAATTGGTTGTCCAAGTGAACAAAATTGGGATAGTCAAATTCAGTGTCGACGGTATCTAGATATTGTATCTAAATTGTATCTAAAATAGATATAGATACTGACAATTTCGTATCTGTATCTGTATCTAGATAAAATTGCGTCCCACGTATCTGTATCCTATCTAGATATAAAAAGTGGGTATCTGTATCTAATTTTTATCTAACTTAGATAAAATTTTCTATACTGCGCGGCTGTAAATTGAAATAAAAGTTTCACGTTCAAGAACCGTCGAGACACGCAAAATTATCTCCAATTGAATGACCCACCAAACAATAAATGCCATATTTTAATGATAATTTGAAAAAATATCAACAGTTATAGCATTTTTACTTCCATATTTACAGAGTAAATGGAAGTATTGTGATCGTCCTAAAATCGAGAATCGGAACGGAGCTTCAGAAAAAACTTTTTCTTATACACATTTACTCAGAATCACTTCCTGAACAAGTGTCTGTGTGTCCGTGTGTCCGTGTGTCCGTGTGTCCGTCTGTCCGTCTGTCCGTCTGTCCGTCTGTGGTCATTTACAAAAATGGCCATAACTCCCTCATTTCTCAACCTTTTTTCAATTTTCTTGGACTGAAATGTTAGTCTCGGCAAGACCTAACACCCTGTTTAATCGGAATTTGGATAACGCACAGTACTTCCGAGATATTTGCATTTTTAGTGCTTTCTATTTTATTTTTTTCCGGCCGCAAAAATGAACCGATTTGAGCGTTCTTGGTCTCAAAATCTTCGTTTTACCTTGCAGAATATGTGGATATTTTTTACATTCCGAAAATGTGGCGTTTTTTCATTTTGGGCGAATTTTGAAATTTTAATACTGAATTTTTTGATATTTTTGACCTAAACACTTTCAAAAGCAGTCAAAATATGATCAAATTGTGTCACAATTTTACGTTTCAAAATATGGAAGTATTGTGTGTTATCTACGCACCACTGGTTTCATTTCATTTATCGCCTACCCTAGATCACTATAAAACCGATAATTATAACCCGGAAAAACTCAATTCTATGTAGCAGAACGCTTAAAATTTGTCAAATGTCGCAACTACAATACAG
This sequence comes from Nesidiocoris tenuis, assembly GCA_036186465.1. NCBI lineage: Eukaryota > Metazoa > Arthropoda > Insecta > Hemiptera > Miridae > Nesidiocoris > Nesidiocoris tenuis. The sequence continues at coordinate 32,393,343 of AP028909.1, read as the reverse complement.
TTACAAGTGTTCTTAAAATATTCCCTACTGCAATCAGATGACACGGCACTTAAAATCTATATTATAGATTTAAACCAGTGGTGCGTAGATCACACACAATGCTTCTATATTTTGAAACGTAAAAGTGTGACACACTTTGATCATATTTTGACTGCTTTTAAGGGTGTTTAGGTCAAAAATATCAAACAATCCACTATTCAAATTTTAAAATTCGCCCAGAATAAAAGTACGCCACATTATCGGTTTATAAAAAATATCCACATATTCTGCAAGATAAACCAGTGGTGCGTAGATAACACACAATACTTCCATATTTTGAAACGTGAAATTGTGACACAATTTGATCATATTTTGACTGCTTTTGAAAGTGTTTAGGTCAAAAATATCAAAAAATTCAGTATTAAAATTTTAAAATTCGCCCAAAATGAAAAAACGCCACATTTTCGGAATGTAAAAAATATCCACATATTCTGCAAGGTAAAACGAAGATTTTGAGACCAAGAACGCTCAAATCGGTTCATTTTTGCGGCCGGAAAAAAATAAAATAGAAAACACTAAAAATGCAAATATCTCGGAAGTACTGTGCGTTATCCAAATTCCGATTAAACAGGGTGTTAGGTCTTGCCAAGACAAACATTTCAGTTCAAGAAATTTGAAAAAAGGTTGAGAAATGAGGGAGTTATGGCCATTTTTGTAAATGACCACAGACGGACACACGGACAGACGGACAGACGGACACACGGACACACGGACACACAGACACTTGTTCAGGAAGTGATTCTGAGTAAATGTGTATAAGAAAAAGTTTTTTCTGAAGCTCCGTTCCGATTCTCGATTTTAGGACGATCACAATACTTCCATTTACTCTGTAAATATGGAAGTAAAAAAAGGTTTTAAGACCAAAAACGCTCGAATCGGTTCATTTTTGTGGCCGGAAAAAATAAAATAGAAAACACTAGAAATGCAAATATATCGGAAGTACTGTGCGTTATCCAAATTTCGATTAAACAGGGTGTTAGATCTTGCCGAGACAAACATTTCAGTTCAAGAAATTTGAAAAAAGGTTGAGAATTGAGGGAGTTATGGCCATTTTTGTAAATGACCACAGACGGACAGTTTTCCGCGGTCGCCTCTCCGGCCTTGGAAGTGAAGGGCACGCGTGGAGACTGCGGCCTAACGGTCGGGTCTGGCCCTTACGGTCCGGTTCAATAGCTGTTCAGGGGCTCAGGACAGCGCGGAATAGAATGTCGCCGCGTTGGGATTTTGTTCTTATCTCGGGCTCGCCGTCGGTGGTTTTGTTGACAGTGTTTTCTAACTTGATATCAATTCTCTTACGCTTTTACTTCCACATTCACAGTGTAAATGGAAGTTTTGGGATCGTACTAGAATCGACAATTGTAACGGAGCTTCAGAAAGAAGTTTTACTTATTCACTTTTACACGGGATAACTTTCTGAACAAGTGTCCGCGCGTCCGTCTGTGGTCATTTACAAAAATTGCCGTTGCAACAAAAAAGGCCATATTGACAGTTTTAGCCCCTCCCCCTCGCATCGAATCTGAGGTGAGAAACTTATGGTATTTTTACCTACTGCCTTTATCATTAAATTCGTATCGAACAGAGCCTACCCCAGGCCTATTGCTGAAGAAAATCCCCCTCCCGAGTCGAATCGAGAAGAATCTACAACACTACCGTTTCAATCATCCATAGCTTTTGAACGGATCAACCGATAATTTTCCGGCAGCCACCAATCGATACAAAATTTAATCGAGAATAAATGAGATTATGTGAGAAAATGCCGACAACCCAACAGTTTTCGAGCCAAAAAAAGTTTTTGTTGGACAAGCCAGGGGCCCCCATTAGGAACACACAGGAGACAGCTGGATCTATAGGACGATTATGCGCCATCGGCCGCTAGGCGCGCAACCGTCGAGAATTACCATCTTCTATAGCCACAACTCGCACAACGTAATTTAGATAGAAAATATACGTCCAAAATTTATCGGTATCTGTATCTAAGTTAGATGTATTGCCAGTATCTGTATCTCAGATACAGATACTTTGTAGGTATCTGTATCCGATCTAGATATTTTTATAGCAAAATATCCTATCTATATCTAGATAAAAAAAACTGGTATCTTCGTCGACACTGGTCAAATTATAAAACACCCAATATCGAACTCAGAAATTTGACGGCTCTTGAACAAGATCCTACGGAACCGAAAACGCAGGCGGAATTTCTTTCGGGCAATTTTCAAACCCAAAAGAAGTGCTTGGGTAGTAGCTACAATTGAAAAATAATAATTGGAAAATGCCGTGAAATTATGACTGTTTCAGAGTCGGGAAAACAGTCATTACTTCCGAAACTTATTCTGAGTAATGGGCGAAGGAACCATCGAATATCCATTATTCTCCTAATAAAAAGTTCCACGGATACGTTGACAAGAAAATTCATAGTCTATTCCAAGAAACTGCTTATTCGGAGAATTATTCTTATTCCATGAATAAAAGGAAAGAGAATGAATGAGGAAAAAGAACCAAAATGTGCAAATCTCTCTTGGCTAAAAAAAGCCAACATTTTCCAATGCAAGGCCAAGAACTCGCGAAATATTGTAAATCACGTTTCAAGGGCGTCCTCTTATCTCCAACGAAAAGCAGCAATTCTAAGCGCAATTATGAGAAAAACTGCGAAATTTTACCAACAGGAAGAAATATTATCGACGCGTGAACGAGAAGAATAATTCTTGTTAGATCGCCTGACGGATGACGATGTAATGTAATTGGTGATAACTCGTTATCAGCAAGGTTGTCACCTTGAAGGTCAGAAATTTGGAGAATCCGCGAAGAAAAAATGGCATTCGCGTGTAATTGCGCTGATTTATCAAATTATGGAGTGGCGTTTTGAGGACGTTCCGATAATTTATAAAATAAATATTTTCCTCATTTTTGTTTTGCTTCTTGGGCATCAAATCGACCTCACTTTGAAAAACAATCTGCATATTTTTTTGGCTGTATATCAATTTATTTTCCTTTCTTGCCTACGGTAATTTAATAGGGATAAAAATCCAGAAAACCATATGCCTACAGAAAATACATTTTCCAGGACCATGGAACTTCAGTTCAGATGGACCATTCTGGGTTCAAGGAGGAAGTATGATTTTTTTACTGAGTACCTAACTAATAATTTCGGAGTAGGTACAAAGTGCTTTCGTAAATTTGGTAGATGAAAAAAATCTGGAGAGTATTTCTGTCAAAATTATTAAACAATCACATTTAAAATTTCAAGATATCCTGGTCGAAGATGAACAATTAAATTGACATCGATTATCCGACAATATGGACAGTCAGCAGTCTTCCCACGCGAATAAAAATGTTGCAGCTAGGAACGTGTTTTTCAAAAATGCTTACCCACACAAAAATTATAGAGCCGCTACTGAGATAGTGAAACTCCATAATTCAACGCATTACGATCATGATCGAGGCTCAGATGAAATGAAAAACTCAACAAACGGAAGGTTCCTCACAACTTTCACCGAATCTCGGCAGATAAGAGCCGATTAGGGCAATGCAATTACACGAACCGCCGACTAATCGAACCTTTAATTTGCACGTGAACAAATAACCCACGGGCACAACAACGGACGAGGGACTCCTACGGAATCTCGGATCATCAGGGCCCAGAACAGATGGCGAGGGAGAGGGAATCGATTCGATACAATCGAAACGCAAGATGAATCTCCCACCAGAGCCGAAAATGACCGATCGGACACGATGGTTGCCGAAATGAAAGCCTAGACGATCGAATGAGATTTTGATTTTTTCCTTTTTCCAGCGGTTGTGGTTAACCGCACTTGATTGACTTCTTCCTCCGAACAAGGCCAATGAGCTCGAGATATTTGATTTGGCTCATCAAAGTTGAGCTGGCATTTGAGATTCACAATTAGGGGCGGAGGAAACCATGATTACATGGAGTCCAGCATCCAAAATCAGCGAACCTATTCCAGTCAATTTGACTTGAATTGTGGGACGTCAGAGCATATCGTCGGTCCAGTGCAAGAGTGGTCTATCTCAAAAATCTCAATTTTTTCAAGAGAGCCATTCAAAGTTTTTGATTTGCCCTGTTTTCAATATTATCCTTCTGGGTTATCCAATCAGGTTCAAATTCTCCACGCACCTTTACACAGACCTCTCCTACAGATTTCCAATGCCAGCTGACAGCAGTGCCTGCTTGGAAAAAGTTTGAAGCCCCATGAACGGATTACCATTAAATGAAGAATTTTAATAAATTTGGCGAATCATGGGAACTCTCCGATTCGTAGGAAAAACCATTGGCTGATGTCAAATTTGATTATTGGCCGCAAATCGTTCTCGGTTCTGATCAGTGTAATCAAGTACCTTCAGGTCTGTCAGTTTCTTGCGAATTTGACGCTTGTGGTAATACGTGATGGTGGTTTTGACCCCAATGAAAGTGACCCCGCCGGCCAGGAATCGTCTGAGAACAGACGACGTTGACGAGTAGAATAAATCTCCGCACAGTTTGGCAATTGCAGGAAGGAAAAGCGATGTGATGCATTTCCGGGTCGACAACATTCGATCGGATATGCGCCGGTTGACCAGGGCGACGGCAGAATCGTCGCTGGCGTTTCTGACGACGCGCCCAACAAATGGTATGGGCCGGAGAACGGCCACCAGAATCCGACCCAAATGGATTTCCCATTCAATCGAACCGACCAAGATGGTAGCCAATGGAATCAGCGGTAAACCCATCAGGACTACAGTAGGGTGTATCGATTGGACTACGTCAGTTGAACGGTGACCTCCAACATAGACGACGGTCATGGCACCATAAGTCAGAGCTGACCAATAAAGAGAAGCGAGGACGCAGCAGTCGACAATGAGCGAACTGAAATGGTCGAACAGGTTGTCCACGGCATCGATCAATTGCACCAGGATGCCCATGGCAGGCAAATGTATCAAATACTCGGTTTTGCATTGCGGGCAAGCCACCGATTTCTTCCGATCTTCCCTCAATTTCTGGTCGATCCAGCTCTGTAAACATGTTTGGTGGACCCATTTCGTACCTCCGCGGCACTTGCATGGCTTGATCCACGACAATCGAGGATCGTCTTCCTGGGTCGCGTAGCAGATCCAGCATTGGAGGGTCGAAGTAGTCGAGGACGTTACTAATCGGGGGGGTAGGTTGTCTTCTTGTAAATTGAGCGGCGGTTGCCCACTGGCAAGATTCCTCAAAGAGTTGGCTGATATCTCATTTTGAGGTTCTGTTTGCCTTGGTTCTTCTGGTTCATCCATAGTGGCGTTTTCCAACCGCAATTCAAGCTTATTTCAGGGTCTTCCTACTCCAATTTCAGAAGCTACGAGAGAAGATCGGTAAATTAGTAAATTTCGAAATTTAAGTAAACGTCAATATCAAATAAGGCTATTATGATGGAAATCCAGGGCCTAATCTGTAAATTTGAAGCAAGCTTTGAAGCAAGTAGTTGCTATTGACTCATTACACAAATTTTCATGGGCTGTCAATGGATTTGGCATGGCAATTCGATTTCGCTTGGCAAATAGGTTTGCTCCCAGTGACAAAACTATTGAACCCGAAAACCTAGGCAAAAAGGGCTCTCAGCATCAAACTATTTCAAATAGTAGGTACAGAGATTGTACCTTGGAGTCAAATAAAGTGTGGTTTAGATGGAAAAAATTGAATTTTTTGGAATATTTCCACACTTGAACCAATCAGGCGCAAAAACTCACAATTCTTACGCAAGTGGTTGTTTGTCAGACCCCATGGGACACTTTTGGTTAATTTTGATATAAATTTATGCCAATTTTGCCCAAGGTTCAATCGATTTTTTTACAGGGAAAAAACCTATGGCTCCGTGCTTTGCAGAATAGATCTTGAACCAGAAGCAAGGCAAGGTGGTGACCTTGCACATTACAAAAAATACATTGGTCATTAGGTAGTTCATTAGGCAGTTCCTTAGTGGTTCCCTATTCGGAAACTCTAATCCGATATCTGATTTTAGGACGATCTACTTCGTAAATTAATATGGAAGTTAAAAACTCGCCAAATTTCAAGTTAAGAGATTGTTTTGGCAGCACTGCTCTTAGAAGGGCCACAGCCTTCTGCATCTTTCTAACACCCTACCTCACTCTACCTCCAGCCACCACATTTAGCTTCAGGTCGTATGCATGAGAAGTGACTCAACCTGAATTTTAGGAATCCGAAGAAGTCAATGGATCCTAGCACAGCCGCCAGAGCAGTCAAGTAGCCCCATCGATACCTGATAATATTGGTTAAGAGGGCATTATTGCTAAAAGTAACGTATCTTTAAACCAAGTTACCAAACACAATCAACTCCTGCTTGAATTTAATACGAGGTGAAATCCACCATACATAATTCGTTTCATCATATAAAACTTGGTTTTATTCTTATGGTGGATTTCACCATCTCTTAATAAATTCAATCAGGAGTTGATTGTTTCAGGTAAATTAGTTTAAAGATATGTTACTTATAGCAATAATGTCCCGCTTAATTTAATCCGAGATGGGGGAATCGGCCACAAATCAAACCTGATTCTGACCAAACCACCTATCTGATTTAGACGACGATAAAAGCATTCAATCAAGGATGGATATCCATCCTATATGGATGGACAGGAGAATTGTGATGGTACGAACAGTTGGGCTGACTTATTTACCGAAATGACTTATCCCCCTCAACTGGAAAGCAACGGGAAGCCATTAACCCAACAGCAATTCAATCGGGTTTCAAATGGAATGTCAATATGTCAACTGAGCTCGTGTAAACCTTGCATTAGCGACGTATTGGACAATAATTGTCAAAAAAATTATAATAATCAAATTAGGTACTAGATATAAATATATTATTATTATTATTAACTATTATTACAATAATTATTGGGCAATAATTGTCGAATAATTATTACTATCAAATTATTATTAATTGGTTATTATTATTAACTATTATTATTAATAGAATAATCATTATTCGATGATTACCTGGTCTTCAATTTCAACAGTAGCACTCTAGCGGCAGACAATGAAAACTGCTGACCTGGAAGTGGAGTGGAGGTGGCGTGATAGCGGGGAGGAAGGTGGGGCCGGGTCTCTCAGTGCAGCTCGTGCTCGACCCTGGCTACATCGCCATATTTCCTCAGTTAACAGCTTTCGTCGGATTGCTTCATCTTTGACTCTCGAACATTTTCAATTTTCCACAAATCATTGTTGTTTGGAGAGAAATATGAATTTCCGCCTGTTAGTATCTTGAGTCTCGCGGTGGTCGCGGTTTTAGGGCCTGGGACAGATAGAAAATTACAAGGTCACAAGGCTATTAACATCGTCGTGTTGAGCACAAAACAGCCAGTCATCTAGATTCTAGGTCATAGCTTTTCAACACTTCCTTCCAGCGCCTAAGCGTATAACTCAATTTTCCGATCAATTCTACATCAAATTGTGGCGTTCGAGATTCGACGTCATCTGGATGTAGGAGTTATGGATGAAACACAGTACGTTAAGATAGGGTGCTTAGGCCGAGCCGTGTATTGATTCGTTAGGGGCCGCCCCGTCTATTGCGCGTTAGCAATCAGCGATTATTTCTCAATCATGGTAAGTATCTTTCGTTCTACTTAATACATGTAATTAATTTTAATGACGTTATTTAATTTACAGCGAACGCGATAATACCCTGAGGATTCCGAAGAGGACGTAGGTTTGCTATGTCCTGCGATGTTTGCGCTCTAGAGCATTCGTGTACATTTTCATTAGAAATTCGAACCCGATTATTTTTCCAAGGCTACAGTTTCCTTTAATAGAGTTTGGATATAGTCACAGTCGTGCATATTATGCTGGCTAGTTAGTCCTTAGTCCATCATTAATTTATATTTCACTCCCTCCCCCCTGAACTCTGACGGCAATCGACGGAGTTACAACAGAGATGGCCCGAACGCCTGTCGCCTGCTCGGGTGTGGTCAAATGCGTCACAGTCATGCGCTTCTCATCGGCGATATCGACTGTCTCCCCGAGCCTAACTATAAATTTACTCATAGAGGGTAAACCTACGCTCAAGAATTTTGAATTTAGGATTTTACTGCATGCCGTTGCCAATGCCAGAGTGTAGTTGTAATTGTTCGTGAACAAAAATAAACAGGGGTGCTGTATCGCTGTTGCCATTTTTACCCAATGATATTCCCCTATCATTCTATTTACAAAATTATCCATTAAAAATTATTCGTCAGTTTTTCATGCTCTAATGACTAAGTAGAGATGAACTGGGTTCTCAAGATCGGGTGGTGAGACGTGTGATGACTTTTTGGGTGCATTTCTATGATAATCTCAATTGATCAATAGGTACCTAGGCATCGTCTGCCGTAAGCATGAGCAAAATGGTCGAGCAAGATAAGTTGGTAATTTCACTAAACTACCTAGGTACGTAAATTTAAGACAAAACTGGAAGTGACTAGGTACCTACTGATAACAGAAGATAAGAGAAACGAGCAACGTTGTTAGGGGTAGAGTATTCCGCCCGTCACCTATGCTTTTTCACGTTTTTTGGGCCATTGAAAAAATCCTACTGGACTGCATTCGTTTGTTTAATTTGAACAGTATTCGTTTGTAAGGTTGGTTCACAGTGCGAGATCCTACAGTTCAGAACGGTTCTGCGCATGCGCAGAAAAGTTTAGTCGTTCGCGATAATTTTTCAACTACCTACCTAGGAACCGGAATAATTTTTCTAAATTCATCAAGCATCTGAGAGCTGAAACAATCACGATTGCCAAAAAATACCCCAAGGAGTTGTCCATTTCATAGATGATAGCTAGCCGGCTACAGCAGGCACAGATTAAACCTCTCTTTTAACCAATCAAAACAAATGCAGAGTCACAGCGGGATTTGAAAAATATAAAGGGGATGGCATACCATGTTTCCAAAAAAGTGAAGGGTTCCGAGGCCCGTTTTCGAATGGCCACATTCGACAGCAAGGCGGAATGCTACACCGCCAATCTTCATAATATCTTCTGCAAAACGAAGCAAATAGCCAAAATTAATAAATATTTATTAGTATCACCCACTATAAACATCAAAATAAAACGAGGTTTTCATAGATGAAGTTGGCTGCTGTAAGCATAAAAAATAAGCCATGCGTGCGTAGATAACCCACAGTACTCCTATATTTTTTATGGGTACCTAAGTGGAATTTTAGCCCAAATTCATGATATATTCAGCATTCTGTAAACTAAGGCTTTTATATAAATCATTTAAACCTAGATTTATCCAAGGTGACTTGCCCTAAATAATAACCAAGCGATTTTCTGTATGAGGATATAGATTTAAATAAATTGATGAATCAGCCCTAAGGACATTTTGAGTCTGTTTTCACCAACAATAATTAACGTGATTCTGGGGAAATAATTAGTCAAAATAGAAATAAAAGCTTTGTTTAGTGGACACACTTGCTCAGTATTGTAACCTCTACTTTTGACTTCACGAGATTTTGACTTGAATTCAAAAACGTGCAAATTACATGGGCACCGGCCAAGATATAAGTGGCGTTTTAGTCCGCCTTGAATATTATTACTGTTAGAATAATATCGGTAGGAATGAATGACAGAATTGATATGAATATTATTGATAATAGTTGGTAAAGGAAAATTCGGACGGGAGTGTGCATAATGTTGATAGGTACCTTGACGTGCAAGTTGAGTTACAAAGCGTTAGGGAATGGCAACAGCGATAATTTTTTTGTCAACATTAGGAAAAAATTTCCGCCGCTCATCGCTAACTTTGATAAGTTTTTATTGAGGCGTACACGTTGTGCTCCGCAGTCTCCTCTACCTCCACACATAGGCGACGTCCAGTAGACCCTGACAGCCACGTTTTGCAAGGTGGTACTTGTCTGAACACCTACAACTGGGCTCCCCACGTTTGTGGATAAAAGTTCCAATGGGAAAGCCAAGATCAAGGTTGCGTTGGTGGAGAATGGGATTGCTCCCATTGGTTGGGTCACGCCTCCTGGGTCACTGTTGTTCCACGTCCACCTCAATCTTCTTGAATTGTTATCCTAATTCTTGTCCACCTCTCTCGTCCCTAAATTAGCCATTCCAGTGATTCCATGATAGCCCCTAGGTGGGTATACCAATACGAGTTTATCAAAGCCGGCAGCAATCAAGATAACATGAGCATGGAACCAGAATTTCTTTTGAATTATAGAATGAGGGTGGCAGACTGCGCAGCACTGTTCTACTCATCCACAATCCAGTTTTACCATGGGAATATTAGGTTTGTTCTCAGTGCTAGTTCAGAACGGCTCTGCAAATAAGTAATATAATCAGAGATTACAGATATAGATATAATTATAATTGAATGATAATAATTGTGCCATGGGTTGTTTGTGGTTCATTATGGCAAAACTGGACTACGCATGCGCAGAACCGTTCCAAACTGACAGAACGCGTACGAAGAACAAACCTAGAATTATAGCCATACCAAGACTTGATTGCGCATGCGCAGAACCGTTCCAAACTGGCAAAAGGCGCCTGAGAACACTGTTTGAGACTGAGAGCTGCTCTCAATATTATGTGAACTCTCATAATCAATAGAGGAGTTGAAGATTGCTGGCATCTACAGGAGGTTAGAATGCACAGGTTACACGGGTCGATGGGCCAAGTTACAATGCGACGCATGGTTACTATCTGTCTTGAACCCTAATCTAAGTTAGCAATGTGGAAGACACGAATAAACTCGCGGAGTTTAGACTTCGCGGAGACACAAAATGTAAAATTTACAATGAAACACAACATTTAATGTTGTGTTTCATTGTGATCCGTGTTCGTGGGCTGGCGAAGCTCCTGTGTTACCTGAAAGGGTTCATCCCTTTTCTGCTAAGTGTCCTCTCCGTAGCGGCATACGTTCCGAATATCCCGAGAGCTGACACTCTTCCTCATGGTGGTCGCCCAAAATCCAAACGCATGGAGTGCTGTTCCACAGTAAACAAGCAACCAAGGCACCCGAGGTCTCGTAACTTCTCATTAAGCAACCTCCCATACCTGCGCACGTACATCTTCTTATCTAACTAGAAATAGTCTATCGACTAATTTCATGAATCCCACGGAATTACAGACTTACAGTCAAGCGACAACTAGGGTAAAAAATCAGTAAAAAACAAGCGGGCGAACTCTACTTACGTGCATAACGTCTTCACTATTTCACAGGTTAGAGTTGCCAGTAGCGTGGGCTTAGGTACGTGAACGTAGGCAGACGTGGACTTTGGACTTGGCTTGACTGTTGACATGGCGGGAGACGGTCGCAGGAGAAGGGTGGGCTGCGCGTTTCCTGCGTGGACACAACGGGAATAAGATCGGTACGGTCGGACGTCTGGCACCGTACAACAGCAACATACGAAAATTTACAGAACAAAATAAAATTGCAATAATTGCAATTTTATTTTGTTCTGTTAATTAGCAATTATTGCTATTGGCCCGTCTGACCAGTAATCATTACTGATTACTACTAGCCCATACGATAAAAGTAACCGTCTCCCTTCTTGAAAACAGCAAGAGATGCGACTCGTGGCGCTGCCCTCCAACCCGATAGACAGAAAGGTGGACATGTTCCGTTTTGTCAAGGAAAATTTCCTTGGAGTATTTAATACTATTAAAAAAACTAGAACTACTACAGCTTTGCCCTGATGAGTATGTCGAATTTGACTGATGGATTTTTTTCTTGTGCTCAATCTACTGGCTATTATTGACTATTATTGGATTTTTTGTGTCCCTTCTACCGTTGGAGCTTGAGGGGGGACATGATTTTATGAGTCCAACGCCTAATGCGTAGGTCATCAATTCGCAACTGTCATTCTAGAGCCCTAAATGACGAGGTGTCAACACTGCTATTGTTGGCATACCTGCTCGCGTAGTTTTCTAAGGTCATCGGCCATGTTGGATTCTCTCGGATGCTGGCTGAGTTTCGCTTTCGCCTTTCGTGTGTTTTTTAGCGAGTGATTCGGGTTTGACCACCCTTGTTTTCGAAAAAATCTTGTTGGATTCAAGGAAGTTGCGGCAATTTCCATAGTTTTATTGGCCGGCCAAATTATTTGCCTTCTAGATGTGACACAATTCGCCTGCAATAATGCCGGTAAGAGGATTCATTTCGTCTCTCGTGGGTGGTGTATTTTGGTGCGCGAGCGCTCTCGACTGATGGAGGATTTGGGTGCCTGGTCCATTCGTCGTGTACTTCTAATTAATTCATATAGTAATTTCTATTCTACACATTCTTGATCATGACCCATACCCTATACTGTTGCGCTTGTCCCGTGTCCTCAATTCGTGGGGATAAAGAGTAAAACGTATTCTGTCTCCCCCTTCCCCTCGTCCTACCTGTTGTCGAAGAGATAGACGTACCAGAACGTTGTAGGAATGCTGCCTTCGGGTTTCCTCCTTCACATACCACAATACTAATCTTTCTAATGTTAAGGATCAAGCAGTTTCTCATTCTAAGTTCTCATTCGAACGGGGTCTTTACGGGTAGGAACTTGAACATAGATACGACAGAACTATGATGGTTTTTGAAAATAACCCTGCTTAAAAATTGGTTTAGCTAGCTATATGAATTGATGCGTTTCAGTTTACTTAAGGCCTGATTATTGTATAACTATCCAATCGCTCAATTATCTGCCGGTGTTGGAGTTGGGTCATATTTACGGAGAAAAAAGCCTCTTTCGTCTTGAAGCCTCTTCGCCAAGTAAATTGCTCGAGCTTAAAGTACGCTGAGTACGAGAGTGGCAAATTTAGGTACTTAGGGCTCTGTCATCGGAGGCCTTGCTGGGCTGCGAATGACAGGGCCCCACTTTAGCCTGGCCCCCTTGCTGATCTCATGCGCCACCCCCTTTGAGGCGGAAGTACTGGCCACAGACCTCTGTGCTCAGCAACACCTTCGTAGGCGAACCAAGAATACCGGGATCTGTATCTTCTCAGAGAATCAAGCAGCACCCGGCCATCTCGGCCTTTTCTCATAAATCGCGGGTGACCTTGGTGTGCCTGAACGCCATTTAACGCCCATGGACAACAAACCCCGCCCGTTCCGGGACCATCTGAATCAACAGTATGTAGGCTCATTCGTGAGGGGGAGGAGTCTGCAGTGTTGGTCTTTCCTATTTTATTTTCTACTGAAAAATACTGTGATTGACCGAGGTGGCGTTGGCGTTGAACTCAATAAAGTTGATTAGGGTTTCCAAACCACGTTCTTATGTTCATCCCCACTCTAGCAGACAACAACCGGATAGTTTATGATCGACTTTGGGGTCAAATTTCACCAAAGCTGTTGGTGGCGTAGTATCGATTAACAAAGTTACTGTGGCCAACTAATTAGGTTGTTGAAAGTTACATGAAATTGAACCTAAAGCTGCCCATACTATCCAACTGCTTGCTGAGTGGGGATGACCATGGGAACTTGGTTTTGAACGCTAATGAAATTTTTCTGAGTTGTTTTTCGAGTCACCTTTACCAATTAAAGCAATCAGTTGTCTTGGCCCCACGACCAACAACGAAAACCTTTAGGGGGGATGAGTGTCGGAGTTTTGGTGTCAGCGTAAAACCCCGTTATGCATCGAAATGCAGGCCAAACATACCTGGATAGGCCTGAATTCTAGATGGGTCTCAATTTGTGTTCCCCGAGGAGTCGCAATCAAGAGTTGGTCGGCGGCGGCCGCTTTCTCCATACAGCTCTGACTTCTCTTTCTTACTCTCACTACTAAAAACGTAGTCCATGGTAGATTTTGACCGCTAAGTACCTCAAGCTGTGTAATATAGTTGCCGGTAGATGTGTCGGATCGTAGTGAAAACTATTCTGAACAGATGAGGCAACTACTGTTCAGGCAAACGATTGACACTATTAATAGGGAGTGTCGAAAATCCTAATCGTTTTCCAATCAGTCGCTATATCAAAAGCTCTATCCCCAATTCGTCTAATAAAACTCGAATTTAAAGTTCCGCGCCATGGACCACGAGTTGTTCTGCATTTGTTTCTTTCCGGTTTATTCTTCGGGTTGTCCAAATGAACAGATTTGGGTATCCTAGGTGATTTCTTCTTGACTCGAAGTTGACATTCTATATTTCATATGGAATGACACTGTCTTGTCGATATTGGGATTGGGGTCATTATGGCGAATTGCTTCATTCAATCTTCATCAGGGGTTGGAGGCGTCTTTCTCCATCTTATGACCCCGATACCGATATCGACTAATCCGTAATACATAGAGGGTCGATCACCCACGTGTCATAATATGACATATTATATGTGTATTATGCAATTGTCTTATTATGGTGTGCAATTTTCTGCATACCCTCATGGCACTCATTTGTTTCCAATAATTATATCGTACTTACAACAAATGGCAGGTGTTTCAATTTTTTTTCTCTCTTGTTTCAGCCGAGAATCAACCCTCAGGAACTCCTTCACTGCCTCAGCGTCTTGCTATCCCCTTGCGGGGGTATCAAGAGCGAAGGCGAAGTGCAGAGAATTGCCAAGTAAGTAAAACCTGAATTTTTATTTTATCAATGCATACCTACCTACTAAGGGCAGTGTCCATTGACGCTCTGCTAAAATGTTTTAAATATTAGTCCGGGAGCACACGATGAGTTTCTCATCAATTCTTATTCGGCATTGGGGCGTTCCTTCAAATTCCAAAATTCGGGCCCATTTTGGTCGTTGCCCGGAAAAGTTCTTCTCATCTGGTAGTTTTCAGTTAGTTTACACTTAATGACAATGTATTTTAAATAATAATTGCCTCTTATGGGGTAAATTTTTCAATTTTCATTTTTACTTCCACATTTACAAGATAAATGAAAGTATTGCAATCGTCCTAAAATCGGAATTCGATTCGGCGATTTAAGCAGGTAAACGCTCCAGTTCCGCGTAGTAAGAAAAGGGAGATGAAAAGATTTTTCAGGGGGTGAACCTCACGCCTTCGATGATGCATAAAAATCATCGTGAGCTCCTGGACTATTTCTTCTTGAAAATCATGCTTGATGAGGGGGGGGGGTTCACCAGAGCTTCCGTAGACTGCCCTGCCATGATGTCCGGGTTAACGAATTCGGGTCCATGACTCGAGAGTGATGACGTTCAAAGTGTTCCTTGAGAACGTCCTATCTCCATTTTTGAGTTTTCTATGAATTTCCTTCTTCCTTAAGACGGCAGCATAGTCCTAGACGTGATAAACTTGTCTTAGTTTTTGGACTGGTACGGTCAGGTCGTGGTGTTTTCTCGAATTTCCAAAGACCAATCTTCCTGCTTCTAAAGCTCTCTCTCCAGCTTATTGATTAGCCATATATTATCTACAAATAGCCTATGTATAATGGCTTATATGCCTACCCCCTGCTATATAATCCTGATAGGTCACCGCGTCTACTCCCACCACTTAGGCGCCCGGGCAAATATTTAAAGATATTGATAAAGATAGCAAATATTTTAGTTATTGTTGCAGAGTTGTACATTGAACATGTTCAGATTACGATAATAGGTTGTATTTTTTTCTGTGATTTCTTATAATTACCAGTTTTGTTCCTCTTGAGCTCTGTTTGACCTATTGCTTATCTTAGATAATCTTCAGTGCCTACTAAATCAAAAATGTAAAACGTTTACGGCATATTCACACTCTACTCAAAGTCAACTTACAAACCCACCTTGCCAACTCAACTTACAAACCCTACTCACGATATCAACCCGAAAACTCAACTCACAGATACAACCCACAAACTAAACTTACAAAATCTACCCACAAACCCCATCTACAAACTCCACCCACAAATCGGAGAGTATCCCATAAATGAAACCGATTAACTCAACTAACAAACTCAACCCACGAACTCACCTTACAAACCCAACTCACGAGCCCAACTTACACACTTTAACTCTTAAATTCAACTTACAAACTCAATTCACAAACAACTCATAACAGAACTTACAAACATTAGCTTACATACTCAACTCACCAACTTCACTCAAAAACTAAACTGACAAACATAACCCACAAACTCAACCTAAAAACCGCCACTTTCAAACTCGATTTACAAACTCAATTCTCCAACTCCACTCTCAACCTTAACCCTCAAACTCATCTAACTAACTCAATTCTTGTGAGTTGGTGGTTGAGGTAGGTTGAGTTTGTACTCGACTCAAAAACGCAACTCACACACCCAACTCAGAAACTGAACCCACAAACCTAACTCTCAAACTCAACCCACGAACTCAACTCGCACATCCAACTCACAAATCCACAACCTCACTAACTCCACTCACTATCTCACAAACTCAACTGACCAACTCGACCGAAAAAATCAATTCAGCCCACTAACTGAACTCACAAAATTCAGCGTACAAACTAAACCAGCAACCTCAACTCACAACCTTAACCCAAAAAATCAACTTACCAACTCAACTCGCAAGCTCGACGTACATACTCAGCTTTCAAACTCAACTCACAAAAACTCTGCCAATCATTCATCAATTATTCAATTCTTAACTCAAACTGAAAATCAAACTTGATGTGAAATTCCAGCTGAAACTGATCACGAAAATCAAACTGAAACTGAACTGAACATCAAACTCAAACTCAGGAACTCAAACTTTTAATAAAAATCGAACTGAAACTGAACCACCAAACTGAAAACCGAACTCGAACTCTGAAACTCAAACTAAAATTCGAAACGAAATTGATGATGTCAAACTCAACATTTAATTGACACTGAAAGTCTGAAGTCAAACTGAATTGCAACCAAAACTCAAACTCGAAGTGAAACTAACTTCAAATTAGACTCATACCCAAACTCAAGTTGAAACTCAAGCTCAAAGTCAAACTTAACTGAACTGAAACTAAAAACCAAACTCTGAAACTCAAACTGAAATTTGAACTCATACTGATGATGGAAATTGAACTGAAATTTGAACTCAACCTGATGGCGGAAATCCAACTGAACGTCAAACTTCCACTGAATGTCAAACTGACAGTGAAACTTAATCTCGAAGTCAACCTGAATTCCAACTGAAACTCAAACCTGAATTGAAACTGTAACTCAAACTCAAAGTGAAACTCTAACATAAACTCGATTTTGAACTGAAACTCAAACGTAAACTGAAATCATACTCGACGTAAACTCAAACCAAATATAACAAATAATACTTACCAAAATACAAACCAAATAATACTCTGGACGCAAACTTACACTCAAACTGAAATTGGAACTAAAACTCAAACTGAAACTTAAACCCCAACTCAAATTGAAAATCAAACTCAAACTGAAATGAAACTGAAACTCAAGCTACAACTGACGCTGGACAGAAACTCAAATGTAAAGTACTCAGACTGAGTTTGACTTTACATTTGAGTTTGGGGTTCAGTTTGAGTTTACATTTGAATTTAAGTTGTGTTCAAGTTTGGTCTTGAGTTTCAGTTTCAGTTTGATTTCAAGTTCGAGTTTGACCATGAGTTGGACTGAACTGAACAGTTTGAGTTTAGTTTAAGTTTGAATTGAGGTTTGTGTTCAAGTTTGGTTTTGAGTTTCATTTCAAGTTGAACACAACTTTGGTATCTGTTCGAGTTTCAGTTTGAGTTTGACTTCAAGTTTGAGTTCGAGTTTCAGTTTAACCATGAGTTTGATTGAACTGAACAGTTTGAGTTTAGTTTTAGTTTGATTTGATGTTGTGTTCAAGTTTGGTATTGAGTTTGATTTTCAGTTTAAGTTGAACACAAGTTTGGTATCAGTTCGAGTTTCGGGCCGAGTTTCAGTTTAAGTTTAAGTTTGACTAAACTGAACAGTTTGAGTTTAATCTTTGTTTGATTTAGAGTTTGTGTTCAAGTTTGTCGTTGAGTTTGGGTTTCGGTTCGAGTTTCAGTTTGAGTCAGACTTCGAGTTTCAGTTTGAGTTTGCCAGAGTGCCCGCCGGTTTTAGACGTTTTGGAATCCACTGGAATTTGTATTAGGTAGTGTTTCTATTTTATTTTTTCCGGCCACAAAAATGAACCGATTTGAGCATTCTTGGTCTTAAAATCTTTGTTTTACCTTGCAGAATATGTGGATATGTTTTATGTTCCCATAACTTGTCGTATTTTTATTTTAGGAGAGTTTTAAAATTTGCATAGTGAGTTTTTGATATTTTTGACCTAAACACCCTCAAAAGCAGCCAAAATAGGGTCAATCTTGGGGAGCGATAAGGCCAAAATCAGGTTTTTTGCAGTTTTCTTGGTTTTACGGCCTAAGCACCTATGGGTTTAGGGCAAAAACGTAATGCAGAAGAAAATTTCGGGTGTTAAATTCCCTATCAGATGCATTCCCACCCTTGATACCGACTTTTTACACAAGGGCGTCCGTTTATAGGCTCGGATCTGCAAAAACTGCGATTCGGCTATTAGAAAGTGAATGTTTTCCGTCTGTTCCCTTCCGAGAATGCGGGTACCTTCTTGGAAATCTCAGGTAGAAACCTATTTCATTGTCCCTATGAGACCTCGTCAAGGGGTATCACTGCCTTGTTTTATCGTTCAGTGTTTTTTTATTTATTTTTATACCTATTTAATCATCATTGTGAAAACGTACCAGTTAAGCATCATTGGATTCACCATTGACCATTACTCCACTAATGATTTTGTTACGGCAAATAAAAGCATCTATCTATTTTTCATCTATTGATCAAAATGTTGATGTAGCAAGATTCCGATAACATTTTTTTGGCACATTTTTCTATTTGTATACAAATTTTGACTCCTATATTATGATGATAAACCTACCTACTATAACTATTTGAGCTTTGTTTTCTGTGATACCTAGACAAATAATGTACCCATGTCACTAATCTACTTAGCAGCGTGTTTTCTATGTATCCGAAGAACTCAGCAAATTCTGCAACGGAGTTCATTTTTCGATTGCAAAGACAAACCTTATGATATAATATATTATCCTGCAGAAACACGGAATTTATTTGTTATTATTCTAGAATATCAGGATAAATTCTTATTTTAGATGGGGATTTGGAAAAACGTTTTTTCAACTCGGCAAAAAATACCTAATCATAGTATAATTTACTATTTGTATTATAAATACCATAAATAAATAATCATAAATAAATACCAATTTTTTCGACACAGGGCATCGTTTAATTTTGTTAAATTTACCATTTAATATATTCTTATTTACCTAGATAATAAACTGAATAATAATTATTATTAAATTCCCTGGATAATGAAATCAACTAGTGGTGCGTAGATAACACACAATACTTCCATATTTTGAAACGTAAAAATGTGACACAATATGATCATATTTTGACTGCTTTTAAGGGTGTTCAGGTCAAAAATATCAAAAAACTCACTATGCAATTTTTAAAATTCGCCCAAAATAAAAGTAACCACATTATCGGAGTTTTAAAAATATCCACATATTCTGCAAGGTAAAACGAAGATTTTAAGACCAAGAACGCTCAAACCGGTTCATTTTCCGGTTTTTCCGGTTCAAAATAAAATAGAAAACATTAAAAGTGCTAATATATCGAAAGCACTGTGCGGTATCCAAATTTCGATTAAACAGGGTGTTAGGTCTTGCCGAGACTAACATTTCATACCTTTTCCATGAAAAGCACGAATTTTCCCCCACTTCAACAGCTGTTTTACTGCCCCTAGAATTAAAGTAGGGTTCTGTCGATACGTTAGGACCAACTAGATACGGAACTCGATTTTGTAAAAACAACTCGCAACAAAAAAACAACAACAAACAAAAACCAAAAACCCGGTTTGTTGTTTTTTGGTAAAAATTTCAAAAAATTTTGATTACTCCTTCTTTCTGAAAAACCCCGGCGGACGGACAAAAAAATTTTATTGCAGGTTCGGATTCTACACCCTTTGAAACGTAAACCAACAAATTTTCAGGGGTTGTTAAAAAAAATGTCATGAAAAATTTTTCATGAAAAACTTCAACGATTGCTCTATTCTCATCTTTATTGGGCTAAAAATGAATCCCCCGAATTTCCCTTCTTTATTGTTTTCAAGATACAGAATTTCAAAATTTCTGATAGTACAGGGGACTGTAAAATTGGAGGTAATTGTGATTAAATGAAGTATTTAATGCAGATTAACATCAGTAGGTAAACTCGTATAAAATGTAGAAAAATAAATATTTTGCGCTCACAATATAATAATAGCAATTGTTTAATACCTACTTGAAGTGAGGTTCAAAAATTCAATTTAAGTGACGCGCTCTTTCAACTGAAATTCGAGTTTGGCAATTTTTGGTTTTACTTCTGCCCGAGTTTTCTTCTTCCCGAATTCAGATAAGGCCTTCAGATGCTCAGAACGTCGCTTACATGGTCCAGGGTCAGTGAGGTCTGCCACTTCGAATTGATCCAGTTCCGGTGCTTTTTGGATATTCCTCGCCAACTTTCTTGCATTCCACTTGTCCACTCCTTTTTACGGTACCTGTGTTCTCTGCTTGTCATATCAGCAACCGATTTTATTTTACCTGTCTCCTACTTCCTCTGATACTTTCTTCTTTCTTTTTCTTGCTGAGCAGGATCCGGTAATACTGGATCATTTCGAATTCGATCACGGCGGCGCTTCTCCACCTCCCTCTTTTGAATAGTTTCGTTGCATAAACGTCATACAGTACAGTCCTCTCGAAAAACGGCACAGGACAGGGGACTGTAGGGGGGGGGGTGTATTGTTTACTTTGAAACCTTTGTCTCCAAACAGTTGCGCCGTGTGCGCTTGGCCTTATTGGTAACGGCATCAGACATGAGTTAGCCGTGAACATTGGAATGTAAGGACTTCAATGCCGTTCCGTTTGCTGTAGTCTAACGCCTGGATGGATAGATGTGAATCATGATTATCCATAAGCAGGAGGGGTTAGACCTCATTCAAGTAATGACTGAACTTGGATATTCCAGAACTGAGGTATTCCAGAACCTTTATAGAATTGTCCGCAGTCCTCAACTACTAATTCCAATATTGTCCCCCTCTGTCAATTGTCTCCCCTACTGTCCACAAATGATGAGAGCAGTTTTTTCCTGCGTTGACCTTTTTTTGGTTCTTCGGTTACGCAGAATAGTTGAAACATCAGGCCCGAGTTGGGTTTGGTACAAACGATGGCTTTATTATGAAAAATCATATTCGTAGAAACAGAATAGTGGAAGCTTGCGATTCTTCTTAGCTTTAGTCGTGTTTGAAAGCACGGCTGAAACATTGGGAACAGACTGTCCCTCCCACCTATCACTGGTTGGTAGATGCCCGTCGCGAAGAAGTCGAGGGATCATAGGACCTTGAGAAAATCCATCGATCAATCAATTTATGGCAACAAGAATGAAAGGGCCTATCTAGAAGCAATGCCTATAAGTTTGATGTGGGTGTAGTCATTCGCTCCAATAACCCCCGGAAAGCCTCGTGGGCGTTATGCAAAATTTTCTTTTCCTCGACGTCGTTCTTCAATTGTCATTGGGAACCGTATCCATTTCGGGAAGAGCACCATCGTTATTGATTGGACTGTTTCAATCAACGAGGCACTGATATTTGGGATATAACCAGATCATGGGCTCCCGAGTTCATCTGACAACTTCCAGTGGCCAAAAAAGTGCCGAGCCTATTTTTTCATTTCGCGAGCTATCCCATGGGCTTGTTTTCTATCAAGCAGGTACAGGCCGAATTTCATTACCTAATGCTAGAAAGGACCAACCATTCTCACTGCGTCTTTTTTTTGTTTGAAATGTGAGCTGAATTGGAACGTGGTAATTTCAATCGGGTTTTGGCTATCCATATCGGTTTTCCATGCCCAATGACTTGCATGTCCTGCAATCATGCATGCGCCTCCTGGAACGAGCCCATTGATTCTGACACCCTCTTACTCATCATTGACTTGGGAAAGCTTCAGAAAGTCCTTCTCAGCGACTCCATTATTGCTTTTGTTGTGTTTCAAAGCTCGGCTGACCAAGGACGGCTGAAATTTTTTGGAACAGACTAATCCCTCCCACAGACCCCTGGTGGCTGCCCGTCGCGAAGAAGTCGAGGGATCATAAAACCTGGGAAAATAAATTGATCAATTATTGACGGTGACAAGAATGAAACGGTATATGATAATGCCATGGGCTGCTCACTGTAATCCACATTGTCGTGGGCCAATATGGGTTTTGAACCCTGACAGGCATCGCTACGCCAATTTGACGACCCCAAAAATCTGCTCAACTGAAGTTCAATTCTGGCAGAGGTCTTCAGCAAAAGCTGCACGTCTGCCTCCATTTGCTGCACTCAATTAGGGAGTCATTAGCCATGGCTCTATTGGGTATCCGGATTCTCCCAGTGAGAAAATGATGCTTAGTTCTCCCTGGTCTTGGCAGCACTTCATTGCTTACTGCTGACTGGTTCCATATAAATGAGTCCTACCGAGAGCGCACACCACTAGGACGTTGATCGAGTGTGTTCCTTGATGACACGCTCGTGTACCTACGGCTGTAAGTTTGATGTGGGTGCAGTCGATTGCTCCAATAATGCACTCCAGAAAATAAGCCAGAAAAGAACTACTGAAGCATGATAAATGAGAGCCAAGGCACGGAGAGTTCAATAGAAGATGGTGCTGGAACACCGAGGTACAGGCGATTTGATGTGTAAGAAAGGAGTCAGTTTTTCATAACCAGAAATCCGCTCAACTGAAGTTCGATTCTGGCTGAGGTCTTCAGCAAAAGCCGCACGTCTGCCTCCATTGGCGGTATTCAAATAGGGATTCATTAGCCACGGGCCAAGTATTGTCAGAACAAACCAATCTCGCTGCGTCTTTTTTTTTGAAATTCATGCTGAATTCAGACGCAGGGTTCTGGCAATCACAAAGCCTTTTTCGTTCCACCTTTCTTTCTGCTGCATTGGTTCGCTCGTCTAGCCACATCGTCTCCCAAGCCAGAAAAGAACTTCTTAGCACTGTAAATGAGAGCCAGTGCATGGAGAGTTGAAGATGGTGCTGGAACACCGAGAGACAGGCGATTTGATGCATAAGGAAGGTGTCATTTTCTGAAAACGCCTCCAATCGGAGAACTTCTGGCTTCGCGCTAGGGAATGAACTCAGCCATTCTTGAGGATTCGCCCCAGGCAAGCAGCTAACGTGGTAGGTAGCCACTTCACTTCACTCTGCTACAATTCGGGGGTCTCTACCCAAAAGCTTGAATGTTATTGGTAACGTAGATGTAACCGTTGTTGAAGTAAAGAGAAAATAACTATAGCGGTCCAATTTTGGTGAGGATTTTGAAATAAAATTTTCAAGCTTTCCAGTGAATTTGAGAGAATTTTTATTCGTCGAAGCAGAGATAAGATCCGTTTTTAGAGCTTCGGTAATAGTAATGGCACCGGTACGTATAATGCCTACTTACTTAATTAAGACTTGGTGTTCTCTCACTCCGCGACCAACAAGATCCCCTTGTGGACCTTAGCTGGTTGAGCATCAATCGATTCGATCATGATTTTCTGCAACGATTTCCCCGTGCTGTAGGCAAAGATTTCCTCAAAACATCACCGACTTATATGTGGAAATGCGCATTTCGTCGCTTAAGAACTAACAGGTGCTAGGTATCGCAGTTTTCCCAACTTTTCAGGAGAGACGAAAAACGGTGTATTTCCCAGCATATCCAATCTTGGATTAATTGAACGTATTGATTTTGATCTCGAAGTTGACTTTGAACTCCAAGTTGACTTTGAACTAGAATTTGATTTTGATCTCGAAGTTAACTTTGAACTCGAAGTTGATTTTGATCTCGAAGTTAACTTTGAACTCGAAGTTGATTTTGATCTTGAAGTTGACTTTGAACTCGAAGTTGATTTTGATCTCGAAGTTGAGTTTGATATTGAAGTTGACTTTGATCTCGAAGTTGACTTTGAACTCGATGTTGATTTTGATCTCGTAGTTGACTTCGACTTCGAAGTGTATTTTGATCTCGAAGTTGACTTTGAACTCGACGTTGATTTTGATCTCGAAGTTGACTTTGAACTCGAAGTTGATTCTGATCTCGAAGTTGAATTTGATCTCAAAGTTGAGTTTGATCTTGAAGTTGACTTTGAACTCGAAGTTCACTCTGGTCTCAATGTTGACTTTGACGTGGAAGTTGAGTTTGAACTCGAAGTTGACTTTGATCTCGGAGTTGATTTTGATCTCGAAGTTGACTTTGAACTCCAAGTTGACTTTGAACTCCAAGTTGACTTTGAACTCCAAGTTGACTTGGAACTAGAATTTGATTTTGATCTCGAAGTTAACTTTGAACTCGAAGTTGATTTTGATCTCGAAGTTGACTTAGAACTCGAAGTTGAGTTTGATATTGAAGTTGACTTTGATCTCGAAGTTGAGTTTGAACTCGAAGTTGACTCTGGTCTCAATGTTGACTTTGACGTGGAAGTTGAGTTTGAACTCGAAGTTGACTTTGATCTCGAAGTTGATTTTGATCTCGAAGTTGACTTTGAACTCGAAGTTGAGTTTGATATTGAAGTTGACTTTGATCTCGAAGTTGAGTTTGAACTCGAAGTTGACATTGATCTCAAAGTTGAGTTTGAACTCGAAGTTGACTTTGATCTCGAAGTTGATTTTGATCTCGAAGTTGACTTTGAACTCGAAGTTGACTTTGAACTAGAATTTAATTTTGATCTCGAAGTTGACTTTGAACTCGATGTTGATTTTGATCTCGAAGTTGACTTTGAACTCGAAGTTGATTCTGATCTCAAAGTTGAATTTGATCTCAAAGTTGAGTTTGATCTTGAAGTTGACTTTGAACTCGAAGTTGACTTTGAACTCGAAGTTGACTCTGGTCTCAATGTTGACTTTGAGGTGGAAGTTGAGTTTGAACTCGAAGTTGATATTGATTTCGAAGTTTAATTTGAACTCGAAGTTGATTTTGATCTCTAAGTTGACTTTGACGTCGAAGTTGACTTTGATCTCGAAGTTGACTTTAAACTCGAAGTTGACTTTGAACTCGATGTTGATTTTGATCTCGAAGTTGAATTTGAACTCGACGTTGATTTTGATCTCGAAGTTGACTTTGAACTCGAAGTTGATTCTGATCTCGAAGTTGAATTTGATCTCAAAGTTGAGTTAGATCTTGAAGTTGACTTTGAACTCGAAGTTGACTTTGAACTCGAAGTTGACTCTGGTCTCAATGTTGACTTTGACGTGGAAGTTGAGTTTGAACTCGAAGTTGATTTTGATCTCGAAGTTTAATTTGAACTCGAAGTTGATTTTGATCTCTAAGTTGACTTTGACGTCGAAGTTGACTTTGATCTCGAAGTTGACTTTGAACTCGATGTTGATTTTGATCTCGAAGTTGAATTTGATCTTGAAGTTGAGTTTGAACTCGAAGTTGATTTTGATCTCGAAGTTGACTTTGATCTTGAAGTTGACTTTGATCTCGAAGTTGACTTTGATCTCGATGTTGACTTTGACGTCGAAGTTGAGTTTGAACTCCAAGTTGATTTTGATTTCGAAGTTGACTTTGACGTCGAAGTTGAGTTTGAACTCGAAGTTGAGTTTGAACTCGATGTTGATTTTGATCTCGAAGTTGAATTTGATCTTGAAGTTGAGTTTGAACTCGAAGTTGATTTTGATCTCGAAGTTGACTTTGATCTTGAAGTTGACTTTGATCTCGAAGTTGACTTTGATCTCGATGTTGACTTTGACGTCGAAGTTGAGTTTGAACTCCAAGTTGATTTTGATTTCGAAGTTGACTTTGATCTCGAAGTTGACTTTGACGTCGAAGTTGAGTTTGAACTCGAAGTTGATTTTGATCTCGAAGTTTAATTTGAACTCGAAGTTGATTTTGATCTCGAAGTTGACTTTGATCTCGAAGTTGACTCTGACGTCGAAGTTGAGTTTGAACTCCAAGTTGATTTTGATTTCGAAGTTGACTTGACGTCGAAGTTGAGTTTGAACTCGAAGTTGAGTTTGAAGTCGAAGTTGATTTTGATCTCGGAGTTTAATTTGAACTCGAAGTTGATTTTGATCTCGAAGTTGACTTTGATCTCGAAGTTGACTTTGATCTCGAAGTTGACTTTGATTTCGAAGTTGACTTTGATCTCGAAGTTGACTTTGATCTCGAAGTTGACTTTGATCTCGACGTTGACTTTGATCTCGAAGTTGACTTTGACGTCGAAGTTGAGTTTGAACTCGAAGTTGAGTTTGAACTTGAAGTTGAATTCGATCTCAAAGTTGAGTTTGATCTTGAAGTTGACTTTGAACTCGAAGTTGACTTTGAACTCGAAGTTGACTCTGGTCTCAAAGTTGACTTTGACGTGGAAGTTGAGTTTGAACTCGAAGTTGATTTTGATCTCGAAGTTTAATTTGAATCGAAGTTGATTTTGATCTCGAAGTTGACTTTGATCTCGAAGTTGACTTTGATCTTGAAGTTGACATTGAACTCGAAGTTGACTTTGATCTCGAAGTTGAGTTTGAACTCCAAGTTGAGTTTGAACTCGAAGTTGAGTTTGAACTCGATGTTGATTTTGATCTCGAAGTTGACTTTGATCTCGAAGTTGACTCTGACGTCGAAGTTGAGTTTGAACTCTAAGTTGATTTTGATCTTGAAGTTGACTTTGATCTCGAAGTTGACTTTGATCTCGATGTTGACTTTGACGTCGAAGTTGAGTTTGAACTCCAAGTTGATTTTGATTTCGAAGTTGACTTGACGTCGAAGTTGAGTTTGAACTCGAAGTTGAGTTTGAAGTCGAAGTTGATTTTGATCTCGGAGTTTAATTTGAACTCGAAGTTGATTTTGATCTCGAAGTTGACTTTGATCTCGAAGTTGACTTTGATTTCGAAGTTGACTTTGATCTCGAAGTTGACTTTGATCTCGAAGTTGACTTTGATCTCGACGTTGACTTTGATCTCGAAGTTGACTTTGACGTCGAAGTTGAGTTTGAACTCGAAGTTGAGTTTGAACTTGAAGTTGAATTCGATCTCAAAGTTGAGTTTGATCTTGAAGTTGACTTTGAACTCGAAGTTGACTTTGAACTCGAAGTTGACTCTGGTCTCAAAGTTGACTTTGACGTGGAAGTTGAGTTTGAACTCGAAGTTGATTTTGATCTCGAAGTTTAATTTGAATCGAAGTTGATTTTGATCTCGAAGTTGACTTTGATCTCGAAGTTGACTTTGATCTTGAAGTTGACATTGAACTCGAAGTTGACTTTGATCTCGAAGTTGAATTTGATCTTGAAGTTTAGTTTGATCTTGAAGTTGACTTTGAACTCGAAGTTGACTTTGACGTCGAAGTTGAGTTTGAACTCGAAGTTGAGTTTGAACTCGAAGTTGAGTTTGAACTCGAAGTTGACTTTGATCTCGACGTTGACTTTGAAACCGAAGTTGACTTTGACGTCGAAGTTGAGTTTGAACTCGAAGTTGAGTTTGAACTTGAAGTTGATTTTGATCTCGAAGTTGACTTTGAACTCGAAGTTGATTTTCATCTCAAAGTTGAATTTGATCTTGAAGTTGAGTTTGATCTTGAAGTTGACTTTGAACTCGAACTTGACTTTGAACTCGAAGTTGACTGTGGTCTCGAAGTTGACTCTGAAACCGAAGTTTACGCTGATCTCGAAGTTGACTTTGACGTCGAAGTTGAGTTTGAACTCGAAGTTGACTTTGAACTCGATGTTGAGTTTGAACTCGAAGTTGACATTGATCTCAAAGTTGAGTTTGAACTCGAAGTTGATTTTGATCTCGAAGTTTAATTTGAACTCGAAGTTGATTTTGATCTCGAAGTTGAGTTTGATCGAATTTGATCAATCCTGAATTTAGGATGAGTAGTAGTTGTAGCAATGTCAAATATACTTTCAATTTGAGCTTGAATTTGAGTTTTACTTTGAGTTTAAATTTTAGTTTCAGCTTAGTTTTTACTTTCACTTTGAGCTCGAGATTCACTCCTAGTTTTATAATTTCAGATTCAAATTAATTATCAGTTTTAGTTTCAATTCTCTTTCACTTACCTATAAAGTCAAGTTCTTTTTCTGCTCTCAGGTTGACTCACACCTTCAGTTTCACGTTTAGTTTTATACTCAGTTCAGAATATATTTCAGTTTAATTTTCACTTTTAGTTTTACTGCGACTTTCACTCAATTCTTTCATTTTTATTTCCAAGTTGAAATTCTGGTTCAATTGAGTTAATTTTTCAGTTTGAGTTGGATTTTCAGTTCAAGTTTCAGTTTCATTTTCTGAATATGAGTTTTACTCATAATTTCCATTTGAGTTACAGTGAAGTTAAGTGGAACTAGTTGCGAATTTTGTTGACTTTTGTGTAGGATCAGTTGCTTTCGGCCACACACCTTCCGTGTTTTTTTAGGCTCTTCTGAGAGTTCTCACCTTTCCATCAAAATTTATTTCGAAATAAATCCAACGTAATGCCATGGATCAAACTGTCAGATTGCCGAAGAAACTCGTCGTGTCCATGGCCACATGGAGCAATTAGGATCAACCCTGTCCGGAGCAACCATGTCTGGATTAACCCTAATCCGAGGTTGTTGAAATCCATCACCAAAGTCCCCGCTCGAGATGCAGAGCCAATGGAAAAACGGGCCAAAACCTATCAAAATTCTGAACTTTTTTTTGTTTTTTGTCTATAACTTTCATTTTCATCCGTCCTTATGTTAGGTAAATTCACACCAATGATCAACTCAGCCAATGAATGGTCAAGGGGCGGGGGGGGGTCCTCTGTTCTTCAATGAGTAGTCTTACCACTGATTCGATGTTAATCTTATATTATCTCTGTTTCAGTTTGATGACGAAATTCTCTAAGAAACTCGTCAGCAAATGCATCTACGTGATGATTCTAAAAACCACAGACGCCGACCTTCTTGATATGTAAGTACCTTAGCGTATTATTCAGATTTATTTTCTTCGAACAGTGTAGCCGATTTTGACTACGTTGTCGTCATTCATCTCTACCTTTCATCACTCGGTGAACCTTCCCTCTCAAGTGTAAGTACCTACCTGCTAGAGGCAATCATGTTATTCATATGGGCTGGTTTGAGGGCGTCATCGACTTTTTTTGTCGTTTCTTGATCAAATCTTACCTGTTATGGATTCTAGCGTCTGTTCTAAAATCTTGTCCGTTTAGGATTTTTTGATAAATTACCACCTGAAATGAAATGAAATGAAATGAAATGAAATGAATGAAATGAAATGAAATGAAATATATTTTATTGTAGAGCCGCGAGGCATTACAAGGTTGGCGATAATACACAATGTATAATATAAAAGAAAATCAATACTTGCAATAGGTAGGTACAGTGTTATATGTAGATGTAGGTAGTTAAACAGAAAATAGGAGTGCATTATATGGTTTCAATTTCAGATTATATGGGTTCAATTCAGCGCTATTAGTACAAGAAGCCCTCATTTACGAAAAAAACCCGAGTTTTTATTATTATCCTCAAGAAAAAGTATAACTTTTTGAGTACCAGGGGATCTTCGGAGCCTAATGACCCCACCAGACATTCCAAACTAATACGGTCACACCCAAAGAAACCGATCCTCACACCTCTGAATACTGGGCAATCGCAAATAAAGTGCATTATTGTGTCCGGTTCCTCCCAGTTGCAACAGGGGCACATGCTTGACGCAACGAACCGCACAACCATTTTTGGGATACTGAGTTTGGCATATCTCGAACCCGCCATCCGCACCTGAGCGATTAATCTTTTGAAGGAAATGGCCATATCATGTTCGAGGTAGCGACTGATCTCATTATTTAAGGGGAGCCATTTGTAGATTGGTCCGTATGTGGATTCCAAGATGCGTCTCTGGTCCCGATCCCTGCAGTATGAGTTCATAGCTTCAATCAGCTTCGACCGATGTTTACCGATTTCGCCTGAGTCTTGGCTTAGCCATAGCTCTTCTTCGCCAACAACAGCAAACAGAGACTTGAGCTGATCGCACCAGCTATATCTTGCTTCCAGGGATCCAGATCTGGACAACTCCAACATACGTTGGAGACAGATCTTGGGTAGCCTATTGTCGCCCATTCTTGAGACCTTCAGGTACCAGTTGATGGCCAGCTTGAAGATTTGGCTCTGAGTGTGACACATGCCCAGCTCCTGTCGGACGACGCAGTCTGGCGAGTTGGCCATGAGAAACAAGGCTGATTTTCCAGCACGGACCTGCACTCTCTCCAGTTCTTCTAAGTGACATAGCCCCCAAATTTCGGCGGCGTACAGGGTTGTTGAAAGCGCAGTTGCTCTTACCACTTTTAGCCAGGAGCTAAGAGGACCGTTCCTCACTCTGTACAGCAGACCCTGCACCGACTTGGTCGCCACCTCACCCTTGCCGACTGCCACAGTGGCGTTTTTGTTGAATAGACCAGAACTGGAGAAAGTTACTCCCAAGTAGTTATACGAGGGCACAATCGCGATGTTGTCGTCCCCGCAGCAGAACCTGTAGAAACGAGGAACGCTTCCTCTTTTCCGGCACACCATAATGGCAGATTTGGAGTGGTTGACCTTGAGATCATTAGTTTCGCAGTAGTGAGCAAGAGCTTCAAGGGTGCGTTTCATTTCCACGTAGGAGTATGTCACAAGACAGAGGTCATCAGCATAGCATAAGGACAAAACATCACAGGTTCCAGACACGCTGATTCCTCTGAGGCCTCTCCCCTCCAGAAAACTGTCGAGATCCGCCAGGAACAGAGCAAATAAAATCGGGGAGGTTACATCGCCTTGCAGGATTCCTGCCCCAATACTATACGGCTGGGTTTCCTTATCGTTGATTTTCACGCAAAAAGACGCATTAGAGTACAGTGATTTGAGCAGATTGATGTACCTGGCGCTGACATTTTTCGAGGCCAGCTTTTTCCAAAGGATCTCATGGTTAAGATTATCGAAAGCCCTGAGAAAGTCGATGAACGCAATAAACACTTTGCTTTTTGGTGCTCTTGTGCCCATGGCGATTAGGCTCGACAAAACGAAAATGTTGTCCTGGCATCCACGACCCTTCCGGAAGCCGTTTTGGTTTTCAGGTAGTAAATTATTCTTTAGGGAGAAGGCCTGTAAACGATTGAGGAGGATCTGGTTAAATATTTTCAGGAGGGTATTAAGTAAAGAAATTCCTCTATAATTTCCAGGATCACTTTCGTCTCCTTTTTTGAAGAGTAGGAACGTCCGTATCTTGGCCAAAGCACTTGGCACGCTAACCCTCGAAAGCATTAAGTTGAAACATTTTAGAATAAACCGTAACCAGATGGCTGGCAAGCCTTTGTAGAATTCGTACGATACCCCGTCCGTACCTGCCGCTTTATGGTCACCGAATGTTGAGAGCGCGCCTTTCAGCTCTGTCAAAGTAATTTCGCCATCTAACTCAGGGTCGTAGGATCCGGAATAGGCATGTTCATCTGCAGCGTGTGCCTCGGCGGCTGGCTGGTATCTCACGGAGTAGAATTTTTCAACACAATCCAAGTCCAGCTTGCAGCTTCTGCTTTTCCTCGTCCTGAGCGTTTTAACTGCTTTCCAGAAGTCTCCCGAGTTGTGCGTATTCCTGAATTTCTCCTGTAAATTGTTGAAATAGTTTGTTTTCGTGTCTTTCAGAATGCTACGATACAATTTTTTCTTTTCCAAATATGTCTGCAGAAGTGCCTCTGGACACCCCAGGCGTTTGTATTTTCTGTAGGCTTTCCTCATGGACCACCTAAATTACCACCTATGTACTTTAACACTCATACTTTTTACATACATATTTACGGAGTAAATGAAAGTATTGTAATCGTCCTCAAATCGAAAATCGGATCGGAGCTTTAGAAAAAACGTTCATTTATACCCTTTGGCTTACACACTTTACTCAGAATAACTTTCTGAACAAGTTTTTGTGTGTCCATTTACAAAAATGGCCATAGCTCCCCCCCCCCCTTTTCATACGTTTGAGTGAAACTCATCGGCTTCACTATAGTTAGGGTGACCAGATTTTTTTCCAGTGAAAGCAGGACCCAACAAAAAGACAACTTTCAAATACTGAAAAACTCTTATACTTTTTAAAACCATCCTCAAAACAGAATAACTAGGTAACAATGCATAAAATATACTTTTATTCTTTCATTATCATTGCACAATTCAGTCTTCGAAATACCTACCACAAAAACGTTCATCTAATTTTTCAGTTGAAGTAATTGAATTTTTCAGTTGGTTCCATGGGAAACGCTTAGTAGGTAACATTTATAGTGATTGTAGTTTATTTTTGATATAGTACATTTTAGGGTCCTTTCGAGGTTCCTGTGGACAGCAGGACCACGATCTAGAAAGTAGGACCTGTACTGCTGAAAACAGTACCTCTGGTCAGCCTAACTATAGTGCATGTCCCTTCTTTCTGTTACTTTAAGGTTCATGACTGCAGGAGGTTGGGACCTCATTTTTAACTGGCTCTCCGACGGGATCACGATGCGTAATTGGTCGTTAGTTGTTGAATTGGTTGAGCTTCTCCTCCTGTGTCCTGTGGATATCGAGCGTCTGAAGGGCAACAATTGTCCAAAACTTATCAAGATGCTTTCGAAAGAGCAGAATGCCACTGATCGTAAGTACCGCAGCTTTTTAGACGATTGAAAAATCGAATTTTATTTTTAGTGTGACGTACTGACGAAATTCTGTCGTCAAAGTTTCCAACGTTATTATTATCATTTTTTTTTTTTAATTTTATAGAAGTACGACAGCTGGCTTCCAGTGTTGTGGAACGATGGTTGGCGGTCGTGAAAGGAGCATGTAGCAACGACCCGGCTCCGAGTAGCAGCTCGAGCACCTCGTCGCTTCCTTCTAACGACGCCCAAACTTTGGCTCTCTCTGTCTACGATGGACTCGATGGTGTTCAGGCATTACCAATGCAGCAGCCTGCCCCAATGCCCGCCGTGCAAGAACAACCGGCCGCTCCGCCAGAATCTGCGCCAATGTACAAAATCACCATCAGGGACGGGAAAGATGTCCTTGCTGAAGTCACTTCGGAGAAAAGTCACCATACTGATTCAGCTGATAAGGACGAGTCCGATTCAGGTGATAGCTCGTCAAACAGTGGTGACTTGAAGGAGCCGGGTGTCCTTCTCCCGCAGAGCACCGATTCTGACAGTGACGAGGAAATTCGAACCCGAAAGAAACGGCCGGCCCCGATGGACTCCGACGATGATTACCAACCCCCATCTCTGCCAGCGAAGAAAATTGAGCGGAAAACCTTGCAGAAGAAAGTCGCCAAACGTCCTGCAGGCGAGAGCAAGAGCTCTGACAAAAAGCGGTTCCTTGACGACCCGCCCGGCGTGTCTCCAGAGAAGAAGGTCAGACTGGATTCAAAGAAGAAAGAAGAATTGGTGAAGAAGAGGACTGACTCCGAAAAGAATAGGAGCTCGAAGTCCAGTAAAGACAAGGAGAAAGAAAGAAGTCGGAAAGACAGCAATGGCCAGAAGGAAAGGGACAATGATACTCTGAACAAGCTGATCACACCATCGATCGCTAGTCTCGGAAAAATCCCCAAGAAGAACCGAAGTTCGACCGAGGAGAAAAAAGATTCCGGAGCTTCGGCGAAGAAATCGTCCGCCCCCAAAATACCTCCACCAATCGTCAAAGATCAGAAAAAATACAATTATACCGTAGAAACCAAGAGGAAAATTAACGTTGAAAGGCCTTCCACAGTGAAGGCTTTCAATTCACGGTTTCGATCAACCGGTCTGGAAGAACCGCCGCCACCTCCGAAGAAAAAGGCCGGCGAGAGGAGTAGCGGCGTCAGCAAACCGGCGAGCGAACGCCAGAAAGAATCATCGTCGGCGAGTGTCCAGAAGAGCGGCGGCACCAGTCCAGCCCATGGTAAACCGTTACCTTCGCCGTCACCTCCGCATTCGAAAGAGTCGCCCTCCCACGCGCCATCCTCCTCTCCTTCGCATTCGGACGCCAAGAAAAAGGATGCGCTGGCCTCGGCAACCGAAAAGGACAAACCGAGTCGAGCTGGTGGCATCATCTTGACACCGCCGAAGCCTCTGAAACGTGAGTGTGCTCAGATTGTAATTTCTCGTAATTGATGATTTCAGGATGATTTCGATGCTACTTGTGGATGTACAGATCCTCAAAAATGTGCACTGGGCAAAGCCCCAGGTAAACAAAATTGATACACCATAGGAATAGTTCCCATATGATGTTTTGCGTTCTGAAATCGTTCGCAGTGCTCTTGTTTGCAGTGAAATCGTTCCCAGAACTCCTTGGATTTTAGTCCCTTTCTCATGAATTTGAGAACTCGCACTGCGAATGAACCTACTGGCATAACAAAATTACACTGCGCAAAAATCACACTGCTTCTGGAGCAAGTCCTCACTTTTTAGATCCTAGCTCCATTTTCTGCACCTACAATACCGAAATTCTTCGTATGTTTCAGTGGGGCTGATGGAGAGTGACGTTTTTGCCGATGCGCTGACGGCTGCAAATCCCATCAAGGACGTGAAGAAGAAGAAGAGGAGACCGAGCGCGACGCCTGAACCTGTCGCGAAGAAGGGAGACCCTCAGCCGGCGACGTCACCAAGGTCGCAGGATGAGGTCAAGCCGGTTTTCAAGGTAAGTGTTCCGGACAAATCAGCTTTTCCAATTATGAATAGTCGGCCGTAGTGTTGATTGTTGAAAAATTAGTCGGGGCTTGGCCAGTGAACAGAAACCTTCCTTAGTAACTGTTGAATGTGAGATATCGACCCGTAGTTGAGCGGGAGTGGGGCGGTTCTTTAGTAACGCATTTTAACCAATAGTCACGTTTCGAAAAAACCTCTTTCATCTTCAGACCTAGTCAAAATGTAAATAATAAAATACAGCCTGGATTTGTCAGGTTCATAGCTGCCAACACTTCAAGTAGTCGGACGGTCAAATGCTAAAACCAGAGAATTTAACAATAGCAAATAAAACAAAACTGTTCGACAACAGACAAATCAGCTGTTCAACTGCTTTGTCGCTTGCTGTAATGACGGATGGAATGGATTGATGGATTTTCAGCTTGGCATCGCCTCATTTTGGATTTCAAGTGAGCTGAACGCCTGTTTCGATATGTTTCAGTTCTATCAAGACACCCTTATCACGTCCGAGGATAAAAAAGATAGAATTGATGAAGCGGACGAAGACGTTAAACCAGGTGTCAAGGCGAAAAAAGAGAAAGAAATTGAGCCAGGTATTGTTACAATTTGAATGAGATTGACTCGATTTTTTGCAGTAGAAAATACGTGCATAGTAGAATTGATCATCGCAGACCTTGTCAAACTGGGCCTTGGTTATCCGGGCCTTCGTTAACTAGATCTGGGTTAACTATACCTTAGTTGAATGCTCTAGGTTAACTACACCTTGATAATAGGTTAACTAGACCTTGTTTAGATAGACTTGATTAAGGACATCAGTTGAATCGACTTAGTAAACAGACCTCGATTAATCATTTTAATGTATTTTTATCAAGATGAATGGAAAATTTGATAAAACAAAACCAGGAACTGTCGACAAAATTGATTTTTTCACAAAAAATGGCTGATTAAAAAATGCTTTCGTGTGTAAAAGGTTGAAGGAGGACTAAAAAATGCCCAATCGGGGTGATGCTACCCATTTCGAAAGTGAATGGCATTCTTCGAATAGAGCGAGCGCCGTAAAAAATTGCTTCGATTTTTCAAAATTTGATTTCACCATTTCAATTTTCTTTAATTTTTTTTTGTTGTTTTCTCTACTTCGAATTCATCATGCGGTTTTACTCCCACCATGATCAATTTAAATTAACAGTTCCCCATGTTTCGGCAGAGTCCGGACCGTTGTCGAAGGAGGAGCTCGAAGATGAAGTCGCCAAGGCCGAGGAAGCGATCGACGAAGTGCTCAAGCAAGAGAGTAAAAAGAATATGGAAAGAGAGAAGAACAGGCTGGCCAAAGGTGTTTTAGTTTATGTAAAAAAGAAAACGGCACTCAAGAAAAGCGTCATGTGGAAACCTGACAGCGAACTGGAGTCAGTCAGATTTTTTGAGTTGGACGAGACCGAAAGAGGTGAGTCAACGTTTTTGTTATGGCGGATTTGTAGTCTGTTCTTTTTATGCCGACAACTTTGGGTACGTATTTCGCATTTCAATTTTAAAATTATCTTGTTTTTTCTGCGAGATATTTAATTGTTTTTACGCTTAGTGGGCCAAAGAAAGTTGTGAATATTCGTAATTTTATGGTAATTTTTTGTACAAAGAAATTCGTCGGATGACTCAATTATTTGGAATTATTATTGTTTTAAATGGCTTTGATTCTAAGTTCATTAACACGTCAAGTTATTTTAATCAGGTAAATGGTGAATGTCCACTAACCAATGGTGTTCTGGCTGTTAATGGCTTTTGTTGGTTAATTTAAACACATCAATCTTCCATCTGTAAAAAGGATCTTAATTGCAGGTTTTCTTCAAGTAATTTTTTTCCTAACGCAAAAATGTTCATTAGTGTTCTCAGTATGAAGGGTGTATCAGGGAGGTGTATTTATATTTTTACCTTCCGATTTACAACGTTTGACGGGTTTTCACGTTCATATCCATCCATTTTCCCGTTTTTCACGATCATTTCCATCTATTTTCTCGTTTGTCAATGTCCTCAATAACATTTTCTTGTTTTCCAGTGAATGTTACTAAGAATTTCACCGATATGAAAAACATGGAGCGATTCAATGAGAGGAATGCCCTTCGCAAATTAGGTAATTAGCCCGATTCACCCTAATTTCTGTACATACTTTCCTCGTATCGTTAAGGGTTTACGTAGCTATAGTAACCTGGAAATTTTTGGTGATTGTCTAAACTGGACAATATTTGATAAGTTTGCCTTCTGAACGTCTTGAAAAAAAATAAGTGAATGTGGGAAAGAGTATTGCTATCAAGTTTAAGATGCCTGGAAAAGGATGGCAATAGTGGGGATAGTTGAAGAGTACTACTAATTTAGTAATTTACTTATTTAGCTATCCGCATTTGAAATCATTATTCCCTCTTAGTTTCTAGAATATTACCTAAAAAGTCGAAAAAACTAAAATACCCGCGGTTTCGGTCATGGTCCTGATATGGTCGGTGGTAATTTACTTGATTTAGAACCAAATGGTGAAAGCACCAAAGTTTTGTCGGGTGCTAGATAACAATCATTGTAGCTGGATTCAGATGGGACGGCAACGAATTTCGGCATCAAATTGGTAATCACGGCCTGGCAACAATGTTGTTTTACAATTTCACAAATTCCTGCCCTGACATTGGCCATGTTGGGCACGAAATAAACACTGCCAGATAGAGGCTGACATTTTATGACTCAAATTTAAATTGAATAGGTATTTCGAATGGATTTCTGAACAATATTTGCATTTGATAAAATCAAAAACAACTAAAATACCAACAGAAACTGAAAGGTAGGCTGTTAACAGTTAAGCTGTTATCTATTGTGAGAATCTTCTTTGTTGTATTGGAATTGCTGCTGTCGAAATCAAATCCGATACCGTTTGGCATCGAAATAGGTATCTCAAATGGTAATGTCTGACGATATTTTCATGCAATCGAATCAAAAACGACTAAAATACCAACTAAAACTGAAAGGCGCCCAGTTGTTGTGCTGTTATCTATCATAATAATCGTCTTCTTCTTAATTTTTATAAATTAATGCCAGTTGGCATCGAAATAGGTATCTCAAATGGTAATGTCTGACAATATTTTCATTCGATAGAATCAAAAACTACTAAAATACCAACAGAAACGAAAGGCGCCTAGTTGTTGTGCTGTTATCCTGACAATTGTCTTCTTCTTCGATATAATCGCTTATAATCAATTTTTTTTATTTGATGCCGATTGAATTGCGTCAGCAGCAATCAAATCAGCCAATCAGATTCGTTCCCGCCGACGAATCTAAATTATCGTTGCCGACCATCTAAATCCATCTTTAGGGTCCTTCTGAAAAGCGTTGAGTATAGTTCGACGACCAATGTTGAACGTTGGGTTCGATTTGATTTTGACAATTGGAGGGTGAGTTGCCTCAATGTGACACTTCAGTATCGATTCGGGCAGCACTGGATGCGTGGAACGTATCGAACACTGTAAGTACCATGGATAGATTGGTAAGTTAGAGATAAGAGATACGAAGAGAAAAATCAAAAGATGAGTAAATGGATAGAATGTCTGGAACTGTTGAATGCAAGGGAATCGAGAAGAGAGAAATCGCGAGAAAGTCAAATTTGAAATTAGATCAGGGCCTGCTGAAATGGTCAGCATGAAAAAAACATTTAGCACAAATAGAACTGAAACGTTTCTGGCGACGATTTAGGGAGAAAAAAATCAACAAAAAATGAAGCCGACTACAATAATATGCATGACGAGGTAGAAAATGAGCATACTCGAAAAAACAATCATTACTGCAATAATTGCAAATCAGAAATTATTTCTGATATTCGGAAAATACAAGTGGGTAAATCTATCATGGGCTGTCCACTGATTGGTTCAGTACTCAGGGCAATTCTGCTTTTCGCACACGTAGAATCAAATGAAATGATCACGTTTTAGCAGAAAATAAAACCGACTACAAAAAGAAGCAAAAAAAAAGTAAGAAATAAAAATGCAAATAAAACCAGTGATAACACCCAATACTTCCATATTTTGAAACGTAAAAGTGTGACACAATTTGATCATATTTTGACTGCTTTTGAGGGTGTTTAGGTGAAAAATATCAAAAAAATTCACTACGCAATTTTTAAAACTCGCCTAAAATAAAAATACGCCATGATATCAGAATATAAAAAATTTCCGCATATTCAACTAGGTAGGTAAAACCAAGATTTTAAGACCAAGAACGCCCAAATCGGTTCATTTTCGTGGCCGGAAATAAATGAAATAGAAAATTCTAAAAATGCAAGTATATCGGAAGTACTGTGAGCTATTCAAATTCCGATTAAACAGGGTGTTAGGCCTTGCTGAGACAAAAATCGGGCGAATCAGTCGATAAAAATGAGAGATACAACCTTTATTTTTTTTAAACAAATAAATAAATCTTGTACAGTAAATCTATAAAAACGTTGGATAAATGCCGGCAAATCGCTGCAAACAGCTGATTGCGGGAAATATCAGTTAAATTAGAGATACGCTGTGGAACAGTGACGTCATGTACCATGGTGATTACTGGCTCATAACAACCTTTGAATCTAAGTTTCATTGGTTTTGACTCGGATTCGGCATTTGTCGTGTGTCATTTCTACTGAGGGTAACCGCTTTTCACTGCAACCTACTTCCGCAGGGTATTCCCGTATCCCTTTCTGCGATTTCCGTGGTTTCCGGGTAATAATCCAATATTTCTGTCGATTTTCTATAAACGAAGCGTATGTTTCGTAGCGTACACTGTCTGTTGCTCTCTAACGTCACGCGATTGAAAATGATCGAGCATACAATCCCAAAATTCAAAAGCCATTTATTTGGAGAATTTTCTCGCCACGTGAATTTGGGTAGTTTAAGCGTTTGAAATTGATTGGCCGAAAATATATGGAAAATAAATAATGTAGCGGAACCGACAACAGACTCGGTTCGAGTCTTAACTATTTTTGAACTTTTTATTTAACTTCAGATGTAAAGAGATTCTCTAGGTTAGGATTGTGTTTCTGGAGGTACCAAATCCTGCACCTTCAAGTTTCTCTACAATAGGTAAACTAAGAAACCTCTGAAGGAGAAATTTCTGGGGAACTGGAGACCCAACAGTTTAGGCGGATTCACAAATGCACGTCTTCGTGCGTTGAGGGAAACACCATTTGAACACCATTTTTACCACGATTTCAATTGAATATTAGCAACTATCGCTCCAAAACACAATTATCAGCCTTGGCATGGACACACCAATACAAAAAAGTTCTGTATTTTTGATTTTTCTAGCTTGGTGTTCTGATCTCTAAGGAAAGAGTATCGGCGTTACTTCAGCACTTCCACATCCGGAATTGAGGGAAATATCAAATCGAATCAATATTTTTGTATTGATGTGCCCATGGCAAGGCAGATAATTGTGTGTTTTGGGGTGATAGTTGCTAGTATTCAATCGAAATGGTAAAAATGGTGTTTAAGTGGTGTTTTCCGGACCTCATGAAGACGCGCGTTTGTGAATCTGCCTATACTGTTGGGTCTCCAGTTCCTCAGAGATTTCTTCTTCAGAGGTTTCTTAGTTTATTGTAGAGAAACTTGAAGGTTGCAAGGTTTTGGCACCGCCTTATGGCACGTGCGTTTTTCTCAATTTTTCTCGGGCTGCCAGGACGTATTTTGGAGCAACCGATCGAAATTGAGATCGCTCTGTACGCCGGACTCCCAAAACGCGCTTAACGTCGCAAATCTAGTTCAAGCGACCAGCGACGAAAGACAGCGATTTGTACACTTTTTTCTAATCAAAGAAGGTATCTTTTTAATTTATAAACGAAAAAATTCCCTTTTGTATTTTTCCAGCGAGCGAAGACCGTATGGAGGA
This sequence comes from Nesidiocoris tenuis, assembly GCA_036186465.1. Lineage (NCBI taxonomy): Eukaryota > Metazoa > Arthropoda > Insecta > Hemiptera > Miridae > Nesidiocoris > Nesidiocoris tenuis. The sequence continues at coordinate 32,352,885 of AP028909.1, read as the reverse complement.
GAAAATCGCATGGCGGACGCCGGTGCCGATCGAACTGCCGCCCGGCACCGTGATCGTGCCAGGGAAGAACAGCATAGAAAAAGGCATACAGCATGCGAGGGAGCGAACCACGCTGCAAGCAATTTACTTCAATAAAAACATGTACGGCCCTCATATCAACCTACAATTTTCCACGTCTAGGCTAATCAGAATCATTGGCGATAAGAGATTTTACCAACAACTCGTCGCCGACTTGTTGTCCGATGTGAGACGGCTGTACAATAAAAGATACGAACTGAAATGCACTCACTGCTTGTTCCTATTTTGTCAGTTTGTGTGTTTCGCCCGGCGAGGGAAATTTCGACGGCCGGCCCTAACTTCGATAAGCTGCAGTGCTGATAAGGGAGAAAAAAATTGATAGTGCGTAAAAAATTGGTGCTAACGTAAAGTATCGTAAAAAAAATTAATGTTAACGTAAAGTATCGTAAAACAAAAAAAAAATTAATGCTAACGTAAAGTATCGTTGGTAAAAAAAATCTTTTTCTAGAAAAAAATTCTCCTGTAATTACCAAAACGTTGAAAAGTGTAGATGGCGAATCGAAATTATATCTAAGTAAAATTGAGCTAGCTAAATTTTCAATTCCGAAATATATAAAATTCAGTCAATCCACGCGACGAAATTTTCGCCAAAAAACTGAATCGTGTCAATCTGAATTTTCAATGTTCTCTCAACTTTCCAAGTCGCATCGAAATTTTTTTAAAATCAAATTAAAAATTTTCTAAGTCGAATTTGGAATTTTCCATATCGAATTGAGAATTTTACCGACCGAATTACCATGAATTGTCAATTTCGCTTGGAAAATTCTCAATTTGATTTGTTAAATTCCCAGTTGTATTTGGAAATTCTGTTAAAACAGTAAAATGTTGTTCTCAGCTTATAAATCGGAAATTCATTACTTGCCAGAGTTAGTCGCGTTAGTGAATCCAATCATTGCCGTACTTTGATAGTGTCCTATAATAAAAGCCAGATGGAGCAAAAAAAATAGTTTTTTTTTTAATATTCTGTACTTATTGTAGGTTCGGCTAATCGATATTATGGCGGTCTTAGAAATTTCCTCCGGGGCTCCCTCCTTCCCCATCTTACCTGGTACTCTAATTTTTGCATTTCGAGTCGAGCTGCCGCCAGAATCTTCCGAAGAATACAGCGAAGAGAATTTTTTTCATTTTAGTTACAATTGCAAAAAATCCATCGCGGTCAGACCGGGTTACCAGTTAGAAAAAACGTAATCAAAACTCGAATTTTTCACATTTCTTTCGAAAGGCGAGAAAATATATGGGAAAATAATATTGAAAAAATATAAATCGCAGGTTTTTAAAGACCTTGAAAAAATTCTGTAGGAAATTTTTTTTTGTTATTTCCTGACGACTTGCTGTTTTAGGCTTAAAAAACTAGGATCTCATGGGTTTCTTTATTTAGGCAGAAATTCGTAATTACCAACCAGGGTCGACCGCGTTTCACTAATCAACGATCCTAATAGGTATTTAATTTTAATTTTTTTGCGAATTCCTTATTATTGAGGGGTCTTGGTCTAAAAACAATAATTTATTCTCTTTAGCCACCGTACGGAAAAATCTTATTAAAAAGGCCCTCATTTCGAAGTATGAAATAACATAATTCGCCCCTAGTTGACAGTGCTCGTTTAAAATTACGGCAAACTCCCGGTTGACGAATAAAAATTTTAATTCAAAAATAATCGCCTGTATTTATATTATGACGCCGGGAGAAACAATTATAGGAAATAAATATATTTCATCTTAACTCAAAAATCATCAGAGTTATTCTTGCTCTGCTTGCTAATTTTGCAAAACTTTGAAGGAACTTTTATTAAATTTTTTTGTCACATTACAGATTATGCTATTCAATAATACCAAAATAAGCAAATTTGGCTTTTTTTCTTTGGATCAACCCCCTCTACGTCAATAACATTATCAAAACGGATATTCGTGATATCATTAATAGGTACCATCATTGCCCCCGCAATTTAATAAATGGTGGAAATCGTTCGTGAAGTACGGTGGAAAAACTCGAAAATACTTTTTTGAATATTCTCAATTTCAAATTTTGTATAGTAGGTAAATCGATAAAAAAAAAATCATTTAATTTTGGGGATAAATTATCCATTTTAGCGATCAGGGTTATTTCGATGGTTTCGCGACCTAGCAAAACAAGGCCAAGGCTTCTTTGGGGTTGGGAGGGGGAGAAATCGGTTGGAAGGGGGAGGTCGTCTAGTTAACTTCCCGTTCGCCTTTTCAAGATATTCGTAGATACTAGCCCTAAATCAACCCCTTGGCTCAACCTCACCCCTGTAACTACCCCTATTTTACTGCCTAACAAAAAAACAATTTAGCAGTTCTCCTACCTGCTCAATAGGGGAAACCTTCCTTTCCTCAACAGTATATTACCATCCTCAAGTTAGGCACCTGTTACTTCCCCTTGAAAAAAACTGTCTTTCCCTTAGGGCACCCTTGAAGCTTTACCCTATCATGTAAAGGGTTCGTAAGCACCCTCATTGGAATATTTAGAGAATATCTTTATTAACAAAAACTGTATCGGATACTTGGCAAACTTTCTAGTAGGTACCTTAACTACCAATTATTTTTTCGAAAATTCCAGTATCACTGTCACCAGCTGAATAACTTGCACCATCTTTCGTTTTCCTATAAAATTCCAAATTTTTCCCTAGCACCCTCATTCGAATGTTATGTTTAGAGAACATTTTCATTTAAAAAAACTGCTTCGGACACTTGACTAACTTTCTAGAAGTAGTTAACTACCAATTATTTTTTCAAAAATAATTAATAATAATAATTTTGATATTTTTTTCAAAAATTCCAGTATTGCTTTCGCCAGCTGGAAAACTCGCACCATTATTCGTTTTCCTATAAAAATCCGAATTTTTCCCTTTCTGACGTCTCTTTTTCTTCCATCGGTCGTAATTCCACATGTAGCACGACGTGCTGGGAATCCTCCCTATATCGCTAAATAAAAAAAAATCAGGTTATCCTTGATGAGACTAGTGGTGGATTAAACACACCCCCATCCCTTCGCCCTTTTCAGAAGCTAGCTTCGACCTTTTCGAAGCAATTTTTGGTCGTAATAGGAAAATTTCAATTTTTCATTCATTTTTTGAGCAATCAGCTAGGAAAAAGGATGGGAGCTGAGTCGCCTAGGATATTTATCAATCCACCCCTGCTCAAAAACCGCTGAGGGCGAATAACCCTTGCGAAAAATTGTCTTAACATGTTAGGACTAACTTAACATTTAATGTTATGTTTATATCCCGCGAGAATTGAAATTTTAGCATATCGATGGTCGGTCAATTTTTCATATTTTAATTTCCAATATTAAGCGATCGTCAAGTCCGAAAAGGGTTCCAAAAGTCTTCGGTTGAGATCCCCCATAAAACTTCAGTCAGGATTCCTCTCCAAATAAATTTCTCCGCCTTTTTCGGCGCAATTTTTTTCGAAAATTTCAACCTATAAAATGAGGGGATTTGAAACTTTAGAGAGAATTGTTAGACCGTAAGTTACCCTTTTCTCGTGTCTAGGAATCCCCTTGATGATGTACGATTTATATAGCGCTGTCGGCAGTCCAGTAAATTGAAGCCAGTAAGCTGGCGCCAGTCGAGTAGATTTTTCCGAAATAGAAAGCTCCAAAACAGTCAAAAGAAAAAAACGAGCCCAGTAAACTGTCTAGTAAGGAGCCCAGTATCGTTTCAGGCAAAAATTCAGTCCAGTTCTCGACTGGCGCCAGCTTACTGACCCAAATTTGACTAAATTAATTCTGTCATTCGTTAATGGTGAAGGTTTATTGTTGATGTGAGAGAGAGAGCGGTAGCCCATCGTCCTCTCATATTCTTCATTACTCCAAGCGCTTTCGCCCCGCGACATTTTTTATCTAGGGTTTTCCCCACGCAGGGCTACAAATAATACAAATACAATCATAACAAGCATCATAACATTGTTATGATTTGTATTCCGCGTTTGTTGAAAATCTGTTCCTAGTTGTTTTTAAGTTTTTACTTTGTTACCTCTTATGTATCATATATTTTTTTACTTTACTAGTCTCTGAGAAAACTGACGACCCCCCTTCAGGGTGACTTGTAGGGAAAAGGTGGACCCCTGCGTGGGAAAAACCCTATCTAAGAAATGTCGCTCTCTGAAGAGGCCCAGCGGGGCGAAAGCGCTCGGAGTAATGAAGAACATGAGAGCGCGATGGGCTACCACTCTCTCCCTCGCCTCACTTGATTAATTCGTTCGATTATCTCCTCTAGTTCTATCATTATTTCTAGTTTTCATGTTTTTCGTTCCCTTGCAAATATAATCTGACAAATCGACTGTGCCTTCAGGATCCCCGACAGCCCGGCGGAGCCCGATCTGGAAATCCACGCGGCGACCGAGCCGGCCATCATCCCGTTGGAAGACCAGAACGGCAACGAGGGCTCGGTCATCTCGTACAAGGATAAACCGTGGCCGGAGCCCAAATCCTATGAACCGAATCCAATTTTCATGAAACAGCAGCAGATGCTTACAGACGAAGCCGGCCCTATGGGCGTGGGGCCCATGATGGGCGGACCCATGGGCGTACCGGGCGATCCGTCGATGATGGCCGGCTTTATGCCCCAGGGGCCCGCAGGACCTTTCCCAGGACCTCAAGGACCTTTTCCGCCTATGGGGCCTCCGAACTCGATGATGCCAGGACCCGAATGGATGGTACGGTATCCATTTCCATTATATCCTTACAGACTTTACTAAACAGTTGTTTCAATTTCTCTTTTCAGATGTGACGTGTATTTTGGATGTGGCCTGGAGTCCAGATCCCCTGTCATGGTTGTTTTTAGGTCGTTCAATGGTTGACGTCCGCAAGCCGTACTCGTCGTATCCTGGTCCGTGCCAGAAAGGCGTTTCATCAATAATTCATAGCGGTGCCCCCGTTCTCGGCTGGATTTTCTTTTCCCCCGGTCTAGCGCTTTCGTCTCTTTAGGCATCAGCAGCCCGATGAAGTGAATCTCCGGTGACCCTAATTGAGCTTCAAAAACTGACTAGGGGTATTTAAGCTGTAGAATTAGTAAGTAAAAAGAAGCTCTCGTGCGGTCAGTCTTCCGTAGAAGATGATGCCTTCATATCGAAAGCGCTAGTCGTCCAAGACATCCAGCGAGATAAGGCTCGTCCAGCAGACAGCTGAGCTAACGGTACTTGGCAAAACGTAAATTGGAACAATTCAATAGGATCGGACTAGAATTAAGCGGAATTTGGAAAAGGGAATCCCGAAGAGAGTAACACTGCAAAAGCTCTTCTCAATCGTAACTAAGAGGGCAAAAGAGGTAACCCCGAATCGCCTTACGATTATGGAGGAATAAACGGAGAAAAATAAAATATAAAAATCTGGAAAATTTTCCCAGAAAAAAATTGGAGTATTAATACATTAATATAGCATTTCCGATTGGGAATTTTCCAAATCAATTTGAGCATTTTCCGAATTTCCAATTTTTATTTTTTACCTGAGAAAATAAAAAAAAATCTGAAAAAATAGAGTATAATATACTAATTATATTATAATACATTAACGTACCTAACTTTTCCAATTGGGAATTTAGGAAATTAGAGTATTAATACATTAATATAGCATTTCCGATTGGGAATTTTCCAAATCAATTTGAGCATTTTCCGAATTTCCAATTTTTATTTTTGTCCTGAGAAAATAGAAAAAATCTGAAAAAATAGAGTATAATATACTAATTATATTATAATACATTAACGTACCTAACTTTTCCAATTGGGACTTTTCCAAATCATTTTGAGCATTTTCCGATTCGAATGGCAGGTCCATTTTCTATTCAGCAAGTCAAAATACCGGTGAAAAATTTCCTCCACTTTTTTCCAGTTAAATATTCTCAACACTAATTGACGAGACGTCAAATTAAATGAGACCTCTAAATTATGACTTAACCTATTTATGATACTGCTGGAACTTTTTCTATAACTAAATTGTCGGGTTTCATTACCGTGTTGCAGACTGCAGCAGTTGCATTGCTGCAACTTGCAATCATCAGTTCGAATCGGTATATAGGCTTTTTCAAGCTGGAGGTTTTAAGTGGTTTTAGTTATTGGTACAATGATTATAATTAATATTTATTATCAATTAATAGAATAGTTATTATGAATAATTGCTCCCTCCATGGCAATAACGATGTTCGTCGCTAAAAAGTCTGATAATAGAGAGTTAGAAAAAATCGAAAACAATTTCCATGGAATCGAAACGGAATTTCATGATTTTGAATTTCATTAATCCATTATAAATAATTTATAAGCAATTATTGCTTTCAACTATCATAACTTACTCGATGCTAAAAATCAAAAATACCTTAGAAGACAGGCGTCTGTAAGTTGAGCTGATTTTCCAGATCTACCAAAATCGATTTGTACCATCCTTTTTACGATTTAATTATCCTTGAAAATGGTATAGACGTAGAACGACTTCCCCCGGTAGAAGTTACGGATTTCCTTGAAAAATAGGTAAGCAACGATCCGCTCTGGGTCACATCGTCGACGGCGGCTTCAAGACTACCGGGTCCGATTTTACCAAAATGTTAACATCTGGATTCACTCGACATGGTGCTCAGTCGCTGTTGGGTAAACCAAGTTACCATTAGCAATGCGATAATCCCGATATCTGTTCGCTGACATTGGACCTCATTGAAATAGCTGAGGTATTTTTTGGATTGGTGGTTAGGTACAAATTTAGATATTTACATCTTGAAAGGGCCATCAGCTCGAATATTTTTTTGCCTGAACATTTAATTCTGTTCAAATCATTATTTTAATCGTTTTAGAGAGTTTTTGGAACGTCAGCCGAATTTTTTTCTTCGGAATAATTCGTGCTTTGGTAGCACACCGTACTTCCTCCCCCCCCTATAAGTTCCGATTTTCAGACTAATTTCCGGTAACTTGACATAGGTATTTTGATTTGAGGCGGGTTTTGAAAATTAAATTTAAAAAAATTTAAATTTAGTTGTAATTTAATTGTAAAATTTAGAGAACATGAAAAATATTTAATATTCTTTATATTCCGTTAACTTGACATATTTTGATTTTAGGCGGTTTTTGAAATTTGCATAGTAAGTTTTTCGACATTTTTGGTTTTCACCTACGCCCACCAACTTAGCCTCCGCAAAATTCAAGGTTATAATCGGTCTGTAAATTTACGCATCAAAAACGGAAGTACCGTGTGTTACCTGCGCACCGCCGGTTTCTTGAGCGTGAAGTGAGATTTTAGAACAGTGATCAATTTTGGCTGGCGTAATTGGCTTATAGTTGTAAAATTACGCCGTCTTATCGTTTTTGGGGCCGTGAAAAAATACGGCTATACTTCTTACGTCACAAAAGCTGTTGTAAAGCGCGTCGGATTCGAATGTGAAGTAAAATGTCGACGTTTTTGAGAAGAAAACGTTAAAAATAACGTAAGAAATAACCTCAAACAGAGGAAACCGACAAAAAAAAGAGCTTTCCATAATACCCAAGGGGATTTTTCCCTTTTCAAGGAAGTTTGATTAGAATGGATGCCGTCCTGCGCAATAAATCCACGCGTGCTAGAACGCGCAATAATTGCGCATTATGACAATATAACAATTATTGTACGCGTATTCTATTCATAGGGGTTGGCGTTTCCGTTGTTTTTCAGAAATGTAAGAAATAGCTGTCAGAAAAGTTCGGTACTGCTCTTATCCTGTTTTTCGGAACAACAGTTTTCTCCGCTCGTTTTTAAAATTTTCCGTTTTGATTTTTCGCTGACCTAATTTTGAACAAGCGAATTATTTTTCCGGCCAGTTCTGCAGGTATTTGGGAATTTTCATCAAATTTCATAATTGTACATGACAATTATTGTCATGTCGGATCTCCAGCGGGGGCAGGACCTCCCGCTATGAATTAATGAATTCCTGCGATTTTTCCGCAATCATCTCGGAGCTGATGATTCCGTGACGAATCCGGGCCAATGTTTTCGGAGTTGAGACGCAACTCTCCAATTATATAATGAGAATTGACCGCAAGGTACGGCAAATCATTAGTCATGCTAATCGACCGCTCGACTTCCGCGTAAATCGGCACCTACCGGCCGCGCTAAGATAATGATCGATTAGACGGCTCTGGTTGCCATCCGGGCTAAGTACTGAAAACAATTCGAATTGATGGTAAATGACGCCTATTTTCTGTCATCTTTTTTCGGCCTATTGTTCGAAATAAAAATTATTTTTGATTCGAATTAATGGACGTCAATAATTTTTGATGACGCCTACAATACGAGTAGAACGGCTGAGTCAAGCCTCATTCATTCAAGCGCTAGAATGAATAACCTAATGAGTGAATGATCTTGACATCGTAAAGGTTTCAGTCTCGCCCACCTTGGAAAAATACGTTCATGTTTTGGTAGCATGGTCAACAAGTTGGTGCAGAACCTCTGATCCGATTTTACGCGTATTTCTTTTCCTGCAAATATCGGACATTTGGTGCTTAGCGTAGCTGAGATTTTCGCATCCGGCTTCAGCGGCAATTGTTATGCGTCTATTCTTGAAAAGAGACGTTACCTATTTCCAAAAATGAGATTCGAAAAAATAAGCGTTAGTAGGGTGGCAACCATTGGGGAATGGTTCAACTAGAAACGTGCTTGATGGACACTGAATTTGAGAAAATAACTGAACTATAAACACAATTATTATAATATAATATTATTATCTAGCATTATAACGGAATGTTGTGGAATTCCTAGAGTTCGATAAAAAATCATCAAATTGTAAAACTACGGGGGTCTTCCACTTGTGTGTAAATAAATAGCAACTTGAAAGTCTTATTACCGAATTTAGATAATGGCAAATTTTGCAAAGAGAAATTAGTTAATGAACCAAAAAAATCGCGCCAGCGGAAAAATTTATTTTACCAATTTAAATTGGATTTTTTTTTGAAAACGCAACGATATTTATTAATTTTTGGAGATTAGACGGTGTATACGGGAGAGGGTGTGCATCTTTTTTTTACGTGTACCCAGCCATGAAAGGCGAAAAAATTGGATAATTTAATTAAGCGATCAAGCTCAAGTTACGCACATAAAAAATATATTAGGTAATGTAAAAAATATTAATATGAATGAAAAAATCACGCTCGTGGACCAACAAAACCATGGATCTTTCAATTCAATTTAAATTTCAATCAGAGAAACCATGCTACTTCCACGATTTGACACTTATGATGATTCGGTTGAGGGTTTGAATCGACGTTGTCTCTTCATTTTATTCACTTCCCCGGCGCTTTCCCCGCCGATATTGGCCTCTCCAGGGATGCTGGTCGTCGTACGGACTAGGGTCATTGGAAGCCTTTCTATATTTCATTCAGTTCGGTCGTCGCGAAATTTCATGAATAAGGATTATTTTCATTCAGGTGCCTATCCATGACATTCAGGCACCAGTGGTTTTGAATTTTCACTTTCCACAGGATCCCAAAATACACGTCACAATTTTTAAATTATTGATCATTATGCCTATTTTAATTTTTTTTTTGCCATTTTTCCAATGACCGATAGTTACTTATTGAAACCATTTTTTTTCTGTTCTTTAGACGAACGGTGACGGCAGCGGCATGATGATGAGCAACGATGGCATGATGATGCCTGGCGGGCCAGGCATGCCGGCTGGACCGATGGGCGGACCTGGAATGCACCCCATGGGCCCTGGGATGGGAGGCCCTATGGGTCCAGGCATGATGGGCCCTCCAGACATGTTCCCACCCATGGGTGGTGGAGGAGGTCCTCCCGATTTCATGCCTTACATGCCGGGACCGCCTGGCATGTTCCCGGGCGGCCCTGGAGGACCGCCGCAATTCCAAGGACCGCCCAACCAGATGGGCAATGAGCCCAACCAGCGGCCTTGGTTTAGAAACGGGCCTAACAACGGCAGTGGTCCTGGTTCCTGGCGACATCCATCCAAAGGTGAGAAATCTACCAATAATCTATACCTATTACTGGTATATGAGTCATTCTAAAATTATGGGACAATGTAGAAAAAAAGAAGAACATTCTACCTATAATGGTTGACGCGTGAAGGCTTGACATGAATAGTCCCATAATTTCAGAATGATTCATATATATCAACATTCCATCAATATATCGACGGCGTCATATGATAACCTCGTATCTCGAATTTTGGCAATTTTTTAAAGTTGCATTTTCTGGATGAAATCCTCGTATCTCATTGGCCAGTATTCGAATTTTGGCGGAAAATACAACTTTCTGCTCTTTAGCGCCCTGTTTGAGAACCTCGTATTTCGATTTTCAATGAGGCCCCGTGTCACTGATATCAGTTTTTTGTCTCTCCTGAAAAGTTTGGTTTTTCTGACGTACGAGGTTATCATAATATAATAATATCATATTATGTCATGATATTATGGCGTCTACCAATATCGATATTCTTTTGGGATCTTGGCATTTGAATTCAATCCGATTGCGGAGTTTGTATGGAACTCCAAGATGGGCTTTTTTACTTTGGCCAGACAATAGTCAGCTTGACTTGAGGCCTGTTTATCAATTCATTTAAAGCTGGATTTATCCAAGGACGCTTGCACTAAATTTGACCTTGGACATAATACTTCATATCGCACGCTGGGAGGAACACTAAAAACTCTCACTTTTAGAAAATGCCACTTTCAAAATGGCTTTTGAAGTTCATCTGAATCCCTGACGCACTGGTTTTTCTGCTCTCTAGCGGTCATTTTTTGCAACTTCCCAAGCAACTTCCAAATCTTTTCAGGCATGAAAACTGCCTCCACCAAACAGTTGTTTCACAGGTGCAGATTTTTCTAATTGACCCGATTTGATTTCAGGTGGCGGTAAATGGAACAAGCCGATGCCCAATTGTAAATACATCCTGAGCAAAGGCTTCTGTCGAGTGGCCGCATGTCCGTTCAGGCATCCACCCAACGCGAACGACCGATAGTTAACCGACTCCTAAATTCAAACTCGCAGAATACGTAGGATGACATTGTCACAACTGCGCGTGCGCAATGGACATACGAGCCTTCGGATCTGGTCGTTATTACTACGCATGCGCAATGGACATACGTGCCTTCAGTGTTGCCCTAGAACTGTGATCGACTTCCAACCGAACTGTACAGACTGTGCTACGTTAGCGCTTTGTAATTTATTTGTAAATAGCGCGTTTTCGGCGATTTCAAGACGCGGACAAGAATATGTTATTGATTGTTTGTTCCTCGAAATAGTGTATTAAATTTGACGATTGAATCATCAGGGAACGAATGCATAAAATTCGCCATTTTCTCTCTATCCTTTTCAATCGAGCTCTTTGACTTGATGAAAAATGTCGTCGGCTGACATCACCGAATGATTTTTTGTACCAATAATTGTACCTGACTGCATTCGACTGACTGATCCCCGCGAATGTGTCCGATGCTCTTCAAATGCGTGATACACTTCTTGAATCGAGCATCGCGTCATTCGATTATTTTATATTTTTTCTAGTAAATGATCTAGATATACGTGTAAATAAATCTTTGCGAATAAAGCGCCGGCCCAGAGTCGCTGGTTACCCGAATTGATACGTTTTCATTTGTTATCATCGTTTTTATGTACAAAGAAAGACTTTGATTTCTCTCAGTGAAGTCATAATGTGAATAATGTAATATTGCCTTCATAAATTTTATATGAGAATGTGAAAGTAAATTTGCAAAAAAAGGCTATAAAAATTATATAAGCACAATGATCATCAGTCTGTTGTTTTGTATCGAAATTCCTCTCGCTCATCGACTTTGAAAGCCTTATGGCAGGATTTTGAAGTAAACAATCTATGCCTCAGGCCCTACGGTCTACGATGCCTAATAAAAAGGCAGTTTACTACATTGAAGAACCATAAGCATTTTTTACACTAAACATGAGAGGCAAACTTGCCATGGACTAGTTTGGAAACTTTCAACAACATCAACATTCAAGGAATGAACCTAAAAATTAAATGAAAATAAAAACGAATTGGATAATCCCCAAAACTTGACAGACGATGAAGGAGACTCTCGCTACGGTTACCAGCCCTGAAATGAAGGCCCGTCTATGTTACGGCATTTTGATTCTGCAAAATCGATTGAAAACACGATATGGTACCAGACGGGTACCTGTTTTTCAGGCCAGTAATCAATAAAATAAAAAATAAATAATTAAATATCAATCAAATTTATCTTGGGCGCCAAGCTAGTAGGTAGATCCCACTACGTTAACGTAAATTTTATAAGAGTAGGTACCTACTATTATAACTAGTAGGTAGGTGCCCACTACATGTGTAGGTCTAGGTAAGAGTGGAAGACCTTTACTCAACTAGGTACCTTTATTTTTGAAATGCCTTTGAGCTCTTCTTTTTAGGATAAAACCTAAAAAAATATTTTTTTTTCATTAGTACTCAAGTATGTACCCAAAAGCGGGGATGCATACTTTTTGCAGAATCGGTAGGTTGCAGATTCTACACAAACACGGACCAATTTCAACTCATTTCTTCCCTTTGATTCATCAAATTTCAGTTGTTATACAGCCATTCTCATTTTAGAGTTGCCCCTTGGGGTTGTTTTCTTTCTCAAAACCAACCCCAACTTATCGGGGAGAAAGAAAATCCCAGAACGGCAGAAATGGAAGTCAATTCAAAAAAGCGCGCCCAATCGGCCTGTCACTCGGACGACTTTCTTTCTCGCACGGGGAGAGGGATCGAGAGAGTTGAGAAGGGAGAAGCGACTCGTTCGCGAAGCTTTCCACGTCTCTTTACCATATAAGGCAATATCGCCCCAACCTCCCAAGGCGATTGGCCGAGCCCGAACCGCTTCATCTCGACGGAGTCATCGCATGGTTGTGACTAATTTCTTTTCTTGAAGAGGAAGTGGACTGATTTCTGCAAAAAATTCGCCCGAATTCGAATTTCACGATATCCCTAAGTATTCCGGCTGGGCCAAAAACTTTTATTTCGCCGCACTATAAGGCGAAAAACGAGTGGAAAATCGCTAAAGTCAAAATAAACGCCGGACAGGATGTAAATTACAGGGGAGGGGCGTGAGGGGAAATGCGACCGTTAGGTTGGTCATCCTGCCTGAGAGCAAAGTAGTCCCTGGCGACAAATTGGCGATTTCCTCGAAAAATCTCGTGAATTCGCTCAGGAAATTATTCGACAGTTTCAAGATAAAAATGGGCCCGATTTTCATACCAAATACGGGCAGAATTTCGTCGGGTCGGAAAATTTTTGAAATACGCCTTCCGATTGGTCGTTTTGTGGTGGTAGCGCTGTGAACCGCCACTTCTCGCCCAATCAGATTCCGTGTTACGTCGATCGAGTACACAAAGCCGGTGTTGTCGGCGGTCGGACTATTTAGTTGGCAGTGGATCGAGACGGACGAAACACCTTCTCCTACCTCCCTCGCTCTCGTTGCTCGTTCATCTTCACTTCTTTTCCCGTTTCCCCTGCGGTCTCGGTTCGGTCTCGTTTTGTGCTCTTTCCCCGTTTGAGTTTTGCCTTCACGAAACCGAATAATTGCAGTGCGAAGCCTTCGTTTAGTTTTACTTAGCTGGATAGGATTATCGCACAAAGATGGTGAGTACGATTTGCATTTTTACCGTTAACTAAAGACTGTTTTATCGTGAATACTTTGATGTTCGGACGACACCCAGTAACACAATCCTTTCCCCTGTCGGGCCTGGCCGCATGCCGGCTCCGCCATTTTCTACAGCTATCCTTAAAATTTATTACCAATTTTACGCTACCCGCGTCCTTTTTCTTTTTTACGGTAATATTTCCATCCCCCTCCAACTAATGGTCAGGTTGGGTTCGACTTCCGTGCTTTACCATTTCGGTATCACCCCGTTAGCTTAGGGCGTGGACGGGTTTCCTTTTCGCGACCTCTCGGAATATCTCGCATGGAAACCGTTATGATTCCGTCCAGAATCGTGTCGATCCTCGTCCGGCAGGTCGGCCTGTTTCTCACGATGCAGGCCTCCATCCTTCGTACAACAAGTTCCTCAACTTCTTCAATTCACATCCGAAACTGCTCTAGTTTCACTGTATTTGACTAGAAACGGCAGCCTCGGGAGAAACTTCACCGCGGACCTGAACTTCGTGATGTGACCTGTACCACTTACCAACCCCACCCATGGACGGGATAAATTATTTTGACGTCCCATCTCCTTCGATAGTTTATAGTAGTTAAGTACCTGTAAGGGATAGCCCAAAAACCTGTGGTAATTCTTGTAAAAAAAATTTCCAAACCGTAATACCTAATCCATGAAATTTTATTACTAAAACGCTGGCTTGTAATCTAAATTTTTTCTTTCCTAGCTTTTTGCTGTTCGTCCTGCGAGTTTCGTTTTTATGGCTCGATAACCAGAAAATCGTACTTACTTACCTATTTCATCCTGTTGGCCCAGATAGGTAATGATTTTGAGATTTCGGTATCGAAAGAATCTACTCAGCAGGATCTCTCGATCGCACCAAAAATCATGATCCGGGCAATTTTTGGGGTCGAAAAACACTAAAATGGTAAATGGCCATCTTGGAACTGCTGTGTGCTATCAAAGTTCCGGTGGAATAAGGTTGTATTGGCGACTCAGATTACCGATGAGTGCGCTGCGGTCGCCTCTACAATGGCGGCTATTGGTTGGACAGTCTCTCATCCATTTACTAATATGACCGTAACTCCCTCAATTCTCAACCTTTTTTCAAATTTCTTGAACTGAAATGTTTGTCTCGGCAAGACCTAACACCCTGTTTAATCGGAATTTGAATAACTCACAGTACTTCCGACATATTTGCATTTTTAGTGTTTTCTATTTTATTTTTTTCCGGCGACAAAAATGGACCGATTTGACCGTTCTTGGTCTCAAAATCTTCGTTTTACCTTGCAGAATATGTGGATATTTTTTATATTCCAAAAATGGAGCGATTTTTTTTGTTGCTAATTTTAAAATTTAATAGTGAACTTTTTGATATTTTTGACCTAAACACCCTTGAAAACAGTCAAAATATGATCGAATTTTGTCAAATATGTACGTTTCAAAATATGGAAGCATTGTGTGTTAAGCACCACTGGTTATAAATGACCACAGACGGGCACACAGACACTTGTTCGGGAAGTGATTCTGAGTAAATGTGTATAAGTGATAGTTTTTTATGAAGCTTCGTTCCGATTTTTGATTTTAGGACGATTCCAATAGGTACTTCCATTTCCTCCGTAAATATGGAAGTAAAAATTTCGTAGGAAACCTGCGATTAACATTTTGATCAATAGATAGATGCTTTTATTTGCCTCAAAAGCAGTCAAAACATAATTCAATTGCGTCAGAAATGTAGGTACCTACGTATCAAAATATGGAAGTATTGTGTGTTATCTACGCATCACTGGTTTTATACTCATGTATGATTAGTCTAATGAATGGCAACGTGCGAGAAAATTGGAAATTTTCGTCACCAAAATAAACAAAACCAGCGTGATGACATGATCTGAGACCTATTGAGACCCAGATATCCTACTTAGACTTATTATAACGATGTTTTAGTATAAGTCAGTGGGCCTATTTCATTTTTCTTTCGCGTTAACAATACCAATATCCATACGGAAAAGTACAAAATCACTCGAGCTAGAACATTCTGGAGTTATCAAAGAAAATTCATCAAAAAACTGGTCAATCGCTATGCTTTCCAAGGGACTGGAGCCGGGGTTGTCCAACCAATACTAGTTCCGCCGCTCGGCCGCTAGAGCGCTCATCGTTAATCTGAGTCGCCAATGTCTCGGCTAAACAAATTTTTTTTAATGTTTATAAAAATAAAATTGGAAGTTATGGCCGACATTTTAATTTTTGTAAATTTATCTAAAAACTTATTTTTTGAGAACTCTTTCTCAAATTGCCGTGTTTATATAAAAGTTTTCAAGAGCCTCCGTCCAGTGTCGTCAAATCTATGATCTTTGCTCAAATTTCCATTGATTTGTCAAAACAGTCAGTCAACTGGCCTGGATCAAATTAAATGTGAAAGACTTGAAAAACTTGATTTTGATTGTGTTGGATTTTTTCCAATCCGTCTGCCTACCCCCATCTGATTCACGAATGTAACGTTATTGGGCAACGGTCCACGGTTGCATGATCGAATACTCATACATTTGATATCAGACCATTACCTGATCAATATGTCTCATCAGGCCTGGCTTTCTATCTTCTGTGATACATGGTTGCACACCTCCTGTATTGTCCTTTGTATACTTTTCAAAAATATTCTCCTAATAGTGAAACCCCAATTCTTTCCAGCTGTACAGATGATAGTTTATACCGTATCTCCGTCGTACAAAATTCGGCTCTTCTAACAATGCCAGTACGTGTCAGACAACGCTCCGTTTGATTTCTATATTTATCAAAAAACCACTCTTATCTGCCTTTATCGGACGCAGGCAGCGCCTTTATTGTCCATGGTTTTTTTTTAGGACGTTAACCTCTTTTTGAGATTGCAGTCTTTTGGACTCACCTTTCCTTATTTGGATGGATGTTTGTTGTTAATTGGTTTTCCAATTCCATTGTTAGCGAGGATCTGGGGACCTTTCTTTCGACTCAAAGTTCTTACCTTGAAAACTTTTTTTTTCGAAGCTACCATTTTTTTGAATCCTTGAAACTAAATCCAACAATTGCAAACGAAATTCTTTTTTTATTTTAATCTCAATGATTTCCATGGTATTAAGTTCGACCCATACGTCTCCATTAAAAATGGATTTTCAAATGCGGTCTTCGATTTGGGTTTTTTCTAAAATAAAAATAAAACGTCAAAAACCAATTATTTCGCCAGCTAACAAGTCTGAACGCTCTGGCTTACACGAATTACTGGTTGCTAGCGACGTGATGTACTGGCGAGTATTTGAGTCTTACGTTTTTTGATGAGAATTTAAACCAAAATCACGGTTTTTCTTGGCACTTTTTCCTTATTAATCCTTATTGACAATTGCCCCTCATTTATCCATTATATGAAATGGCGTCTGCAGTGGTCAAGTTGCAATTTTTGCAAATTTTTCTCGTCAGTTCCTCTAATGAAGAAAGATTTTGAATCTTTTCTGCCTTGTTTTTGCTATTTGCGGTGTAGTGAGGTTATCAAGTGGTAGTTGAAGAGTTTCGAGGGTGAATCATCGCATGACAGCCCCTCTCCGACCCTGACCAAGGAACCAACACCGAACTCTGCCTTGGCTGTGCGAGCCTCGCTTCTCCTCTCAACCCTCTCCTTCCATCCCCTCGACGATCTGACTCATTCCCCTTGTCTTCCACTGCAGTACGGAAAGTGTTGACATACCAACCCTGCCCAGCGATTACCGATTGCACAACCTGTTCTCGTTTGGGTACCGAGGCATGAACCGGAAGTGAACCGCCGAGAAATGAGAATCGAGCTGCGAGAGTACGATGATTACCTGCTAAGAACGTTTTATGGTTTTTCCATAAAGCTGGAATGCTGCTGTGTTGGAATGATGTTGAGTTTTTGCTATGGATATTCGCGAGATACGATGCACCAGAGGTCATTCTGCATGCAACACTGATTAACTTGATTTTGGGCGAAAATGAGTTATTGGTATCACTGTTTAGGGTTTTCCTCGGGAAATCTGATGGTACCACTGGTTTGCGCGATTTCGGGAGAAAAGGCTGCCGGAAACCGTTTTGAGCTACACCGCTTAACTTTTCTTAGGTCTGTAAAAGTGGTTGTCTTGCTCCGATTCGAAAGCTCCCACGTTGGTTGGGTGCAGCTCTTTTATTAGAATTTTGGGAAACAATTTCTTTCAACGCCAGCCCAAAATTCATAGTATCGGTGATTACATCGCTTCTATTAGCGAAATTGTAAAAATATTGAAGTAACATTTAATTTGTTTGATAATGGAGTCCGTAGGTCACATAAAACATTACAATAATTGTACAACAATTATTGTTAGGGTGAACAGTTCATGTTTGTCAGTTCATTCACATCTAGGAATTCGATTCCACGTGTGTGTGCGACGCGATTGGCCTCCACGAAGCTCCTTTGCTTATAAATAGCTTCAGTTTTTCGTTCGACGATCGTTGGAGGGGAGCATTTGGGCCTGAAATAGATTTCCACCTTCATCAGACTCGTCTCTCCTTCCCAGGCTTTCGAAAAGTGTTGTCTCTTTGGAAAGAAACGATCACTTCAAGATGAAATTCGAACCTAAATAAATGTTTAATAAGACCTCTTGCCTCTGTTACCCTGATCTGTAGTGAGGAGAATCTTGTCTCTGCCACTCTGAACGTATTAAATTGATTAAAAAAGAAAAAAAACAGGAACTGTTTGGTCGTTTTGACGAAGTTGTTGTCAAAGGGATTGAGGGATTATTATAAATTTATTTTGGATTATCCCCATCCTTATGTATGAGCCATTACAGGCTGTAAATGATCGCTCATGCTTCGTAGGTGTCGCTATTGGATGAGCTTTACCGTCGGGCTATCCGAGCTTTTATAGATACGGAGGATATTTTAGGGCCAAGAATATTTCATCAGAATTTCGGTGGAATTGTTTCGTTATTTCTCGTGTGTTGCATTATTCATTCGGTATACTCCGTATTCGTCCCCATGAGATTGACGCTTTGAAAGATAAGGGCGTACAGGTGGCGCTACTCGTGTACAGCAGTAGGCATAGGCTCTAGAAACAATAAAATTCTTCGTCATATAAGGCAAGTGCGAATCGCCTGTTTGACGTGGCGAGGGTGGAGGGGGTTTACAGGTGAACGGGGGGCCCGGTGGCAGCCCTTGTATGGACGAGGAGCAACACTGACATCCTAATCTGTAGACATGCAGTCACAGACACTCGAACCTGGCTCAACCTCAAGGCGAACGGCCTTATCTCTGGAGTGAAGGCATTGTCATAGTTTCGGTCGTAATAATTCATCCAACATGACCGTAGGATTTTAACAGATGCGTAAACGCATTGCAATTTACACGAATTTTTCATGGGGCATATTTCTTGATGAATTAACCCACTATACCAATCATAAATGGGCGAAAATGCCATCAGTATCCATGGATTTGATGATAATCTATGGATAAGTCGATTCACTTCTTTTCCCATCTTGGGTTGAGATTGATCTTCATGATGCGAATTCCGTACGAGTCTTAGTAGGTTGATCACGATTCCATGAAGGGATGTCAATGTGTCAATGTTTTTGCACTCCAAATGTACGGATCATTTTATGATAAACATGCTCGTTGATCTCGAAGTTGACTTTGAACTCGAAGTTGAGTTTGAACTCGAAGTTGACTTTGATCTCGAAGTTGACTTTGATCTCGAAGTTGACATTGATCTCGAAGTTGACTTTGATCTCTAAGTTGAGTTTGATCTCGAAGTTGACTTTGATCTCGAAGTTGAGTTTGATCTCGAAGTTGAGATTGAACTCGGAGTTGACTTTTATCTCGAAGTTGACTTTGATCTCGAAGTTGACATTGATCTCGAAGTTGACTTTGACCTCGAAGTTGACTTTGATCTCGAAGTTGAGTTTGATCTCGAAGTTGACTTTGATCTCGAAGTTGACTTTGAACTCGAAGTTGACATTGATCTCGAAGTTGACTTTGATCTCGACGTTGAGTTTGATCTCGAAGTTGACTTTGAACTCGAAGTTGACATTGACCTCGAAGTTGAGTTCGAACTCGAAGTTGACTTTGATCTCGAAGTTGAGTTTGAACTCGAAGTTGAGTTTGATCTCGAAGTTGACTTTGATCTCGAAGTTGAGTTTGAACTCGAAGTTGACTTTGATCTCGAAGTTGAGTTTGATCTCGAAGTTGACTTTGATCTCGAAGTTGAGTTTGATCTCGAAGTTGACATTGATCTCGAAGTTGAGTTTGAACTCGAAGTTGAGTTTGAACTCGAAGTTGAGTTTGAACTCGCAGTTGAGTTCGAACTCGAAGTTGAGTTTGAACTCGAAGTTGAGTTTGATCTCGAAGTTGACTTTGATCTCGAAGTTGAGTTTGATCTCGAAGTTGAGTTTGATCTCGAAGTTGAGTTTGAACTCGAAGTTGACTTTGATCTCGGAGTTGAGTTTGAACTCGAAGTTGACTTTGATCTCGAAGTTGACTTTGAACTCGAAGCTGACTTTGATCTCGAAGTTGACTTTGATCTCGAAGTTGACTTTGATCTCGAAGTTGAGTTTGATCTCGAAGTTGACTTTGATCTCGAAGTTGACTTTGATCTCGAAGTTGAGTTTGATCTCGAAGTTGACTTTGATCTCGAAGTTGAGTTTGATCTCGAAGTTGACATTGATCTCGAAGTTGAGTTTGAACTCGAAGTTGAGTTCGAACTCGAAGTTGAGTTTGAACTCGCAGTTGAGTTCGAACTCGAAGTTGAGTTTGAACTCGAAGTTGAGTTTGATCTCGAAGTTGACTTTGATCTCGAAGTTGAGTTTGATCTCGAAGTTGAGTTTGATCTCGAAGTTGAGTTTGAACTCGAAGTTGACTTTGATCTCGGAGTTGAGTTTGAACTCGAAGTTGACTTTGATCTCGAAGTTGATTTTGAACTCGGAATTGAGTTTGAACTCGAAGTTGAGTTTGAACTCGAAGTTGAGTTTGAACTCGAAGTTGACTTTGAACTCGAAGTTGACATTGATCTCGAAGTTGACTTTGATCTCGACGTTGAGTTTGATCTCGAAGTTGACTTTGAACTCGAAGTTGACTTTGATCTCGAAGTTGAGTTTGAACTCGAAGTTGACTTTGATCTCGAAGTTGACTTTGATCTCGAAGTTGAGTTTGAACTCGAAGTTGAGTTTGAACTCGAAGTTGACTTTGATCTCGAAGTTGAGTTTGAACTCGAAGTTGACTTAGATCTCGAAGTTGACTTTGAACTCGAAGTTGACATTGATCTTGAAGTTGAGTTTGAACTCGAAGTTGAGTTTGAACTCGAAGTTGACTTAGATCTCGAAGTTGATTTTGAACTCGAAGTTGATTTTGAACTCGAAGTTGATTTTGAACTTGGAATTGAGTTTGAACTCGAAGTTGAGTTTGAACTCGTAGTTGACTCTCGTATGCTGTGTGTGATTCTTCGTATCGTCAATCCTCTCCTGATTCGGTCTTGTGCGTTCTCTTTCCTCGCTGAAAATGTTTTATTTATTTTTCAACGATTTCTGAATAATGAATAAATCGTTCACGCATGGCGGGATTTGACGCCTGGGCTTTCCATTTTTACGTATACTGGTGACTGGGTGTCCATAAAAACTTCTGTAGGCCTTGAAAGATTGAATCAAAAAATTGATGAATATCAGAACGTCACTTCAACCAAGCGTTCGTTTCATCACTTGAGATTTTGCAAAAATCAAATTTAAATTTTGATTAATTGGAGTACGAAAAAAATTCTAAATTTCGCAATTTTTTTTCAAATTTTCATTTTTTACCTAAACAATTTTTCATTAAAATTGTTTCCAATTTATTTTTGATTTTTTTTAAATTTTTAAAATGTTTTCGATTTTTGTTATGTCTTCATCATTGAAAAGTCTTCCTCGATCCCCGGGCTGCATTTTTTGCCTTATGACGTGTGATTTTAGGGCAAACCGTATTCAACGGTCATTTTGAGTGAATTTTATGAAATTCCGATACCCTTTTTCCTGTTTTAGTATTTTTCGTTCCTGAGTCTTTTCGCTGTGGTAATTACCAGTTGAAGGTATTCCGGAGCATGTAGGGAGGTGAGGGGTGCGGGCCGATGACCGCCTGTACGAAAATAGAACTGACGAATTACAGGTGGACATTTGAACGACTAATCGTTCGTTTTAGACTGTAATCAACACCATTATTGTGAGCTATACCAGTTGTCACTGATAAAAGATAATCCTCGCATTAATCGGAGTTTTATTGGGCTCAATCGGTGTTCGAGGGGTGAAAAAACAAGATGAAATTTGGTTCGCACACACAGAATAACATACAAAAATGTTTATGAAGAAATTTTGTAATATTTTTGGGACTAACTTTTATTACTTCCATATTTACAGAGTAAATGGAAGTATTGTGATCGTCCTAAAATCGAGAATCGGAACGGAGCTTCAGAAAAAACTTTTTCTTATACACATTTACTCAGAATCACTTCCTGAACAAGTGTCTGTGTGTCCGTCTGTCCGTCTGTCCGTGTGTCCGTCTGTGGTCTTTTACAAAAATGGCCATAACTCCCTCATTTCTCAACCTTTTTTCAAATTTCTTGAACTGAAATGTTTGTCTCGGCAAGACCTAACACCCTGTTTAATCGGAATTTGGATAACGCACAGTACTTCCAATATATTTGCATTTTTAGTGTTTTCTATTCATTAATGTCATTTAGCGGGCTCAAAATTTGCGATGCTTTGAGCGTCTTATAATCTTTGTTTTACCTTGCAGAATATGTGGATATTTTTTACATTCCGAAAATGTGGCGTTTTTTCATTTTGGGCGAATTTTAAAATTTTAATAGTGAATTTTTCGATATTTTTGGCCTAAACACCCTTAAAAGCAGTCAAAATATGTTCAAATTGTGTCACAATTTTACGTTTCAAAATATGGAAGTATTGTGTGTTATCTACGCACCACTGGTTTTTTTGATTATTTTTGGAGCTAGACTGGACCCTTGCTCCCAGTATACAATGAAATTGTCTTGAGTTTAGATCATAAAAATGTTTGAAGAGGATAACTAAACGGATTTTTTTGTTCTGCCCGCAGGCATCAGGTGTTACAGTGTCTGACGTCTGTAAAACCACTTACGAAGAGATCAAAAAGGACAAGAAACATCGATACGTCGTCTTCTTCATCCGAGATGAGAAACAGATAGACGTTGAAGTTATCGGTGAGTTTATTTGAATTACCTGAAATTGATTTGTACGATTCTCAACAGAGGGGCTTTTTATT
This sequence comes from Nesidiocoris tenuis, assembly GCA_036186465.1. Taxonomy (NCBI): domain Eukaryota; kingdom Metazoa; phylum Arthropoda; class Insecta; order Hemiptera; family Miridae; genus Nesidiocoris; species Nesidiocoris tenuis. Next base: position 32,329,943 of record AP028909.1, on the reverse strand, counting down.
GCCAAATTACGCTGACTTGTATGGAGGGTAAATTTGGGTCTGACCTATAAAAAAGTCCTGGGTAATGTCAAGCTGCGTACCTAAGCATTCTCTAATATCGGCTGAAATGATCTGCGCATGCGTATCAAACCTTGTTATGCATGGAAACCAGAAATGACCGTTTTTGCATAGTTCCACTGTCATGTTCGGATTGCGTCGTATTATTTCGCTCGTTCGATTCAAAATCCCTCGCGTATTTTCAGACTGTGACCCGCGAGGATTGCGTGGGCTGGACAGAGCTAAAAAAGAGAAACGCCCCTCGTAAATTCGTGGACAGTCGAAAATATCTTGGCAAAAATTAAAAACATTTCGAAAACCATAGCGGCGGCGGGCGTTCGACTGGCACGATTTTCAGACGAGCCGCGACGGCGGACGTGGATTTGAGAAAGTTATTGTGTTTTGAGGCGAAATTTTGAAATTGACGCGATTCTCAAATAAATAATGACCAGCTTTGACGTCTGTATCCGCCTCTGAGTTTTCTGAAGCTGGCGGAAATTGCATTGGCAGCCATAAAAATTGAAATCGGCTGTTCGAAGTGAAAATTTTTGATCGAATTTTAAATGGTCTGTTCGAGTGGGACCATATCCCCGGAACATAATTTTCTTGATTAATAGCACAAAAATAGAAATATTGTCAATTCTGTATCCAGTTCAACCATGAGACCAGGTTTTTTTGTTACGTGAAGTAATTCCTCGTTTCGGGTTATTCAATATTAAAAGTTATTAGCTCCCTGAACATCCAAATGCTTTTTTTTTAATTTCTGAATTTTTCCTGCATTTTTATTCCAAAAGATCCCAAATTGCTGCTAAATACAAGAACGATGTTTTTTCAATTTCATCTCTAAATTCACCATGTTGTAATAGCTATTTTTTGTACGTTAAATTCTGATTTCATTATCGCTTTAATCTGATTTACAAATTAGAAAATACTTCACTTATATTTTAATTTACAAATTTGTCCTCATTTTAATTGCTAACTGGCTTTGAATATCTAACGATTTTTTAAAAATTTTGAACTTACCATAATAGCGCTGTAATTCATTTTAAAAATTGTCTCGCATTTTGGTTCAATTTAACCGTCAAATGTGCCATGGATGTCATAATTGTGGAATCTGCGCGCCTCCTAACAATTTCGAGACAACCGGCCTCTTTTCGAAATTTTCAAATTTGGTTTCTCCTCTTTACAGGTCCCCGAGACGCAGCTTACGAGCAGTTCCTAGAAGATTTGCAGAAGGGCGGAACCGGCGAGTGCCGTTACGGTCTTTACGATTTCGAATACACGCACCAGTGCCAAGGCACCTCTGAGGTATGAAATATTTCATTATTCCAGTAGTCGAATTTTGGAAAGAATTTGAAATTGGAGATTGAGTAATTTCCGCCAATCGATAATCTTCGGTAGAGTCTTGCGCATGTAGGAAGTTATTTTCCGATCAATCCCAACTCAATTTTGCTGTTTACAGGCATCGAAGAAGCAAAAGCTGTTCCTCATGTCTTGGTGTCCAGATACCGCCAAGGTCAAGAAGAAGATGTTGTACTCTTCCTCCTTCGACGCTCTGAAGAAGTCGTTAGTAGGAGTCCAAAAGTATATTCAGGTTAGTATATCTGCATTACAGTACTTTCGATATATTTGCATTTTTAGTGTTTTCTATTTTATTTTTTTCCCGCCACAAAAATGAACCGATTTGAACGTTCTTGGTCTTAGAATCTTTGTTTTACCTTGCAGAATAATATTCTTATTAATAATATTATGTGGATATTTTTATTATTCGGAAAATGTGGCGTATTTTGATTTTGAGCGAATTTTAAAATTAGCATAGTGAGTTTTTTGTTATTTTTGAGCTAAACACCCTTAAAATCAGTCAAAATCTGGAAGTATTGTGTGTTATCTACTGGTTTTAACTTATAAAAAAAAAATTTGTTTTTTTTTTTGTGAAGGCTACGGACTTGTCTGAAGCATCGCAAGAAGCCGTCGAGGAAAAGCTGCGTGCAACCGACAGGCAGTAAGGAGGAGGGGCGAGGAAAATTGTGCAGATTGATCGGAGAACGACATCCACGCAAATAAGGCAGAGGAGTTTTGTTTTTGATTTTTCCTTTGTTGGATTTGATTTTGAATTTTCCCCAAACCAATGTACCGTGAGGAAGAAAACTATAAAAAATACAAATTGATCGCACGTCAAATATTGAGGTGTATATCGAGGAAATGCTCTTAGTAAATCTTAACCTTTCGTTGTCAGTTTAAGCCAAAAATCCCGGCCCAGTGATCAGCCCCATTTGCTCTCTACTAGTCCAGAGACGGAAAAAAAGGAACAACGGCCAAATTTATTTATTCTCCTCCTTTTTATTTCTAATTTATTGCGAAATTGTTTGATAAACGCTGAAATTAGTTAACTGCTGGGCTTTTGCATCATTTAATCGAATAGATATCGGTCGTATTCACGCGCTTTTACAGACGAACAGTATGTTGGTACTTGGAAATAGAAGAAAGAAAAATAGACCTGAAGGACCTGAAGGTTATTCTCGCTTTCATTTCTGAACAAACGAAAAAAAATTCATTCATCGGCGCTAAAGGTCTCAAAAAGTATTGAAAAACAATGAAGGAGTCGTGTTTCTCGAGCATTTACCCGTATTATATTTCATATTATATTGTATTATTCTATTATATTGCAGTCTTGAGTTGATAATTTTTTAAAATCATTTTGTTTTGCTCAGTCTTGTGTAATTCCTATAAATTGGTATGTATAGAAACAAATGAAAACGTTTTGTACATGATACATTTGCGAAATCTTTCTGTAGGTGTACTTCTCTTTTACATACCTAATAATTCAAGCTGGATAATATATACAAACAAATATTTCGCAATTTATAATTTATTCTCCTTTTCACGTTAATATTATTTCCCACCGGCATGAGATCCAACCTGTTCAAAATAGGTACTGATCCGGATTTGTGTGGAAAAGTGAGTCTCACACGCTGCAGTACCTATCGACTCGAATTTTGATCGATAATTGATCTAATGACTGATTATTAGTCATCTGGATGAGAAAATGGTCAAAGCAGGGTTCACAAGACTTCTCCCAAATTTTCAATCAAAATGGCACGTATCCAAAATTAAAATGTCGGCCTCTCCCTCATTTTTGGGTTTGAAACATTCGCATTCTGGGACATGATCTGTTATCCCAACAAGCTCAGCTCTGTATTAAAAAAAAAAAAAAACAATAAAACTGTACGAGAGGTAGCGCAATTGGTTTTCCTCCCCTCCTGAACAATAAGGAACATGCATGAAAAAAAATAAACTGTTTTTACTTCCATATTTACGGAGTAAATGGAAGTATTGTGATCGTCCTAAAATGGAGAATCGGAACGGAGCTTCAGAAAAAACTTTTTCTTATACACATTTACTCAGAATCACTTCCCGAACAAGTGTCTGTGTGTCCGTCTGTCCGTGTGTCCGTCTGTGGTCATTTACAAAAATGGCCATAACTCCCTCATTTCTCAACCTTTTTTCAAATTTCTTGAACTGAAATGTTTGTCTCGGCAAGACCTAACACCCTGTTTAATCGGAATTTGGATAACGCACAGTACTTCCGATATATTTGCATTTTTAGTGTTTTCTATTTTATTTTTTTCCGGCCACAAAAATGAACCGATTTGAGCGTTCTTGGTCTCAAAATCTTCGTTTTACCTTGCAGAATATGTGGATATTTTTTACATTCCGAAAATGTAGCGTTTTTTAATTTTGGGCGAATTTTAAAATTTTAATAGTGAATTTTTCGATATTTTTGGCATAAACACCCTTAAAAGCAGTCAAAATATGATCAAATTGTGTCACAATTTTACGTTTCAAAATATGGAAGTATTGTGTGTTATCTACGCACCACTGGTTTCGTCATAATATTCCTTGATAGGCTTCGAAAATGGTGTTATGGTGGATGACGGTTCGGAAATGAGGTAATTAAAATAGGAGGGAGGCTTAGTGAAAATCGCAGATTTGAAGTCGAGCGGGAAAATGGCCAGCCGCAAGGTTACACTAAGTTACACAGTGTGATGTCATCTTCCCGTGAACACCAGTGCCACCTCATCCGAGTTCATGTGTGTATGCTGTGATAGGACGGAGATAACAGATTTTTCGCCGTTACGTTAAGAAACTACGTGCAGTCGCGTCCGCACAGTGACGTCATACGGTTAACCGCCACATTCAAAAGGGCACTTTTCGTTAGCGTTTTTCACCCGGAAAAATGTTGTTTTTTTCGTTGTAGACCATCACTACATCATTTTTGCATCCTAAACAGCATCATTCTGGCGGAAAAAATGGATTTTGTTTTTCATGCATGTTCCTCATTATGGGGAGTCACCATTTAACGTGACCATTTAGTCGTAACATATAGTAACCATTTAGCCTTAACCGCCAATTGTAGTCGTAACAATGGTATGGTCACCAACTCGCGACTTGTAGCAAACCTGACTTCCTATTCCACTCGAGTAGAATCTTCCTGGGAAGAGTCCGTTGAATATTGAACCTGTGCGGTAATAATTATGAACCCACGTTAATTATACTACTTAACTTTCTCAGATAGATGAGTATCCTGACATTTTGGTTCATTATTCAATCGCCCAAGACATTTTTTTGTAACCTACCCCGTTTTACGTTAGGTTGCAGGTGTTTTAGGTTAGGGTGCAGGATCTGAATCCCCAAAATATTAGATACCTACCTACCGTATTTTCAGATCTGATGAAAAAAATACTGTGGTGTTAGATTTTTCTGTTTTTAAACAATAATTTTCAAGCTCTCATCTAACGTATCATTTTAGCCAAAAGTAGCTCAAACACTTAGTTTTGTACCACATAAAAACAAAATGTTTCCCCTTTCATTTGAAATTTCCTTCTCTCTTCATATCTGGATGGTAGCCCTTTCAAATCGCCTATTGAAGCCCGGTGGAGTTGCTCTCTGAAGTCAAAAGTACCTATTCAGTACTTCATGTTCTGAAAGTGAAAACTAATAAAGTTGGTTAATGATGTAAATTTTGCCCGCTTTGTTTGGTAGCTTGTAATCTGGGCGGCAGTGTGGTAGATGGTCAGCTTCTAGATTTCGGGTCGAGATGCGTCGGTGTGCAGCATCGGATGGGGCGTATGCAGCCATGCGAATCCTTCTGGATATATACGTGTTTCCGAGCGATGCTCCGGCTTTCAGTCGGTTACGAGACGTTAATCCATAAACAAGTCACTGACGTCATTTTTTAAATATTTTTCGCGAGTTACAGCAAGGATTGCCCGAAAATGTTACAGTTTTAGAGTGCATGTGATGATGGACTTTTCTACGACCGTTATGTAAGATATTGCGTCAAATTAAATCTAACTTGAGACTGAATCGTACGATCGATAAGTTAGCAATAGTGGGTACTTACCTATACTAATTGATTGGCGAAGTGTCCTGCACTGAATACAATCCCCGTGATATGACTCCTCCCCTCATAAATCGACTGTACAGGCGTTGAATTGAAACACAAAAATAGCTTTAACCGTTATGAAAATTGTTGGCCGAGGAAAGTTGGAAGTGAAGACGGTCGTTGCCGTTTGCTGCTTAGCTGCGATCGTCGTTGAACTGGCGTTAGCAGCAGAAGAATCGGAGGATTCGTTCGCATCATTGGAAAATGAAGACTACGAAACGACGTCTCCAAGCAGCGACGTGGATTTGAACGACGTATTGGTTTCTGATACGTCACAGGATAAAGAACCAGCCCACTCGTCAGACGCCCAAAGAGAAGAACATGCTGGGGAAAAGGTCGAACATTCTGCCACCATCACAACTTACAGGCCAAAAACTGCCACTACCCCATTGTCACCAACGGCAAGCAAGCACCAAGATTCGAAAGAGTCGTCATCCAAAACCAGTGTCGAGCATCTGAGCCAAACTGCCGAAAACTCTTCATTTGTAACAACATTCAGACCGAAAACCGCACCTAGGAAATTACCTGGGAAGAATAAGCTAAAGCCCTTGAAGGAGGGCAATGGCAATCGTGGAGAGTCAACCACCACCCTGAAGACACCGACGAAAGTAGCGGAGCGACGACAGGATCATCAGGCTGTGGGTGGTGCTGATATAGGTAAAAACAATCTAAAGTCCATCAATGAAAAATTGGAAGTCCAAAAGAAATCTTTCTTCAACTCCTCATCAGCATTGGCAACAGAGCGACAGGACAAAGAAGAAGCACCCACTGACGCCAATGGAAATCACCTCGACCAGGTAGCTCAGAGCTCGGCCATAATCTCAGCTTTTGATTCAGTGGCCAAAGGATGGACTCCAGTGCCTGCCCCTCAGTCGTGGAGGACTCTGCCGCCAAAGGTATGGCTGAAAGGACAGCAGCCATCTGCATCTTCAGCCAACAGCCAGCACCTGGCTTCAGCAAGCGCCATGGTTCATAATCATCCACACCAAGCTTCATACGGTCTCTGGGCTTCGCAACAGAAACGTCCCATTCCAGATATGGTCTTCATGAAGCAAATACCAATTCCATACCCAGTTACTGATCAGAAACAGGTGCCTGTCAGGATTGCGGTGCCGGTTAACAAGCCGTATCTGGGGTACATCCCTCGTCCTTATCAAATTTTCATGGAAAATAAAACACCCTACCCAGTACCTGCTCCATATGCAGTTGAGAACCGGATACCAGTGCCGGTCAAGGTCCCGGTTCAGAGACCATACCCAGTGCCTGTCCCTGCCCCGTATCCCGTTTACGTGATGAAAAGAGTACCGTTCGCTGTGGCTAAAGAAGTTCAAGTACCCGTCCAAGTTCCAGTAGAAAAACCGTACATCATCCACGTGCCTGTCGAGAAACGTGTTCCGTACCCTGTTGAGAAACCGGTACCAGTCCCGGTGCAAATCCAAGTCGAGAAGCCTGTCCCGGTTCAGGTCGAGAAGAGAGTGCCAGTCTATATTGAGAGGCGTGTGCCTGTCTACATCCAGAAGCTGGTCCCGTACCCGGTGAAGATTCCGATCAGAGTGCCAGTACCAGTGCCATACTATGCTCAACCACCACCAAACAGCAACCAGCACTCGAACGATTTCAGGCCATCACCCTCCTTCCATCAGGAGCCTGAGGGGTCTCAGAGCAGTTTTCATCAGGTCATGTTATTCCCGAAGAAGGCTCGCCACGAGCAGAATCATGATGATTATCGGTCCAACCAACAAGTAGATCCGGACTACCCTGCAGGCGCCAACCATGATGAAAACGAGGAAGAAGAAAGTGACAGCGACCGTCAACCTTCCCATGGGCACTACGATCAAGCCGAACACAGACAACCGCCTTTTGAAGAAGAGCATTACGCCGAAGAAGCTGCGTACAATGACGAAACCGAGTACAATTACGAAACTGGGTACAATAATTACGAATCTCAAGATCATGAAAGGCAAAGAGACGATGACGACTACAGGTTCCAAGGATCCCCTGAAATCGGCGATAGTTATGACGAAGACGATGACTATAGGGATGAGAAGCACGAGAGCTTCACAAAAGTCAACATGGGGCCTCACGAATTCTCCAATAGTGTCAACCACCAGCGGTGACCGAAACAGCCGTAGACCCTCGTAAGTATTGCCGAATAAAATTCTAACGAGCAAAATATTTGGCGTGAAAAAATTTGGGTGAAACTAGACCGAATATTGAACAAAACGCCGCCATCCGCATTTTTCTATTTCGTTTCCACAATACGATCTTTAAAGGTTTTTTCAGAGAATAATATATTTTTTTGCAAAAAATAAAACCGACCCAAAAAAGAAGTTAAAAAGTAAAATGCGAATAGAAGAAAAAAAAGATTTTGACAGCCATTTTTGAAATTGTAAAGGATACCTATCGTAGGGCTCTTTCCACTGAATAGCTCAGTACCAAGCTCACTTGATCATCCAACTTCGAAGTCTGCCTGTCATTTCAAAAATATTTTTTTCCATTGCATATTTTATTTTTAGTTTTTCAAACTTTTTTGGAATCGGTTTTATTTTTTGCTGAAGATTTTTATTTCTCACTTTTTTTGGTTCAAAACGACTTTTGCTAACTTTTGATGGCAATTTTGATTCAGCGTTAGTTTTCCTATACGCCAAGTGCTCAATACTACTCCTAAATAACTCTCATGTACCTACCTACGGAAAGGTCAAAAATTGGGAAAATTAATTTTCCCATAGTGCAAGTTTTTGCTTCTTAACAAAACACATTATTTTCCTTGAAGAAAGTCCCAGTATTTTCGCCTTTTATTGATTTTGCAATTAGGGTTATTGCCAATAACTTGAATTGAATCGGTTATTGGTTGAATTCAATCGTTCAGGTAGAAAATTGTAATTTTTCTCTCTTCCTGCTCAAGTTCTCACTCCAAACTTAACTTCCCAACGCATTGCTGAACTGACTCCGTGCTCCGCTAATTCCTACGCATTCTTCGTTTGCAGGAACTGTGACGCTTCGAAGGTATCAGGTCCAGTGCGCGCCGTCACGGCGGCCACTTGAGTTCCTCGTGTTCGTCGGGTAACACTACAAATGGCCAGTGATGTGTATCTACCGTGGACCCGTATCTACCGGATAAAATTTTCCTCGTCTGTTAATAATGCGAGCTAGTGAAATTACTGATACACATCAAGCAGAGCATCAAGAGATGGCAATCGCATTTACGTCTTTGTAGGACTAGTTTTTTGGGGAAAGACCCCCTGGTGAGAGATCTCTTAGCTGCGTGGAGTGTAGCGTAATCCTAGCAAGATCTTCGTGCAGAAGGCGTCGATTTAATTGTTAGGTGCGTGATGATAGGTACCCACTAGCGAAACAATCCAGCTTTCTTCAAGTTGGGCTAGAATTGCCTTTCACCATTGAGTTAAAGATGTAAGAGAAAATTGTACAGACTTCAATTGAATAAGTCCTCAGAACTCTCCCGAAAATTGCTGTTTCCGGTACCAATAACTGAGTCTATGAAAAAATTGATTTGATAGTGTAGTTCAATAGGATAGTTGTTTTTTAACGATTTTAGTTGAGGTCCAGCTAAAATTGCCGTTGTATCACTTGCGCAGTTTTCGATGTACCTATTATTTAGATACGTGCCTATTGTTTGAGTCGGTTCAAAATAAAATTTTCTCCCTGGCTTATTTAGATTTTCCCGATTTTGGCTCTGATTGGATCCATATTTTTGTGTGTATATTCCCTGTTTCCTCTGAGTGTGACCCACAGACACCCATGCTATCATACCCATAAACGCTACGTCAGGCATTGGCAATAACTTCTATTGAACCAAATTGTTTATATTAGTGGAGCAGCCTTACGTTAGTCACAATCAACTGATACCAAAACGAATCTGCTATCCTCTGAATTCTCCCCAAAATTGCTACTTGAACTTCCAATGGTCCAGTTTAATCTAAGTATATATTAAGCACCAAAATGACCACCCTACCTACACCCGAAATTGATTGCCTATTTGCCCCATACGTCCTCCAACTTTTTGATCTCACTTTCCAAAATTGACTTCTCTTCGTTGATTCGGGAAAGTTCGGCTTCCATAATTTCATTTTGCAATTCTGCCAGTGGAATCTCCTTCTCCACCTGGGCTCGCAGCATACGGACTGCTCCGATCGTATCGTCTGCGTCGCCCGTGCAGTTATTCGGGAGGATCGTCACGCGAATGTCTCCTTTGCCTTCGAGTCGAGTCACCGAACAAGTCGCTCCGGAGACTTCCGAAATCTGAACGGTCAGCTTTTCGAATTCGAGTTGCAAGGCTTCGTCTTCTGCGTTGAGGGACTCGAGCTGCTCGCCGACGACGTATTTGTCGCACGATCTCACATATTGGCGATAATCTTCAGCCAAATTCTTCACACGGCTGATGGTGTCGCGGTCGGCAGAATCTCGACAGGCCGCTTCGGCCTTGAGCAGCTGTTCCAATTCGTGTATCCTGCCGTCTATCCGACATTCCTCCGCTTCTAACGCGAGCTTCGACTTTTCCAAAATGGACACGGATATTTGGGCTTGTTGGAGAGCGGATTCCAATTTGAATTTTTCAACTTTGGCAGCTGTCACTTCGGCCTTGACGCTTTCGACAATTGACGACAACTCGTTGTACGATGCCCTGGAGTCCTCTAGCATCTTTTTAGTCACATCGTACTTTCGAGATAATTCCGCAATAGCTTCCTCCAAAGTTTTTGACTGAGGTGGTGATTTGCCGTCAGCAGACATCTTCTGTTGAAAGGGAAAACAAATTTTGCTAAAGTTTTTAGCTTAGTTATCGTATTATGAGGTACCAACCAACAAAACAGGTTGCATACTAACCCCTAGGGGCCCTAGTTCTCGCTTACTTCAAGGAGAGTCCCACAGGCGTTTTATATGCAGGTGGATAGACGCTGTTCAAAGGATGGAGGTGTCAGAGGTCAAAGAACAAACTGGAACCGCTTTCCATGGTTTTCTACTCCCAGGTGACATCTGAACGAGCCAACTTTGAACTATCTGGAAAACTGAACCTGATCAAACAGATATATTTTAGACCACTGTGATCTGATTTCCGTACTGCTCCGAAGCACAGCGACAAGAGCCACGCTGCAAAAGATTCTGGGAGTCCATCAATCCACAAAAATGTTTTTTTCTTGAGCGATCGTTGATAAAAAATAAAAACCCAAAGGGCAACCATTGTTTTCAAAACCTCCGGTCCCATTTTCATATATGGGCGTCTTTCATTGAAAATATGGAAGTGGGATGAGAATGAAATGTATTCTTGGTCAGCGTCTAGACAGTGCCCTAGACTAGCCAGTAGCCACCTGAAATGACGACAACAAGACAACATCGATAACAAAAACAATACAAGTCCCAAGCTCTGTTATTTCAAACTTTGAAGTCCTTCAAAGAGCTCAAACAAAATAAAAATAAAAACTGAAATAATATTGTAGGTTGGAAAGTAAAACTCCAAGTAAGTACCGTAGTTTTACGAAAAGATAGATTTGACAGCTCGACGTGGTAAACAATAAGAAGTACCTTACCTTGTCGTAAATTATATATTAATAATTAATTCTAAGACAAATTAAGCTTGGAAATGGATTCCACTTTGAAAGCCTCTAAGGGCCTTTAAAAAGAGCAAAATCTTTAAAAAATACGCAAAAGCCCAGGTATCTCCTACTATCAACTTAACTTCTAGCAGCTCTTAAGCCCAAAAAAAAAACCGTCTGCAGACCAAAAAGTCTGGGTATGTTCTGATACTACACGAATGTAGTATTCACCACACGTAATGAAAAAGAGATGATAACTGACTTGATGGAATAGGTAAGTAGATAGAGCAAAAAAAGAGACAACATGACACCCGTCCTTCCTCAAAATTTAGCCTGCGGTTTTTCTGATGTTGCTTACATGAAGAAGACGTTGACGGTTTACATTGGTTGGTTTTTCAGTGGACCTTAACATTGGCTGACACGTTTCTTACCCAACAACATGGAAAGAGGAAAAGGTGGCTCTGGACGCGGGGGGAAGTCCAAAACCCCTCAATTTCCGGCCGATCTATTCGCTCTGGGATCCAAAAACAGCAATGAGGGAAAACCAAGGCCCACCTCCAGCCACCCGGCACCAAAAATGGCATCATCCTCTTCTGGTAAAATATAGCATTGTTCGCTTTATAGCGCTGTTTGATCCATTCGACTTACGGAATTGAAGTAAAATGTTAACATGGAGCACAGGGTTGCCAAATCTCAGATCTCATTTTTTTAAACTCTCTGTATCAAAGTTTTAAACAAGTTAACAATTAAAACCCACTGTAAGCGTTCAGTGTTTCAAACCACTATAGCTCATACCTACTGATAATCAAACTGATAATCAAAGTCAAACTCATTCTCATAGTCTAACTCAAACATATAATCAAACTGACACTCAAGCTCATGTTCAAACTCACACTAAAACTCATCCTCATATTCAAACTCATAATCAAAGTCAAACTAAACTGAAACTTAAACTCCTCCTCATAATCAAACTCATTCTCATAGTCAAACTCAAACTCATAATCGAATTGAAACTCAATCTCAAGCTCTTATTCAAACTCATAATAATATTCAAACTCACACTAAAACTCATCCTTATGATCAAACTCAAAGACAAACTCAAACATTCACGCTCAAACTCATACTCAATATCAAAGTCCAACTCATTCTGAAACTTATGCTCATAAATAGAACTCAAACTCGCAATCAAACTGAAACTGAAACACAAACTAATAATCAAACCCCTACTCAAACTCGTAATAACGCTCAAAATTAGTGAAACTCATAATCAAACTCACACTCTTCATCAAAGTCAAATTAACTCAAACTGAAACTGAACCTCATACTCAAACTTATGCTCATCATATCAAACTCAAAATGACACTCATTCTCAACTCATAATCAAACTGAAACTGAAACTCAAACTCATAATCTAACTTAAACTTAAACTGAAACTCATCAAACTCACTCTCAAACTCGAACTGAAGATCAGTTTCAGTTAGAGTTTGAGTCTGGTTGTGAGTTTCGGTTCCAGTTTGAGTTTGAAGAAACTGATTTTCAGACTGAGTTTGACTGTGAGTTTCAGTTTGACTTTGAGTTGGAGTTTAATTATGAGTTTGAGTTAAAGTTCAAGCTTTATCATGAATTGAGTTGGAGTTTGAATTTAAGTTTGAGTTTCAGTTTCAGCTTGAGTTTCATTTGTAGTTCAAGTTTGATTATGAGTTCGAGTTTCAGTTCGATTATGGGTTTGAGTGATATCGTGAGCATAAGTCTGAGATTCGGTTCCAGTTGGCGTTTGGCTGTGAGTTTCAGTATGAGTTCTAGTTTCAGTTTGAGTTTGAGCCTGATTATGAGTTTGAGTTTCGGTTCCAGTTTGAGTTTGAAGAAACTGATTTTCAGTTTGAGTTTGACTGTGAGTTTCAGTTTCAGTTTGAGTTGGAGTTTAAGTTTAAGCGTTATTATGAGTTTGAATTTAAGTTTGATTTTTAGTTTTAGTTTAGTTCGAGTTTGAGTTCAAGTTTTTTATGCTTCTTTATGAGTTTGAGTTGGAGTTTGGATTCAAGTTTGAGTTCCAGTTTCAGTTTTAGTTCGAGTTTGATTATGAGTTAGATTCTAGTTTGAGTTTGAAGAAACTGATTTTCAGATTGAGTTTGACTGTGAGTTTCAGTTTGACTTTGAGTTGGAGTTTAATTATGAGTTTGAGTTAAAGTTCAAGCTTTATCATGAATTGATTTGGAGTTTGAATTTAAGTTTGAGTTTCAGTTTCAGCTTGAGTTTCATTTGTAGTTCAAGTTTGATTATGAGTTCGAGTTTCAGTTCGATTATGGGTTTGAGTGATATCGTGAGCATAAGTCTGAGATTCGGTTCCAGTTGGCATTTGGCTGTGAGTTTCAGTATGAGTTCTAGTTTCAGTTTGAGTTTGAGCCTGATTATGAGTTTGAGTTTCGGTTCCAGTTTGAGTTTGAAGAAACTGATTTTCAGTTTGAGTTTGACTGTGAGTTTCAGTTTGAGTTGGAGTTTAAGTTTAAGCGTTATTATGAGTTTGAATTTAAGTTTGATTTTCAGTTTTAGTTTAGTTCGAGTTTGAGTTCAAGTTTTTTATGCTTCTTTATGAGTTTGAGTTGGAGTTTGGATTCAAGTTTGAGTTCCAGTTTCAGTTTTAGTTCGAGTTTGATTATGAGTTAGATTCCAGTTTGAGTTTGAAGAAACTGATTTTCAATTTGAGTTGGACTGTGAGTTGGAGTTCGGTTAAGAGGTTGAGTTTAGATCAAACTTTATTATGAGTTTGAGTTTGATTGTGAATTCAAGTCTAAGTTTGAGTTCCTGCTCGAGTTTGAGTCTGATTATGAGTTTGAGTTCCAGTTTCCGGTATGAGTTTAATTATGAGTTTGGCAACCCTGATAGTAGCAGGTTCAAGTGGTTTGTTCATCCGCCCTTTGGAAGAAAGGGGTTCATCTCCAGGGATCCTCTGAGTTCCTCTGAATTTATCTGGACCTCTGTTCGATGTCGATGCCTACAGTGACGGCCTCTAGTGGGGTACGGTTTGGCTACCCTAGAACCAAGTTTTTTCATAGAGATTCCCGACATGTTTACAGAAACCAAATGCAATGTGCCCTGTTCGTACAAATCCATTCATCCATCTTGACAGGCGAACGAGATCGGAAAAGAGACGCATCAGCCTTGCCTTCAACATCGGTCGTGCCGGCCAAAAAAAGCAAACTGCCTTCTGGATCATCAGGGTCGTCCCATCCCAGCAAAGGATCATCCTCATCAAGTTCGTCGTCCTCGTTCGCACCGTCTCAGGATTCTTGGGAAAGTTTGGCTCTCGAGGTCGACCCGGCCCAATTGTCTGCTCTTGTGATGGAAGCTACTGAACTCGACGACCAAGACAAAGTGGTTAGTTTTAATTTCACTTCTCATCTGCAATTCAGGCATGTTCCTCTTGAAATGTCAGGAATCGCTCGACGGAAAATGTGATCGATCCGCTTATTCGCGCAGATTGGCCTACTATGTGGAGCCGTGAAGCTGTTGCGCCAACAGAGATCTAAGGTGGACAACGCACTGTTCATCAGTTTGGCCTACCTCAGCAAAATCAGGAAAAGTCTCTTCACACACGAAGCAGTCGTCGCCGCGCTGAGTTCGCTCCTTCGTCGCCAAGAACCAGCTCCATCGACAACGGCAACTGGCACCTTCAAGCCACTGACACCTCGAGCTAATCTTTACTCATCGCTCTTGGCCGTTGTGATTCTCATGCGAACTTTCCAAGACGTCAAACGATGGCCTGATTCGCTTCTGAGGGTGAGTGATCCCATAAACCTGGTATCGCGTTTTTTTGAGTACCCGATTTGTTGAATTTTCTTCAGTACCCGTGAATTAAGTTGCCAGGCTGTCTTCCTTGCTGATTCAAACAGGAGAATTGCGCCACTTTCCAGTGGTTCCTCCATAGTTCCTCAACTTTGATGGTGTGCTATGTCTAGATCTATATTGAAGACGCCGGCGGGGAAAGGAGCTGGGTCGACCATGAACTGGCCAAAAACCTGGTGCAGAACATAATCTATTCATTGGGCACCAAACCGTCGACCGTTGTCTTGCCCGAACCTTCCCCGAGATCGGACCAACCTGAGGATGAGCTCATCCAGAATTTGAGGTCGGGTCTTTCCGACTCTGACACAGTCGAGGTTACCCCTCCTTCGAATCGGTAAGGGTTCCTGATGCTGAAGTTTACCAAATCCGCTGTGGTAATTGTAAATGTTCCATCAACGGATCGTTTGCTAGCTCATGGCAAGTGCTGTATGCTTGAAGACATCGTCTTGGCTTTGGACCAGAGCCAGCAAATATGGGACCTATGAACGTCGTTTTTAGATTTTTTAAAATTACTTGCTAAATCTGGAAAAATTTGCTGTTCTGCCTCAAGTTAGGACATTTTCATGAATTAACTTGAATCCCTTGAGTAAATGAGACTCGGGCTGACTCTACGGCTGTTTTGGACTTGGAATCAATAATTCTTGGTTTCAGATTCCGTTGGAATAAGGAGATGATAGAAAACCTGGTCCTGGAGACTGTCAAGGACCAGCTGACTCGTCGTCAATCGACTGACCTGATCAATAGGAATTTCCTTAAAATGTTGAACTCATTGTGCGGCGTAGGCGAGGTAAGCCCAGTAGTGTACAAATCTACTTGATTTTTGTCAAAATGTTAATTTTCCTAGTGGTTTATGCCTGTGACTCACAAGTAAAAATTTTTAATGATGACAGTTCTTATTGTGCAATACTTGAATGTCGGTAAACAGCGGTTGTCTTGATTTTCAGGTACGCCTATTGGTCGCCAGCCGGTTGGAAAATTGGCTTCAAAATCCCAAACTGGTGCGATCGGCTCAAGAACTGCTGATGTCCTTATGCGTCAACTGTTCGTCGCATTCGATGAAAGACGTCGAGGCAATCAGCTGCCTTATCAAGATAAGACTAAAAACGAAGGCTCTCAGCAACTTCTACCTATCGTGCATCAAGTGAGTGTGGAATTTGAGTACCTATCTTTTCAATAAACGGAAATACTCAGGAAAAAATGAGGAGGAAAATGATCACTTACTTATGTACAATGCTGAGTGATTTGATAACCATTTGTTCACAATAACTCACAAATTTTGGGCCTGATGCGATTGTAATCAACTATGCACATCGATTGTTGGATAATTTGAATACAATTTTCCCTCCTTTTCCAGGGAATTGGTATCAGCTCATCCTGAGAATTTGGGCACGGTCCTCAAGCACACGATTTACAACGAGTTGTCCTCCTCTCGCAACCCCAATAACTTGGCCGTTCTTCCAGTGATTTTCCAATTCGATGCTGACAGAGCCGCTCGACATTTGGCTGACATTTTCTTGGTAACTGACCCAATGAATCTAGGCAGCCTTTGATGCTAGTTTCATTGTAGATTTATTTTCACTTTGATACTAGATTTTTGGCAGTTGATAATGATGGGTATGGCTATGGTCTAGATGGATATGGCAATTGCCGACACAACTTTCCACGTTGTCACGCGTTCATGTGCCATAGCTGAGCTGCTGTAATGCCATGCTTGTCTTAGGAGCTGCTGCTTAACCGTGACGACTATCTGCGCCCGCTCCGCGCACTACTTCGGGAACTGGCGCGCGTTTTACGTCACGACTTGAAACTCTATCCGTTCTGTCGTGGGCTGATGGACCACAAGGAGCCATTGCAGAGAGAAGTTGATCCAGGTCGCTCCTTCAGCTCGACTGTTGACATTATTTCACTCTGCCTGTTCCTGGCTGTTATGCCCCACGCCCGATCTGACAAGAAAGATTCTTCTCAGGTCTGTTACTTTTGGAAAATCTTCTGCCAATTTGTCGTGTAGAAATGAACAAAACTTAATAACAAGAGCTTAAAAAACTTGAAAAACTCCCTCGTAAGATTATGTATTTTTTCTAGATTGAGAAAATGCAACTGACGATATCCGCCATTCAAGGGGAATTCGTTTTGTGGCTGCATGAAACTGGACTGAGACTGTTCAAACCGTCTGCCTCCGACTACGTTCATTCTATTCACAAGGTAAGTAAGACTCCCTGTAATCGGCAGGGAACGTGAGTAGTGTACTACCCAAGTCTCATTGCTGAGAGAGTTGCTACCCCTAAATATTGCAGGTTTTCCTCCTCGAGCCTGCCGAACAGTATTACAAATTCGACAACTGGCCTCCGGAGCAGGATCGAGTGCTTTTCATGCGGATGGCTTGCGACGTGCCGGTTTCAGAGACGGCCTTAGTTTCGCTGCTGGCATCTGGCATCAAGAAAGAACAGCCTCTGTCTGCTGTTGAGGCGATGGACTTGACTCTGGAAATTGTGAAGAGAGCTGCTTCCATCTCCAATCCGCTTATTCATGTTCTGAAAGGTAAGGAGCATCATCTGGAAGTTTCCCTCCCTCACCTCCATGGATGTATTCCCCAGGCTTTGAGTCTTTGTAGAAGATACAGTTGCGGGGTAAGAGAAGGTCATGGAGTGAGAGTGGAGCTGGAAGTGCAACATTTCATCAAATTCCATTCGGGGGTTTTACCTAGCCCACAATTGCTAAACTATGTTCAAACGCACAACTTCTGATGAAATGCAGTGTTCACAATCACAAGTTTTCGCAATGTAACATTTGAATTGACAGATTCCCAGCTTCGGCCACCCGTTCTCTTCGGGCCTGTTTCAGGAGCTTGAGTGTGCATTGCGCATGCGCAGTGTGAGGTTTTGTATTGTTTGACGTCACTAAGGGTCTCTCAAACCTTGCACTGCGCATGCGTGAGGCGCCTACAAAATGCCTATGCTCACCCTCATGGAACAAACCCTTTGCCAACTGAATATGTTCATCTTATGTGCATTTCTAGTGGAGAAACTCACCATCTTCGACCTGGTGTTCAACCTGTCGGCCTACAGACACCCTGACAACATCAACCTGCCACCCGAGTACAAGCCTCCATCGCTGGCCATATCCAACCTTTACTGGAAAGGTTGGACACTTCTGCTCATTCTCTCCGCTCACAATCCGACCAATCTGGGTCAATTGGCGTGGACGAAATACCCAACGCTGCGGGTCCTCATGGAAATGTGTATAACGAGCCATTTCGTTTTCCCTACGGGCGTTGAAGATTTGCAGACGCATGTGGTCGAAAAGCAGAACATTCTCGAATTCGAGTCCCATCTAGCAGCAGCTTCTACGAAGGTTGGTTAGCAGTAATTTTGGCTCATCGGAGGACTCGTAACGAGCATAATTTGCTATGGATTCCATTTTGTATTGTTTGCTGCAGATGGAAATTACGGAGCAAACTTCGTTGTTGCTCTCTCAGCTGATCGGCATGGAACCTCTGGGTATGCCAAGGCGGCCTCCGCAGGTCACCATTGAAACCATAAAAACTCTCAATTCCCCTCTCAAACTTGGACATCTCCTTTGCCGTTCGAGAAATCCTGACTTCCTTCTGGACATCATTCAACATCAAGGCTCCTCTCAGAGCATGCCCTGGCTCGCAGATCTTGTGCTCAATTCAGACGGAGCTCTCAAGTAAGGGATCGATGTTTTTGAGCACCAGATTTTTAATCGTCTCAAGTCCTCTCCCAAAAACTTTCGCAAATTATGTTTTTAATCACAATTTCTTCTATCATTTCCCCAGCCACCTGCCTGTGCAGTGTTTGTGCGAGTTTCTCCTCAGCTCGAACCACAAGCAGGAAGGCAAATACCAGCAGTTGCTCAAGCATCTCCAAAGCATTCTCACCGATTCGAAGCAAGATCCAGCTCTAGCTTGTGAAGTGCTCGAATACTTTCTGAAGAGGCTCAGTTCGCCTAATAATAGAGCCCTCGCTATCACGGTAAGCCCCCCTTTTTGAACAATTGCTCGTAATTGCGAGATTGAATTTTGATTGACGGCTGCTTTGATTGATATGAATTCTTCTCCCTCAGGGGCTAAAACTTGTGATCTCCCCCATCAACGAAGACGAAGTCATGGACGTTGATCGTGACAAAGGCAGCTGTTCGGTCAAGGATGATCCTTCCTGGCTGACGGAGCAGTTGCCACAATTGCCTCATTTCGACGCTGCTAGACCTCAGGTTGGTCCAAGGAACTGATCCTCTTGCTAATGCACTTACCTTAAGTAAGTTGGTTGTCAAGTGTTGCTCTTTAATTTGCAATAAATCGATGTTACTGTTATTTGCAGATTGTGCAAAGCCTGAGACAAGCTTGTCTGGTGGAAAATGAGCCCGAACTAGTGACGGCCTACCTCTGTTTCCTGGCTCGATATTCAGGCGGCAGTCTCTCCGATATGGGCGACCTTGTCCTGGACATGGCCCAGCTGATTGTAGAAAGGAGCACTATCACATCATCCATACTGCCCGTCCAATTCCAGCCCAACGCTGCTCTGGATGCCTTTATACTCATATTCTTTAATTACCTTACCAAGGTACCTGCTAACGAATTTTTTTAAATTCAGCGTTCGATTCTTGGATTCTGAGGTCACATTTCTTGGTTTTTATCTTTTTTCTTTTATTCGAATCTCAACTACTGCGGGGCCAGAACAGTTGGAAAATCCTTTGAGAAGATTGGCTCTTAAATTTATAATTTGTTCCTCCAGGCGAGAGAACCCCGGCGCGAGAAGTACACATGGTCCGAGTGCCAGGACCAGGTGATCGTTCAATGGCCTTCAGGCGAATCGTGCACCGTCCATATCCTCGTTATCCATGCGATGGTCATCCTCCTTACTTATGGACCAATGTCAGTCACCAACGTCCTTCAATATCAGACTTTGTTGGACACCTGGTTCCCTGAGGACCAAGCTGTTGCACCCAAGGTGAATAAATGATTATTGTCGCAAATAGTGACCGTACCTTGACAACACCAATACTAGCAACTTGCACCACCATCATCAACACTGAAAACCATCAGCAAGAAACTAAACCGATTGCGCACCACCACCAATGCTACTTTTTCCACCAAGATTAACTGCACATAACTGCTACTGCAGATCAACCATCAAACCCACCAATACCCTTCAACCACCACACTACCATCTCTGGTGCACAAATTTCACGACCACTCCTGGTTGGATTCCTTGTGAAAAGTTAGTGAAATTTTTTTCAACTTTTCAGGGTTTCCTGGTTGACACATCTGAAGAGGCTCTTCTGATACCGGACTGGTTGAAGCTGCGAATGATCAGATCCCACGTTCCTCGTCTGGTCACAGCGGCACTCACTGACCTCGACAATAGCCAACTGGTTTTGTTCATACAGTCATTCGGTATTCCTATTGCCTCGATGAGGTAAGTGATTGACGCATTTCGGACGTTGCATTGGTATTTTCAGGAGTCGGGTTAACCCCTATTGCTTGTTGCTCCAATACTATTGGTTTTTTAGGCTGCTGCTGAAACAAGCGAAATAGAAATTGATTGATTTTCGCTCTTACAGTAAACTGCTTGCGACTTTGGACCAAGCGGTTCTCACTGATCCGGAAGCTGTCGGCAAGGCAGTCATCGACAAGGCTTACATGATCCAGCTGGTCGAGGTGCAGCACAAACGTGGTGCCGTGGGTGGCTCAACTTTCACGAGTGCTCTTTCTTCGAAGGATGTTCACAAGCCTCATCCGCCTGAGAGTAAACCGTTTATTGTGCCGAAACAAGGTTTGTATGTACAAAAAAGTAGAAAAATCTTTATATGGAATTGTGGTCGTACATCATTACAAAAGAGTTTAGGAATACGTCGAAAGGAATTTATATAAGGAATACTAGAACCATTGCAGTTGAGCGGTTAGTTTTTTAATTTTAATTATTCATGACCCATCAGTGAATGTCATAACATAAAGTTCCATCCTTTTGCAGAAGACGCTACAAAATACGAGAAAAAGGAGCGTGTACAGCAAAGTTACATGTCTGAAGAAGAGAGCGTGAGAGCGATCGAGAAGCTGTTCGACCCTGTCAACGACTTGTCTATTGCCAAAGAGCAGAGAGCCCTTTTCACAAACTTGCAGAGGGTACGTCATTTTATGTCACGATTCATTGGCTAGTTGAATCATCATTTCAAGTTCATCTTTATGTTGACGGGGTCCGTCCGTCAGAAATTTGGTGTTTGATTCAAAATGTACACCGAGATGGGGATATCCCTATTTATGTACCTAAAAAAATCAAGTTTGGAAGATGGAGTCGTTCATATGATGCGCTTGAGGCGTAAAGCAGAAATCCAGGAAATGCAGGAAACAAAAAGAATCTAGGAATTCAGAGATGCAGAAAAAGGAAGAATCAAGAAATGTGGAAATCCAGGAATGCACTCCCAAAAAATTCAGAAATGATGCACCCTGAATCTCCCCATTCCGCGCCCCCCAATCTGACCACCACTCAGAGTATTAGCATTTCCAAAAACATTGGTTCTCTCTGACGGACTCTGGGTCATTTCAAGATAATTGCATTTCTGACAGTTAGTTTCGATTTAGTCTTTGACCATCTTCTACCCGATTCAAGCTGCTCCTTTTCACTCCCTCCCCGTTCCAGACGTTGGTGCACGAAATCAGCAGCAAGAACAGTTCATTCGTGAGAGGCATCACCGGCTACATGATGACCCGCGTCGTCTCCAACAGTTCGGATTTCATCAACGCGATTTTGACAAAACCGCAATTCTCCTGCCCCCTATTTCGCCTACTGACGACCATCGCTCCGAATTCGACAAGCCTCGCTCTCATCGCTCAGGTTCGTGGAACTTGAAATCCTTCAATCTTGATCAACCCGAAAATCAGAATGCAATTTAACGATTCAACTATTTACGCAGGAAATTTTGAAGCATAAAATCAATGATCCTCGCATCAAATCCTTGTTGGACATCCTGACATTGTTCCTGAAAAAGCAGGAGAAAATGGAAGTCGAATCGAGCGCTCCTGAAAAAAGTTAGTTACGCAACTGTGCCTTTCTGATAGGTCGACTGTAGACCTTGTCCGTCCAGGGGAATGTACCTGTGTAAACTGCGCCTTATTCCGAATTCCAGGCTGCCAAAGAGCTGACGACGTCGTCGGCTCTCTGAGTCGGACAATGAAGCAGCTGCTGATAAGCTCAGCCGCCGGTTCCGGCCATTTGGTCGATAAACTCGTCAAACTCGAGCCTGAAATTCTTGGCAGCGAAATGGAACTTCAGGTGTGTCGAATGATGAGATTCTCTGTAACTTGTAAAGATGGTCATACACTATCCGATTGCTGGTGGAGGGGGGGGGTTTAAAAAATCCATTTATGTAATTGGTCGAGGTGGCGTTGGCGTTGAGCCTCTTAAATTTGATTGAGGTTTCCAACCTATGTTCCCATGTTCATGCCCCCTCCGACAGCCAGCAATCGGATCTTGAGTTCTTTCCCACCTTCAATATCTGACATTGATTGGTTTTTGCCGTCATCCAGATGAAGATGCTGTTCTGCAAGAGCGAAGTCAGCACGCTTCACTGCCGGCCATACCTGCTCACGCTGCTGACGCATCATGCCAGCTGGCGTACGCTCAGCAACTGCGTTGAAATTCTCCTGCGGAAGGATGCTGTTACCCAGTAAGTGACTTAACTTGTGATCAGCCTATTCTAAATTATACGGTATATCCTGGAATTCAAGGCAATCCCCTTAGTTTTAAGTTTCCCTCGGATTTCTGCCAATTTGCCGACCGGCGCTTGCTGAACTGATTTTACGGCATTTCAACCATTCATCAGTTGATCAGTTCTGGCCGACCCTTTCTATATCAATGACCTAAAAACCAGGTTTATTATATTGTTATACACTTTGAATAAAAACTTTTGTCAGGTTGGAATTTATCACGACTCTTGACCCCCCATTATCAGTTTCTCTGTTAATTTCATACGCTATAGTTTTATAAGGCTCGAACCTTTTTTAATTTGATTTTTCAACGATATTTCTCCAACTTTCTTTTTCCAGATTCGAGCCTACGCCGGCATTGGATTTCCTAAAAGCCCTGACGTGCAACCCGAAGCTTTGGCAAGGGCGGGAAAAACATACGCCCAAGCACTACAAGCCGGAAGACGTCTTGTACTTGGATCGAGATCAGGTAAAGGAAGTAGTTAACATTGATCTTTCCAACGGTATAGTCAAAATTAAATTTTCTTGATAAATTCGGTATGTTATAGCAAAAAATCTTAGAAGTCAATAAAGTGGCATTTAGAACTGAGTAAAAAAAAATGTTATGGAATGTTTTTGTTGGAAATTAGTTGTAGAAATGATCCCCAGACGGTTGCATATTCCTCAGGTTAACACCTGGTATAATAACCTATTGGTACTAATGTAACCCTAATGTAGTATTTGCCGGAATCTAACCTATAATATATTATTCTGTAGCATAATACTGTACCTATAGCATATTATGCTGTAAATCCATTTCAGCTCAAAACCTTAGCGGATTACATTGTCGCCGAGGGTGTCAATATCGAGGAGGGGAAAGTGGCCGATACGAACCGAGACCTCAACTATCAACTATCGATTAGGCTCGAGTTGCTTTATCAATGCATCGTCTCGACAAACATCAAGTTCGCCTCAGACGTTGCCAAGCATCTAATCGAGCGAGGCTCGTCGATATTAACCCCGCGGTGAGAAAATACTTGGGATTTAAAGATTTATAAATAAACCAAAATAGAATTTTTTTAAATTTCCTATAATTCACTTTGATCATCTTTTGTTTTTACAGTAAAGAAGCCGAAATGTGCCGCAAGCTCCTCATCCAACTTTACCTGAAACTCCCCTCGCTCGTTTCGAGGCTATCCGAGAGCGACATAAGGAATTCGCTCCTCAAAAACTCGGAACTATCTGTCGGCGGTTGCTGCACTGTTGACGTCATGACGCACACGCTTATCACTGCCTTATCAGCGCGGCAGAATACCAAAGATTGGAATAAAAGAGCCCAAGAGCTCGAGCTGTGTCTCAGGAAAATGGCCTCGTCTCATCCCTTGCTCATACTCAGGTAGAATGCTACGCTATGAATTTGCACAATTCGTGCAATTATAGGAGGAGAAATTATTAGGAGGAGAAAGTTCGTACACGAGTTTAGAAATTCATACAGAACTCGGAGACGAAGTTACAACTATGGACGTTGCTATACCGAACGAAAAACAACAACTCAAATCCGGAATTTACCGTGTTACTTGAGCACCACTGGTTTCTGAAGATGATGAATTCATTTGAAATGTTTATGCAGGCAACTGCCCCTCATCGCCGCAGTTCTCCGAGGCCGGGTCGATCTCGATTGGAGCGTTTTCAAATTTCGCAGCCACCTGCACCTTTTCCAAGAAGTGTCGGGCCTTCTCGACATGCTCCAGCCGACTATATTCAAAGCCCAGTACTCCTCGCCACTACAGAAAATCCTCGACGTGTACCTCGAACTATTTCAGGTAAAGTATTTTCCTGAGTAAATCTAGCTGAAAGTTATTGGATTCTGCTCCATTATCCATATTTCCAAGAAATTAAATTTGTTCTGTGAGATGATTCAGATGACGTACAGATCTTGAAACAGGATGCAAATCAAACCTGTACGAAAAAACGGCAATTTTTCAAACTAATTCTTGAGCAATGAGTGATTTTTGTTGTTTAGAATTACGGACGCGAAGGGGGCGCCACTGTCGGGAATCTGATGAACCAATTCGTCACTTTTATGCATGGCTACATCCACCACAACTCCCGGAGTGCTCAGCTCTACTTCCATAAGCAAGCTGAAGCCATCAGGTACCTGATTATATTCATCAATAACTGTCAATTGGAAATATGGTGATCGTTCGAAAAGTAGAAATCGGGTCAGAGGTTCGGCTATAAAAAATCGAGAATAATTTGTTTGTTTAACCAGCGACTTACAGGAGGAGCACAGCATTTTGAAATCCCTCTGCGTCGTCGTTCAGAACCCGAAAGGCGACTACGACGTCGTTGTGCTTCCAGGAAGTTTCATCCCACCGAATCCTATGAATCCCAATATGGAACGGGATTTATGCAAGACATCCATGCAGACGTTCAAAGGAGGTAGGCATTCAATAATGCAGAATTTCCTCTTAGCTCGGACGACGAAAACGCACATTGTACAGACAAGAGCATCTTTTTCTCCTTGAATTTATTTTTGTCAATAATTCAAAATTCTTTTCCATACATTGCTTTTCTCCCAATGACAAATATTCTACTAAAACCTTACTAAACTGTCCCAAAACCTTACTAAACCTTGTCCCAAAACCTTACTATATCAAGAACCTCGTACCTTTTTTCCCTGAAACACAAGGTCTATTCTGGAAACTCTCAATTTTTTCTGGAAAACCTACTCTGCAAATGAATCGCTCTGGAAATGACGGTATTGTTCCAGATCCGAATTTGCTCGCCTATTTCGAGTACTGCAGCGGCAAAAAGCCGTCAGTGCTCGAGCCGGTATTCACCGCCCTATGCAGCCACTTGACGGCTCACAATTCGTCCGTCCGAAATTTGGCCCACACGCTCGTCATGCGGTACATGCGTCACCAGCCGAAAGCGTCAGCCGACGCAATCAACGCCTACCAGGCCTGTCTCGAATCGAATAACCCCGATGTTGTTCAGACGGCTCTCGAGAAACTGCCCGAAGTCATCATCTGTTCTCAGGGTAAGCGATCCGGCAGTGATGTGTACTGAAAGAAAGGCTGACTTTTTCAGCCGAAAATCATGATTAAGCAGTTGTGATTCGGGATCCCTTGTTCTGCAAGCGGATGCCATAGCCACTAGGCTACCAGGCAACCGTCTGTCGAATTGTTATTTTTTCGAGGGTTCAAATTGGAGGCTCAGTGTTGGTTTTTGTGCGGTCTCAACTTTCCATGTTGTCACAGATTGGGGTCATGCCGGATCGGAGCGCCCGAATATTTAAGGTTTGGCCACTCGCATGGTTTCCACCCCGTCAATGTTGGTAGAACGGTTTTTCATCGTGTTGCCAAATTGGTGTTATTACCTATGGGTTTTAAAATTTTCCATTTAGATGTTTCTGCAGGACTCCTCGATTTCTCCTTGATATGGATGTGTTACCTTTCGATAGATTAGTCCTAACATTTCCTCCTAATAATGTCCTTAAAAAAAAATTTGTTTCAGAAAAGTGCATGGGCTTGTTGAGGAGCGTTTTCCGCCTCGGTATCAACAATAATCCAAATACGGCAACCTGCATCACTCGGACAGTTGCTCTCCTCAATCTCCAGTCGGCTTGTTGAGATTCTCGTTTGTAGGTATTTCAATGTGGTCGACTTTGTTCAATAAAATTTTACTTTATTTATAAAATGTGCCCAACATTTTCTTCCCAGTGTTTAAATAGGTGAGAATAGTTTTCGCCAGAAAACAAAAAAGTACAAAACATATGAAACCATTTCGTGTCGCTTAATTTAACAATAAGGAAATCCAGCGACGGGAATATCATGAAACCCTGTATTGCTTGAAACACAATAAAATTGGAAAGTGTTCCTCCTAGTATCATTAATTGTGTATCAATTATGGGTGGTTGAGTATTACCAATAATCACTTGTAGTGCATTCGGCTACAAAATGAACTTTTCTGTATGGATGAAGCAAGACGATCTGCAGGTCGTTGCTGGGGTTTTGCCTATCAAACCATCCTCCGCGCATGCGTAAGGCACCTACATATGCCAAAACTCACGCTCCTGGATCAAACCCAATACGTAAAAGTCAAAACTGCTGTTTTGATTCGAACAATCTGAAATTGGGATTCATAAGTCTGCAACTTTATTTTGATGAGCTCTCGGTACCTACCACCAATACCTTGCCATACGAGAACATTTTTTAAAAATTTTTAGCGTTTTTTGGGTACCCATACACCTTTGAATTGATTATATATAATCAATATAAATGAATTTCTATAGAAGTGCCAATGGTAAAATTTAATAGGTGAAATGCCAATGGTAACAATATACGCAAAAATATTTTGCAAAAGTACCCATTTACAAAAAAAAACTTTTGGCTTGTTCTAGGTGAGTGTGAGCGTAGGCATCTTTTTGTAGGTGCCTTGCGCTTACGTTAAGTAGGCCTTGCATTCACAGCCTTTGTGTATGGCCAGATGATGAACTTCTACGGAAACAAGAGAGATTTTCAGTATTGTGCACTACAAAGTTTCCAGTCTCTATTAGAGATTAGCATCCTGCAATAAGATGTTAGTTAACCCATATAAATCAAAACTCCATTCCCGTCGCCGGTTGACTCAAGTCAGCCAAGTGCAAAACCTAGAAAGTACAGCTATGTCTAATTTGTACTAAAATTCAAGGTTATAGGCACTATCGAACATTTCAACGAGAAAAACTGCAGACGCTCAGAAACATTATTGGTAGCCGTGGGGGCGTAGTTTGATCAATAGATACTAAATCACTTGCGGAGAAATTGTGGAATCCCATAATTCGAATAAAAACTCAAAAAATGAGAGAAGAGAAGTCTATTCCACTATTGTACCTTACCGGTCGGTACAATTGTACCTTAATAGTGAAATACACTAGGTATTTCTCTTCTCTAATTTTTTGAGTTTTTATTCGTAGTTTGATCAACTTGGCTCAACGTTCAATTCTGTGCGCTTTGAACTGCAAAATTCGAACACCCTCTATCGCAAGCATTGTCCGATAAAATGGTCAAATTTGTCAATAGCAAGTGGCGTATTTTTGACACCAATTTAATATGCTTAATCCTCGTCCTCTGCCCGAATTCAAAGGAAATTTCAGAGCGAGCGTGGGGATGAAGGTCAGAAAATCACCAATTTTCTCAATAGACAAGAATGCAGTTTTTGTTAGTAAAATGACGAAAAACGCAATTTCGGGCCTATGGACTTGGATAATAGCAAATCGCTGAAATTCCACCTCCAGCAAGAATCGAACCGTGCACATTTCGGTTTGAGAAAAGCACAAAAGAAGGCGTCTAACATCATGGTACCTACAATCTTTGTTGTCCGCTAGTAGATATAACTTAATTTCCAAAATGACTGATAAATAAAACATAATTTCACTTTGATATGACTTTTATCAAAATATATTCTAGCTTTTCTCAGGTATGTATACCTGATTCAAAGTATGTTTTAAAAGCGAAACTTTTTTTTGTAGACTACAAATTGGAAATATACAAAGAAAACTATGCAAAAGTTGAGAGAAAACAACAATTGGTGATTGGCCGCTGCAAACGTGCAGAGATTTCTTCAACTTCATTCACAGAAAAGCGCTATGTAGCTCGAATAAGAAAATCATTCGATTGCAGATGGGCTAGAATGAATCTAGTACGAAATTTTAGTGACGATCCTATCAAAAATATTAGATGTGTACACCTCAAAACTTTCCTTCCCCCAGTTTTTCATTAGTTTTCAAAAATCTCAATTTTCAAAATGAGCACAAACCTGAGCTTTCTAGCTGCTATTTAGATTTTATTCGTTTTTGGATCATGCCGCCTGTTGCTTTGCACCGGTTTTTTCACAATGTAACATGCAGGAGTAACTGCAATTGAGCTTAGCAATATTCAAGCTTTCAAGTTATTTATGGCAAAATTCCTTAGCGATTTCGAAGGGAAAACGGCTGTTTCTGGTGAACTTAATATTGCAGACAATCAATA
The DNA here is from genome assembly GCA_036186465.1 of Nesidiocoris tenuis. Classification (NCBI taxonomy): domain Eukaryota; kingdom Metazoa; phylum Arthropoda; class Insecta; order Hemiptera; family Miridae; genus Nesidiocoris; species Nesidiocoris tenuis. The sequence continues at coordinate 32,301,353 of AP028909.1, read as the reverse complement.
GGTAAAATTTGCGCATTTTGACGTTCCCAAACGTTCTATACATCTTTTAACGTTGAGCCTTTCCTTCTAGTTAATTTGTTAAAATTCTCCAATACTTTACAGTAACTGTAGATTACGAATTCTGGTCTGTTGACCACTGTTACTCCACTTAGCGGACTTTATTCCTATTTTGGAAGTGGGATTGGGAGTTGAGTGTCTGCTCGAGCTAGCTCTAGAGGTATTAACCCTTGTCAATGTTGGTGATCCCATGTGCATATGGATGTAACCCAAGGAACCGGTCCAAAATCCGGATAAGCGGTATGGGGAGAGTCCTGTTTCCTTACCCCACCATAAATTACGGAGGCCAACAACCTCTATCCTTCAAAATAAATACTCCCTAATAGATAACTGAATTATCCTTTTTGCTACATAAATTTCTCTGGCACTGGGGGAGGAAAGTAATAGAATCGAATGCCTAAGGGTGTAGATTTATGTAGTATCGCACAAATGAATCGAATCCGGATGTATTATACTTGTAAATTCAAAAGATTCTAAAACTTGTTAAATAATTCATAATTTCAGCCCATATTTTGTCCTTGGCAGGCGAATAGAAACAAGGGAATACTAAAGGTAACTCGAGTTTTCCCTGTAAGGAGCACAATTGTGGATGCAATGATCGCTATGGTACTTGAGCTTTGAACAAAAGCTAATGAAGTACAACCAATAGCATTGCTATTACCTAAAATACTGCGTTGAAGCCAGAGTTGCTATGTCATTCCACCTACCTTGTTGCTAGTACCACGTTAACGGTCCAGCAGGCCAGTTTTCCTTCAAATCGAGTCAACCGGACTGTCAGTTTGTACAATTCTGGTATAGCAACAAGAAACTAGAACCTCTGGAAAAGGCAGTCACCAGCGACTGGAGTTATCTAATCTCGAGTTATCAAATTTTCTAGACTCTATCTCGTTCAAACATGTTGAACAAAACATCCAAGGCCACGCCCCTCTGAACTTTTTACATTTCTCTTATCGTCCCCTCTCTACGCCTTTCTCACTACTGCCCATTCCTGAAATTTTAGTTCCGAACTTAGTCGCAACTTTCAAAATAACGCTATACATTTTTTCTTTGCATAACAACTTAGCTAATTGCACAGAGATCGATCGACCTAACCATAAAGATTGACATTGTTCAACTACCTACCGTAAGCAATTTTCAAATTTTTGGATTAAAAATAGACTAGGCACAGGAACGCCACCGTATTTTGTAGGTTTACGTTCCCTCCCAACAGATAGACCCTTGAAAACCACGAGAAGATTGGCAGGTGAGTTTCTTCGTGTTCTTTCTGGCAATAAAAACAAAGGAAAAAAATGAATTAGAATGTGAGACATTGTTATTGACATTATCAATATCATTGCCACTATTATTATGATTTTTTTTTGGTCAAAATTCTACAATACGTGGAGGCTTTCTTCATTTATTGGTAGGGGATGGGGGTTAAAGTATCACTCCATGCTTTAAGATCTAACTCTCTATTGTCTTCTAACACTCGGGTCGAACAAAATAAATATTTTCTTACAGATTGGCGAATGGTTAACTGTATGCGGCGACAGGGAGGATCCGACTTCACGTTATGTGAGTTCTGATTTTCCTCAACAGTGTGCGCTCTTTGTTGATGAGCGGGGTCAGCGATTCGACAAAAAGATTGACGGTTTTTGAAACGTTTGCTGGCGTCTCGTTTTTTCTCAAACTGAAAACAATAGATTCACAAGGGACATCTTGATGAAGCAGCAATGCAACTGTCGAAAAATTCGTAGATTTGAAAATCAATGTAAAGGTTAGGTTCTTTAGCCCCCAGTCCTTGACGAGCCGTAATAACGGTTATATTGATTCCAATCCCTCGACTCTGTTAACCAACTGTCGTATTATCGCCAAAAATGTGCAGTTACCTCTTTTTGGCAGAAATGCATAGGCAGTCGACATCGTGAGCTGCTGTTTCGAACGCTTTGACTATTTGCAGAAAACGTTTTTTGAACGCCCTTGCGTCTTTGGATCGCTTTGATTTCATCATTTTGGCTCTCGAATCACCTGTAATTTGGTAGGTAATTATTATTATTATGTCACCGAGCAGCAAACAGTAAGAAATTTTTTATAGTTGGGTAATCGGCTGTAGCCAGAAGATCCCAACATCCTACGAGCAATAATGCAAAAAATATTCAACTTATGAAAGATTTACTGCTTCATACCAGGAATCGGCGTGTTGTACAACAGCAAGCTTCTCGTGCCTAGGAAGTCCCTTTCGGCAGCGTCCATCGGAAGGGCGGATTTATCGCAGCATAAATTGTACACTGTGATGTTGTGATTGTGGTGCGAGGGACAACCAGCGTCCGCCACACCAATCCTATCGGCGCCATCCAGGTCCAATTCGTCCGATATGACGTCAGATTCGTCTGTTCCCAGGGCGTCATCGTCTGTTATATCCGAATCGCAAGCAAATCCCAGCTCGTCGTTCGATTTGGACGAGTTGACTTCAATTTTCCCCTTCAAACTTTCACGCAGGCTGTCGGAATAGCCCGAATCGTTGCTGCCTGAATCCTGTCCAGCAGTTACAGAGTCTGAGCCATCCTCGACTTTGATCGTCACCCTTGACTCCATCGAGTCTAGACCATCGCTGATCTCGACCGTACTCAAGTTGGACGAAATGGTGACCGGAGGAGCCGGAGATGATGACAGGCAGCTCTCTGGTTCTGACGTGCAGGGAACAGCGTACCGCCTTACGATGTCGTCATCGTTAGGATGGGATACGACAATAATGTCTTCGACAGCGGAACTATATCTGGCCACAATGTCTTCAACGTCGGGCCGGTGGATGATGATGTCGTCGTCGGGAGGCGGCTGCGGCGGAAAGCCATACCGCATGAGAAGCTCCTCTTCATTTATCTCATGGATTTCCACCTCTGGCCTGATATTACCTAGAAGGGACGCCAATGGGCAGTATTGTAACCTCCAGAAATGTAGTTGAGTTCATTTAAAGATCTTTGAGGCGGAGGGGAGGGAGTGACACCTGAGCTATAACCTAAAAAAAACGAGGTTTTTCAAAAATTTCATGAAAAATTGTTTTTGTTTTTCAAGGAACTTCTACCATCAAGGTTGATCATGAGCCTTAATTAACAAATTTCTAACAGCCGTTCTCAATTTTCATGAAATTTTTTGAACAAACCTGAGTTTTTTAGGTTATTTATCTCAACTGTCACTCCCTCAGGGGCTCAAAGATTTAAACATGAACTTGTACAGCTTAAGGGCCCAATGAAGTCATCAAAAAGGTCCAAGTAATTGTAAACACCAGTTAAAGCCCTAAAAATGTATAAAAAATGACCTCGAAAGTATTAATTTGAATAGTTATTGTATACTTACCAAAGATTGTATCGCTCACAGAGTTCTCGATTTGCATAGTTTCCATTCCAGATATTTCCATTGTGAAACCTAGAAAAAGGACATGTACGTACTTTTACTTCGGGGGGGCCTCATATGTCTGCTAAGATGTGATGTCCAGAGTAGGTGGAGTCAAAGTGCAAGGGGGCGTGGCTTGGGGAAACCAATAGAGTTTATCGAATTCTACGCTGATACCAATTCAACAAAAGAAAATTCCCTTTTTTACCCCCCACCACCAACAATTAGTATTAGATCGTGAAAGATCATCAGACAACAAGTCCTACGAAATGCTGCCAATCGTTTACGTCATCCATTACGGTATTGGCGGGAACGGGTTTAAAGGACTTGAACACACAATTTCTTTTATATGAAATTGCATTCGTATCTGAAAATTGGATTGTGCGTTGAGCGAATCGGGCAAAACAGTTTTATGGACTAGTATTTGGAGTCAACATCCGAAAATCCCTTCCCGCCTAGTGCCGCGTATCAAAATACATCATAACCTCACGTCGTAGCAACAGAAAGATTATTTAGAAAATCAAATAGAAAACTTTCGTATTCTTAATTACCTTAATAATATAACTAATAGTAACGATAAAATGGCACCAGTTATAAAGACTGGCGATCACTCATAACAAGACAAATAGAAAAATCAGTTTACGTAAACACAAACTCAACACTAACATTACGACATGCAGGAATAAGCTAACGCTTACCTAGAGAATTAATAAATAATTCTGCTCACTAGAGTCAGTTGGTGATCTCTTCGAATAATTCAGCAAAATTCCATCTTCATCAACAAACAAGAATTTAGAGGAAAAATGAATTTTCAACTTTCAGATAGAAACAAGAAAAAGTACGATTTACTGAGCACGAAAACAAGAGTGACGGAAAATTTGGGAGATAACAATTATAACCTCTTTTCAACTTTCTGTCAGACCCGCAAATCATTGGTGAACATCAACATTTTTTTAAAAATCAAATTACCTTCGCACCCGCGTGCTGCATCCGTCAGAATATTATGATTTTGACTCAATTTTCTAATTACGCAGCCTCTTATTACTGATTCGGAGTCTCTGATCGGTCCAGTTGAGTAGTCAAAAACGAATTACGTCATAAACGTGACCGGACCGTCTTCCGAACGAGTGCTGATGAGATTTTGGTGAACAATTTTTGCATATAAGTGTAATTTAATTTTATTCAGTGCTCGAAGTAATTTGAGAGTAAAATGTTAAGGGTAATATTGGCAAAGGAAATTCTTCCATGCGTGGAAATGCAACAAAACATGAAAAACACGCAAGTCATGCAATCTCGATTCAACTGAATCTGAATTTCAATCGAATTCTATATCGAATCGCCATCTCTCCTTGTGAAGGGTCATCAAGCTCGATTGTTGAATGTCGTAACCAAATCAAAATTAATACATAATCCGTTGAGGGGCTCTAACAGGTGAGAACGGTGTCATTTCTGGCTTCTTGGAAGAGAATAAATAATAAATAATCAATCATTATTTCAAGGCCGAAACACATTTATTTATGTACGTACTGTGTGTGACCTTTTTTATCAAAAACTTGATAAGGCGATTACTGATTGGTGACCCTTGTCGGAAGTCGGAACAAGTGTCTCGTCCTAATTTTCATTGTATTACAAGACTTTTCCCTACTCAACTTGTGTTCCCGTCTGCTGTGCCGATCGTCGTGACGTGAAATTTCAGTCGTCATCGTCCAGTCCACTCGACTCGTTGTTCGTTCTCATCTCGGCTCTCTGGACTAGGTAGGTGTGCCAAAGATCGTGCGGTATTGCACGGTATGCGGTTGTACTGATTATTGGCTGTGACAAAATTGAAGGTGAAATTCGACCTTCAGAAGCACGATTCGTAATCTTCGGTAAAAGTCAAGAATTATTCCTAGAAAATCGTGAATTATGAGCACCGAAGTTGTCCAAGGCGAGGGTAAAAAGGCCTCCGAGCCGGCGAAGACGAGTCCTGTAAAGTACTTCTTGTCGGGCGGCTTCGGAGGAATATGCACGGTGGTCGCTGGACACCCTTTGGACACGATCAAAGTCCGTCTGCAGACTATGCCGGTCCCCGGTCCTGGGCAGACTCCTCTCTACAGCGGCACCTTCGACTGCGCCAAGAAGACCATCAAACAGGAGGGCGTCCGAGGGCTGTACAAGGGCATGGGGGCTCCTCTGGTTGGCGTCGCTCCAATATTCGCCATTAGTTTCTTCGGTTTCGGTGTCGGTAAACGGCTGCTGGGGTCTGAAGAGGAGGAACTCGGTCTTCCCAAGCTGTTCCTGGCCGGCGCCTTCTCGGGAATATTCACCACTGCCGTGATGGCACCCGGCGAAAGAATCAAGTGTCTCCTTCAAATCCAGCATGGGATGGCTCAGCCGAAGTACAGCGGTCCCAACGACGTCGTCCGTCAGCTGTACAAGGAGGGCGGCATTCGCAGTATTTACAAGGGCACAGTGGCCACGCTCCTACGAGACGTGCCCGCCTCCGGCATGTATTTCATGACTTACGAATGGATACAGAAATACCTGAAGCCCCTTGGCGGTGAAGACAACACGCAGCTCAATCTGCTCAAGACTATATTCGCCGGAGGTATGGCCGGCATCTTCAATTGGGCTGTCGGCATGCCGGCAGATGTTATCAAAAGTCGACTGCAGACAGCCCCCGAGGGCATGTACTCCGGAGTCGGCCAAGTGTTCAAGTCGCTGCTGAAGGAAGGAGGCCCAGCGGCCCTGTACAAGGGTGTCATTCCTGTGATGCTGAGAGCCTTTCCAGCTAATGCCGCGTGCTTCCTTGGATTTGAGGCGTGCATGACTTTCCTGAACGCTGTAGCACCCAACCTGTAGTCGAATGAGAAGTGCGTCTATTGTCTGCCAGTCCTAGCTCAATTAATTGTGATGCCATCCACCTGCCGCCAAACCGAGTGTAATGCAGCCTACGTAATTTGATTCTTCCGGAGGCTGTCTCCAATACATCAACCGTCCCTGCTCTGTTGATGAACAATTTCCTCAAGTAATTTTACCCTCTTGTTGCCTTGACAGCTCTACAATGTACCTATGTTAATATTCTCTTGGTTAGGGCCACTCGCACCAAAATTTTTGGCCCGTTGAAGTTACCATCTCAAATTATTGCTTTTGGTAGCTCTACGTTGCCAACAGTAACTAACGAGTTGGTAAAGGTTTGGTGAAAATCGTCCTTAGCCAGTCCTTCAGTGCTATTTGGTGGGTTCCGCTAGTCGTTAAGGTTGTGGATGAATTTCTCCTTCCAGTAATGGCTCGGAACGTTTGCTAACGCTCGCCAAATGTCGTTACGTAATTGGTAAAATGCCAACCTATACTACCAAACAATACCAATACTACCGAGATAGGCCTGAATTCATGCGTAAATGAAATGTTATTTGAAGGCCATAAAAACGTGATAGTGATCTAGACATTAATCGAACTGAATCAAAATGTATTGGCATTATATCATGGTATGGTGCCTGGCTATACCAATTTTGGAAATTGACAAGTATGTAATTCGTTATAGTAGTATTAAAAAAATTCCTAAAAAATGTCAAATGTTTTATAATTTTGTAAAAATTGTTCCCTCTCACTGCTCTGAATTTTTTATTAATCTCGATCTTATCCGTCACTTGATTCCCCCCTGATGTAATTCTTAATGTTTGCCCTATGCCTAGAAAATATTGTGAGTATCTGAGCCTCTCTCTTCATCGTACTTCTTTGTTTTCTTGTTTAAAAATGCTAGGCCATGTCGGCTCAGCAAACTAGGAAAGGAATTAGGCATTGGAAGCACATTATTGTTGGTTGGGATTGGAGGTTGGTGATAGATAAGTACAGCTATTTCCTAATCCAAAAAAAAAAAAAAAATAGTCAAGAACGATAGACTTGCATAACTGCACGATTCTGAAGTATGTATACCATAGCGAGCGTTATATGAATATATTTTTTATATGCTTGAACCTTCAAGACAGAATATGGGTTGTTGTTATTGAAATAATTATTTTGATTAAACATCACTTTTATTATCTGTAGACTTTTCTTCGTCCCAAGCCCACCTATTGATGAACACAAGAACGCCGATCCATTAAATACCGCGATGAAGGGGAACAGTTCCCTAAACTGCGGAGCAAATTTTTTTGAGTTCAGAGGGAGTTAATTTTCCTACGTTCTGCAAAAAGATCAGTGAGTAATTTTAGTTTTTTTTTTTTTTAATTTCCAACAACAGAAAAATGCTGATCGGTCTATCATGATTCTTGGAATAAAAAATTATTTTTTGTGCCCCCTGGGTAGCTGGATTTGATTCGCATCAAAATTTAGAAAAAACATGAGGTGCCGCGGTTACCTGATTTACCTGGTTATTGCCTTTTGGTTTTACCAATGTTATTTTGTTTTGTATGTTGCTTAATAGGAACCAATTCAATGGCCCTCAAAGGTGTTCAGGTGCTAGAAATTGCAGGATTAGCACCAGGTCCGTTCTGCGGTATGGTCCTTGCAGATTTTGGAGCCAGAGTCATCCGAATCGACAAGGTACCAATTCTTATGTGTACCCATCTGCATTTTCAAAAGCTCATTCCCACGGGGGTGGGGTGAACTTTTTATTTTCTCAGTTTTGAAATGTGTAAATTTTAGCTTGCAGATGACAATGTTGGAGCTGAAAATGTTCTCGCCCACGGAAAACAGTCGGTGGCCCTCAATTTCAAAACTAGCGAAGGCATTGACGCATTCAAAAGGCTCTCCTCGAAATCTGACGTCGTCATTGACCCATTCCGCCCAGGTACTCTCGAGTTTTTGCTCTGGGAGGGAATGATCGATCAGGCCAATCCTGAACAGTCCCGGACATGTTACTAACGACGCCAAGCAAAGTCGACAAATGACGTGGCTTGAATTGGTTTGGCGTCAATAGTTACTGGCTGGGGACTGTCCTGATCGAACAGACCTCTGGCGGGCCACCTGCGGCATGCTTTATCAGCGGCAATACAGTTAACTTTTCATTTCCTTCAGCAAGGTCTACCAATGAACCTTGAAAGGAAAGGACCTGAAGTCCTGAAGAGGACCAAGGCGCAACCCGTAGGAGTCAGCAACCTACCTATCATTGAGTTTTGTTAGTATTAAATTTAATATAAGTGAAATCGTGTGGTACAGGTGTCATGGAAAGATTGAAAATCGGACCCTCTGACCTGATGGGCGCAAATAAGAGGCTAATATTTGCAAGGCTGACCGGCTTCGGCCAGGAAGGCCCTCTAGCTCAAGCGCCTGGCCATGACATCAACTATGTCGGTTTGTCAGGTGGGTGCGCTACCAGGCCATTTTATGGAAAATGTTACTATCAAAGAAAATTTCAGGTAATTGTTTTTTTAAATTGATTCCTCAATAAGAATTTTCATTTGTAGGCGTTCTTTCCATGCTTGGTGGCAGAAATGACGCTCCTCCATATCCCCCGATAAATCTCTTGGCGGATTTTGCTGGTGGCGGCCTCACAGCTGCTCTTGGCATCATCCTCGCCCTATTCGAACGTGAAAAATCCGGAGTCGGACAAGTAGTGGACTGTAGTATGACCAGAGGCGCCGCCTATGTATCCAGTTGGGCACTACGAGGGCTCGATTCGTTCCTGTTCTGCAATCCGGCAGGGAAGAATCTGTAAGGATTCCTCCTCCAAAGGGACAGTTTCCCATAAAACCAACTTTGCTGGTCAATTGCCATTGATTTAAATACCAAGTTCAAAATAGGCTCGGTTTGAATTTCTCGATGACTCTTACAACCCCTTCATAGAACCTTGCTTGTTTACTGTCCCCATTTCCAGATTGGATGGCGGTTCGTTTTTTTACAACACCTACAAAACGAAGGATGGACGATACATGGCGGTTGGCTCGCTAGAGTACAAGTTCTACCAGAATCTACTGAAGGGGCTGAATATAAGCGAAGACGATTTGCCCCAAACCACAGATTACGAAACAGGTCATCGTATTCTTGAGGAGGCTTTTGCCAAACAGACCCAGGCTTATTGGTCTGACGTAAGTATCATTTCAAGATGGAAATCCTATTTGAAAAGCGATTCCATTGCTCCATTATTTTTGAATAGAGTTTGACGCAGCGTTCCCTCCCATTTCCAAACTGATGGTTTACAGTTTATTCATGATATTCCCAGGTCTTCAAGGATGTCGAAGCATGCGTAACTCCTGTAGTGACTCCGGCCGAAGCTGCGGCACACCAGCACAGCTTACATCAGCAGAACTTCGCCAAACTGTCTGACGGATCTTTAGCACCGACTCCAGAACCGAGGTTGAGTCGGACGCCTGGTGCGAGGGACCCGACGGCGAAAGCGCCTCGGGCTGGCCAGCATACCATAGAAATTCTAAAATCTGTCGGATATTCAACAGAATCGCTGGAAAAAATGTTACAAATTGGTGCCATAGGAATATCAGATACGAGTTCAAAATTGTGATGAGAGCCAACCAGATTAGGCTAGGAGTCATTATGAATGGCAACTCGAAAACAATTGTTTTCGAAACATTCAAGTCAATACACCATTCGATTGCTGGTGGAGGGGGTAAAAAATGTATTGCTGTGATTGGTCGAGATTGCGTCGGCGTTGAACCCAATAAATTTGACTGGGGTTTTCAGCAATCGGATAGTGTGACTGAGTCGGCCACACACTATCCTATTGCAGGCCGTTTGAGGTGGGATGAACATGGGAACTTGGCTGGAAAACCTCAATCAAATTATTTAGAGCCGTATTTACAGCAGCTCCTTTGCATAGGAGCCGTTTGAAGTACCAAAATAAATTATGCACAATTTATTGGTCGATTTCAAAAACCATCATTTCCTTCCCATAAAACCAGCCTGGTATGGAGACAATCACAGAAATTTAGTTGTCAATCGCAACTACAATTTTCAAGGGTCCTAATTCTAGGTGGCTGGCATAGAACAATGAATTTGGTTTAGGTGCTGCCTTGAAGCCCTCCACGTCCTTCCTCGGAGTCCTCCACGTCCTCTCCTGAAGCCGAACTCGTCCAGTCTTGAAGCCCTCCACATCCTGTCTTGAAGCCCTCTTCAGCCAGTCATTCTTGTTTAGTCAATTCTACTCGTAATTAAAGTCTTTGGAGGAGGGCTTCTTGGCAGGATTTGGAGGAACTTCAAGAATGGTCTTCTATATGCTTCAAGACAGGTCGTGGAGGGGATTCATGACAAGAGAGTTCAAGACAGGACCTGGAGGGCTTCAAGGATGGATGTGGAGGGCTTCAAGACAGGACCTGGAGGGCTTCAAGACAAGACCTGGAGGGCTTCAAGACAAGACGAGGAGAGCTTCTTGACAGGATTTGGAGGAGCTTCAAGAATAGTCTTGTATATGCTTCAAGACAGGTCGTGGAGGGGATTCATGATAAGGGAGTTCAAGACAGGACCTGGAGGGCTTCAAGACAGGACGTGAGCTATAAGACAGGACACAGTCCGCTCCAAGACAGAATGTGAAAGGTTCCTGGGTTGGGTTTTAGTCAAGCAGCTCCAATCTAGTGGAGGTATACGGTGATAATGAGAAGCTTGAATACAGAGTCAGGGTAATAAAACTTTATTCAGTCTGTATACATTACTTACATACAGCAGATTCGGAACGTGACTTAGCTGTAAACGAAGGAGGTAATAAAACTATACTCTCTTCCAATAGCAACGTCTGCATTCAAATGTAAGTAGTTGAAATCAAATCGATTAACCTAGCGATTCGGAAACAATATCGGTAGGTAATGAAATACCTTGATAAATGAGAAATCAATTAATGGCATTGTGCCAATGCAGTGTGAGAAACTATTATCCGCATACATTTTTCTCAGAAATTTAACTTATGTGATACCTTTGCGGATGTGATCGTTGAATTGAAACCAATCATATTTTCGCCACTCCCTACCTACCTTCCCTTGAGTCCTTAGAACTGGGCGTTGGTTGACAATAAAGTTGAGAAACGAAATTTCAAATTGTAGGTAAATCCTCGCAGCGAAAGCTTCACAGGTAATTTTCAATAAGTTTTACATGCGGTCACAAAAAATATTGGTGCTCGACAGAAACAAAATTCCTCCGATTGTCCACTCTAAAAAAAAAATAATGTACCAAAAAGTTTGCAATCATTGACTGGCAAAAGAGATGAAAATATCTGAAGTGTTGAAAATTATCGATTGAAACGTTGTAAATTGCCCTCAAGTACCTACTGATACATTTTCAATATTTGGTGTTATATTCATTTCCCAATGTTTTCATAATAGAAAAAAGGTATTTTTAAAATAAATAAATTTCACGTTTCCCTCTTCTTTGGGGCACGGAAAAAATCTGAAAACAACTTACACGATATTTCACTGAAAATTTTGACGTAACTCATGGGCATATGGGCGGAGTATCAGAAGCTACCAATTTTTCACGGATTCCCGTAAATGTGGTCAATTGAGGGAATATAAACTCGTCAGGAGAAAATCGGCAAACATGATCATGCTCTGTAAAACAATCGTTCAGACCAGATATCACCTGGTAAAATCGGCATGCCAATTTTTTATTGACCAACGTTTTCCTTAAGAATCGTACAACTAATCGATCAAACAAAAAAGAAGAAAAACCTCCGCAGGCTATCAATTGTTGGGAAGAACGTAAAAATTCGAGTTCCTTATAACTGATACAAACTCATTCTTCATTTTCGGTTCCGAAAGATTTACGAATCTAATGTGCGATCACAGTCTTTACAATGCCATTTTCCGACCTTCGACGGAAATTTCAACGGCTCGCCTCGCTTTAGTTGCACGTTTCGTATCGATGAAATTCTTGTAATGCCTTTCGAAACGGTTCATCTGTCGTTTTGTCGTCTGAAAATAGCAGTTGCAAATATTACGATAGTTTTCGACGAGAAATATTAAAGGGGTAAAAAAGGAGGGTAAAAATTTGTAACTTGTTGAGGGGAAAAAAGTTGTAAATCCGATCGGACTTACCCTTGACATGTCAACGTCGGTTTTCCATTTCGGCCTGACGACGTAATCTTTGTTTGACGGCATCGGAACGCGAGCTCGAGCCACCCATCCTTTATCACCGGGTCTCAGCTTTCTGCAAGATCGGAGAGACTTGTAGATCGAATTTGAAATGGAACATCGAGAAAATCGATATTCAAAGTGGGAATCGATCAACTGCACTGCCGTCGTAAGGAAAGTCCTATCTCCATTCTGATAATTTCGTATTTTGATAGTTTCGATAGTCTTGCATCGATTTTCAGTCACTCCCGACCGAGTTAGTACTTTCTTACCTAGCCCAATCGATAGATCTCATCAAAATCTCAAGGAAACAGTCTTTAACTCAAATAGCTCAAAAATGGAGATAATGCGTTCTTCCTCAGGATGGCAGAATCCTAAAGAAACGGTCACGATCAATAAAAGATAGAAAAGTCCTGTCCAGAAGACTCTGCCGATGCCCAACATATTTCCAAAAGTTTCATTCCGATTGGTCAGATTTTTTGATTTGTGTACATTCGGCCGTCGAGAATTTCTCGGCTTTTGAAAAGTCAGGGTACTGTCCAAATCCAGAAGATTCAAAAACCGAGACTGGTAAATTAGTTTTGAAACCCATAGGAAATCACATCAATGTTCATCTAGTCCCACCAATTTTTTTTTACCGTTAGGCAGTTGTAGCCGTTTTGGTGAGCGCCCAGGATTTTTTTCGGAGCAGCGTGCGAGGATTTTTTGAACAAAATTTTACTCTTTTACAATTACCTATTGATCCTAATTATGTTAGAAAACATTGATGTAACAACGTAACAGAATCCCATACAAATGCATCAGTTTCAGCTCGACTGAAACCAAAACTCAAAGTCAAACTGAACCTCGAATTCAAACTGACAAAAAAACTCATATCGATACTCAAACTCAAACAATACTGACACTCGAAATCAAAGATCAAAAGAAAAGTAAACTCAAGATCAAACTGCTACTTGCACACAAACTCAAACTGATAGGTACTGAGTCACAAACTCAAACAGAAACACTCACTTGAACATCACTGAACAACACTCACTAGAACACACAACTGAAAACTCACTTAACTCACTGAGCTCAAACTCAAAAATCAAAAGAAAGGTAAACCCAAACTGGAAGTCATAATAAAAGTGATACAGATACAAAAACTCAAACTCAAACCCAAACTCAAACTGAAATTCAAAGTGAAACTAAAACTTAACTTAAAAATGAAACTTGAAGCCGGACTCAAACTGAAATGGAACTCAAACTCAAATGGAAATTCAAACTGAAATTCGAAGTCAAACTGTGACTGAGGCTAGAACTGAAATCGAATTCAAACCCAAACTTGAATTGTAATTCAAACTCAAACTGAAAATCAAACTCGAACTGAAACTGAAACTCAACATCAAACCGAAACTAAGTATGAAAATGAAACTTGAAGTCAAAATCAAACTGAAATGCAACGTCAAACTACAATTTAATTCGAAAATGAAACTGGAAGTTGAACTTAAACTGAAATGAAACTCAAACTCAAATTGAAATTCAAACTGAAACTCAAAGTCGAGCTAAATATAAAATTCAAACTAAACTTGAAACTCAAACTCAAACTCTAACTGAGACTTGAACTGAAATTCGAATTTAAACCCAAACTTGAACATTCAAGCTCGAACTGAAACAGAAAGTCGAACTGAAACTCAACATCAAACTGAAACTAAGTTTGAAAATGAAACTTGAAGTCAAACTCAAACTGAAACTTGAACTGAAATTCAAATTCAACCTGAAATTTAAACTCAAACTTGAACTGTCATTCCAACTCAAACTGAAAGTCGAACTGAAATAAAACTCAAACTCAAATTGAAATTCGAAGTTGACTTCAAGTTTCAGTTTGAATGTCAGTTCAAGTCTCAGCTTGAGTTTAAATTTCAGTTCAAGTCTCGGTTCAAGTTTGAGATTCATTTCAATTTAAGTTCAACTTCGAGTTTCATTTTCGAATTAAGTTGGAGTTTGACGTTGCATTTCAGTTTGAGTTTGACGTCATGTTTCATTATCAAACTTAGTTTCAGTTTGAGTTTGAATTCAAGATTCTTTTTCAAACTTAGTTTCAGTTTGACGTTCAGTTTCAGTTCGAGTTTGAATTACAGTTCAAGTTCGGGTTTGAATTCGATTTCAGTTCAAGTCTCAGTTACAGTTTGAGTTTCAAGTTTAGTTTTTATATTGAGTTCGACTTTGAGTTTGACTTAGAATTTCAGCGTGAGTTTCATTTCAGATCAACTTCGAGTTTCATTTTCGAATTATTTTGCAGTTTGACGTTGCATTTCAGTTTGAGTTTGACTTCAAGTTTCATTTTCAAACTTAGTTTCAGTTTGATGTTGAGTTTCAGTTCGATTTTTAGTTTCAGTTCGAGTTTGATGTTCAGTTTGAGTTTGAATTACAATTCAAGTTTGGGTTTGAATTCGATTTCAGTTCAAGCCTCAGTTACAGTTTGAGTTTCAGTTTGAGTTTGACTTCGAATTTCAGTTTGAATTTCAATTTGAGTTTGAGTTTCATATCAGTTGGAGTTTGACTTCAAGTTTGATTTTTAAGTTAAGTTTAAGTTTCACTTTGAATTTCAGTTTGAACGTACGACTTCCAGTTTGAGTTTACCTTTCTTTCGATCTTTGAATTTGAGTGTAATGGTCATTTCAGTGAGTTAAGTGAGTTTTCAGTTGTGTGTTGAAGTGAGTGTTTCTGTTTGAGTTTCAAGTTAAGTTTAAGTTTCAGTTCGAGTTTCATTCCTGTTTGAGTTTGACTTTGAGTTTCAGTTCGACTTCATGTTCCAGTTAGACTTCAAGTTCGACTTGAGGTTTTAGTTTGACTTTGATTTTCAGCCTTGTTTGAGTTTCAGTTTGAGATTCATTTGTGTTTGACTTCGAATTTGACTTTGAGTTTTAGTTTGAGGTTCAGTTTGAGTTTCATTTCAGTTTGACTTTGAGTTCGAATTTCAGTAAGAGTTTTAGTTTGAGCGTCTGTCTGAGATTTTTTTCAGTTCAAGTTTGACTTCAAGTTTGATTTTGACTTGGAGTTTTAGTTTGAGTTGGATTTTCAGTTTCTTTTTGAGTTACAGCCTCCTTTTCAGTTTGAGTTGAGACAACTATTTCTTGTATTCAGGTGTTGATGCGAAGCCAGATAATTTTTTTCTGTTTGTTGGTAATGTTCAATCGTATCAATAATCAAAATGGGGTGTTCCGGACCTTGCAGTGCCCGAACCCGCACCTCATTCCTTCGAGTAATAAAACAATTTTCGATAGCCTAACGGCAGTTTGGACTATCCATAGTATGGATAAGCTACCAATTTAAGCCAGCACTGCAAAACAACCCGTTCACTGGACGAAATTGCCATACTAGAGCACAAAGGGTAAACATTCGAAGTTGAACATTTGACAGTAGCTTACTGTTCATCGTTTGACTGGAGGAGGTCACCGCGGCTCCGTTTTGCCGAGGACGGTTCGTCTTCGGAATTTCGCCTACGGCCGGGAACCTGCTGATCCAAATCGCGCGCTTCTCTCTCTTCTTTACTCATCGCTGAAATTGAATAAATTTCGATAAAGTAATGACGACTTTCAGAAAACAATCGATAAGTTAAGAACCAGTAAGCGGACTTTTTGCGATTTTTCCTGATTGAATAGTTCAAATTAATTTTGTCAACCAAAAATATTAATTTTGACTGAAAATTGTGCAATTGTAAACAAAGAGAAGAAGCCATCACAACTCAATGCTGAACTTCATTACCTTTGAAATCGGTTGAGAGGTTAAAAATGGGCCTCGCCCACTCGTTGATTAGCCGACCTGCAGTTTCCTTGTTCTCTTTGGTTTCTTTAGGATGCTTGTACAGGTACATGACAGCTTTTCCGATACCCGAATGTTTCAGTGTCGATTGGTCAATTGGTGGGAACTGGAATATCGATAGTGAGCTATGAAAATTCTATTCCTAATTTGGAGGATAGAGGTTGTTAGAATCCGTTATTTACGGTGGGATCGGGAACCAGGAGACTCCCCATACCGCTCATCCAGATTCTGGACCTTCAAGGTGTCTGATCGACCCGCAACCAAGTTATCGGTACTCAGAAACGGAGACTCCTGTTCTTTGCCGAGCTTTCGGCGTTTATTACACCTTCATAAAAATTTAGTTGTCATTGTGGTTCATGTCCTCGATTCCGAAATAATAGACAAGAATTGATAGGATAGAATAGATAAGAATAGACTTCAACTCTCTAGTCATGTAGCGGTGGGCGAAAGACCAAAATTTGTACTCTATAGCTTTGTTCACATGGCGTACGGTTGACCGGATCCGGTCGGCCTCTCATTGGTCGACGGGAGAGCGTGCCTCCTTCACCACCGCGACCGCACCGCGTGCGCCTTCCTGTCGACCAATGAGAGGCCGACCGTACCGACCGGATCCGGTCAACCGTACGCCATGTGAACCCAGCTTATAGTTACCTACAGTAAAAAAATAAAATTCTGTTGCAGCTACAGCTTTTGATTAGTTTCGAGACGATAAAAATACTATGTGGTTGATAAATTATGTATTTCGTCCGTTATTGTGAATCTTAGCGCATCTCAAGCTCACCTCGCGCAGGAGTTTGAGTATGGCGTCCCTGATTTTGAGAGCGGGGAGGCTACGGTCGGGCATTGGAGCCAACCAATCGGTGAGCACGGTCAGTACATTGTGCTCGATGAAGGCCAACTGGAGGTCATGTTTCTTCAGTTGGGACAAGGCTTTAGGCAGCATGGCGATCTTGCTGGTGGCTGGTTTCGACTGTTTGTTCAGTTCCCGATCATTCTGCAAAATGGGATAATCAATTGGGTTAGTAGAGAGTTTGTCGTAACTTCTCATGGAAATTTGTAGTACAAAGTTGTAGGCATCAACGTAACTAATGCAAACAAAATCAAATCCGAACTTTTTGTTGGCTGGTCGCAGAACCTGCGCACGAGCAGTTGGGTGTTATTAAAAAATGAACCCATCGCGCATGCGCATGAAGCCTGAATGTGTTGGGAACTGAGTACTTGTCACGATTATGACTTACGTCAGCAGCGTGCTTCATGTCAGCCAGCAGTTGAGCGATGATGTCATCATTATCATTGATTATGTCAATGTCTTTCCTCTTCCTTCGTTTCGTTTGATCTTCTTTCTTTCTCATCATCATCAAATCAAAGTCCGATAGGCCGTTGTTTTCACTGGAATGAAACATCGAAATATCGCTAAATTCTTTTTCGTCATTTCTGAGTTTGCTATTCAAAATCACAAGATTCTCCTATCTTCCGCGAGTGTTTCGTCTAAACGGCCATCCCAAAAGCTGTCAGTGTGCCGTGAGTTCATCTAGACGCGTCATACTATTGAATTTCCTTCATTAAACCCTTAAAAAACCAACTTACTCGCCATCCCCGCGAGGTCTGTCATCGTCCGAGTCGGATTCAACAGCTTTCGAACCTTCGGGTTCCTCCTTGTCAGCCGGGCCGTCGTCACCGGCAACGTCGTCGGCCGTCGCCCCAACGTCGTCGTCCTCTTCGTCGCCCTTAGCTGAGCCGACCTCATCATCTCCGTCTTCATCTTCATCGTCCGAACCCAGCGTGCGTTTCTTCTTTTTGGTTTTCTGCGAAAATACAACAGAAAAGTTGGGTTACGATAACAGTGAACGCTACAAGAGACGTATAATTGAGTTGATCCAAACAATAAACCTAGGCTTACCACAGGGTTTTCAGAGCCGCCATCATCAGATTTTCCACTTTCCTCATCCGAGTCAGCGACAATTTTCCTTTTCTTAACTCGCTTCCTACTTATTTCTTCATCACTGTCACTTCCAGCTTCCTTGTCAGATCCTGAAATCATCACTGCTCTCAATCTCCATCAATTCGCTAGTTATCTCAACGTAATGCTCAACCATAACCAAGAGAGACTTACCGGGTTTTTCTTGCCTTTCAGTCTCTGAATCGCTCCCATGGACAGATCGTCTCTCTTGAACATCCTCTGAAAGCAGCAAATCACGATTAGACATCACTAGCTTGAAAAATCAATTTTTTTTGGCTCAAAATCTGTTCCTTTTCCATGCAGATGAAGTACTTACGAGATCTGGAACGGGATCTAGAGCGTGACCCTCTTCTTGATCCTGAACGCGATCGGGAACGGGAGCCTCTGGAAACAGCTGAACCGGATCTTGACCTGGATCTGGATTTCCTTGAACCGGATCTAGACCGCGACTTCCTGGAACCGGATCGTGATCTAGAGCCGGATTTTGCCGATCCGGATCTCGACCTCCTCGAGCCAGACCTTGAGCGGGATCTCGATTTTCTTGAACCCGATCTGGACCGCGATCTAGATTTTACTGATCCAGACCTGGATCGTGACTTCCTGGACCCGGAGCGGGAGCGTGATCTCGGAGAGCCAGATCTTGAACGAGACCGAGAAGCAGCCCTAGCAGAGTTGGAGGGGGATCTAGAACGGGATTTCTTGGAGCCGGAACGTGAACGGGATTTCCTTGATGCAGAATTCACAGAACCGGATCTTGAGCGGGAGCGCGACTTTCTCGAACCCGACCTGGATCTTGATTGCGACTTAGGCTTAGGTGATCCAGAGCGAGACTTCTTGGAGCCGGATCTTGACCGCGATCTAGAGCCTCTTGCTGATCCTGACCTCGATCTGGATCTTGAAGCAGCTTTTGCTGACCCTGACCTCGATCTGGACCTTGAAGCAGCTTTTGCTGACCCTGACCTCGATCTGGACCTTGAAGCAGCTTTTGCTGACCCTGACCTCGATCTGGATCTTGATGCAGCTTTTGCTGATCCGGACCTCGATCTGGAACGGGAACCAGCCTTCGGAGAAGCAGATCTTGACCTAGAGCGCGAGGCAGCCTTGGCGGACCCAGATCTTGACCGAGAACCTGATTTCACCGAGCCAGACCTGGAGCGGGATCTTGATTTCCGTGAGCCTGACGGTGACTGTGATGCTGATTTTCTTGATGCAGAGGCTCCCCCTGAAGCGCTCTTCACACTATCATGTGACTTTGATCGAGACCTGCAAAGAGATATCATGTGAATAAATCTCAAAAAGAAGATGAACCTCTGAGAGCTGAATGGAATCTCTGGGGGAACGTTCTGAATGGTCAATATGTGCTGTTTCAGTAGACCAACACGTCAATGCCAGAAAATCCTAATTACCTAGAAGTTCGCTTTGAAGAGCGAGACGCTACAGATTGTGGCGATCCAGAACGGCTGCGGGAGCCTCGTTTGCTGCTCACACTGCCAGGCCGGGAGCCATTCTCTTTCGGCGCGGAGCCTGACCTGTTAAATGACAAAACGGTGTAATTTGGACAATTCGACTATGTGGAACAGATGCTGATCGGAATTGGTAACTTGGAGCCCTAAATTGGTTATGAGGTTATTATTTTATGCACCTGGACCGACGAGATTTTGAACTGGCGGCCGATCCATGGGAACTAGCTCTTGAGCCATGTTCACTTTCCGAGCCCGAGGATCTGCTGCGATGAGCGACTTTAGTCGGCGACTGGGAACGAGAACGTGAGCCCTCACTTCTGGCGTCTTCGCCGTCGGTCTTGTCGCTCTCCAACGACCTCGACATGACTTCTATATTGAAAAATGAGGAGTAAAAATAAGCGAATAAATGAAATTCAGCCCAACGCAGAATCTTTTCAAGGTAAGTAGATGCTTCCACCTTCCAGATAGCATTCCGCCATCAAGGCATTTGCAGAAAACTCTGAAGGCACTGAGGTCGAGCCCATTAATTGGACCTGAACTCTACAGGTGCGACTTCTAAGGATCTATCCTGCCCCTTGAGGGTGGCAAGGTACGCCTGGGACAACTCCGGTTGTCGTCCCAAAAGCCAACGCCTGGGAAGGCGGTTTACCTTACTTTTATTACATATTTGAGTATAGGGAAATGAGCAATGAGAAGCATTCTGAACAAGATACCAGTTTGGAAGTTGAAAATCAATTTGTAAACCCATTACTTCCTTATATTCCAGACTAGGGAGCACAATCAAGCTATACTTTCTATTACATGCATCGTAAAATATTATAATTCAACTTACCTACTTATCAACTAAAATTTGTCCGTTCAACAGGATTATTTTCAGCTTTTAAAGCTCACCTGAATCAACGTCCATTGCGATTGGAAGTCGGAAGCCTTGGGGATCCTCCGAGCGGTTCTACAGCTGGAGCTGGTAAATTTCTAGATGGTCAGAGCCGTAGAGCATCGATTGCCGAAGCGTCTCACCATCAAGCTTCCTTGATTGAATAAATAATTCAACTGATCGACTTGTCTAAGATAATGCAGAGATGAAAATCCATTCCAATCAGTTTAAAACTTGCCGAACACCACAACACAGATTGAAACGCAGACACAGGAAACAAAAAATTCGCAGACGGCTTTTTTTAGTTCTCAAATCTGCTCTGTCTGCCAGTAAAAAAGATGGAATGGAACTCCGATAAATGAAAACGACGAAGAAGAACAAGAGCCGTTCAATTGAGCTTTGAGTACTGCTTGTATTGCTTTGAACTTGTGTGCTTCCAAGGGCCACTATGCGCATGCGCGAGTAGATCAAAGGTTAGGGGATTAACTAGATATCGGATGCCTCAAGAACATGATTATACTAAATTTTTCTTGCTCTCAATCAAAACCGCGATTTGTTGGACTTTGTTCTTCTGTTGGACTTCTGTTTGAAACTCACCGGGCGTTATATTTCGCGCCTGCATGCCTCACCAATAGCATCGTTCCCTGCCTGGCGATTGCGTTGGCGCTAAATTTCTCACCGGGCGAGTTGCAAACATAGAATAGACCCCATGGTCTCATTTATTTGGTAAATATCCTCGTTAATGCACCTACTTAGAAAGTACTACTCACGCATCCTAGGTAAGTACAGGGAATGTCAACCGTTCAAAAATTGAGCAGCGTGACGTTCCGCGTCGAACTTTGAACATCAAGATCGTTTCAGCCGTTCGCTCCAACTGATCCCTTGAACTTTCATGAAATATTAATCGGAAATAATCTTAGGTGTAGTATAAGTTACACTGTGTAACTCTATTTGCCCTCCAACTACTGAGCCCAATGGTCTACTCTTGTTGGTAATGTGTAGGTATAAGTAAACGTTTTTTCTGAAGCCCCAATCCAATTTTGATTCTAGGCCGATTACAATACTTCCATGTACTTTGTAAATATGTAAGTAAAAATGCTAGGTGAAAATCATCAACTTTGAAAGTAGCTCCGAGTACTTAAGCATTGACAAACCGGCCCTGATTATATTCAACCCATTTTACGGTATGCATTTACCCCAACCCACACATTCTTGCCGAGGTAATTAGCTATACCTACCAACCTTTTCACCTTTTTCCTGAACAAAATGTAATTTCAAAATATACGATTGCTAGTTAGATAACTCAAATTTAGTTAGATAGTCCTACAAATGTTTCAAAAGCGGAACGAAAATCTTGAGGCAGGTCCCAAATATTTTTTATTACTACATCGCTCTGAAATGGTCTGGCATAACAACGATTGCGGAATTTGTATGAGTACCTACCTACCTACTCTGAGAGCCTTTTCTCAAATCTTCGCCTGCTATTTGAGTTACGAAATGAACAATAGTCTAATCTCGATTGTTATTATGAGGCGGCTTCGCATTTGCTGAACTCTTCCCTAACGCGTGATAATTTTCCGGGAGGGAAGGAGGGGGTATTTAACTTTAGGCGATAATATAACATCAGCGTTTCTGTTTACCTCAATTCGCAGCTTCGTGCCTAGTCGACAAATTGAGACAGTAAATCATCCTTATCTTACTCAATTCGCAATGTTGACTATGAATAACTCTGCCTTACACCATGAATTGGTCCAAGATTTTACAACATTTCAGTTTCCCAATGGTGGATTGAACAGTTATTCTTACTCCTCTTCGGAATTGGTGAGTAATTGAAAATCCACTTTTACATAATGTGTAAAATTATTTTTATATTATAAAAACCAAATCTCCTATTTTTTGCAACTTGAGAGGCTACTAAGTTCAAACATCCTACCTAGTTCGAAGTAAAAATATTTAATAGTGAGAGGCCCAAAATCCGAAACGTAACAAACACTATTCCTGCAAGGTTGGTCTAATGCCTACTTACCAGTCAATTGTACAGGCCTAGCGCAATGACTTTTTTGGCGCTCCAGGCATATCACCATGTTTAACCCGAATTTGAATTACGCACAGTAGGTAGGATACCCACTTCCGATTTATTAGCATTTCTAGGGTTTTTTATTTAATTTTTTCTGGCCTCAAAAATGAACTGAAACCCTCTGCAAACCCTCTGGACTTCACTTCTCTCCCTTATTGTGAGAACTAACAGTGTACCTACTATTGATATCGTTCTTTGTTTCAGACGAACCGTAATGACGTCATGGAGGGGAACTGCAGGTATTACGAAAAATTGTTCGGAGTCAAAAAAGAGGAGGTTCGTTATTTCCACGTCTTTGGCGAAGGAGGCCGTTGGGGGATGCACTTCATCACCAATGACGACGAATGCTATGGCGTCGGCTATAATGGGGATTTCAACTTGCTGGGAGCTTCAGGCGAGAACTTCTTGAAGAAGAGGATCGCGAAACCAGTGAAGATTGACATGCTGTGCGGCAAAGGTATCAAGCATATTTCGGTAGGAGACCATCTGGCAACAGCTCTGGGAGCTCATGGCTTGCTCTATCTCTGGGGCCTGCCATTCAATGAAATGCGATCATCGTACGACAAATCCCTGATAAAGCTTCCTCATCCGATGACCTCCTGTGCGCATTTTATCACCGAATTGGATTGCGGAGGGGGTCACTTTGCTGTAATCACCAACAGGAAACAAGTCTTCGTTTGGGGGTATATCGATTGGAGAGCTCCCTTTTCTGATGGGCGACTTTTTTCTCCCATGCATAAGGAAGTGGTTTCCATATCTTGCGGAGCTTGGCACCTGGTGATGTTGACATCAGATGGAAAGCCTTACACCTGCGGCCACGGTGGGTACGGCCAGTTAGGCTACGACTGGTCTGAAGACGACGGTTACTGGAGCGTCAGGAAAGTCAGCTTCAAGGAGCCTTGCGTTAAGGCTGTGGCTGGCAGTGTCAGCACAATGTTCATCACAGAATCAGGCAAGCTCTGGGCTTGCGGCCTGAACCACCCACAATTCGGTTACCTTGGAATCAACCGAGAGGAACCTTCGATCACGACCCCAGAACAAGTCAAAATAGATGTACCGATATCGATCGTTGCTAGTTCTTATCCTTTGTCAAGCCTTCGGAATATCTACGCAGCCCAATCGCAGGATAACACCAAAATTTTCGTCTGGGGGTGGGGGTGCGAGTCGAACTGGCCCCAGCTGTTCGAAGGCGCTGCATCGTTGATCGATGTGTTTGTAGCTTTGCCCACGCCGTCCGGTTTCTATTGCTCATCATCATCCACAGATTCCAATTTGGACATTTTTGACAATGAATCCAAACTTAATGACTCTGCCACGAAAGTTGGGCTTAGACCACAAACAGAGCCAGAAGACAGTGTTGAAGAAAAAGAATCTTTGGCGATCGCATTGCCGATCAAGACTTCTGAAAGCAGCACACACCGCATTGAAGAAGGAATTGAATTCTCCTCAAAACTAGAAAGCAAGGCAGACAACTGCGTGCTCAACAACGCCAGTTCTGGAGTTGAAGAAGACGTGGCCAGCAGAGACTATAAATCTGACAATTTCTTCTTGAACAACCTGAACGATGATAGACACGATAAAGGTAAAGCGTTAAACAACAAGGATTCAAACAAATCAACTGCACGAAAGCATACGGAGTTGGTAATATCGAATGAATCAGCGTACAGGGTGTATCTTGACTACGTATACAGCGGAGGAAGTGAGCATCTCGATTTCGACCAACTCCTCGACGTCTTCGTGCTGGCTGTTCATTATGAAGAGAACCAACTCATAGAGCATACCATCAATCTCATCAAGCAGCGAGTGAGTTTGACGAATTTCCCAAAGCTCCTGAGTCGGGCGCAGGCGACAGCATCCGACCAATTGATGCAGGTTTTCCAGAATTTCATTAAAACACTATGCCAAGAACCGCAGAAAGTGGCAAGTTTGATAGCGTCTTTCAAAGTTTGCGAGCATGAGGACAAGTTCGGCAAGAAGGATGGATTCTATTGAATGAGAGCATCGAGATCGAGTGTTTCCTCCGAAGTTTCATTGTTGAGGGTCGTCCATGCCACAGAGTGAGCTGCAAGAGGAAGCCGATATTAAGGATACCTAGTCTCGAAATGTAAAGATGACGAAAGAGTTCATCAATGCACTTGGAGCTACTTTCATAGCTCATAGCATTTTTTTACATGCGCGTCCATGCAAATGTTGTCAAAAGTAGTTGCAGGTACTTTGATACTAGAATTATGGCAATTGATAAACCGACCCTAAAGGTGATGATAAAGTAAAGACGATGAAAAGTCTGGGATGATTATTGACGTCCAAACCACAGACAGGATTCCAAGTACTGCGTTATTGTATACTGAATAAACTAAAATTAAAAAAAAAGTGTTCAAGATTTCTTACGAAAAACGGTTGTAACTATTTTTTACTAAAAACATTTTTTGATAACACCTACAGAAGATAACGTCTATACTTACCAAATGTATAATAACATTTTCTACTGCAATATCGTGATGTACCGATCCCTAGTGTACCTATCCGCAACTGGTGGAATCTCAACTCATCAGAATATGGAAAATTGAAAAAGAATGATGAGTAGAATAAGGCCTGCTGAAATTTTTTGATATTATTAGCTATAAATTTATTCCAGATACACCAGAGAATATGTTGTGCATTAATTATGAGTGTTATGTATCTCTCATAATTATAATATAATTATAATAATACAATAATACATAATATAATTATAATATACAAAATATTATTTTGCTACCCATGTATTGTGCTAATTGATCGTGATCGATTACCTATATTTCACCCGTCTTTTCTTCCACCATGATTTCACTTACTTCAGAATTCAAATAATTCCTTGGAGTTTCAGTTTTATGAAAAAGTCCACAATGCAGAAATCCAATTGGCTGGCGCAGTGGTTTTTTTTTAGTCAACTGGACTCTTCTTTACCTGGCATGAGAGCTGAACCAAAAAACTCCATTCGCTTGTGAGCATTTCATTATTACCATAGCAGCGCTTTCGCAGGCAGGCTCTCTCCATGACTTATGGTTACTCCAAAATTATAAAACGTTTAGGTTGCTTGAGAAACTAAAAGCCAGGGGAAAAACAAAAACAAACTTTTGCTATTTTAGATTATTGATATAGGGTTAGGTGTTCCGCCATAATATTTCAACAACGTAACTATTCTTAAAATCTCCTATTAGTTTTAAAATGGCGTTCCAATCCAGTTAAAATTGTTTCTAATTTAGTTCAATAACCACCTTACCTCATACAAAATACAACGGTTTAGTCTTTCATAGATTTACTATAATTCCGATTATATCAGCGTATCTACGGAAAATAGACTTGCTACCCATGTCCCATCTGTAATTGTGGCCTTTTAAAAGCAAACTTGAGAAGCTGAAGGTTTGGTTGAAGAGACATTCGAGGTTAAAATCAAATAAATATCCGCTTTATTGAGTAACTTGACAAAGGAAGCGAGCGAGACACCCCTTGCACGCAATAGAGAGCTGCTCTATAATCAGTACAAGAGAAAAACCGGTTCAAAATTTGGATTATTTTCAATCGACAATCAGTTTTTTAACGTCAACGTCCCCATCGACCACAGTAGAGAATACTTGAGCCGCGTAGACGATCATATCATTCGGTTTGACGATCTGACGGGAAGATGGATTTTCAGCCGCCAGCGTCCCTTTGAAATTGTCGTATTTAATGTTATGATATTTACACGCAAGTTTGCTCGAAGAATTTACACTGCTCAACAAGGAGGGTGGCAATTCGTTGATATGCTTTGCCGTAACGATGACGTTTCCCGAGAACTTCGCTAGATCTTGGTCTTTGAGCTGCTCGCCATCCGTAGCCTTGAAGAGATTGATTTCCTGACCAAAGAGCCCGAAAAGATTCCGAACGTGAAATTTCAGCCCAGAACAGTCGAGTCGGTTGTGGCCGACGGGGTTTTCCAGGAAGACCAGTCCCGACTTTGACGATTGGTTGTTGACAGAATCGTGAACGTGCAGATTGGCGTACCTGCATGCGGGAAGTCCAGTTTCCCGGCATTCGCCGACCAGGAAAATATTCAGTTCCCCGCTATCCGTGCTTTTCAACTGTTGATTCTCCTGGATGATGACGTTTTTGTTTTTGGGCTCCCCGACGATGAACGGCACTTTCAGGGTGTTCTCGATGAACTCCTTGTATTTGGATGCGATCGAAGATAGTGCGGAGGTTGGCGGCTTGACAACGTAGTGGACTTCGATTTCGTCCGTCGGCACGAGATGGGCTTTTTTCCTAAGCTTCTGCACTCGATTGATGATCTCCCTCGCCGTCCCTTCGGCCAACATCTCGTCGTCGGGAGTGACGTCAAGCAGAATCGACACGTCCCCTTGGACGTTAGTCTCATACTTCTCAGCCAACTCGGCACCTCTGTCGCCTTTGAACGTCAGCATCAGCCGAAGTTCTCCATCTTCGATGGTTTCACCGTCGATTTCAATTTTCCCCATTTTCTTGAACGATTCGATTTGAGCGTCGGACAGATTTTTTATTGAATTCGTTATGGATTTGAACTTGTCTTTCAAGCGAGGGCCTAGTGTTTTATGGTCGGGTTCGGCCCTGAGCACAAGACCGTAGTTCGCCTTGTTTAGTGAAAATATCACTTCCTTTACGTTCAGCTCTTCAAGAATGTAGTTTTTGTACACTTCCAATCCTTTGAGTGTTTCTTGCGATTCGAGAATGACGACGATCTCTTTCAGCGGGTATTTCACGGGGATAGTACGTCGATCGCGGGCAACTCGGCCCAAGTCGATGACCGTTTGCATTTTCGATACAGCTTTTTCAATGTTCTCGTCAATCAGCTCTTGCCTCGGGTTCGGAACCATAACGTGGTGCACGCTCTTCTCTTTCCTGTTCGTGAAGATTTTTATATTTTTGAAAATCAGTTCGGTCAAAAACGGCGTGTAGGGCGCCATCAAACGGATCATTGAACTCAAAACGCTGCCAAGGGTGCACAACGAGTCCTTGCAGTCCTCCACTCCGTTTTCACCCTTCAGTCTCCTTCTGTTCATCCTGACGTACCAATTGGTAAGGTTGTCAATGAACTGCACCAGTTGAGGGACGACTGTGTACAACCGGTAAGCGGCCATTTCTTTCCTTACAAATACAATCAAGGACTGAGTGAAGGAAAGTATCCACCGATCCATCAAATTCGAAGGGGTGAAATCTTCGTCGGAAAAGCTGATATTAACGCCGTGGTCTTTCTTGATTTTGTCAACGTTCTGCATGAAGAATCTATACGCGTTATACCAGGGCAAGAAGACGTCCTTCAGAATGTCCCGAACTCCTTCCTCGCGAAATTTCAGTTTGTCTGCTCTCACAACAGGGGAATTGATCAGATACAGTCGGAGAGCGTCGGCGCCGAATTTGTTCACCACTTGCATCGGGTCGGGGTAATTTTTCTTACTCTTGGACATCTTCTGGCCGTCGGAAGCCAGAACGAGGCCGTTGACGATCAAGTTTTTGAACGGCGGTTTGTTGAAAAGCGCAGTCGAGATAACGAGCAGGGTGTAGAACCAGCCTCTAGTCTGGTCGATGCCTTCGGCGATGAATTCAGCGGGGAATTTCTGGTCGAACAGTTCCCTATTTTCGAAGGGGTAATGCAGCTGAGCGTAGGGCATGGAGCCGGACTCGAACCAGCAGTCGAACACTTCGGTTATCCGTTTTAGGGGAGGATGGCCCGGCCTCTTAGAAGGGATCGTCAAATGGTCGATGCTCTCACGGTGAATGTCGGACACTTTGGCTTTGGTCAGTTCCTCCAGCTCTTGGATGCTGGACACGCAGACGATCTCCTCAAAGTCGTCCGACACCCAAAGCGGTATCGGAGTACCCCAGTACCTATTGCGACTGACCGCCCAATCCCTCGCATCCCTCAGCCAATTCCCAAACCGCTTTTCTTTGACGAATTCAGGAACCCAGTAAGTTTTGTCGTTGCAGTTGAGGAGATTTTGGCTCATCCTTTGAACTCGGATGAACCAAGATGGCACTGCGCGGTAGATCAGGGGTGTTTCCGAGCGCCAACAAAACGGATAGTTATGGCTCACCTGGCCAACATCAAAGACCCTTTTGCGTTCCTTCAGAACAGCGATGATTTTGGGATCCGCCTCCTTCACATAAAGGCCCTTGAAATCTTCGACAGGGCTGACGAATTTTCCGCTATTGTCCACAGGACAGATTGGCTCTTGATCTTTGGTGATCAAATTGTTGTTCAAACACACTCGGTAATCGTCTTCGCCAAAATACGGGGCTTGGTGAACGATTCCTGTACCAGACTCTTCCGTGACGTAACTGTCCAGCAGAATACGGAAGCATTGTTTCAAGTGGGAGAAAAACGGGAAGAGAGGCTCGTACTCCAAGCCTCCTAAATCTTTTCCTTTGCATTTTTCGACGATCTTGTAAGTTACATCTTTTTCAGACTTTCTGACGAACTTTTCACCGTTTTGTTGGAAATAAACGGCCACGCGCGACTCCATCATTACTATTTTGGTTTTGGTCGTTTCGTTCTGAAGGGTGACATAAGTCAATTCGGGATTGACGCAAAGGGCCAAGTTGCTAGGAAGGGTCCATGGGGTGGTTGTCCATGCGATAAAGTAGAGATTAGGATCTTTTCGAGACCGGAACATCGGCACGATACAAGGATCTGTCACTTCTTTGTAGTTCTGGCCAGACTCGAAGTTAGACAGGGGCGTGTTACAACCGGTGGAAAAAGGCATCACTTTTACCCCACGGTAGACTAGACCTTTGTTCCAAAGTTGGGCGAAGACCCACCAAACGCTTTCCATGAACCACGGGTACAATGTTTTGTAGTCGTTTTTGAAATCGATCCACCGGCCGATACGGCTGACGATATTTTCCCAATCGTTCGAATACCTCATGACGATATTCCGGCATTCTTTGTTGTAAGCAGCGATGCCCATCTTTTCAACGTCCTCCGGCCCTTTGATCCCGAGTTTCTTATCTATTTCGAACTCGACCGGCAACCCGTGACAGTCCCAGCCGAACCTTCGCTCGACACAATAGCCATTTTGAAATGCGTAACGAGTTACAACGTCTTTAATGGTACCTGCTAGGATGTGGCCATAATGGGGAAGTCCTGTGGCGAAAGGTGGACCATCGTAAAAGGAATAGTGAGGCTTTCCTTTCGACAGCCGAGCACATTCCTCAAACGCTTTGATGTCCTTCCAGTATTTCAGTATTGCCTCCTCCTCAGCTGGGAAATTGATATTCTCCGGCACAGGCTGCGTCATAGTGGAATCGGTTCAACAGCAGGCAGAATCTGGAAGAAATTTGGGAGGAAAATGAGAAGGATTACAACAGTATGGGTACCAATTCATACTACGACATTAACAAACTAAGTTAACGTTGACTGTAAAATAAGGACAGCAAATCAATGGTTCAGGGAATACCTAACTTTTCTCGTGACTAATCTCTTTTTGTGAGATTACCATCAGGTGACATCACCATATCACAATTTTCTCTCTGTTCGCACTAAAACCGTCAAATCTGTCCTTCCAAGATTTCAAATCGCCAAAATATCCAACTGAACAACAAATCAGCTGTATTGTTCTCTTTAAAATTTATAAACCCCGTTTTTACCGTGGATAGCTGAGAATTTACGGAAAATTTAAGGAGGTCTAGTCTTGAATCCGGCGTGACTAAATCTTAACAGTCGCTTTATTAATTCGCTTATTTATCTGATTATTCAATGCCTTGGCTGGATCACCTCGTGGAAAAAAAAATTTTGACTTCCACCATAAAGCTTAGTTAATCGAGGCTTCCTTGGCTTATCAACCACTGATTCCTTAAACTTTCCTTGCCTTTTCAGCTATCCTGAGTGATAACGGGATTGCAAACTCCCGAGAGAATCTTTAGGAAATACAATATTTCCAGAGAAAACATTATATATTTCAAATTTTGATTTTATGCTCAAATTTTGAACATAATAGTTGCACTAAATCTTGTCAGCTTTGAATAGACTGGCTCGACCGCCAAAACTGATTAAACTGTTGCGGAACTAAGAACTTTCCCTCCTGAATATATTTGTAATCCTACAGAAATAGATGATGAGACCCGCAGCTGTAAAAAACTCAAACAAAACTATCCACACAAATCGAATGTCGGCCAACCTCACTTACCATGAAATGGTGTTGCGCATATGCTGAGTTAGGGCCTCTCTTTAGCTGTGCATAATTTTTAAAGCACTTTTTGCAGGATTCAGAATTAAAGAATCCTCCTTACTTAAATATGTTCAGATTGACCAGCTTCGACAATTTCCTACAGCATTGAACGATACTATTGCTTCATTCATTTCAATCCATCATCGGCAAAGCAGCCACGCTAGTTCGCGTTGCAGCAAATTCGGGAAGAAAGATAACAGCTAACTACCAAGAAACCTGCCGTCATCATCTTCAACCTGCCGTCAATTCATCTTGCTTGCAAGACATCAACCTAAGATTTGAGAAAAATGAACAATTTGAGAAAACATGTGATCCCATTTTACAACCACCAAGAAGGCGTTAGAAACATTAATCATAGCAAAAAATTGCAAATCGGCTAATGTTTCCGGTATTGTTCCGCGGCCAGCAAAGTGAGCAAAATTTATTCCAGGGGTATCTCAGCAACGGCTGAACCGATTTTGGTCTTGCAAAGCTTATCATACCCTATTTCGGCGCAGGATTGATAAGAATTAGAGTTTAGGAGCATTTTCAAAACGACAGGAGGTAAAAAATGAATTTTCAAAAATGTCGCTAAGTTGAAAATTTGATGATATCCTATAGCAACTCCTCTGGCCCTAAAAAAAGAGTAGGTACGCCGATTGCCCGATCCACATTGGTTGATAGATTCGTCCTAAATTAGGACTCCTAATAAGTAATTTTGCACAAACAAAAGACCTCCTCCAACAGGTCAGGTCCTGTGCGACGTTGCCAAATCTTCTACAACGTTGCAGCAGCTTGAACGCTTTTTGGAACTTCTTGAGTCTTTTTGAAAGAGTGAATTCACACATTATTATTATTGATCCAATTAAGGAGTAGGCTTCGACAGTATGATGTCATTCCTTTGTTGCAAGTACATGTATGTATACTTAGCTCTGAAGAATGAAGATCGTTTTGGTGTGGATGCCATTCACACCGGGCCTTTGAATGCAAATGAACGCGAATCACGAATGGATGGAAACGAACGCTGATGAAATAGACTGCAGACCCGGTTAAAAATTTGCTCAAAAATCTTGGCTGATTTTGAAGATTTGACGATTATTGTAAAAATTGTGAAGTCCTTGCAGCCTGCCCTTCCGACAGCCCCCCCCCCCTAAAATGCGTATATCTTTTAACAAGCTGTATGGTCCATTTTGAAGCCCAATAGGTACAATAAAATTTTTAGTTTTGTAGGTATAGGTTAATTGAAATTGAGCAAATTGGTTTCTTGGAATCGAGAATAAAATATTAAAAAACATGTGGAGTACCCACACCTCTTTTGACAGGTCTTATCAACGCTATAGGCCACCAGGTGCTCTTCGTCAGCTTAAGCTGCACTTGATGGAGGAGGCATTAGCCGTTGATGGGGACTACGCTACAAATGATTTTTCTGTTAACCCAAAGAAAGATTTGTGTACAATGACCATCATCAATGAGTATTCTTATTATTCGAGAGATATACGGTCTCTTTCTAGCAGCAGCTCATTTTATATGGAGCAAAATTTCTTACTAAGGAAACATTTTTCTTCCATTCTTCTTTGGGATCTCTGCGCTCGACTTGTGGGTTCAGAATGGCGTGATAAGGGATTTAGCCTTCAATGTGAAGGTAGGTCATAATAATGTCAGACTAATTCAGTTCGTCAACTTTTTATTATCTTAAGCTTCCAAGGTGGCAGATTCGGTGATCTTAGCTCCAATGCTAGAAATACCGTCTCCCATACCCTTTATGGCGGCGGAAGTACCTTTGACACCTTTGGAAATAGCGGCGGAGACAAGTTTGACTTTTTGGTCCTCAAGAGCTGTGACGCCCTCTTTGACGAAAGTTGATCCGATACCGATGGCCTCGGTGACTTTCTTGCCGATTTCATTGCCGAGCGTAACTCCGGAGGTGGCTCCCTTTTCAACCTTATCGACGACTTTGTTGGCCGTGTTGTAGCCGAATCCACTGATGGCTTTACCATATTTGGAGATAGTTTTGCCGCCGATTGGCACGAATTTGCCAACCATGTCTGTATAAACACGAAACAAATTTATAGACAGCTGCATAAATTTTTGTATGAACAGAACCATTTTTCGGGAGACCTACAAAGGCCCTGTTTTAAAATTATCCACTTTGTCAACAACAACGTTTGTAACCCCATATCCGCACCACCTCGAACATTCTCTAAAGAACTATAATATAGTTATAGTGATCGTAGGCAGTCCGATCAATCCTAGACACAGGCTCAGTTCGTATAATATTTACCAAATTTGTGGTACCTACTCACCGAATACTTTGTCGGTAACTTGCTTGCTGTCGGTCACAACCCCCTGGGTGAGTTTGGAGCCTCCGCTGATCATGTCTTTGGAGAGTGTCGCACCTTGATCGATAGCCTTGCCAGCCAAACCGGAACCACCCTGGACGGCGTTGTCGACGAGCTTAACAATGGATCCCACAAACTCTTGCTTATCCTTCAAGACGTCTTGAGCAGTAGAGTCGAATTTAGACAAGATTTTGCCGACCGATGGCAAGGAAAAACTGGGAAGCTTGGCGTCATTTCCAGAATCGCTGGGGGTTTCCCCAGATTGACCCTGTTCGCCGCTTTGAGCTACACATCCGTAGATGGCGAGGAACGCGATAAAAAGAGAAGCCTTCATAATGGTAGTTTTCTGACACTGTGTAAGAATGATTTCAATCAAATGATTTATGGCGTATTTATACTTTCCGCGATTCAGCCACCTACGCCTGCCGAGTTGAGCAAATAATTTCAAAGCGCATATGTTAACTCATTTTCAATCACAGTTTTTTTTCGCAAACAGTCGGCTTTAAGAATTAAAATATTCACACCTGTGTCCACAAGTGATTTCACGGCCATTCCATAAGTTAGTGGGCCAATAATTTATCAGGGAGTTATTGTAGTTATTTATTTTGGTACAATATTTGCTGAAAGAATGACAAGGTCAGGAAAAATTTGTTTACAAAACACTTTCACTTTTTACGTTTCAGAGGGTCTAGAACGCGAATCTACAATAAAAAACATGCGCGCCCGCCGTACGGCACGCCGTCAGGTACCGCATAAGAAGAGCCGTCCGATTTTAGGTTTAACTCAAACATTATCTCAAACTGAAACTCAAACAAAACACCAAAATAAAAATCAAACTCAAATTTGAGCTCAAACTGAAACTGAAACTTGAACTGGTCAGTTTAGTTCGAGTTTCAGTTGAACTCCAGTTTCAGCTTGAGTCTAGTTTGATTTTGAGTTTATGTTTGAGCTTAAGATTTAGTTTCAATTTGAGTTTTCGTTAGAGCTTAAGTTTGGGTTAAGTTAAAGTTTGAATAACAGTTCGAGTGTGAGTTACAGTTCAAGTATAAGTTCGAGTTTACACTTGATTTTGAGTTTCAAATTAAGTTTGAGTTTCAACATTCACATTTGAGTCTGGGACAGCTTGAGTTCCAGTTCCACTTTGACTGTACTTTTGAGTTTGAGTTACACTTTGAGTGTACGTTTGAGTTTCATCTTGAGTTTTTTTAGCAGCGTTTTTGGTCACCCAAAAATTTGCTCGGACCGCTTTTTGCTTGGAATTCAAACTTGAATTGGAACACAAACTAAAACTTATACTAGAAATGCAACTTATATGTACTCAAAGTGTAACTGCAAACTCGAATTCAAACTTTAACTCAAACCCAAACCTAAACGCAAACTTAAGCTCAAATTTAAACTCAAAATTAAAATCAACCTTAAACTCAAACTTAGGATAAAAGCGAAACTCAAACTAGAACTGTTACTCAAACGTAAACTCAAATTAGAACTCAGACTTACACTGAAGCTCCTAGAACTAATGTAACTGGAAAAACTCGATAAAATCAAGCCCCATTACAATTACAGTTGGCAGATATTTATGACAGCGATTTATCGCTCCTACCCTAACTGTTTCGGAAAATGGATACTTGGACTCAACTTGGTGCGTTCCATTAAGCTCCATCTCATGGACCATCCCATTTTTTGGAATCAGTCGCTTGAATGACAAATTCGGATCAGACGCAATTAACGCTCAAAGTCACGCTCAACCATGACGAAAACAGACTACGTAATGCTGTATAGACATAAGATATTTACCAACTTTTGGTTTGACCGTGATACGATTTGTGGATACAGGTGCGCATTTTCAATTCCCGAAGGCGATTGTTCGATAAGTAAAACAGTGATTGTAGTCTAGTTAACACATTCGATTAACTTACATTCGGCATGGAGTTATTTGCTCAACTCGTCAAATCGCAAGTGTGCGCAGTTGAATTGTGGAAGGTATAAAAACCCACGAGATGGAGTTTGGAAATACTTATTCTTTCACAGGAACAGAAAACTGTCAGTATGAAGGCTGCTCTTTTTATCGGATTCCTCGCCATCTACGGATGTGTAGCTCAAAAGGACGAAGAGGGCAAGGAGAATACCGGTACCACTGGCAATGGCGTTAAGCTTCCCAGTTTTTCCGTGCCCTCCGTCGGTAAAATCTTGTCCAAAATCGACTCGACCTCTCAAGACCTCTTGAAGGACAAGCACACCATTGTAACTTCGGCTCTTGGCCTCGGAGACAACTTGGTGAATGGTGCCGCGACTCTGACTGGAAAGGCTGTGGATCAAGGTGCCACATTGGCTAAAACTGTGATCACCGATGGCTCCAAAATCGCCAAGACTGTTGTGACCGACAGCCAACAACTTACTGACAAAGCTTTCGGTGAGTATACCGCATTTATTTTGAAATCAATTTTCCGGTCGACGCCTGCTTTTCTTTTTTCTACCTCACTGTGCTAAATCAATGTAGACGCTATGTTTATTCAGGCACAGCATATTAGGTTTTTTTTTCAATTTTCATCGTCAATCGTGGCAGGCTCAAAGTACCTACGTATCCCAAACTTCTCTTGAATATGCAGGCTCTGTATTACGGGGGAGCTAGAAATTTTGCTGCGTGAAACTACGCCGAAAGTGATACAAAACGCCGCTAAACGCATTTTTCTATCGAAGCTCGTTTTCAGAATATGATTTTTCACGGTGTTTTCCCAGGAAACCCAAGTTTTGATTCACAAAAAAAAAAAAAAAACAACAATTGAAGGGTAAGGGGAAAGAACAGGAAATGTCCATTTTTCCCAAAAACAAGCTTGATAGCGCATTTTGTAGGAATTCAAAGGTACTAACCGTATAGTGAAACTCCAAGGGGAAAAAAGTATAAATGTCGCACTGAGA
Organism: Nesidiocoris tenuis; assembly: GCA_036186465.1. Lineage (NCBI taxonomy): Eukaryota > Metazoa > Arthropoda > Insecta > Hemiptera > Miridae > Nesidiocoris > Nesidiocoris tenuis. Next base: position 32,265,303 of record AP028909.1, on the reverse strand, counting down.
AGCAACGAAAGATTTGGTGTAAGGGGAAAAAACATATAGTTTAAAACACAAAACCTGCTTTTTCTCTAAAAGTACTTTTTGTGACATTCCTCGTTCCTTCCCCTTTCCCTTCAATTTATTCGGTTAAAACAACTGTTTCTAAGTTTGGGGGACAACTTAATAAGTTGCCATAATATGGCACGTTTTCTCGGACCCAGTGAGCGTGAATGTATTTTCGGATGTTTTTTCTATTTTTGATTTGAACTGCAATTGCGGTACCTACGTAGGGGCTATGATTACGACTGTACACTAGGAGTATTGGAATTTGACGGTGAACCCAGATATTTTATGCCCTCAAACGTAAAAAAGGTGGTTTTGAACAGGAGAAATGTTGTTTCTTAAAAAGCAACGCGTAGTTTTCTTAAACGAGAAAAAAACTTGAAAATTTTTTGAGATTGAGTTGAGATGGAAAAATGCGGTTAGCCCTTAGAACCGGATTTGGTTATGGCTAAGGCAGAAAAATTTAAATTTTGACGCCTCACGTTACGTACTATGGAACAATATTTTTGGCTCAACGATATCTTGGCAGATCAGTCATGTCCTTCTGCCGTAGCCTAGTCGATGAGAGATTGACTTATGCCAAAATGCCGACCCGTCTATTCCCTATCCTGTCAACATTTAATTTCGTGTTTATGCAGACATGGTGGGAAAGTACGTCCCCGTTGCCGGCAAAACTATCGCCAAGCTCGGCAAAGCCATCAGCGGATACGGTTACACCGCGGCCAACAAAGTCGTCAGTGGAGTTGAGTCGGGAGCCACTTCCGGAGTTACCTTCGGCAACGAAATGGGCAAGAAAGTCACCGACGCCATCGTCAGTGGATCAAAATACGTCAAAGAAACTACCACGTCTGTGCACGACACCAAAACCAAATACGTCACCTCAGCCATCTCCAAAGGTGTCAAAGGAGCTTCCTCCGCCGTGAAGGGTGTGGGAGACGGTATTTCTAGCATTGGAAAACTGATCTCCACTTCTAGCACCCTGGAGGCTTCTAGCACCCCGGAGGCTTAAGATTTTGAACATGAACTTCAATAACTTGACTATAGCTCAACTATAGCTTAACTTATTAACTTCATATTAAAAGAAATTTTGAAAGCCTACTACTATTGTGACCTAACTATTGATCCTGCCGGATTGGACTGAAGGCTATTTCCTGGGTGAAAATGGCGCCACGATATATTTTTACTTCCATATTTACCGAGTAAATGGAAGTATTGTCATCGTTCTAAAATCGAGAATCGGGACGGAACATCAGAAAGAACTTTTACTTATACACATTTACTCAGAATTACTTCAGGAAGTCCTCTGGCAAGGGGCCTGGTCAGATTCTTTGCCCCATGGCCTATGCTAATTCGAGGCAGCTTCTACACCGAGCGGAAGTAGGCTCGTCATTTAACAAAATTTTCCTCCTTTGGGTGATTTTGTGAAAATCCCCCGTCAAGTGCTAACTCAATTTTCGAAAATTGTTTTCCACCGAGGGTAGAAAGCTATGACATGTACACCTGATACTGCTGGAGGTCAAAGTACCACAGGGAGTACGTTAGGTATAGTGAGTACCTATCTGCTTGACAAAGTTGCACTGAGATTTTTTTTTTGCCCGCGATTTACGGTCTCGTGTCGGGGGGTCGGTGTCTCCTCTTAAGGGCAGCCCATATTCTTCTCTTGTCGCAGTCGGGTCGCCGGCCGGTCATTACCGCTAAACGTCCGAGCCGCGCGGGCTTTGATATGAAACGTATTATGTTACAAAAGGCAGCCGCCGCCGCGCGGATTTGTCCGGCGTACACGAAGCCGCGATGCACGAGGCTAAGAGTAGAGGAAAGAGAGGGTAAATCAGAGGTGCTTAGATAACAAACAATACTTTCATATTTTGATACGTAGATTTTTGACACAATTTGATTATATTTTGGCTACTTTTGAGGCTGGTTGGATAAAATTGTCAAGAAACTCACTATGCATCATTTAAAACTCGCCTAACATCAAAATGCGGTGTGGTGCGTTGAATTCGATGAGAACATTTGCAACGCCTGTTTGTAGCAGTTACGATCCAGCAATAGATGGACAACGGGACCGAGGTTGCACAACGAGTTTGAGGGTTTGCATACCCCTTACTGCAGGGGTCTTGCGAAAAGATAGTTATCGAGATTTTATAAGAAAAATTGTACCGACGAAAATAGCAAAAAATGAGACTTATAGAAAAATGAAGTTGGTAGAGGAACAATTCATTCAATTGCATAGCATTGGAGCTTAACAAAACACTTCATATAGGTACTTATGCTCAGAATCACTTCCTGAACAAGTGTGTGTGTGTTGAATGTTTTTCGACATTTTTGATCATTGTAGCCAACAAATTAGTCAAAATCAAATTTCTCGGGTTCAGAAATTGACGTATCAAAATATAGAAATATTGTGTGTTATCTAAGTACTTTTTCTAATAAAGGTCTCTTTCTTTTCATCCGAGCCGGGTAGAACTGAGAAATAATCGCGTTTAGGTAGTCTCTCGAAAGTCGAAACCTGCTGGTGGCAACACATCATTGAAGGATAATCCAACTTCAAATAGACGTGACTAGTTTCGCATTATCATTCATGTATTCCCGCCTAGATCTGAAGAAGCTATCCAGGTTTTGAAACGTTCCGCAGGCAGTTGTAATTTGAATTAATTCCCCGCGTCGAATCCCTCGAAATACGGTAGTTTTTGCGATTCACAAACATAAAACCACAGAACATCCCAGGGGGTCGAAATAATTCTCTAATTGTTTCCTCCTGTCGGACATTTCCAACGCCGCGCGGCGACCACCCGCGGTTCACCGCCACCCGGAACCTCCTAATACTTCGCCTAAGGGTTGGCCCATTAATGTGAAATACTGAGCCAAATAACACGTTGCGTTCCTAACTTAGGCGCTTTTCTCCTCCAGGAACCTGAAAGTTCCCGCATGCCAACGGCTAAAGCGGAAAAAATGAGCGCTCCTCAAGTAGAGGTTCCACTTGCCTCAGGGCCCCTTGAACTGCTTACCTTTTGGCCTCCTGACAGTCAGGTGCACCTTCGACTTTTTTCACAGCGGCTCCAAACCGAGAAATTCTTCGGAGGAACTGAGAATGAGCCGACTCTTCCGAATGGGAAATGACTCAATCGAAGAGTGCAAAACGTGAGCGAAGGAGCACCTGTAACGAAAGGCGTTCCTATCTAGCGGCAGGCGGCAACGGATACCGTCTTTGAAGAATCTGGGAAATGATTCATGAAGGTTCTTCAGAAGATTCCAAAAAAAAACCTTTTAAAAATTTTTAAAATCGATGGTTTAACTAGGTATATTTACCAAATTTTGGTTACTACAGGCAGAGTAGCCGTGTGTTCAGTACATAAGTGCTGTGAGACTAGGGCGACCTGTCCTGAACAGTTCCGACCCTCTCCTTGAGGGCGGCAGGGCACGCCCGGGACAACTTCGGTTATCGGGCGAAAAGCCATCGCCTGGAACGGCGGTTTACTTTACTTTTTTACTATAATATAGTTATTACATGCATCCGGAATAATATTCCAGCTATGCATGCACACTCCAGATATGCATATTATGCAGACCTAGAAGCCGGTTAACTAGGAGAAAATAGTCACATTTAAAACATGCCCGTTTTCGTTGGAGAAACTTTGCGTCCCAGGGCTCAACATACTTTTAGCGAGGTATCGTATCTAATTTTAGCAAAGAAATATTCTAATACCCAATTTCGAAAGATGATGTGCCAAAAATTTGTTTCGCGAAAGGGACGCGTGAGATCCGTGTTTTAAAACTTGATTATGACGATCCCTATCTGAGCTCGTGGTGGAGCTCGCTCGGTCGAATAAACATCCGGTTGCTAAAAGTTGAAAATGATTGATTGGCGTAGTAAACGTCACAACTGATTTATAATTACGCCGGTCGGTTACACCGACAGTCCATTAGATGGCACGTCTTCCACTTGTCTGAATATTTGATCAGTTGTTAGTGGGATGCTGGCTACCTTGTTGTGTATTCTGATTGGGCCCTGTAAAATATTTTCGGGAGATTTTTCCCTTTTGACTCGCCTTTTTGCTCGGCTTTAGGTTTTTTTTTTTGTTTTTGTCTTCCATATTTTTGAGAATTGTAATCGTCGGAAAAGCAGAACCGGATAAGAGGTTCAGGTAACGAAATTCAATTTTCACTCCCGAATTTCACTTCTACTCAATCAATTTTCGAACAAACTATGTCTTTATGCAATAATTATAAAAATCAAGTCCACAGAACGGGAATAAGGAATTTTTAAAAATTCTCATCTGATTCAATGGCCGATCCCCATAAACAATGGTTTTTAAGGTTGGCCGCATTCCAACGAAGCAAATGGTAGAGGATTTAAATCGTCTCCAGAGAACGGTTATTCGTAAGAGGATTCGTTGGAATGGAGATATTTAGAAGGCCGTATCTTCATTTGTGTATCTCCGTGTACAACAATGAATATCTCGCCGGACAAGTCGCTAACATAGTCGGAGGGGTTTACCTATCTACATTACGACCGTCCAGGCGTCCTGCCCTATCGTAGGTAATGGTTCGAATGTGGACTGTCCACCTCGACTGTTCAATCGCTTGGCGCAGTTGTTTGTTTTTCTCAGCTCGTGTCCAGCAAAGGCCGTATCACACGTCAGACCTTTCCCCATCCCGCGGACCGTCTGGACAGACCGATTCTTTGGTAATTTCGACGTGCTTTTGGTAAATTATCCAAGAAACAAGGTTCCATTGATGAATGATAAAGAACATTGATTGACAACCATAGGATCGACCAATCAGAGAATAGGGTCTGCGTGTCAGTCCTTGGGATGAGGAGAGGGACGGTCTGACGTCTGATGCAGTGGCGGCTCCTGCCCTAAAACTCAGGGGGTGCACTTAGGCCAAAAGATAATATATTATCGAACTATCGCGAAGGGAATATGTTATCATAAACGGTGTGCTTTTCTCAGCCAAATATCAATTTCAACTTGGTAAATGAAAATAATTAGGAAAGTATTGCACACGTCTCATTATTATAAAATGAACACCAAAAAACGTTCACGAGTGATAACAGAAGAATTTTGAGATGATTACCATCCATCAATTTTCCGATCAGGTCTGGTCTTGATCCCCTACTCTTTCTGGCATGAAGCTCACCTCTGGTCTCGAACCACTCCTCGTTTCTGCATGGAGCTCGCGTCTGGTCTTGATCATCACCTCTTTCTGGCATGAAGCTCACATCTGGTCTTGATCCCCACCTCTTTCTGGCATGAAGCTCGCGTCTGGTCTTGATCCCCACCTCTTTCTGGCATGAAGCTCACGTCTGGTCTTGATCCCCTCCTCGTTTTGACATGAAGCTCACGTCTGGTATTGATCCCCACTTCTTTCTGGCATGAAGCTCACGTCTGGTCTTGATCCCCTCCTCGTTTTGACATGAAGCTCACGTCTGGCCTTGATCCCCACCTCGTTTTGACATGAAGCTCACGTCTGGTCTTGATCCCCTCCTCGTTTTGACATCAAGCTCACGTCTGGTCTTGATACCCACCTCTTTCTGGCATGAAGCTCACGTCTGGTCTTGATCCCCACCTCTTCCTGGCATGAAGCTCACGTCTGGTCTTGATCCCCACCTCTTTCTGGCATGAAGCTCACGTCTGGTCTTGATCCCCTCCTTGTTTTGGCATGAGGCTCACGTCTGGTCTTGATCCCCACCTCATTCTGGCATGAAGCTCACGTCTGGTCTTGATCCCCACCTCTTTCTGACATGAAGCTCACGTCTGGTCTTGATCCCCACCTCTTTCTGGCATGAAGCTCACGTCTGGTCTTGATCCCCACCTCTTTCTGGCATGAAGCTCACGTCTGGTCTTGATCCCCACCTCTTTCTGGCATGAAGCTCGCGTCTGGTCTTGATCCCCTCCTCGTTTTGACATCAAGCTCACGTCTGGCCTTGATCCCCACCTCGTTTTGACATGAAGCTCACGTCTGGTCTTGATCCCCTCCTCGTTTTGACATCAAGCTCACGTCTGGTCTTGATACCCACCTCTTTCTGGCATGAAGCTCACGTCTGGTCTTGATCCCCACCTCTTTCTGGCATGAAGCTCACGTCTGGGCTTGATCCCCTCCTCGTTTTGACATCAAGCTCACGTCTGGTCTTGATCCCCACCTCGTTTTGACATGAAGCTCACGTCTGGTCTTGATCCCCTCCTCGTTTTGACATCAAGCTCACGTCTGGTCTTGATCCCCACCTCTTTCTGGCATGAAGCTCACGTCTGGTCTTGATCCCCTCCTCGTTTTGACATGAAGCTCACGTCTGGTCTTGATCCCCACCTCGTTTTGACATGAAGCTCACGTCTGGTCTTGATCCCCTCCTCGTTTTGACATCAAGCTCACGTCTGGTCTTGATACCCACCTCTTTCTGGCATGAAGCTCACGTCTGGTCTTGATCCCCACCTCTTCCTGGCATGAAGCTCACGTCTGGTCTTGATCCCCACCTCTTTCTGGCATGAAGCTCACGTCTGGTCTTGATCCCCTCCTTGTTTTGACATGATGCTCACGTCTGGTCTTGATCCCCACCTCATTCTGGCATGAAGCTCACGTCTGGTCTTGATCCCCACCTCTTTCTGACATGAGCTCACGTCTGGTCTTGATCCCCACCTCTTCCTGGCATGAAGCTCACGTCTGGTCTTGATCCCCACCTCTTTCTGGCATGAAGCTCACGTCTGGTCTTGATCCCCTCCTCGTTTTGACATCAAGCTCACGTCTGGTCTTGATCCCCACCTCTTTCTGGCATGAAGCTCACGTCTGGTCTTGATCCCCTCCTCGTTTTGACATCAAGCTCACGTCTGGTCTTGATCCCCACCTCTTTCTGGCATGAAGCTCACGTCTGGTCTTGATCCCCTCATCGTTTTGACATGAAGCTCACGTCTGGTCTTGATCCCCACCTCGTTTTGACATGAAGCTCACGTCTGGTCTTGATCCCCTCCTCGTTTTGACATCAAGCTCACGTCTGGTCTTGATCCCCACCTCGTTTTGACATGAAGCTCACGTCTGGTCTTGATCCCCTCCTCGTTTTGACATCAAGCTCACGTCTGGTCTTGATCCCCACCTCTTCCTGGCATTTCCACATAATATTCATCTTCAAAATATTTACAATGAAAACATAGGGCTTGTGGGATATAGAACACCTACGTTACCTACAATGCCAACCTTACCTACATTACCATCTCTATCCCTGTCAGACTACGTTTCAGCTATCAACAATTCCCTACATTACCACTACCTGAAGTGCCCTACGTTACCATTACCTACATTACCATCACTCTGAGAGTTTCCCCTTCAAAATACTTACAATGGAAACAGGGCTTTCGAATATGAGACACCTACGTTACCTACAATACCATCGCACACAACCTTACCTACATTATCATTGCTATCCCTGTTAGACAACGTTTCTGCTATCTACGACTCCCTACATTACCTCTACGTGCAGTGCCCTCTGTTATCATCACCTACATTACCATCGCTTTGAGAGGGAAAGGTAACCTGCTGTTCTAAACTAAAACACTGCAGACCAGAGAGAAATTTCCTCTTCACAATACCTACAATGGTAACGTAGTGCTTGAAGGTTGGACAACACCTACGTTACCTACAATGCCAACCTTACCTACATTACCATCGCTATCACCAATAGACCACATTTCAACTATCAAAACTCCCTACATTACCTCTACCTCCTGTGCCCTATGTTACCATTCCTATACCTTTTTTCCTAACTGTAGGTAATGCAGGGAAATGTCGAGGATTGTGGCAAATGGTAACGTAGGTAATGGATATAAAGGTAATGTTAATGTAGGGTAATACAGGTTAGTCAGTGTTAGGTAATGTAGGGTGATGGTAATGCAGGAAATGCTGGTATTGTGACGTGAGCTCCAGGACAGGACGAGGAGGGGATCAAAACCAGACGTGAGCTTCATGTGGAAACGAGGAGGGGATCAAGACCAGACGTGAGCTTCATGCCAGAAAGAGGTGGGGATCAAGACCAGACGTGAGCTTGATGTCAGAACGAGGAGGGGATCAAGACCAGACGTGAGCTTCATGTCAGGACAAGGAGGGGATCAAGACCAGACGTGAGCTTCATGTCAGAAAGAGGTGGGGATCAAGACCAGACGTGAGCTTGATGTCAGAACGAGGAGGGGATCAAGACCAGACGTGAGCTTCATGTCAGGACAAGGAGGGGATCAAGACCAGACGTGAGCTTCATGTCAGAAAGAGGTGGGGATCAAGACCAGACGTGAGCTTGATGTCAAAACGAGGAGGGGATCAAGACCAGACGTGAGCTCATGTCAGAAAGAGGTGGGGATCAAGACCAGACGTGAGCTTGATGTCAGTACAAGGAGGGGATCAAGACCAGACGTGAGCTTCATGCCAGAAAGAGGTGGGGATCAAGAACAGACGTGAGCTTCATGTCAAAACGAGGAGGGGATCAAGACCAGACGTGAGCTTCATGCAGAAACGAGGAGGGGTTCAAGACCAGACGTGAGCTTCATGTAGAAACGAGGAGGGGTTCAAGACAAGACGTGAGCTTCATGTAGAAACGAGAAGGGGATCAAGACCAGACGTGAGCTTATTGTCAGGACAAGGAGGGGATCAAGACCAGACGTGAGCTTCATGCCAGAAAGAGGTGGAGATCAAGAACAGACGTGAGCTTCGTGTCAATAGGAGGAGGGGATCAAGACCAGACATGAGCTTCATGTCAGGACAAGGAGGGAATCAAGACCAGACGTGAGCTACATGCCAGAAAGAGGTGGGGATCAGGAACAGACGTGAGCTTCATGTCAGGACAAGGAGGGGATCAAGACCAGACGTGAGGTTCATGTCAAAACGAGGAGGGGATCAAGACCAGACGTGAGCTTCATGCCAGAAAGAGGTGGGGATCAAGACCAGACGTGAGCTTGATGTCAAAACGAGGAGGGGATCAAGACCAGACGTGAGCTTCATGTCAGGACAAGGAGGGGATCAAGACCAGACGTGAGCTTCATGTCAGGACAAGGAGGGGATCAAGACCAGACGTGAGCTTCATGTCAGAAAGAGGTGGGGATCAAGACCAGACGTGAGCTTGATGTCAAAACGAGGAGGGGATCAAGACCAGACGTGAGCTCATGTCAGAAAGAGGTGGGGATCAAGACCAGACGTGAGCTTCATGCCAGAAAGAGGTGGGGATCAAGAACAGACGTGAGCTTCATGTCAAAACGAGGAGGGGATCAAGACCAGACGTGAGCTTCATGCAGAAACGAGGAGGGGTTCAAGACCAGACGTGAGCTTCATGTAGAAACGAGAAGGGGATCAAGACCAGACGTGAGCTTATTGTCAGGACAAGGAGGGGATCAAGACCAGACGTGAGCTTCATGCCAGAAAGAGGTGGAGATCAAGAACAGACGTGAGCTTCGTGTCAAAACGAGGAGGGGATCAAGACCAGACATGAGCTTCATGTCAGGACAAGGAGGGGATCAAGACCAGACGTGAGCTACATGCCAGAAAGAGGTGGGGATCAGGAACAGACGTGAGCTTCATGTCAGGACAAGGAGGGGATCAAGACCAGACGTGAGGTTCATGTCAAAACGAGGAGGGGATCAAGACCAGACGTGAGCTTCATGCCAGAAAGAGGTGGGGATCAAGACCAGACGTGAGCTTGATGTCAAAACGAGGAGGGGATCAAGACCAGACGTGAGCTTCATGTCAGGACAAGGAGGGGATCAAGACCAGACGTGAGCTCATGTCAGAAAGAGGTGGGGATCAAGACCAGACGTGAGCTTGATGTCAATACGAGGAGGGGATCAAGACCAGACGTGAGCTTCATGTCAGGACAAGGAGGGGATCAAGACCAGACGTGAGCTTCATGCCAGAAAGAGGTGGGGATCAAGAACAGACGTGAGCTTCATGTCAAAACGAGGAGGGGATCAAGACCAGACGTGAGCTTCATGCAGAAACGAGGAGGGGTTCAAGACCAGACGTGAGCTTCATGTAGAAACGAGAAGGGGATCAAGACCAGACGTGAGCTTCATGTAGAAACGAGGAGGTTATCAAGACCAGACATGAGCTTCATGTAAAAACGAGGAGGGGATCAACACCAGACATGAGCTTCATGCCAGGACAAGGAGGGGATCAAGACCAGACGTGAGCTTCAGTTAAAAACGAGGAGGAGGTCAGGAACAGACGTGGGCTTCATGTCAAAAAGAGGAGGGGATCAAGACCAGACGTGAGCTTCATGTAGAAACGAGGATGGGATCAAGACCAGACGTGAGCTTCATGTAAAAACGAGGAGGGGATCAAGACCAGACGTGAGGTTCATGTCAGGACGAGGAGGGGATCAAGACCAGACGTGAGCTTCATGTAGAAACGAGGAGGTTATCAAGACCAGACATGAGCTTCATGTAAAAACGAGGAGGGGATCAACACCAGACATGAGCTTCATGCCAGGACAAGGAGGGGATCAAGACCAGACGTGAGCTTCAGTTAGAAACGAGGAGGAGGTCAGGAACAGACGTGGGCTTCATGTCAAAAAGAGGAGGGGATCAAGACCAGACGTGAGCTTCATGTAGAAACGAGGATGGGATCAAGACCAGACGTGAGCTTCATGTAAAAACGAGGAGGGGATCAAGACCAGACGTGAGCTTCATGTAGAAACGAGGATGGGATCAAGACCAGACGTGAGCTTCATGTAAAAACGAGGAGGGGATCAAGACCAGACGTGAGGTTCATGTCAGGACGAGGAGGGGATCAAGACCAGACGTGAGCTTCATGTAGAAACGAGGAGGTTATCAAGACCAGACATGAGCTTCATGTAAAAACGAGGAGGGGATCAACACCAGACATGAGCTTCATGCCAGGACAAGGAGGGGATCAAGACCAGACGTGAGCTTCATTTCAGGACAAGGAGGGGATCAAGACCAGACGTGAGCTTCATCCCAGAAAGAGGTGGGGATCAAGAACAGACGTGAGCTTTATGACAGGATAAGGAGGGGATCGAGAACAGACGTGTGCTTCATGTCTGTGATGGGCGATACCACAAAATATTCGATACCTGTACTCGATACTAGTATCGAAACAAATATTTGATACTTCTCAGATATCAAAAGAAAATATTCGATACTGAAGAGTGTCGAATCATATGAGTACTTTTTCATTTCACACACCGAATTGCATTTAAATAAAATGGAAATGATTGATTAAAAAAACTTTATTAAGCCCTTACGTTATTTATTTTACGTTATATTACTTTTCAACAAGGTTAATAGGTCATTTCTATGTGTAACAGTTATTTAAAAGATCAAACGAATTTTGAAGAGGTGGTGATGGAGATGGTTAGGAGAACTTAACACCACCGGTGTCATTCACTCAGTCAAGTTGCAGAACTGCTTCCCTACCTACTCCACGCAGGAATGTCAATTTGTCAACCATAGCTGGCGAAAGTCGGTTCCTTTGGTAAATTTTATTAATTAGTATGAATAAAGTAGGTACCTTGGTAATTTCGAGACTATCCATTTGAGTATTTTTTTCAGTCGGGAAAAATACTCGATACCTACACTAGTATCGAAGCAAAATATTCGATACCAAATGTACTTGGTATTGAAAGAAGATATCGATACCATACTCATATCGATAGGTATCGCCCATCACTACGTAGATAACACTTCCATGCTTGGGTATTACCCATGGGTACTGTGCTCCATTACCCACATTACGCTTGTGCACAAAGCAAAAATAAACGTCTTTACTTATTATTGTGGATTTCTGATTGAAATTATAGATATTCACAAAAAATAGACACCCGGTTGTCCTACCCCGTCTAGGTAGTGTACCCACTTCTCCATAAATTGTTTACCGAATTCTAATGATTGATGGCGATACCTCGTGGTTTTTGAAGTGGTATATCTTGAAAATGAGAATGTGCCTACCCAACACTCTTCACTATCCCCTCCAGTGACTAATTCAGGCGAGGGCGAATCCGCCTTACGAATTATCATAACATCGTGAACTAAAGAAATAACTTTGCCGATTTTGGAGTCGGAGCTCGGTTCAAAATTGATATAAGATATACGAAATCGATCCGCATAAATGATGGCAACTGTGATATAATCTAATGTAAAAGTCTTGCGAGTTATTCAGAAGTGTTGTGTTCCACGGACCTGCGTAGGACGTCCTCGTCTCGAGGATGGACCTCAACTTCTCCCGTACGCTACCAATCACAGGCAAACGATCGATTCGGAAGTCGGAGGAGGAAAAAATAAACGAGCCAAGACGTCGACAACGTATTTAAAATCGGTAGGCAACGGTTACGCAGCTGAATGAAAAATGAAATTAATTCGAACTTACGGGTGGCCCGGACGGAAAGAACTGACTTACCGGCGACTCGGGCTACCTACCGTGTTGGGCCAAGATGGATGGCCCACGTATTCGGCCGGGCCTGAATCGTAATTAATGAATTTGTTATAAATGACGTACCCTTTTGGCACGCGTCTTCTAAAATTGAATCCAGGTCGAAAAAAGGATCTCTCGGGTTTCTGGTCTGGCGGTGAGAGATTCTCGTCAACAGACAGGCCCATTAATGCGTTGAGTCCGCGAAGTCGTCTGACGAGTTGTCTTCATTTGACGCATCTGAGAGCCGGATATGGCACGGTGTTGTAGTCATGGGAGTGGCTTACCTGAAAAATAGAAAGGGGCAACTGCAGAAAAAAAGAAAAAATTATATAAAAAACGCTGCTAAGTAGATCAGTGACATGGCACATGGGTACATTAGGTATTTTTCCGGGTATAATAGATCATAAAGTTCAAATAATAGGAGTAGGAATATCATACGTAATGTAGGAGTCCGGGAGCCAAATTTGTATGTAAATAAAAAAATTTCATCGGAATAAGGCAATCGCAAATTCGATCGATAAGTACTACACAACCCGCCTTACACCCCCGTAATGTCTTTCTGTCTACCCGATGAGTCTGGCAATTACACACTGTCTAAAAGCCAAATTCGTAGTTTTGCTGTTCCGTGGCAAAAAGCGAACCCACTCGAGCGGGTAGTCCGTAACAAGGGTTTTGCAGGGAATGCACCAAACAGAAATTTAACGCCCGACATTTTTGTCCCTATCAAGTTTTTGCCTAAAAGCCTTACTTCGGCTTTAAACTCAAGAAAACTGAATTCATGAAAAAAAACTCGAAGTAAAATCCATAATTTTTTTTTTTTAAATTTTCCCATTCTCATTTTTCATTTGAAGTAGGGTTTTGGCATTTTTCTCAGTCCTGGAGAGGCTTAGAAAAATTTTAATTTTTTCCGTCATGTACCTACCAAAAACCTACCCAAAAAATTTTTTTTTGAATTTTGAAATTCTTTTTTAAAGGATCAAAAAAATATTTTTTTCACATGTCAAAAATAAGTTGTAAAACCAGTTTTCGAATTTTGACTTACAGGGAGTGAATACGGTGTAGAAACCTTCAAGGAATCCATCAAGCTCAATAAATGCAAAATCGGTTCAGTAGAACTCCCTCAAATCGGCAAAAACGTGAAAAGGAGAAATCGCTTAAGAGAAATTCGAGCCAAACCGATAAAAAAAATTTCAGAATTTTTCGAAAAAACTCCTTCCTCATGGTAATTTAAGCGAAAAACACGGAAAAAATACTCAAAAAATTCTAAACCCACGACATCACCCTCAAAATCGAGTGTTTGCGTTTTTTCAAAAATATACCCTATTTATGCCAAATTGAACCTCTTTACATTTTCCGATCGGATTACCGGGACAATACGCATCAAGTTAGAGCAAACCACAGCTTTCAAGACTAGTTTCGTCAAAATCGGATCAGTGGTTGAATACGAAGTGGCTGGACGGAATTTTTGACCGAAATTTCGTCCAGCCACTTCGTACCGAACCGCTGATCCGATTTTGGCGCGGTTGGTCCTAAAAGTTGTGGTTTGCTCCAACCGATATACCGATGAACCGTGACATTATTCATGGCGAGATCCGAATCATATTTCCAACCAAGTCTCGAATACGGGAGTGAAAAATTGTACTTTTCAAGCCCTTTAGGCCAGGGGAGTGGTCGTGTCAGAACTTGACCACTCCATTAGTCCTTCGGATGATATCTACATAAAGAGCAAGGCGGGTTTCGAAAATTCGACCCCTTCCAGTACCTAACTCGGACCTATCCGCCCTCGTAGGTCCTGTCGACAAATCAATTCTCCCAGAACTGCCCACGCCGTTGGCCCCGACGATATCGGGCCGACTTTTCGGGCTATACCATATTCATTATTCACTTGTAACACCTGTAAATTTTATGCCTCGTCGCAGAAATAAAATAATGGGAAATGTTTTCCGCCTCCATTCCTCGCCGAGATAATGGCAACGGGCGAGCTGAGAGAGAATTTTAAAACGATTCGACTCAAGAATCCATTTGGTTGTTTGGTGGGGCGAATATTTAATTCGAATGCAAAAGGTTCGGTTTGGGGCAAAAAACGCCTGAATCTGAATTGAGCTTGACCGTGATACACCTGGGAAAAAATGGTGTAGATGTACCAACAGTTGAATAATTAGATAGATACTTTACCTTGCCTTCATATTTTGGAACGTAAAAGCGTGAAACATTTTTATTATATTTTGTCTGGTTTTATGGATGTTCAGGTCAAAAATATCGGAAAACTTACTATGAAAATTTTAAAATTCGCCCAAAATAAAAATACGCAAAATTATCGGAGTATAAATATTATCCACATATTCTGCAAGGTAAAACAATAGTTTTTAGGCCAAGAATGCTAAAATCGGTTCATTTTTGTGGCCGAAAAAAAATAAATAGAAAACACTAAAAAGTCCTGTGAGGCATTCAAGTTCCATTTGAACATTCCAATACTTCCATTTACTCTGTAAATATGGAAGTAAAAAGAGTAAGTACATAAAAAGTGAATAACGGAGAAAAATAAAAAAGCAATCACGGGTTACATAACTCACGTTACTTCCATATTGTGATACCTGAATTTTTTAAACAATTTGATTATATTTTGACTACTTCAGAAGCTGTGAATACCAATAAACTCACTATCCAAATTTTAAAACTCCGTCTAAAATCGAAACACGTCAAGTTACTGGAAAATACAAATTATCCTCGAATTCTGCATGGTAAAAGAAAGATTATAATGTCAAGAACCAGAAAAAGAGAAATTTTGAAAATAATTTGAGAATTGTCGCAAAAGCTCCTTATTTTTTGGATGTTTTTCAAAAAGCTTTCGTCAAAACCCCTACATTTATGCCTAAGATTTATTGTTATAAATATATGCTATTTAAATACCAGCTATTTACTGTTAAAAAATCGAAGCAAGGAAGAAATTAGGATCAAGGGAGAAGCTATAGCCGTATGCAGAAGAAAAATATTCGTTCTGAAGGTCGCCCGAATCCACTCGGAAAGAATCGAACCTCGCATCTTCTTCCCCTCCGTGGCGCCGCTACTTTCTGCCGGATCCTGACCTCTGCCCTCTCCCGGGGTCCGACAATCTTGAAATGTCATTCAGGTTCCGGGAAAAAAGCCTCGAAAAGTAGGTTGGGGGAAAAGTGTAAGCCGAGAAATCAGAATGAGGTGATAAGAAGACAATGGGAAGTTAGCAGCGAGAGCCCGGAGTCGGGACAGTCCGGTAGCGACTTAACAGTCATTCTCGGCAGGCAATTTGTTTGGGAAAGAAAGGAGACCTCTGGGATTCGAAACGACTTGGGAGGAAAGAAGACCGAGAATTTTCGGTCGGATGCCCCGATCTTTTCAGGCGACTCCTTGAAAACGAATGGGATTCCGAAGTTTCGGTAGCCCGATGGCATTCCGGCCGAAGTCCTGTCGATAAGCCCCAACTTACCTGGACCCGTGTCCACATAAAGAATTATCGCCTCCCTATTTACGGAATGAAATTGCCGATAAAGTGAATACCCGATCGCGAGCGAAGGAGAAATTTTTCGGAGACCACGATTTAAAATTTGAAGCAATACAAAAATTCTTCTCTTGAGGAGTCCGTTTTTCCAGCTCAAGAATTTACCTGCGCATAGCGGACGGATTTTCTCTTCGCCTTACTGCCATAGTTTCTGAATGCGATAGGAAAGCAAGGAGATGTAAATCTAGTCGATAATTTACGGTTGAAATTTTCAACATCCCGAAGCCTCGAAGCGCCCACGCTTCCACCTAGAAGCGACCTCTCGAGATAAGGCGGGGAACCTCGGAAAACAATAAAGAAGCGCCCCGACCAAGATAACGGCGAGGATTTGCTAATAACGAGTGAATCGCAAAACAATAAATAACAGGTTATGGGCCCAGCCAACGGATCTGGGCCCTTCGGGGATTCACGGCTCTGCGTCAGTGCCAGATTTGACCAACCTGAATTTGCGACATTCCACCGGACGTAATGGCGTCTCTGGAGGCGATAAACTTCTAAATTGATATACTGCCCGAATGATAGGTCGGTTGTGTTACGCCGTGATCTATGGACGCCTGATCCCCCGAGGACAATCGGCTCGTAGAACGGCCCTTGGAGGCTTATCAGTGTTGTCAACCTCCTTTATTGCCGAACGACTCGCAGATGGAACACTTATTCCGTATTAATGTTAACTAGTTCAATCTGGATGAAAATACTATTTTGTTCCATTATTTTGAACAAGAAAAGCCCACGATTACTCTGCTTTCATAAAACGGTGTTTTCATACCACAAAAATATACCGATTTGAGCGTTCTTGGTCTTAAAATCTGTGTTTTACCTTGCGAAATATGTGAATATTTCTTATACTCCGATAGCTTGGCGTGTTTTTATTTTAGGCAAATTTTAAAATTTGCGTAGTGAGTTTTTCGATATTTTTGACCTAAACACCCTCAAAAGCAGTCAAACATAATCAAATTGTGTAAACAATGTACGTATCAAAATACGGAAGTATTTTGCGTTATCTACGCACCACTGGTTTTGTATATTGGGCTTAACGTCCGTTTAAAATGAAATAAATAAAATAAATAAAGCAAAGTTCGGATTGAGGAGAAAAAATTGTTCTGGGTTAATTTCAAGACAAATTGCTTCAACTCTAAAAGGTCTTCTTTAGCCCTTGCCAAATTTGTCTTGAACAAAGTTTAATGCTAAATCCAGAAAATTTCTGGATTCTTTCAATTTTTGAAAATATTTAATGTTTTCTCAAAAATCGGAAGAAAATAGTCGGATTTATTCCAATCCGCAATAAAAAAACAACTTTCGAGTCTGAAAGAAAATACCAATTCCAAAATCGTCGTGAATCCTACCGAGCGGATGAGGCGGGCGGGCGAAATCGGGCGGAGAATCAGAAAAATGTAAAGAGCCAATGATCCCGAACGGTAAAGTTAAATGCTGACCACGGTCACGACGTCGATTTTCATTAGGCGACCAAGCCCAACGGGCGTCTTTCAACGAGAACCTTGCGTGAGAAACGCCGAAAAATCGTGGCCGAGATCCCCTTCCTGGTTGTAGGTATATAACAGGTATATATCGGCACCGGCCGGTGTATCTTTCAACGGCAACTTTCTATTAACCCATTTAGAGCGGGCGCACGACGTTTAAACGTTTTCTACTCATTTCCGACTTTTTCTCCTTTTCGCGCCCACAGCGCGATGACACTGATTATTTCTCATCGGGCCGCCCGATTTTTCATCCCGCCCGGCGTCACGCTACATCCGGCAAGGATTGATGAAAACTGCGAACTTACTTCCGTATTTACGCCCGTGAATTTACTCCCGTAAATCGACTGCCATATTAGGTAGTTTTTGGTAATTTAGTGTTTTTGCCTTTTCTTAGTACAAAATTAGTGACTGAAACTGAAATGTTTGTCTCGGCAAGACCTCACACCCTGTTTAACCGGAATTCGAATAACGCACAGTACTTCCGATATATTTGCATTTTTAGTGTTTTCTATTTTATTTTTTTCCGGCCACAAAAATGAACCGATTTGAGCGTTCTTGGTCTTAAAATCTTTGTTTTACCTTGCAGAATATGTGGATATTTTTTACATTCCGAAAATATGGCGTTTTTTTCATTTTGGGCGAATTTGAATTTTTGAATTTTGAAATTTGAATAGTGAATTTTTTATATTTTTGACCTAAACACCCTCAAAAGCAGTCAAAATATGATCGAATCGTGACACAATTTTACGTTTCGAAATATGGAAGTGGTGTATTGTATACAATAAGAATAATATTATTACAATAATTAAAATAATAATATTATTATATTGTTAAGAAAATACGATTTTGTCGAGATCCAAAATCAAACTGAACTTTTTATTATTTACAATCCAATCTCAACTCCTGGGTTCAACTCCTGGGAAATCGATCACCCTAACACTTCTCCCTTCCTTCTTCGACAGGCAGTAGGCGATCTACATGGACGTTGAAACAACGTCCCGACGGCAGCTTTATTTTGTAGACTACGTCTGACAATTTACGCATGATTGTGCACGGTCCTGTCCAACATGATTGAAGTTTTGGTGTGAGCCCCACTCTTCTTCTTGGATAAAAACACCAGACCTTCTGGCCTTCCGAGAAAATCTGTGGTTGCCCTCGAGTCACGTAGCGCCGCTTGACTTCCCCAGCCGCTTTCAACAATCGATCGCGCGCTGCTTCGTGGATTGTAGTGAGTCGCTCCCGCAGTTGCTTGGCGTAGTCGGTCTCCTTGCGTTCTTGGGGTAGGCTGCCACACAGAAGATTGACTGGTAACCTCATTTCTCTGCCGTATTGCAGCATTGACGGAGAAAACCCAGTTGAAGCATGCTCTGTTGCTCGATAAGCCAGAAGGGCCAAGGGTACTTGTCTATCCCAGTCTTCTTGATGCTGGCCTACTATCTTCGAGAGCAGCTCCAATAACGTCCGGTTAAAGCGTTCCACCATCCCATTGCTCTGCGGATGAAGAGAGGTGGTCCGTGTACGCTTGATCCCCAACACTTGCAGAGCATGTTGGAAAACAGCCGATTCAAATTCCGGTCCTTGGTCCGTATGTATCTCCAGAGGGATGCCAAGGCGAGAGACAACATGCTCCACCAGACCTTCAGCGACCGTTTCAGCTGTCCTATCTGGCACTGGGAAGGCTTCAGGCCATTTTGTGAAATAGTCCATAGTCACCACAATAAAACGATTGCCACGCTCTGTTTTTGGGAAGTGGGATAAAACAAGCGAGTGTGACGGATTAAGCCTGCATACCATTGCGCATCGTTGTTGAGTATATTTAGGAGGCGATTTTCCAGCAGTGGCCACAGGACGCCTCTTCGCCATGGCCACTATTCGTTTCCCGCCTTCTTCGTAGGACAGTCTCGAAGCCCATGACCCGGTTGGTCACACCTCCAGCATATCAGAACCTTTGTGGGGCATTCTCGCATGGTGTGGCCCTGACCATCACACCGCCAACAAGTCGCGGGCGAATCCCTCACAACACAGAGAGGTCGAGCAGGGTACGCAGGCTGAGTAGCCGGGTAAACAGGGCGACGGTTTGAGAGAGATGCTTTTGCACGTAAAACAGCCGATTCTGACTGCAAGGCAGAGCTGATCGCCGCCTCCAATGTCTTGGGAGCAGACAGCATGACTAATTCACGAACGCGCTCATTTAACAAATTCTCGGAGAACTGACTTACGGCCAGTATCTCTACGCATTCTTTAGAAGCACCTGGCAATGCTTTTCGTGACAACTTCCTGATCTCCTGACCAAACACCGCAATATCTTCTTCCGGGTGCTGTCTTCGAGATTTAAGGCGGTCCATGTACATCTGTGCTCGACTACCGTCCCCAAACTGGATCGAGAGTACGTCGGACAGACGATTGAAGTCTTTCTTCTCCACCTTTCCAAGCTCAGATAACACGGACAAGGTGGGGCCTGTCAGAGACGACGCAAGTGCAAGACCCATTTCTCTGGCGTCCCAGGCGTTAGACTCAGCAACGACCTCGAAATGTTCCCGGTAATCCTCCCAGGCAATCGAGCCGTCGTAGGGTAAGGGTTTGAATTGACTTCGAGCGTGAACAAGAGGCTTGGGTTGAGGCTGCACGACAGGGTCTGCCGGAAACGGAGTGAAATTTCGCTGTAACCGGAATTCGTCTCGAATATCTTCATAACATTCCCGGATTCTACCTTGTACCTCAGTAAACAAGGAGGTCCTGAAGTCAGCAAGGAGGTTCGTCACGATTTGTTCTAAAGCCGCGGGAGGGGGAGCCACCTGCGGAGTGGGCGATTGACCAACATCCTCAACGACTTCTTCTGCTCCATCGTCGCGGCGAAAGGAGGTCCGCAAATCAGGCGTAGAACCTCCGAAAACACGTCCACTTCGTAAAGTTCTAGGTGGCGGGCGACTCATGATAACTTCTGACACCAAAATGTTAAGAAAATACGATTTTGTCGAGATCCAAAATCAAACTGAACTTTTTATTATTTACAATCCAATCTCAACTCCTGGGTTCAACTCCTGGGAAATCGATCACCCTAACAATATTATTATCCACTTCTTTGGCCTACAAAAAATCGTTTATGTCAAAATGGACGATAGATGAGCAATTTTTTAGGTGCCCTATCGTTCTAGAAGTATCTCAACAATCCCTGCTGAAGAGATCGAAAGTTAGAAGCAGTTTTCAAGATAAATCTCATTCAAGATATCAGGTTAGAACATGATAGGAACTCGAGGGGCTATGGGAATTCGTTTTTTCGAGATAGCCGCATGAAACGATCAAGTGTACGTAATAGCGAAACGGCCTTAACCGTTCCGACTTTCCCCGTGTATAAACCCATTTTCATACATATCGTTAATATAGATTGAGCAGGTTCGAACAGTTGATAGCAGCGTGCAATCAATACCAATTCCATCAGGACCTGCTCGACCTCGAAATTCAAAGGTTGCTCTAAACTCGGTTTAACCTAATAAGGCGGCGATTACCGGGTAAAATACATAACCGAGGCTATCCGGATCAGAGGTTAACTCGTGACGTCACCGGTTCGATAAATAACCTGCCACATTTTAAAGTTAACTACCTGTTTTCATATTGTGCGGTTGTTTACTCGAGGAAATTGCGAGAAAGGCGCTCCCATTTTTTCGGGCGGTTCCCTCAGTCCGACGAGGCCTTCAAAAATTGATTTTGGTGTAATGAAGCGGTGGTGATATTCTGGTTGAAGCGGATTATTTACTTGAAAATTATTAAATTAAAATAAATAAGTTTTAAAATACATTGAAATTTTTCGCTAATCTCACTTTTCATGAGAGCCTGCATTTAATGTTTGGACATTTTTCTACCTGGTGAAGAATTTTATGTTTTTTTCACAACCCCAGTGAGAAAAACGCCTTGAATCGAAGCCCCCCGAAGTAAACTTCGAAGGTATAGATGAGCATCAAGTGTGAAAGAATGTCCTTTTTAAAAAAGTCCATCCCTCAAGGTTAAGGGGAAGATTTCGGAAATTCCTTCGCTTCAACTCACATCACAATACATGACGTACTCCGTGTTCTAATAGGATGAACGAAAAGGGATGAAAAAAATGGTAAAAATAAACCGTTCTCGGGTTTTGGGCGCCTTTTGTCTACTTTTGAATGGAAATTGGTGAAAGACTGGTGCACCTGAGACCCGTGGCCGAATTTCTTTTGTCGGCTTCGAAACAGGTCCTTTTTGGCCTAAAAGATTCCCGAGGACAAAGCACGGATAGTGCGAGGTGCATCTTTTCTACGCTCCTGGACGTGTCCAGACTTGCCGCATTCTTCGCTTAAAAGCGACCTCGACGCATAAACATTTCATAATGTAGGTGCCTATAAATCATAATAACGACATTCGATAATAATCGCAAATTCAATCATTATAGCGCACACCACTTCTGTGTTTATTTTTGACCATAATCTCTTATCACTTCTTGGTATATTATTTTTCAATTTCTTAAATAGGTATTCATATATTTGTTTTTTTTTTTACTTATCTATTATTTGCCCAATTGTTGAATTTTTTGCTATCTTTTGATTTACCTATCTGTTTTACTTCTTTTGTTAATTTAATTTGTTTTATTCATTTCAAATACATAATCTAACAATGCCCGGATACTTTCTGTATTGAGACGAAAGGAATGCGACTCCTCTGCTCCAACAATGCTCACGTTCGCACTCACAAATCACAATCGTCTCCTTTTATCGGGTGCACATTCGTTAACGAAACGTTTTATTCCGTTCCACGAACCCTCGTCATTACTACGGGGAGGACACGTAAATATTTGAGAACATTTGAACATATTTTGGCAATTTAGAAGGCTAGTTGGGTCAAAAATTTCACGAAACTCACCATGCAAATTTCGAAACTTACTCAAAATCAAAATACGACAAATTATTGGAATATAAAAATGTTCACGCATGTGTACAACATACTAAAACTGCTAATATATCGAAAGTACTAAGCGTAATTCACATTCTGGCTAAACAGAGCGATAGGTGTTACTGAGGCAAACATCCCAGTTCAAGAAATTTGAAAAAAAGGTTCAGAAACGAGGGAGCTATGGCCATTTTTGTAAATGACCATAGACGGTCACACTTGTTCAGGAAGAGATTCTTAATTTTCTCAGATTTCAGCATTCATTGTGAAAACACTTATAAGAACGACGTTCTCGACCCATCCGATTCGAAGTAAAAATCACTCAAGATTCAAGCAAAATCAGATCCGTTCGTCATATCTCTCGAATATGATTCATTCAACTGTGACCTCCTGAAGAGGCCGATGACGGCGAAAGCGCGAGATGTTCGAGATGTGTCTCCCCCAACCGGAAATTACTTTATTTATTTCTTTAAGAAACGTCAGTGGACTCTTTTTCTCAGAAGTTCGAGTTCACTCGTTCCTGCTGCAAACCCCTCAATTGTTTAAATTTTTTTGTAGGTAACTCTTTTTTGTTTATTTTTTCTATAATTTTCAGACGGCTTTCTCTCCCCATCCGACGGTGGACGAGTCGTGGACCTCTCATCCCCTTCAGCCTTCTAACAGGTGGAATAATTTAGAGGCGAACTCCGTTCGTCGGGAGCCTTCGCGCCGCGGATCGCCCACCAATCAGCGGCTCGTCTGACGGACGTGAAGCGTTCGGCCGTCCGTCTCCGCAGATTTTGTCCGTCTCATTACCGAGGCGAAATGCATTGACGGATCGAGATGGTCCATTGACACGTGAAAAAATGCCAGGATAACGCAATTTACGCGCAGATACCATCGAAAATATCGGTATTTTTGTCTGCAATGCAAAAAAAGAGTCTTGAAAAAATTATTTAAACGTTCTCGTTTGGCCTTTTTGTCACTGTTGGGCAGGGCGGAATTCCAAAAGCGGTCGGCGGGTTGAGCGGTAAATCTCGGCGGATTCCATTAGCTCGGGACAGGGCCGCCGGGAATGCGCGGAGTGTGCGGCGCGGATGTCCCGATGTCGGGAGGTTCCATAAATCGGGAAAGGCGGAGGCGTGGACCGCCCTTCTAGGGCCGGCGCTCGAGCAATGCGCCGCCGTTCGCGCGCACCGGGCGGAGCCGTGAACGACTGCGCTACCGGGCGGCTTAAACGACAGGAAAATCGGTCCGGTGGTTAACACTGGATTGTTACTGCGCGCCTCTCCATCGAATCCGTAGTTTTTGTTTTACTCAAGTTTCAATAATTATTATCAAGTTTCTTTCACTTCAATTGCGTAGCACCTCCTGTCCAACACAAATTTCAATGCCACTCAGTTCTTCCTCACCAAGGGTCCTTCAAATTTTTTAAAAATCAAATATTAAAAATTCAAATTTTTTGCCTATTATTCCATCAAGAACTGCATAATGTGATTTTCGCACCAGGCGTTTATTCCAAGTTCGAACTGTACGTCAATTTTCGACTTTCCAGGGAATCTCATTTTGGCTTGGCAAATTCTCATTTCGACTGATTTAAGCTCTTCTCTTGAAGCATTAGGGTGCATAGCTTGCCCGGGTCTTATTAGTCCGCCGTTCGCATAAATAAGACGGGAGAAATTTTCCAGTCGATTCGAGCATTCAAATTTGGCCTCCACTTCTGGCCGGTAGGTCAACTTCCGTTGATTTACAGGTCCACCCGCTATCTCCAGTTATTGGTTATTGTTACCCGGGGCTCCAATCCGTAGACCAACTATTATTTATTTCCTGCCTATGCCCGTCGCTGTATATCTTTTCAGTCTCATGCAGAGGGACTTGTTTATTCTCCATGTTCACCTGTTTTCTTTTCCCGTTCCGTATAAAAACACCTTTGGCGATTCGTTGGTGAAAGTGTCCGATTGAAGTATGGCCAGAAAGTCGATACCAAATCATTTCGTTTTCGCGTTTATTTACACTCCGAGCCCGGAAATATCCATCTTGGACTTTCTTCTTGATTTTTGTCCAATTTGGGCTTCAGATTGATGTTATTCGTCCCCCAGCTATCTACAGTCAGAGAATAACAATCGTGTCATCCACTAAACTAACGCTAGTATACTCCTATATAATGCATTGACAAATTTAGGAAGCTAGGTTTAGAGCCATGGGTAAGTCACTATTTTTTGGAACGTCACTTAATTAAAAAAAAAAATCAAATAGAAAAAGGTTGCTGGGGAGCAAACGACGTCAGTCACGAAAATTTTTAACTGAGAAAAACCATTTTGAAGTTTGAATTCCAAGCGTTTTTCCTATTAGAACGAATCTTTGAGTGCTTTTAAAAAATAGTGAAATATAGATAGAAAATAGTGAAATATAGAAAATAATTAAATGAAAAAATTTAATGAGCTGCTAACGTTTTTAACCGGTCTTGAGCCCTTGGAATATAGTCCATAAGATAGCAGCACAAACACCGACAAATGAATTTTTGAACCGCAGTATTAGTACTACTAATTTAGTAGGAGTATTTAATATTATACATGGTTAATTTCAGTAAATAGAAGACGCAGTAGTTACGTACTTCAACTCCTATGTAAAAAAAATTCACATACCAAGAAAGAATTTCGAGAAAAATGTTCACTTCAACGATTCATTTTCTTGGCTACCTGGTCCTAGTCAATAGAGGTTTTGACATCTTCCGCTATATGTCACATTCATTTAGTGTCAGGAAACATTTGGAAAAAATTGCTACACAAACAATGAGATTGAGAAACGCCATTTATACAAGTTTTCATTCACAATGTCTGGTAGGAGTTTTTTTTCATTCAAAAATCGGTCGACGTTCCGCTCTGAAAGTGGCAAAACAAACACTCGATCAATCGTCGATCCTCGTCCGAATGTTCGCATCATCCGATCCCTGGAATGACAATCGGCAACAATGGTAACCAGGGTAACAGGGGCGTTACCTCAGCATAGCCTCGGTCAGTGGGGAAAAAGAAGATCCCGTCGGGACATTCCCATGTATCCCAGTTCGCTCGGCAGGAATCCCGCATTGTCTGCCTTGGGTGCTCTATGTCGTGTTCGAAGGTAAACAAAAACCTTTTTCGAGGCCGCAGTCCGACGGGGAAAAAATTCCAAGGGAAACAGGTGAGATGCTACCTGAGACTCAGTTCCAAGGGGCACCTGTGTTCTGGATGGCACTCGATTCACCCGTAATTATGATAAGTGCTTCCGTTTTCCTGAACGGTATGCCTGGCAGCGTCCTGGTGAATCGGCCCTTGTTTACTCTACATATCCGTTCTGGCTGCTCTATTTGTATTCAAATTTATGGTAAAATTAAGCCGATCCCAGCAAAATCGTGTGAAGGGTAGGTACCTTTTATTTGAACGTACCTATTTATTCCAAGATTAGAGATCCGAATACAGGTAATTTTCAAATTCTTGGACTTATTACGTTTTATTTAATTTTATTAATAGTTCAATTTATTTTAATTTTCTTTTTCTTTTATATTTTACTATTTTATGCTTTTTTAGATGCATTAATTATAAAAATCAAATTAATGAATTTTAATTTCTTTAAAAATATCATTGGTAACGTAGGAGGTACTGTAGGAGGTGTAGAAGGCACTCCTTATTTAAAATAGTTTTTATTTTTTTCATCATATTTATTTTGGAATTATTTAGTACTTAGGACCCCGTTTGCGTAGAAGAAGACAAATCAGAAACCCAAAAAACCTGTTTACAGTTACAAGCCTAACCTGTACTAAAATACGGAAGAGCTGACTAGGGCATAATCCATGGTCTACAGCGTAGTTATAGTTAATTACCTTTTTTGCGATCCTAGTAAAAGTCTTCAGTGCTCTGCTCGATCACTGATCAACAATCCGGAGCTAATTCTATTTACGTTTTTTGTCTTGCTCACTGCCAGTGCACTGGAAACGCAGTTTCAACCATTCGATTTCCATCACAAAAACTCATCTTCAATGGTCGATATAATAAGCGGTTCAGAGAAATGGGAGCCCCCTCTGCTGATTTGAATCGGCCAGGGCAAAAGCTTGCGGTGTAAACCTGTTACCTATAATTGCTGACGGACACCGACCTACCTGCGCCGGCCATCATCTTTTCTTCAGCATCCGACCGACTCCCACATGAATACCTCACAATACCTCCGCAGCACTCACTTTGCTCGCCTGCCTCGGGTATAGAATTACTGTGGGAATCTTTCCCTTTGGTCTTGAAATTAGGTTACTCCTCCCACCGCGGTTGGGTGCACTTTTTTTTCCTTCGAAAACCGTCCAGGAGGCTCGTTGGATTAATGAAGGCGCAGGATGCTCTCGACTAAATAGGGCAACCTGTGCAAGAAATGATGCAAGCACTCTACATCTTCTTTGGCCATTGCTCTATAGTCCTGCCTCAACAGGTACTTGTTAAACCCCATAAGAAACGGATCGTCGGACTTGAAAAACTGTAATCCCGGGTTTCCTGAGAGTGGTGGACAGTGATTGAGTGGTTTTCGAGGGAAAGGAGAGGAAACGAGGACGATCGTAATGTGTCGGCTCGGATAGTAAATTGTTAACTTCTTTCTGCCGAGAACGGCGAATGTTTCATCGTTGTCGGTTCTGGGATGTTTTTAAGCGTTTCGACCTCGGACCATTGGCTCTTTTATCGCGGATTTACAGCGTGATACGATAATTCAATTCGAACGAGCGTAATCAATGCCGGTTTAACGAAAATAGGTAATTCTAATCGACTCATTTGAAATCTGACACAATTTCAGAAAAAAAATTGTGACTGCCTGCTTGGAAAGTCAATATTGAGGCAATTTCAGGCAAAAGAGGCTTTCCACTAGACCAATTTTATTTGAACTCATTCTAACCAATTATCACTTGATTTATTTTCGAATAAGTAGGTGCCTAGTTTATCCTCCCAGAGCCTCGATTTCAAATTGGGTTTTCCGCGATCACAATGCTTAAGGCTACTATATATTGATATATCAATAGTCGGTTAGGTATCCGAAAATCATTGACGCCTCTAATTGCTTAATTTCTTGGAAGCAAAGCCTAGAACATCCAACCCATGACTTTCGGATCGACTACGGATAAAGTGGCCTATAGATAATACCACAATACACAGGATAAATTAGTTTTTTATAACCAAAATTGTTGGCAAAGAAAAAAGCGCCCAGGGCATTGCGTTGACTCCTGTGGATGTTATCAAAAGGTACTGACTTCAGGAAAAATTTTGGTTGCCAAGAATTCAACCATGCTGCATGACTTGAGCTGGAGAGAACCCCATGCATAAACACAATGTATGTATTTTTCGAAAACTCGTTCTAGTGGATGCCTTTGGAAATCGTGACGACCAAATAGCGAACTATGTCAAAATGCAAATTCAGCTTCCGAGAAAAAGTTGAAAGCTCAGCGCCGAGACCGTGCTAGGCTCAGGCACGCATAATTATTACCCCATGCTTCGAATAATAATGAAGATACAAATATGTTGTGGTAGGTACATCTTGTCGGCGTTCGAATTCATTAAGGGCGCGCTCCAATAATTCGCACTCCTAACGGTAGGTCTAATGGCTAAAGGGACAAGGACCTTGGCCAAGGTTGAGAGCATGCCGTGAGGTGTTACTTAGAAATAGGTGTTCGCTAAAGGCCGTAGTTCGTAGACCTCAGGCTCACAATATCCGTTCAAGAGAGACTTCTGTATTCTAGGTCTAGATTATCCTCAATTGCTTGGAGAGCGTGGCGCTGTGTGGAGTATCGCCATGAAGAGCAATACTTTATGTCTGAACTCATTAACTTCCCTGCACTGAGAGGAAGTTCCCAAGCAAATTTCTTCTGTCTCATTTAAAAAGCAGATGGAGCCCTACTACAAAGAAACCGATGGAGCCTTCTTGCCAAGAAAGTCATCTCGCTATGAAAGCCTTGCTGCCACGAAAGCGTTGCCGTCACTGCAGACCTGCCACCAGAAGATCCTTGTTACCAAAAAACGTCCATCGTTAAAGGAAGCCTTGACGTCACACAGCCAAGAAACATCTTTGACCAGCGAAACTCTCCCCACCACAGAGTAATTCTATCTGCCATGAAAGCCTTCCCATGTGAGTCTTGTCCCCAAGAAAACCCTGACGTAAATAAAAAGGAATCTGCCTACGCATAGCTTTGTTATCAAGACACATCTGCCGGTTGGAATGGCCATTGCCATTGGGGATTGGGCATTGGGAGGGCATTGCCACCTTATAAAAGTTGTGCAACTAACGATCCGTTGCCACTCTGCTTTTGCCGAAAGAGCCTCCAAGAAGCTTGCTGCCAAGAAAGCGTTACCGCCAAGCAGATCTGCAAACAAAAACGCTTTGCTGCCTAGAACAATTACGTCACCAAGAAAACCCTGCCGCCGATAGTGCCTTGCGATCAAGGAGTTTCTATCTCTCTCTCTCTCTCTAGTTATTGAGTAGGTATGCTTACTTTAGTACCAACCACTACACAGTCATCAATGTTTACGCCTATTTAGCTCAGTTAACCTAAGCTAGTTTAGTGAGAGCATAATTCACCGGGCGGCTTAATTTGTTTTTCACACGGAAGTGACGCACTAGAACGTTTTGTTTTTAATTGCTCTTGTACAAACTACCGGCACACGTTCCTTTAATGGGTTAATGTGGAATATGTACTTCGGGCAAACGGGATCCTCTGGCCCTACACCCACGAAGAGAATGGTGGATAGTACCGAAAATGTGTATTAGGATAACTATCCTGAATAGTGCATTCTATTGAAGGCCCATTTTTTACAGGATAAGTCAACGTTTGAAGAAGGTAGATACTTTTCAAACTCGAAGTCGAACTAACAATGGAACAAAAACACAAACTCATAAACGAAATCAAAGTCAAACTCACAGTGGAACAGAAACTCAAACTCATAGTTGAAATCGAAGTCAAACTGACAATGAAACCAAAAGTCAAACTCATAATCGAAATCGAAGTCAAACTCACAATGAAACAGAAACTCAAACTCATAGTTGAAATTGACGTCAAACTCACAATGAAACAGAAACTCAAACTCATAGTTGAAATTGACGTCAAACTCACAATGAAACAGAAACTCAAACTGATAGTTGAAATCGAAGTCAAACTCACAATGAAACAGAAACTCGAACTCATAATCGAAATCGAAGTCAAACTAACAATGAAACCAAAAGTCATACTCATAATCGAAATCTAAGTCAAACTCACAATGGAACAGAAACTCAAACTCATAATCGAAATCGAAGTCAAACTCACAATGGAACGGAAACTCAAACTCATAGTTGAAATTGACGTCAAACTCACAATGAAACAGAAACTCGAACTCATAATCGAAATCGAAGTCAAACTAACAATGAAACCAAAAGTCATACTCATAATCGAAATCGAAGTCAAACTCACAATGGAACAGAAACTCAAACTCATAATCGAAATCGAAGTCAAACTCACAATGGAACAGAAACTCAAACTCATAGTTGAAATTGATGTCAAACTCACAATGAAACAGAAACACAAACTGATAGTTGAAATCGAAGTCAAACTAACAATGAAACCAAAAGTCAAACTCATAATCGAAATCGAAGTCAAACTAACAATGAAACCAAAAGTCAAACTCATAATCGAAATCGAAGTCAAACTGACAATGAAACCAAAAGTCAAACTCATAATCGAAATCGAAGTCAAACTCACAATGAAACAGAAACTCAAACTCATAATCGAAATCGAAGTCAAACTCACAATGGAACAGAAACTCAAACTCATAGTTGAAATTGACGTCAAACTCACAATGAAACAGAAACTCAAACTGATAGTTGAAATCGAAGTCAAAGTCACAATGAAACAGAAACTCGAACTCATAATCGAAATCCAAGTCAAACTAACAATGAAACCAAAAGTCAAACTCATAATCGAAATCGAAGTCAAACTCACAATGAAACAGAAACTCAAACTCATAGTTGAAATCGACGTCAAACTCACAATGAAACAGAAACTCGAACTCATAATCGAAATCGAAGTCAAACTGACAATGAAACCAAAAGTCAAACTTATAATCGAAATCGAAGTCAAACTCACAATGAAACAGGAACTCAAACTCATAATCGAAATCGAAGTCAAACTAACAATGAAACCAAAAGTCAAACTCATAATCGAAATCGAAGTCAAACTCACAATGAAACCAAAACTCAAACCCATACTCAAACTCGAAGTCAAACTGACAATGAAACCAAAAGTCAAACTCATACTCAAACTCGAAGTCAAACTGACAATGAAACCAAAAGTCAAACTCATAATCGAAATCGAAGTCAAACTCATAGTTGAAATCGACGTCAAAGTCACAATGAAACAGAAACTCAAACTCATAATCGAAATCGAAATCAAACTCACAATGAAACAGAAACTCTTACTCATAATCGAAATCGAAGTCAAACTCAAGTTTTATGAGATTATGAGTTTGACTTTTGGTTCCATTGTTAGTTGATTTCGAGTTTGAGTTTTTGTTTCATTGTGAGTTTGACTTCGATTTCAACTATAAGTTTGAGTTTCTGTTTCATTGTGAGTTTACTTCGATTTCGATTATGAGTTTGACTTTCGGTTTCACTGTCAGTTTGACGTCGACTTTGAGTATGGGTTTGAGTTTTTGTTTCATTGTGAGTTTGACTTCGATTTCGATTATGAGTTTGAGTTTCTGTTCCACTGTGAGTTTGACTTCGATTTCGATTATGAGTTTGACTTTTGGTTTCATTGTCAGTTTGACTTCGAGTTTGAGTTTCTGTTTCATTGTGAGTTTGACTTCGATTTCGATTATGATTTTGAGTTTCTGTTTCATTGTGAGTTTGACTTTGATTTCGATTATGAGTTTGACTTTTGGTTTCATTGTCAGTTTGAATTCGATTTCGATTATGAGTTTGACTTTTGATTTCATTGTCAGTTTGACTTCGATTTCAACTATGAGTTTGACTTTTGGTTTCATTGTCAGTTTGATTTCGAGTTTGACTATGGGCTTGAGTTTCTGTTTCATTGTGAGTTTGACTTCGATTTCGATTATGAGTTTGACTTTTGGTTTCATTGTCAGTTTGATTTCGAGTTTGACTATGGGCTTGAGTTTCTGTTTCATTGTGAGTTTGACTTCAAGTTTGACTGTGAGTTTGACTTCGATTTTGGGTTTGCGTTTGTGTCTTATTGTGAGTTCGATTTTGTTTTATTGTGACTTTAAGTTCGAGCTTGACTATGAGTTTGAGTTCCTGTTTCATTGTTAGTTTAACTTCGTGTTTGGTTACGGGTTTCTGTTCCATTGGGAGTTTGACTTCGATTTCGATTTTGAGTTCGAGTTTAAGTTTCATTGTGAGCTTGATTATGAGTTGGAGTTTCTGTTTCACTGTGAGTTTGACCTCGGGTTTGGCTATTAGTTTGAGTTGTCTAGTTTGACTTCGAGTTAATGTATGAGCTCGGGTTTCTGTTCCATTGTGAGTTCGACTCTTGAATGTTTGGTGATGTGTACAAGACAAGATTTGAGACCAGAATGAATTTTTATTGTTTTTAGAAACGGAAATTAATTTTGAGGTTGTTTTGGATCAATCTTTAAAACGTTGGAAATAAATTATTTTTAAATTAAACAAATAAATAAACAATACTGTAGACACTGCTACAAACACCCCCCTCCTCAGTAGTAGACCACGAAGTCCTTGTACTTGCTGGGGAAACGAACGACGCGCCCCGATCGCGTTCTTCTTTCTCTCGTCGGATCTGGTGGATCCACTCGAGGATGTCTGGATCTCGGAGGCGTAACGTCGGGCGTAGAGTCAGTTCGTGTGTCTTGTGTCATCGCTCGCGTGTCTGGTCGTTCATCAGAAGGTATCAGCGTCGGTTCTTGAGTCGAGTTTTCTCTGTTACTTGTATTGGTGTTGGTTGGAGTATGAGGAGCTGTTTCAGGAATAGCGGGTGTAGAATTGGGTCTGGGTGTGGCATTGGGATGTGGATGAGTTGTGTAGGAAAAATTTAGAGCTGTAGATGTCAACGGTCCTGAGTCATCGATGTTCTCCATAAAAGCTGGTTTTAGACGATCTATAGAGACAGAGAGATCTTTTCCTTTTACCGAAATGGTAAAAGTTTTCTCCTGACGTCTCTTGACTTCGTATGGTCCGTCGTACGGTGGCTGCAAAGAAGATCGTACCGAGTCGCGTCGAAGAAAAACATGGGAGCATGTCCTTAGTTCAGGGTGAACAAAAATAGCTGCGTGAGAGTGCCACTTCATTGACTGCGGACGCAACGAATCCATTGCTGTTCTCAATTGAACGACAAACTCGTGCGAAGGGTTACTAGCAATGTTATGACGGTCAAAAAAATCGTTGGGGAGTCGCAGCGTTGTTCCGTAGACAAGTTCGGCTGCTGAACATTTGAGATCTTCTTTCAACGAAGTTCGAATGCCTAACAGGACTATTGGCAAAACGTCAACCCATTTCTCAGTGCCATGACACCTTATTGCTGCTTTCAACTGTCTGTGGAACCTCTCTATGATACCATTAGCTTTTGGATTGTAAGCCGATGTGAGGTTGTGTGTGATCCCTAGAGTCTTGACGAGTTCCTTGAAGAGACTGCAGTCAAATTGTCGACCTCTGTCTGAAACGATCTTGTCTGGAACGCCGAATCGACTGATCCAATGTAAACAGAATGCGTTGGCGACGGTTTCAGCTCTAGCATCAGACAAGGGAATCACTTCTACCCATCTCGTAAAACGATCAATACAGGTTAAAGCGTATGTGTAACCTTGTGATGGTGTAAGTGGGCCTATCAAATCAATGTGAACTTGTGAAAATCTGTCTTCCGGAGGTCGAAATTCTCC
Source organism: Nesidiocoris tenuis (assembly GCA_036186465.1). NCBI lineage: Eukaryota > Metazoa > Arthropoda > Insecta > Hemiptera > Miridae > Nesidiocoris > Nesidiocoris tenuis. The sequence goes on along the minus strand of AP028909.1, from coordinate 32,232,073 downwards.
CAGCGGACTGTGTGTGTGTCGTTGAACTTTGTTTCGTTGACAGTCAGTGCAAGTTCTAACCCACTCAGCACAATCTTTTGCCATAGAGGGCCAGACAAAGCGTTGGCTTAAAAGCTTGTATGTGGCACGGTTTCCAGGATGCGCCAGATTGTGGATAGACCGAAATGCCTGTAACCTGAAACTATTAGGTACATATGGTCTGACGAATTTTGTCGATATGTCGCAATATACTGGCACGTTGGAATCGGCCACGAGACTCCTTTTCCAGGTCAAAGAAGAACCACTTAGTGAACTAGGGAGGTCTTCTTCTCTTTGTTCTGCAGCTAGTTTGGTGTAGTCGAGTGGAGTCGTGATCGATTCAATTCGAGAAAGATAATCTGCAACTACATTGTCTTTTCCAGAAATGTGTTGGATATCTGTTGTGAATTGTCCAATGTAATCTAATTGTCTAGCTTGTCGAGGTGAGGATTTGTCTGATTTCTGACGGAATGCGTAAGTGAGCGGTTTGTGATCGGTGTATAGAGTAAAAATACGTCCTTCGAGTAAATATCGGAACTGTTTTACACATGCGTAAGCTGCGAGTAACTCACGATCGTACGCACTGTATTTCCGTTCGTTTTCGCTCAACTTCCGTGAATAGAAACCAAGGGGTTGCCAAGATCCATTGACGAGCTGTTGTACACTTCCTCCGATTGCTGTGTCCGAGGCGTCGACCATAAGAGACCATGGGACTGTTGATTGAGGAAAAGCTAACATGACAGCTCGGTTTAGATGTTCTTTGCAACTCTCAAATGCTGCGATCTTCTCGGATGTCCACAAAATGTCAGAATTTTGTTTCGCACCTAAGCCTTTCAGACAATCGTTCAGAACTGCGAGGTGATCTGCTGCCTTTGGGACAAATCGTCTGTAAAAATTGAACATTCCTAAAAAACGACGAAGTTCTTTGGTGTTTTTAGGAAGCTCGAATTGGACCGTAGCCTCGATTTTTGACGAGATTGGCTTGACTCCTTCTCGACAAATTGTGTGTCCTAGGAATTCAATTTCAGTTTTTCCGAACTCACACTTGGCAGGATTTATGGTCACACCGTACTCCTTAAAGCGTTGGAAAAGTTCTCGAAGGTCGTTGAGATGTTCCTCCTCTGAAGTGCTAGCGATCAAACAATCGTCAATGTACGCCCTAACGTTTTTAAGGCCTCGAGTCACCTTGTTGACAAAACGTTGAAAAGTCTGCGCGGCGTTACATAAACCGAACGTCATTCTTGGAAATTCGAAAAGACCGAAAGGGGTAACGATTGCTGTCTTAGGAATGTCTTCTTCAGCCATAGGAATTTGATGGTAAGCCTTCAACAAATCTACCTTCGAAAAGACTACTTTACCGGCAAAATCCTGAGTCAGATCATGGATATTGGGTAAAGGATAACGATCGGGTTGCGTGACGGCGTTGAGAGCTCTATAATCTCCGCAGGGACGCCAGTCTCCTGTCTTTTTTGGAACCATGTGTAAGGGGCTGGACCATGGGCTTTTAGAAGGACGACAGATTCCTTGTTCAAGCATGTACTCAAATTCACGTTTGGCTATATCAAATTTTACTGGATCTAGACGTCTGAATTTAGCACATATGGGAGGACCTTGAGTAACGATATGATGGACAACATCATGTTTGGAGTCTTTGACTTCGAACGACGGTATAGTTACCTCTTTGAACTGTGACAGAAGTGTGTGGTATGTCGATGATCCGTTGACGGTTGTGACAGAGAAAACACTATCCCTAACAAGTTTTCCAGTAGATGTTAGAGATGTGACAGGGTCTCGTAGACAACGAAATTTTAAATCTACTAGCACGCCAAAATGACTGAGAAAATCAGCACCTATGATTGGCTTGGATACTGCAGCGATGATGAATGGCCATTGGAACGAACGTCGTAGTCCTAAATCGACAGATAAGAGCTTCATGCCGTACGTTGAGATAATCGACCCGTTAGCTGCAAATAATTGATATTTTGTCAAATTCGGAAGATCGCTTGCATCAGCTGGAACGACTGATACATCGGCACCAGTATCAATCAAAAATTTGTATTTGGTACTTAGGTCGTTGATGAACAGACGGCTTGTCGTGCGGCCACAATCGGTCGCCGTGTCACACGATTGGCCTATTAGTTTTCCTGTTTATTAACATTAGAAAAACGACATGGATGTTCACATTTACGAGCATCTTTACCGAATCGGAAATGGTATCGACATAGCCATGAACCATCGTCCACTTTTTGTCTAGCTGACCTAGATAGTCGTCGTGGTGATTTAGATCTTGTCCGAGATCGATCGCGTGGTCTAGGAAGTCTGCTACTATACCTAGATTCGAACTCATCGAAACGACGTGTTAAAGCCTCGATTCTGTCAGCTATATCAGCATTTGGTGACCTAGATCTGTTACTTATTGGTAATTCATTGTTGACTACGCATACCGAATTACGCGGGTCGCATACTTCAAGGATTTTGTCGGCTAGGATGGCAAGGGTAGCCAAATTAGGATCAGCGCTTACAGAAAGTATGCCTTGAACATTTGCTGGAAGTCGTTGAAGCCAAAGGGTTTTGAGAATTTCTTCGCTTACGCGGTTATTTGCTAATTCTCGCATTTCTCTGAGTAAATGGCTTGGTCTCTGGTCACCGAGTTTGGTCTCTTGAAGTAGCTTTTGGAGCTTCTTTTCTTCCGAGTCCGAGAAACATCCGATTAGACGAGTTTTGAGCGTGTCATATTTATTCAACGCAGGGGGATTAGTGATCAGATCTCCGACTTGTGCTAAGACCGAAGAGTCTATTGCGCCGATTACGCAATCAAAACGATCGCCATCGTCATTGATGCCTTTCATTCGGAACTGTGCTTCCACCTGCCCAAACCATATTGGAACATTGGCTTTCCAAAAAGGCGGAGGTATGAAGTTCACCGATTTGGATTGAACTGCAGCGGAAGTTGCCGTTGATTGGCCTTCTCCAGTATGGCTCATTTTCAAGTTTTTGTTCTTTAAAAATCACGTCGGACTGTCACCAATTTTTGGTGATGTGTACAAGACAAGATTTGAGACCAGAATGAATTTTTATTGTTTTTAGAAACGGAAATTAATTTTGAGGTTGTTTTGGATCAATTGTTTTTAAATTAAACAAATAAATAAACAATACTGTAGACACTGCTACAAATGTTCGATAATGAAAAATATATCTTGTTCGATGGTAGTGAAGGAATCCCAGAAAATTCTTGGGGGTTCTGGTCCCCTCCCTGGGTACGGGCCTGATGTGTCAACTAATATTTCTCCGGAGCGTACATCTCTTTGACGGTACACATACTCTTTTCATTACCTTCTAACAAAGCCTATAATGTGAGTATTCTTGAAAATTGAAAAACATGTTTGTGGTTTCCAATCTCAAGCAACTTCCTAATGAAAATTCCTCCGACCGTTTCAGGTTGTTTTTACGTGAGAACCTCCTGGCCCGTAAATATGAGCCTTTCTACAGCAGGAAGCTGCACGCTTGGAATTCATTGGCGTCCGTTTCGTGAGTCACTGCGAGATCGGATATCAATTTATAAATAACCGAAAAGCGCATTTGCACTCCAAAGTGGCCGTCGCTTGTTTATCTACCTGTTGCTAATTGCGGCCATTAAAAAAAGCGAATAAATCTCGGGAGAAAGGGGGTACCTATCCCGAGTTCGCCGAGCGGCTCACGAATTTAATCGAATATTATTGAAGGGGAGGGATTATTTCATTATGAAATTGCCGACCCGAAGATTCGTGCTGATTTGACCGTACGTTGCTAGGCAATTTGTTCCACGGTTAGTCTAGTACTCGCCATACTGAATGCAATCTATTCTCAAGTCTTCACCTACAACTAAGCCCCTGTCTTCACTCGGGCAAACGTGAGTTACCTCGAGTTACGTCTGCCGGTCGTGACTCGAGTGTTTGTCGGCAAAGTTCTCATACCGTCTCCTTCCTAATACGAGATATTTTATTAGCATCCTGGCCAAAGAGATGCGATTATCTTATCGAGATTCAGCCAGATTTTACGCGAGTTGGTATTAACATAATTGTGAATACTCTCCGTGATGTCTTCTGCATGAGTTATGTCACCTTCCGTTGTAAATGTACGCAGAGACTTTTTACAACTTTGAACTCTTATACCTGTTTTATATTAAAGAACATAATATGTTCTTTAATAAATTATTATTTTAGGCATATTATATTATATTATATTTTATCGTATCGTATCGTATCGTATCATATCATATCATAGGTACCATACCATATCATATCATATCATATCATATTATATTGCATTATGTATTATATCAGAACTTCACTTGAGAGCACTAGAGCGCACAAGTAGCGCACTACTTCACCCATGGCGCAGCGTCAGGGTCACAGCAATGACAGCCGCTTACCACAAGGAGTCTAATCGTTTACAATGCTACCCTAATAACAAACTCGTCCGGAGCGATTCACATTTTCCGATGAGTCATCCAAAATGGTTTAATGCTCGCCGGTTACAACCCCTAGCCGTTTCTATTTGTGGGATCAGCAGTAAAGTACCCAGTGGCGGGGGTGCGTGCTTCCGAACCTGATCATCTCACCTGGTCCTCCGCTATGGCGGCATATGGCCTGCGCCAGCTACGGTTAACAACATTTATCACGGCAAAGCTCGTGCCATCCTTGAGGCAGACGGGACAGATGAAACAAAAACTTATAGATGGCCAGGACGGGCGGTTGATTGGTTCTGGATATGCCAGACGTGGAAGTTTAGTGCACGGAATAGTCGGAAGGGGACTCGAATTGGCTGATTCATATTCCGCTCATCAGTAAAGTGGAAATTGAGAATCCGTCGATGGATTGATTGAATCGACTATCCGATACCAACAACCTGCCAACCAGCTGGTGTACATTAGCCAAACTCTCTCGTCATCCTGGACTGATAAAATAATTTTCGTGCCCCTTACCAGAACATAATGTGAATGAAAAATCCATCCATCTCCCCAATCAATAGATTCGATGCTGATTACTCAGTACAGGTAAAACTTGAAGTTGGCCAGGTTAATAGGAAGGTACTAGGGTTAATTTCCTCATTTGGATCTGATTTGACCGAGATGAGAGCTTCTTATGATAGATACTGGATACCTACCTTATAATTAATATTCTGCTTAAACTAATGTTCAACGAGAATTGTCTGCGCTTTGTTTCTATCCCATGAATACCCGAGTGTAAAATTGTGCACATTCTGGCTAACCGAGAAGGCGAAATTCATTTAGGTGTGGCCCCAGAAGTGCGGTGGGACCAGGACGCTCACCCATGTGAGCATCCTGAAGCTAAAACGGTTCCTTGGCTGCGATCACATGCGCATGGGCACAGGTTAATGATTACTTATCCCTCTAGAGCTAGCTCTACAAAGTTCCTATATCCTCATCCCATACCCGGCAGACATCTGCCTCGTCTTTGTCATACCTGAATGGAAAAAAAATTATATTCCTGACAATGTTGTAAAGCCATTCTGGTCATTTGACCCTACAACTGTCCGTCCCAATAGAGGGGGAAAGCATTCGCGAAAGAAACTAATGTATCACACAATACTTACATATTTTGGTCCATACATTTTTGGCAAAAAATTCATTATATTCTGACAACTTTGGGAGCTATATGAATCAAATTCTTCCAGAACCTCACTGCAAATTTTAAAACCCGCAGTTTTTTATTTTTTTCACCCTCGAATTTATCTTGCAGAATATGTGGGTACTTTTTTTCCGATAATATGGCGTATTTTTATTTTAGGCAAGTTTTAAAATTTGCATAGTGAGTTTTGAGATTCTTGACCTAAACACCCTCAAAAGCATTCAAAATATGATCAAATTGTGTCACACTTTTACGTTTCAAAATACGGAAGTATTGTGTTTTATCCACGCACCACTGGTTGTAGCTACATCTAGATGACCACTGAAGCTCCTTTCGGATTTTCAATATGAGGTCGACAATACTCAGTAAATATGGACGTGAAATCTATCGTTGAATCTCAAATTGGTAAGCTTCATTCAATTTTGCAAATTATCTCATGTGGTCAACACTTTCGTAATAATGAACTTGTTCGCTCCATAACATGGATTGCACCGAGAAACGTACCGTAAAATCCTTTGTGTGCTGAGTGACGCGATCCGTGGAAAGACAGTCAACGCTAATGATGCAATTGGAAAGCGGTTGGCAATCGAGAGTTTGCCCCCTGGGCGACGGACGGCTATGAGCTGTTAACAGCACGCGACACCAAATTACGTTATTAGAAAGGCCGTTCGCTCCTTTGAAACTGCAAGATGAACTCCAACCTTTGCTTTGGCGCGAAAGATACGAGAAAACTGACGGTAATCATGAAACGTGGAATTCGTCACGGAACGTGTCAGGTTGTTTATAGCGAGGAGAATCAGCCCGACAATGAGCCAGGGGCTCCTTTCCTGCACCTATGGGCTAAGGTGGGCGTCAGTTCTAGCAGCTCGGCCGAACATTTGAACAGCTAACACGACAGACGAGAGATGGGTTGTTAGCGCTCATTTTTCGCCTTCTACACCTTTACAATGTCGCGTGTGAATTACGACTAGTTAGCCAGGTTTTACGCTTGGCAATCATTCGACGCCCTGTGGGCATTACAAAACGCCAAATTGGTCTTAACGTCTGGGTAGGTATAATATGAGGAAAATCCCCTGTTGAATCGGGTACTGGATAATTATGCGAACATGTAAGATTTAACCATTTCAAGATTTCTCTGGATCGCGTGCACTGTTGAGCAGAAAAAGAGTCATTGAGACTCGTTAAATTCGTATATGGATATTCTGCATTTATCCTGAGCGCTGCAGTGAAGCTAACCGCTGGTGTAGGTACCTGTAGCGAAGAAGCTACATAGAATTTATTTCAATTCCGTAGTTGTAGTACCGCACAGCGGGGAGATGCCGGTGCCAATTATCTAATGGAAATTTCAGGCACAGGTCGAATTACTCGCTTACGTGTGCAGCAGATGTCAAGAAATGTTCTTGGCCCAGGTGGTATGATCTGTCATAGCGAAATATAACTAATCATATTAGTACTCCGTGACGTACTCCCGTAGCATCTGGCCAAGGGAGGCCCTCCACCTCAGCCGCCCACCGCCTCCCGGTCATATACCACACGGGCCACTAAATCAACCTGCTCCCCCCGGACTCACTTTATAGCCATGGCCTCCCGGTCGGGACAACCCTGGCGAAAAAGGGGAATCCAAAGAGCAGATAAAAGAGAGGAGGGAAAAAACGCTGTTTGTCGCAGGCCTCCAACTTGCCGGCGTTGTTCTTGATTTGAAATTTAAAATCTCTCCCTTTTATCTCCGGTGCGGGTCAACTGAGCGAATTTACATTTCGGTTGTCGGTGGTTGGCATAAATTCGTGATTCCCGGTATCGGATTGAAATTCGACCTGGAGGTACGCGCCTCGAACTGAGCCGACACATTTCGTAAAGAGCGATAGGGCATGCAGGAATTCGGAGGAATCCTGGGTGGGCGTACGGCACAACTTTCCCTACCGCTTGTCAGTTGATCGGGGTTGGGGTCGAACGGAAACAGACATTCGATCAACTGACAACCGTAAATTCGTGGTTCGATCCTTCAATTCACATTTCCCTAGTGCCGTTGGCATTTCATCAACAAGTGGCATGCAAATGTCGATATTCATCGAGGTGAAACACGATGAAAACAATAAGGGATTTTTTTGCAACACTTTCCGAATAATAATTGTATACATTCAAAAGTTATTGCAAACAAAGAAATCTCATATTGAAAATTGTTCAACATTGCCGCTATGTTCATATGAGATGATGCACTCGTGGAGTTTTCAGTAATTGCCCGTTTTATCTTTTTATCTCTTTTCACTGTTGTTCGCTCAATCATCTTTATCGCAGCCAGTCCTCCGCACCTCGCCATGAAAATGATTGCGCCGAAGACCTCGAAGATTGCATTACCATTCTACGTGCTCGAATTGAAGTCACCATATACAGGTGCGGTTACAATTAAACGTGAAAGCTGGCTAATTGGGTATCTATGTTCGTAGCGAGGTCCTTATCGGTCCTTAGCCCGGCTGATGATGCACCACAGGCCCTGATCCTAGGAATCCTATCGGAAATCGTGGCTTGAAAGTGGAAATCAACGGGGCTAATGCGACCTGTTCGTATTTGCCATTTTAGACTATCGACGATCCTTCGACTCGATTTCTCGGACTCGAGGGGGTTAAATCGGAGGCTCGGTATCCTTGGAACTTCGCGACCGTATTGTACGAAAACAATTATTTCGATCCAGGTAAAAATAATATGCTTTTGTTCATATCAAGGATGTGAATCCGGAGTGCAATGACCGCAATGGAATTTGGTTTGTTCCTCAAAAATTAGCTATCTTTATACTGAGTGCCAATTTCAGTCAAAACAGTGCCTGTAATCCAATATTCCTGAAATTTCAACATTACCGAGCTCTGTTATAACGAAAAGGGCAATAGATCCTGCATAGTCTCGAACAACTCGCCAAACCCTACAAAAAGAACATGGCAATGTTCATTTACGTATCAAAACATGGAACCAGCGCTCGTCATCTATTCTGATTTATTCGTGGCATGACACGTTCAATCATGAAATGCATCGCATCCTTGTAAGAACATGGTCCTCCCCGGGTCGACGGCCTCAACTAGTCGGACTGAATTTATTCGAGCATCGTGTTCGCCCGAGGAAACGCGAGAGAAGTTTTGTCATAAATCGGAGCACTTTCCTTAGCCGGGTGTCGTGATCGCGAAACTTATCCACGCAAGATCCCTGGCGACTTCTGAAGACAATAGCAGCCTCAGCAAGAGCCAAAGCCGTTGGATTAGCATCGAACAAATCGAGTCCCGACAATGGGCTCCTCGGTTTGGACAACTCGAAGAAAACACCGACGTGACGTGAACGGGAAGAGATGACCGTTTGAATAATAGAACAGTGCCATATGGGGTTGCAATTACTGGGATCTACATGTGCACTTTTCACTGTTTCCGAGTCACAACGTAACGCCTACCTGCTCATTACGCAGTCTATTAGGGTGGACAGGAAAAATAAAAAAGGAGATAGTTGAATGATAATGGATTTTCCGCAAAGAAAATTACAAGAAACTGAATCAATTTTGTGTCACTACTATGCTGCCACCTTCTCGTGTAAAAGTATTTGTTGTTATTCGTTGAAGTCAACAACACAAAACAAAATACGTATAGGTAACTACTTATTGGTGATGACTCGGCCTTGAAATGCCTCTGCTTCGTTCGATCCTACTCTCCATTCACCAATACAAGCTTTGATTCAATCGTGAACAGCACTCTCATTCCAAGGTGAACATTTAAATAGGAGCACTCACGTTATCGAGAATAAAAATTGCTACTCAATCGCTCCAGCTGTTATTGAGTGGTCTTGTCAAACGCCCACTTCGGTGTAACAGCCTGCAGTACTAAAGACTGCAGAGCAGATCTCCGGTTAAGTACCTCTAATTCAATCTCAGCGAACTTACAAGTTCCTGGTTTACATTCAGTTTGGTTCATGCTTCGTTCAGCTAAGCTCTTAGCACAAATTTTTTTACCTCATGTATTACAACCATCATCCAGAACGTCTTCATGCTGATGGCGTGGAACAATCCAAGTTTTCTTGAAAGTCTTCGTGTGGCTTCAATCTCCAATTTTTTTTTCATTTTTTTAGGGCATTCTCTAATTTGAAGTTCAACTCTGTTGCCTCCCTTTAGGGTACGGTAACAAAGTTGATTTGTCTGTCAATGTTTCTTGAGTTGAAAAAATAATAATTCAGTTTAAAAAAAAAATTAATAAAAATGATAGAAATCTAAAATAAAATAGAAGCTACCCATACATCTAAAGAATGTACCTCTTATCATGCACGAATAAAACCGTGGGATTTTTTAAATAATTACTCTTGTAATTATTACTTACTTAGTACCTGCGTATTTATCATAGGGAAGCCAGTATCAGCTATGGGCCCTTGGAAATCCCCCTTGAGGACCGTACGAGGTTAACGTAGGTCCCTCTCCGACGTTTAGGCCCATGGTGCTTATTTATATTGCTCTACTTGAAAAATTGTGTCGAATCCATTAAAATAAATACTCATGCCCAAATTTCTCATTCTTAGGAAACCATTTTTAACGTTATTCGTATAGAATAAACACAATCATGTGATCAGGTTTGCCGCATGGGACGCAGGGAATCGCTGGAAGGAAGAAAGGTCACGTTCAGCTAACGACGGTCCTTCCTTGGTGTTCAAGATAAGTCCGGAAGATTCCTTTATGACTCGGACGCGATGTTAACGAGGCCCAACCGTAGAGAAAGGTATTGTCTTGTCATAACCACCGTATTAGGACTAGGAGGACGCCATGGCGTCGAAGTCCGAGTCGAATGAAGACCCCGACCCTTAGCTTTTGAGTCAAGTGTACACACAATGGTGGTTCGTTTGCGTCACATTTGCATTAAAAGCTTCTCCGTAAAGAGACAAGTCAATCGTGTAAAATACATCTTCTCCCTGCGATCTCATTCGCATGGCAAGAAAAGGTTAGTGCTCCTGGAAGTCGGTGTTTCAGCCTTGGCCAGACCTGCTGCATAAAAAGGGAGGTACTTCAAAATTGGATTAAATAAAGAAATATATAGACACTTTGAAAACAGCCAGGTTGGAGCAAATATTGACAACAACGATTAACATTCAGCTGAGTACATAAGTGTAGTAGGTACACAACTTGATTTTTGGATGAATGAGAGAAAAAATTGTTAGACACCAACCAAAGGCAAGTTGTCATTTGAAAACATCTCAGGATAGTCGAGAGCTCAACACCACATTTAGGCCGAATATCTCATGGCCCCTGGTTCCATGAGAACGTGGGAAAACCCCATTTTGATTGCAGTTTCAACAACATCTTTCCAAACTGAGGAACTTAATTGAGCTGTTATGAAGGCTCAATGAGCATTTTGTGATGAGTGCGATAATAAGCGGGTGTCGTAGAAAACATGTGGGTGTCGCTGTAAAGCATTAGCCAAGACCAATCTCTGTCTTGTGATAATTTATAGTTTCCTGGGCTCAATGAATCTCATCAGTTCAAAAGAGAGAAAAAGTGTCAAGGACTTGATAAAAGTACACTTTGGTATGTTTGGTATATTACTTCCTATATACATAATATGTACGTGTATGTATATTTTGTACATACGTACATATGTACATGTATGTATATTTTGTCAATAAACCAGGCCTTAGGTAGATATTATCTACCTAAGGCCTGGTTTATTGACAAAATTTATCCTCCCGATATCCAAAGAAGCACCCGATACCCATCTCCAATGAGACTTTTGAAATCTGATGTAAATACCACCGTGGTGAAGTATATCTGAAGCTTCCTTGGACATCGGAGAGATTAATTTTGTCAATAAACCGGCCTTAAGTCTTGAAAAAGGAAACTTTGGAATGTTTCATGTATCGTACCCTTGTATTCTCGCAACCCAAAAATGGTCAATTTTGAGTTTTTGAATTCGATGGATTTAGGGAAAAAGCTCTAGCCGTTCAGCTCAGAAGCCGTTGAAGGCACTGACGCAACAACCTGCGATTCAGCCGCTGAAGGAACCGATGGGGAAAATTGGACGCTACACCGGAATAAGAGGACCAAGAAGCCAGCCTCCTACAGCGCTATCGCCAAAAAAACTGCAAAAAGCGAGCTGAAAAATACTAAGAAGTCAACGGCGGTCTTTATCAGCAACCCGGACTTGAGCCCCAATTCGACGCGTAAGGCGATGAAGGACAACATCAAGCCCGCGGACATGGGCATAGGAGTCACCAGCGTTCGGTTGGCCGGCTCGAAAGGCATCGTGGTCAACACCCGATCAGAGGAAGATCGAGACAAGCTGATGAGGATGCCGACGTTAAATACGGAAGGCTTTAAAGTCGAGCTCCCCAAGACCAAACTACCGAAGATTCAGATCTTTGGTGTAGACCGAGGCATGGCGAAGTCAGAAGTTGCAGAGGCAATCTGGAACCAAAACCTGACTTCGGTTGTGACGCAAGAAGAATTCAACAAGAACTTTGACCTAGTCTTCAATCGGGGAATCCGTGAGCGAGAAACGGTCATATGGGTAGCTGAGATATCGCCTGCACTTCGCGACATTCTGCTGAGTAAGAAGCAGATATTTATCATGTGGGACGTGTGCAGAGTAGCTGACTATCTGGCAGTCACGCGCTGCTTTAAGTGCCAAGCCTACGGCCATCCCGCGAAGTACTGCAAGGTTGCTGACGTGTGTGACCATTGTGCGGGGGACCATCAAGGAGATGCTTGCCCTAACAAATCATCTCCTGTGAAGTGTGCAAATTGTCACCGGGCGGGGAAACCGTCAGCCCACTCTGTCAAGGATCCCAACTGCCCGGCCTACAAATGGGCGATTAGACGTCTGGTAAGAGGTACGGATCTTGGACAACAAAATAGACCGCAGAATGGTGAATGACGCTGATATCAGTGACGACGACCTTTTGTCCGGTCCTGGAGACACCCCTACATTTGATACAATTACAGATCTATTTAATGATGTGACCCAGGTTGGTACATTATGTGTATTGCACATGAATATTCGGAGCATGAGGAAAAACTTAGATATAGTACTCAGTTGGCTAGAATCTAACAGCATTAGGCCAGACTTCCTAATATTTACTGAAACTTTTGAATCCTTTGCCCTAAATCCTAGACATATTTCTGGCTACACATTGCACGTGTCACAAAACAATCGTAACAGGAATGATGGGGTTTGTGTGTACAGTAAAGCTGAATTTATGTGCACATCGAATCCCATCTCACTGAGAGGAGCAACTGCCATAAAATTGGAATTTAACCTCAATAGGAACGCTTATAGATTGTTATGCATATATCGATCTCCTACACAACCGAGTACCGAAGTAGTGAACTTCGTTGACGATCTGAGTGTAGAAATTCAACATGGTAGCGACAGTAATTGTTTCATACTGGGGGATCTGAACATTGATTTGCTTGCAACCGACAATGATGCAGTGGACTACTATCGAGAGATGTTATCCTCTGTCGGATATACTCCTCTGATAAATAAGCCCACTCGCGTTCAGGGGACATCAATGACGGCTATAGACCACATCAATGCACGGACCAAGCTTAACGTCCGCGCTGCTATTATCAAGACGGATTTTACCGATCATTGGACCACTGCCCTTTTTATTGATCATAAAAGTAACTATATAAATAGCCATGACAAAAATAAAGCAATGACGAGAGTTAACACAGACACCCTTGATACGCTAATTAGGGAACACGATTGGTCACTAGTGCTGGGAACGGAAGATCCCAATACAGCGGCAGAAAATCTTGTAGGGGCCCTGAAGTCTCTGATCGACGAGGCTACCACAAGGATCCGGGTGAGAAGCAGAGATGTAAAACTCACTCCTTGGATCACTAATGGTATAGTTAGGTCGATTAGAGTTAGGGACAACATTAGGAAAAAACTCATAAAAAGGCCGTTTGACAGTGAACTTAGGAGCAAATATGTCATCTACAGAAACAAAACTAAAGATCTGATCAGGAAAACAAAACACGAGTACTATTGTAATTTAATTGGTAAAGTCCAAGGAAACTCCAAACAAACTTGGAAAGTTATCAAATCTGCCATATCTGGAGACAACAACAAGAATCCCTTGCTTCCCTTAGCTAAAGGCATAATGAGTTCACAAAGCATTGACATCGAGGCGGCCAATGAGATCGCATGTGACAGATTGAATGACTTCTTTGCCGAGGTGGGCCAAAGGCTGACAGCAGCATTTAACCCTCGAGTTAATCCTAGAACGAAGACACGTACTGATGAACTGGTTGACCAAAATGACTTTGTGATTCCTTTGATGACTCCAGCTGACTTTGATAAAATACTTTTGTCAATGAAGGGCTCATCAGCCCCAGGTTTAGATGGAATCAGTTTAACCATTATCAAGCGAAACAAAGACAGTTTAGCGCCTCCACTACTTCATGTGTTCAACCTTAGTATAGAAAAATCCCTGTTTCCTGAAGTTTTTAAGATGGCCAAGGTTATTCCCCTGTATAAGGGCGGAGAGGGTGATAATCTTGGAAATTATCGACCCATTTCTATGTTGAGTACTGTATCTAAGATCCTTGAAAAATTTGTGAAATTCCATCTGTGCAATTTTTGTGAAGAGAACAATGTTTTAAACATCAGGCAGTTTGGTTTCCGTAAGGAAAAGGGAGTGGAAGACGCACTGTTTGCCTTGACAAATGACTTATACAGTTTAAGAGACAGAAATAGTAAAGGAGCACTCATCATGCTTGACATAGCTAAAGCGTTTGATGCTATTGACAGAAATATTTTGTTGGAAAGAATGTCGGACCTGGGTGTGGGAGGAGGAAGTTTGGATTGGTTTAGAAGTTACCTGAGCAATCGCAAGCAAGTTGTCGTTATAGGTGACACCTGCAGTGGTGTAAGAGACAATAACTTTGGCGTTATCCAAGGAAGTACTCTTGGACCGTTGCTTTTCCTTTTATATATAAATAAAATAGACGAATGTTTCAAGAATTTCACTAATCTGAATCTGTTTTTGTTTGCGGACGACACAGCCTTGCTCGTTGAGGGGAAATCTTGGGAAGATGTGTATAGTTTGGCTTCTCGAGCTGTGCATACCTTAGGTGAGTGGTATGCAGACAGTTGCCTCACTCTGAATGTAAACAAGACAAAAATGGTTCTTTTTGGCCCTAATAAACACACTGTGAAAGAGAAGGAGCTGAGAGTAATTTTCCATCAACATTGTGATGGCAAGAATTTGATCCCCTGTGGTTGCGAGGAAATAGAAACTGTCGAGCAGCACAAATATCTAGGAATCCTAATGGATCAGAACCTTGTATGGAAACCACACATCGAGTACGTCTGTGCGAAGCTTAGGAAATTTAATTATGTTTTTTACAATATAAGATCCTTGCTACCCAAGGAAGTCCTAAAATTAATTTACTATAGTTTAGTCCAATCAGTAGTACAATATGGTATTGTGGTATGGGGTGGAGCTTATAGTACGCATTTGAATAAATTAGAAATTAAACAGAAGGCGATTCTGAAAATAATTCTCAAAGTCCCTTTCAAGACTCCATCCGATTTCGTGTTCAACACAATGAAAGTTTTTACTATTCGGCAGCTATTTGTAAAAAATTTGTTACTGTATTTCCATAAGCATCCTGATATCTTAGTTAACATCCGACCCGCGCCATGTAATACACGATTTGCTGCAGCAGGTAACCTGGTGAGTCCGTGCCCCAGGTTGCAAGGCACAACGCACAGTCCTGTATACATTATGTACCAGCTCCACAGGAAGTTGGATAGTAGTATGAAAGGAGCAGTAATGCACACCAGAAACGAGTACAAGAAGTTGGTCATGTCTTGGTTGGTCAGTATAGGCCCAAGAGCTTCAGAAATTTTGTTAATAAGCCAATATGTTGGGTAGGGGAAACTTTTCCCAGCAATTTTTAGATAGCAATTTTTAGCGATAATGGATCGTATTGTATACGTTAATGTGTAAAATTTTTCACAGAGATCGGCAACCGATATGCTTGACAACACGGGCTTTGCCTTCCGTCGAGCACCAAGTTGCCGGTCTCTGCTCAGGGGTGGGATCCATTGGCGCGTGTGCTTTCTGCGCTGCCTGGGTGGGGGAGGCTGGTTTTGAATCGGCTCTTGCGCCCGGGTGGTGGGGGTGCTGGCGGTGGGGTCCCGTCCATGGGTGTGATTTTTTGACCTATCATTGTATTTTATTGTTGGAAATAAAGCCATTCATTCATTCATTCATTCATTCATTCATTCATTCATTCATTCATTCATTCTATCGATCTCAAAGCAGCGTTCTAAGTTAAGTTATTTCAGATGGCACTTTGATGATGTTTTCTTTCGATTACAGATTTTTTCTTCAATGGAGTGTTATGTCCAAATTAATGCAGCGAAACAGTAACTACTCTACTTGTTACAAAGAGCGCCGGATCATGAACGCATGAAACAGTAACTACTCTACTTGTTACAAAGAACGCCGGATCATGAACGCAGTTACAACTCGGAAAATGACATTGTTAAGTAATTATTAATTATTGAGCAGTCATTCAGATTAAAAGAGGGTTCAAAACTGATTGTGAAAGAATATTTTGTGTTACGGAATGAATTCAAGCTGAAAATAACATCCTGGGCGGGAACAGTTTTCCGCTGTATTTCAAACTACATCCTGCTGCTGAGTTGTAACACTATTATCGCAAGGGTGCTATATTACTTCCTTATATACATCTATTTTTAGAAGTGCCTGATATTGATTTTGACTCTTCTGCAATTAGAGGATCATGCGATGGTATCGTTGAAATGGATTAACGATAATAATGCCAGCTAGTTCGCTAGTGTCGTAGCCATATGGAGCATTACAACCAGTCGACACCGTCTGTTACAAGTACCGCAAAAGCCCCTTTGTACATAATTACCGGAGATCCTAGTCAATGATGAACTGCCGCTGCTGGTCAGGGAACTTGTACCCCGGGATGAGGCACCGTGAAATGAAATGCAAGGCATTTGCGCCGCATCGGTGCCCATCGGTGCCCGACGCGCCCTTCGCCATTCGACCCGTTGCTGTTGGTTGGAATTACCAAAGGCGACCGAGACGATTTCAATCACTCGACAGCAGCAGCGCGTGTTCAGCGTGCGGCCCACATGATGCGCTCTGGTCTTCAGACCGTGACGTATAACGATGCTGGTCGAGCAGAAAAAACCCGGCATAAGTTTAATTACTATTCACTGGCGATTGATACTGGGCCCAAAGTTAAGGGTAGGTAGTTTGGTTGTGGTGGTGGTGGTGTTGGTAGTGGTGGTGGCGGCGGTGGCAAAAGTAGTAGCAGTAGTGGCGGTGGTGGTGCTGGGGGCGGTGGTAGCAGTAGTAGCAGTAGTAGCAGTAGAAGCAGTAGTAGCAGTAGTAGCAGTAGTAGCAGTAGTAGCAGTAGTAGTAGTACACTCAAGTCAAATTTTAAAACCCACCTAAAATCAAACCACGTCCAGTTGCTGATTGAAGTTTTGCTGAAATGTGACAGCATCTAGCACATTTTCTCGAAAGGTGTATTTAGAGTACAAGTAGGTAATTTCCATTTCTATTTTTTCCTATTTTGCTCGTAATGTTGGTCGAATTTCATCCAATTTTTTCACACCAAGTTCGGGACATCCTGTAAAAAGTGCTGTAGGTCGTGTAGGTACGCGGCATTATTTTGAAGTTTAACATGCCAATTTAAACGAATCTAAACTATTAGATGTTATGGCACAATTTCATTCAATTTCGGAGGTCTTGGCTACGTCCAACGTCCCATTGACTGGTCGGTACAACCCGTATACGTAGTTGTTTCAGTGCCAATGGAGCGAATATCTCGCGTTCCGTTTTCCGGTCTGTTGGGCCTCGTCTTTGAAAGACCTCGTTACTCGAACCCGTGGACCACTTCACCGGTCGCCTATCGGTTGTTAGAGTCCCTGACACCAGACAACCTTCTGACTGAGAAAGATGAATATGGAGCCACAAGTGGTAGGAGAGAGAGCGAACTGGGGCTTCACGGATGATGGAGTGCAGCCTATTTATTATTAAGCCATTACCCCAAAGACATCCATTTATCAAATCCTCGCCCCCCTGCTTACCACAATCTGTTGCCAGCATTCTCAACTCCGTTCCGTTACCTCGTTGTCTCTTTCGTCACAGTGCATATGACGGGCAGGACGCATTTTTTGAATCCATCCAAGGGGCTGTGGAAAAAGACAACGATCAGTTGGTCGAAAACTTTAATGAAACATCGGGAGTTCGACGTTACTCGATCTCCAAAATTTCAGTTGACCGAATTCACTTTTTGAAATTTCTACACCGGAGGGAGCGTCTGATAACTGTCTCAGAAATTTCCAACTGGTTACGATTTAACTCAGCAGTTGTGTTCTCCCCCGTGAAACTAAAGGTGGAAGCGCGGAAGCAGATGCAGATGCACAGATGCTTCCAGATTGTCGTACGTGATGTTTACACAAGCGGGGACGGCACGGGCTTCATGTTTACTGAAATGAGTGTTGGAGAGTATCGTTTTCCAGATACACCTGTCCGAAGCTTTTTCAGTTCTATTCGCTCTATATAGACATTTCTCTGGAATTAAGTGACACTATTGATAGAAACAGTGAGTGCTGAAGAGGTAATTCTTAGAAGACTTGGGAGCTACCTCACATTTTGCACTTTTTGGAAAGCTCCCTCGCGCAAAATATGGGGTAATAGAGGTACAAAATTTCTTGAGGTATTCGGCCTAGTTTTCACCTGAACCTTCAAGGTGGACCTTCAAGGTGTGTGATCGGCCTACAACCTAATTGGCAGTCAATTATCGGCAAAGAACATGATTACCAATTTCAATGGTCCTCATCAGTCAATATATGAACGTAAAACCGTGACAATCTATTTTTACCGAATTTTCGGACTATGGAAAATTATTTTTCTTATACAGCCGTTAACGCATGACAGTCGGGAGCGAGCAATAAATCAACGCCCCGTTACCATCGAGCAGTTCATAACTAAAAGCTATGTGCGGTTCTCGTCTCGAACAAAGTCAATCTTGTGGCACGTGCACCTTGTCCCGTAGTCAGTACTGAAAATAACTTCCGAATGGGTTTCAGAACCCTCGGGGCCCCGAATGTACATCCCTCGCTTCCGCAGCCCTCGTCAAAAAGGTGATCCGAGGCCCAAATGTTGAGCATCTGATGGCATTCTATTTCTGCTCCATGCCGTACAGGGTAACGCCATTGTGAACTGTGTTGCTCCATTCTGTGCACACTATCTTCGCTCACGTTACCTTCCAGCAGGCGTAACTAAACTTATCAACCAGTAAAACAGGGAGATGGGTCCAACCGAACATTCCAGTTCAAGAAACATGCACTGGTGGTGCATAGATAACACGCAATACTTCCATATTTTAATACGTAAATTTTTGAACCGTAGCAATTCGATTTTGACCAAATGACCAAAGACGGACAGACAGACGGACACACAGTTCACACTTGTTCAGGAAGTACCTATAGAATTTCAGTCAGGAAATATGGAAGTGGAGAATTTGTTCGCAATCGTACGATTTTGAGCCAATTAGTAGCGCGCCAGCTGCCAGGTTTTGCTCACGGCGTCGAAATCTCGATCCGAACGGGACGCCGCGCCGTGCATCGGACATGGACTCTCAAGGGGGAGTTTGTTTGCGAGCAGTTGTCTCTCTCGATAGAGTTGTGAGACTTTCTTCGTGACTTGACCACTAATGTGTCCTCCAGTGAGCCCCCTCCCCCTCAAGCCACCAATGGTACACATACCCAGAGGCCGACGAGAGACGCGGCTTTTTCTCCTCGCACTAACGCCTCATCACACGTCAGACCTCCTCCCCATCCCACGGACAGACTCGCAGACACTATTAGAGACCAAATTTTTGTACACGCACCTTCAACTCGATACGTACCTACCTATCGTGATATCGTACCTGTGATAGGTTACGCTTTTGAATCGGTAACCTCTGTAGTTGGTAACTTTCTTTTTCATTCGTCCTAATATAGCAATTGGTCAATGGAGAGCAAATTTTGGGTGGATTCTCAGACTTTGACATGACCTCGTTTTTTCGGTTTCCGCGATTTCTGTTTTCCTTGTTCAACTGGCCCGTTGTCCTTCAAGCCTGTATTACCATGCTTAAGAAGAGTTCAGGGCGGCTGTATCTCCAAAAATAGAAAATATGAAAATAGGTTTTTTTTAGATTTTATTCGTTTTTTGACCATGCCACCTGTTTCTTTGCAACGGGTTTTTTCACAATGCAATTTTCAAGCTTTCCAGTTATTTACGGAAAAATTCCTTTAGAGGGAACACGGCTGTTTCTGGTGAACTTTGACCCTGCAAATATTTTATTAACCTCCCATAAACCTTGAGGGCGGTCTAACCCAAAACCGCCAAAATGTGGAGTTACTGTACTCTCGATGAGTACGGCAGCGCTCACACGTCAGACCGCTCTCCTCCCCATCCCACGGACAGACACACAGACCCTATTCTCTCATACGGATTTGTTCACTTTGGCGCACCTACATCAATTTTATTATTTCTAGGAAAAATTGTCAACGAATTTGCATGTTAAAATAAGCAAAGAATCGGTCTGCGCAGACGGTCTGTGGGATAGGGAGGAGAACGGTCTGACGTGTGATACGGACTTCCCTTGTACAATCCTCCTTCTCACGTACACCTGTCCCATGGCCGTATCTCCGAGTGACTCCTCAACACTGACGACACGTCACCTCTTGACGACATGGCACGACGAGTTGAAACCATTACGCATCAACGGCCAATTAATTGTTCATTCGAGATACTTTTCCCTTCGGGAGCTCCCGTGGAATGTCCTGCGTGGAGCTGGAAGAGTAATGGCCATCAATTAGAGATCCCCGCCGAGGGTTCAATGTATTACTACCATTATTACGTTGTTCTTCTGTTTCTTCGGTGCTCGGCCGATCAGTCTTCTTTGGTCGCCAACTCGTTGAATTCTAGCACGGCGCTGTTCAATTCATCCGAGCATTCCGAAACATTTTCGAAAGAAGAACGCTGATTGATGTGCTGCACACCAAATTGAATTACCGGAGTGGGATTGTTAGATGCGCTACTTGAATAAATGTTAGGCGCAACTCGCACTGAACAGCGTTTCTTCAACAGGATAGAAAAAGGTGGGGTTACTCAAATTGACTCGTCTTAAGGGGTACTCCGGTAAGTTTGTTCAGTTCTCACATGGAACGTTTTGATCCGATTTCAAAAATGTTTTCACTGAAATGCCGGGGAAGTCTGCCGTTTGGTACCACTACTTTTTCACTTTTTGGTTTATTATTCAATAATTGTAGTTACCCAAGGGAAAAAAATGTTCCAACCTACCCTGAAACTTTCATGGTTTCTACTACTACAATTGACTGTTTCCAACCATTGATGGAAAAGCTAACTTTGGAGTAGTAACAACAGCTACTGAATTTCCATCGACTCAGTAATTTCCTGAAGGGCTAGCTGGATTATCCACTTGCTCAGTTTCGAAAGATCGGCCTCCGAAAATTGATGACAGGAAAATTGTGGTGTGGACTCGCCTGATTTTGGTTTACTTTCATAACTACATAAACGATTGTAATCGCCCAAGAAAAAATGTTTCTCACCTACCAGCATTATGGCAATTTTCATGTCTACCCAGACACGGTTTCTTGCATACTGGAATAAGCATAGGAGCGCAATGTCAAGAATTTGTTCTGAGCTACCTATTAAAAAATATTTGACTAGTTTTTCAACAATTTTTAGATTTACATACGTCTTTGTAGAGTCGTTTTTTTTATGTTGGATTTTTTTTAATTTTAATATCGTGTCAATATTATATACAATAAAACCCTGTTCTTAGCTTGAAGAGTAACGCATACCTATTAGACGATCAAGTGTCAATAAACTACGCGGAGCCTAATTTTAACATTTCTGACATGAATGGCCGTTTCAAGCGGTAATTATAACTGAAATAGTAGGCGAGTTTAAAATGTGAGCATATTCAAAAGGAAGAACGCTCATTGTATTCTGTTCAATGGGCGGGTGTGAAGTCCTTCGTTCTTCAAATCCCACGAATGCCGAACTCTTCCTATCTTATGCATTGATTGAGGACGAATTGTAAATTATGTAAATATATTTAAGATACACTCATTATGTTAGAGAGGGTAGACTCTTAATTTTACATATACGTGTGCATACACGAGACTTCCGACCAGAGGTGTTAAATCTGAATTTTGAAATTTAGTTTTGTATTATTATTCATTCTCTGAAAGAGAATCTAATTTATGATTTTTTAGTAGAAAACGTAAGGAATCCGGGTGGTGTGAGTTGATTTGAAGGTAGACAGCAACCTTTCTAGGCACAATAACATTCTGGTATTCTTTACTTATTTATACGTATGTAAAGCCTTGTATAGATCCAGCATGAAACTCGCCTTTGGCAGCTGTCAAGCTCACGATTCTTCAGTCGTCGGCTGTCAAAATTATTCTGCATGTGATTCTCAAAGCGAAAAAACACTAATGAGAAGGAGGAAAAACCTCGTTGGGACACGAGAGCCGAGGAACCTGTTACGTATCATCTCAGACAAGTGGAATCGTGAGAAATGAAAAAA
Source organism: Nesidiocoris tenuis (assembly GCA_036186465.1). Lineage (NCBI taxonomy): Eukaryota > Metazoa > Arthropoda > Insecta > Hemiptera > Miridae > Nesidiocoris > Nesidiocoris tenuis. Next base: position 32,209,807 of record AP028909.1, on the reverse strand, counting down.
AGAAATAATGGCCGACCCATTGCGGAGCGTTACCCTCTGGAAATAAGTTCGTGTATGAACAAACGCTCATATCTGGGTCGTGAGCTTTCTTCTTTTAGTGACTTCGGGAAAAAAGGACCTAGGGCATGTTTGAATAGACTGGCACATCGAGTTCCGTGAAAGTTCCTTTTATACTCGGTCACTTCCTTCATATTTAAATTATAACTTCTTCCTTGCGGTAATGATTTCACAATTTCACTTTCGTACATATCATGTACTGACTTTGACTCGATTGATGGCTTACCCTGAGCAGTTGGTGAAATGAGCGCACGAATAGAAACTCAAATTGAGGGAATTGAAGCAGTCTTTTCCACGAAAATTTACTGATTATTCAAGCGCTATCGGGATTAGGGTCATACAGATAACAACATCAATCCTGGGACAATAGTTTGTTTTGTTTCAGTCCGCTAGTTCCCTGGTGTTTAAATTAACAATTTTAAAAATAGTCTCAATTTGACATTGACTTCTGGTGACTTATAGATTCTTTCACAAACAAGTTTTCCTGGCTCTCTACTTCAAAATTAAATATTCTAGGTCTTTCAAATACTATCCGAAGCCCTGATGAAGGTGGAATAGTTTCCACCGAAACGTTGGCAAAGGAGTGAAGTTGTCATCTATATTACCCTAATCCTGATAGGTCTTGACTAATCAACGAAGTTAAGGGTTGATCTATACATCAACAACGAAAGTTTACGAGCCTCCCAACTTCGGATTTTGTCCCGTTCTCGTACAACCCAAAAAGCTTGCAAATTCGTCTGAAAACCCCTAATATCTCGGCATGTAATAGACCAAAAACCCCAAACAAACCCATGAAATATAGGTAATTTCACGACCAACAAAAACCTTTTCCCCCCATACACTTAAAACCAACACGCTACAAGAAAACCCCAGAAAACCGAAACCATCTTTCGCAAAAACGTCGATTTTCAGGGGGTTTCGCCCAAAAACAGAACTTAATCATTTAAAGGCGACAATTTCCCGGATGATTCCACGGCCCATAAGCGCAATTACGACTTTATGAACGAAAAACGTTCAATAATAATTTTATTTAGGTAGTCAAAGCTGTCATCCTCTACATCATCTATGTTCCAATACATTTAGGTTCAGATATTTTCTCCGCATAATATCTTGGAAATGTAGGCTATGTAGGCTATGAATTTCCGTTTCAACGTATAAATGAAAACTTTTATCCGGAGAATAATGGCTTCCTATTTGATGAAAAAACCGTTATTTTCATAACGATGATTTCCTTCGATCTCTGTTAGTCTTTTAAAAGGTTTCAGCCCGGCTCTTTTTGTGCAGGTGCCATCAGTTGAACACTTGTGGAGGAAGCTGCACGTGCTTGAGGTCCCCCAGTAACGATACACGTATGTACATGATCGTTCAGGTTTTCTCAGGATCTGCTACCGGAGCCGGTGTTAGGTTCCCATAGAGATCCGCCACATCCGCTGCTGAACAAGTGTAAGAAGACTCAGGTAGCAATTCCGGCCTTCGATAAAGCCACAAGTTCAAAAATTTTGATACAGAAATTATTATGATGAGGATGTAGATAGGAACTGATTTTAAATTCTAAATTTTATAAGTAGGCATTGAATTTTAATCGCGGGATTTTTTTATGGCTAATTTAATGTGTTTTCCCCGGTTCGGGCAGGTAATTTGAATTTTGCAGCTGCAAGTCGATATTCCAACTTACCATTTAGCTATTAGCTTGAAAAGCTAAAAAATAAAATTCCAAATAAAAAGAGAACTTTTTGCCAGTAATTTTTGGATTTATAAGAGAACTACGATGTCCCCCCCCTTATTTCTACAGGATAGCTCAGTACCAAGGACAACATCCAACTTGAAGCAGTGCCTTTACTATTTTTATAGTAGGTACATAAGCTACAGATGGGATGAAGCCACCGTATTCGAAGTGCATTAAAAAATGTACGTCCCGGGGTACCACCTTCCCCCCGAAAATTTTTGCTAATTCCTGTTATTTTTTTGCCCAATCGATTATTGAGCATAAAGGTACTAGGTACCTACATAAATATCTAATTAATTGTTGGCTTACTCCTATGGCCGATTACAATGGTTTGAGGAAACCTACTCGGGACTTTCCTACCACGGTCACGCCTGGGAGTATATTCCAAGATTTTTTCCTCTTTAATCCAATTTTTTCCCACACGGATTTTATTCTGGTCGCTTTCGGGAGTTGACTATCTTCAAGAATCTACACGGCTTTCTTTTCTAGCTGCTGCGAGCGTGTTAAGATAGTGACCCTCGGTACGTCCTGAAGAAACTTCAGAAAGGACCTACGTGCAGGTGGTTCTTGAGGTACCTAAAACTCGATTCTCTAGCAAAGACGCTCCCGGTTCCCACGCCCGTGACGTCACGGGTTGCTTCTTCCTCACTGCCCTCGACCCTGACGGTTCCTCTATTTGAATTTGGGGAAAGGTCGTTCGGAGCCGGGCGTGCTGCACGATCAAAGAAACACGCCAGCGGAAATTGGAGGATGCGGGACGAACATGGCGAACTCCGATAGGACGAGATAAAGGAAAAGTATAGCGCCGCAGTTGTGTCCGCCCGTTGGTGACAGTGCGACGGCTCCGTGGTTTTTGAAATTTCCGGTCCGGTTTTTGGGGGATTTCTCACGATTTCTATCCAGCGTTGACCCTTGGAGTAGAAAGGAAAGCAAGCATATTCTTCTTGTTATCCAGTCCCGTATTTTTTAATCTTTTTTCTTAACCGCAGTTTTCCACCATAGCCTTAGGCATTTTCAAAGGAGACCGACAATACCCACTCTGTGCTGAATTTTCATTCAGCTGATTGGAACTGCAAATTGAAGAAAACGCTCTTCAAAACCTACCCAAAATATTTGATCACGGGAAAAAATTCGAAACCCAAAAACAGGACATTTGAGGGGCTTGTTCATATAGGTACGGACGAGTATACGTAGTTTTGTGCAAAACCTTTTGAAAAAAATTTTCAGGGGCTGTAAGACAATTTTTTTCCGACCGATTACATAGGTACATTATTTTTGGAAATAATGGACAAAAAGAATATTTGAACATCCGTCGAGAATTGTGAGTTACGACCGTTTTCCAGGATGCTTTCAGACAGGCCAAGTTCAAACACTGAGTAATTTATAACATCAAGTAATTTCAAAACGTGAGCATTAATTTCAAATCGTATACTAAGTAGTTTCATACAGTGCAAGAAAATTCAAATCTTAGGTATCTAGTCTAAACAGTCCGAGTAATTTTTTCGGGTTACGTTCCTATTTTTGATTTGGTTTTCGGAAGGATGCACCAGCGGTTACAGAACTATGGGATGCACCTGATTACATTCGAGAGCTTTTCAGTATTTCCAATCAGTGAACGCAGGACTGAACGTTGAGAAACGGAAACATCCTCGAAATTTGAAACTGCTTATTAGAAAAAAGGTCTCCAAGTTTGTCGCAGGTTGTGGGAACAAATCTCGCCAAGTGTAGTCGTTTTTTGGTCCTCGGAGCCCTAGAATGAGGATGAAAAGAGTTTTTGTTGCCCGGATGTCTGTATCCTGTTGAATCCTTTGATGGTTCTCAAAGGATCAGAAGTGTAACACGAAGACGCCCAGTAGGTATGTAAACAGACGGTAAGATTTTCATAATGGCGCACGGCAGGAGTCCGATGTATTGGTAGCGAATGGGTTAGTTAAAGGGCTGATTCTTAGGTAATAGAATATTATTTTTCAACGAGTAGTGTTCTCAAGCAATATAACTTTTTCATCTGAATTATGGATACGGATGCGTTTGTCGCGATTGAGGAGGCGTTTTTGCGTTTCCATTCATTTCCATCCTTGAAGTGCATCAATTAGTTTAATATCCTTCCTCATGAATGGAGGCCGACTTTCGTGCAGGTCAGTTTGGTCGTCAATGGGGGTCTTGCGTTCGTTAAAATTTACGTGTATGGAATAGAAGAGAGAAAACGTCGATCCTGAATGGGAACTGGCGAGCACGCGAGTTACGATGAACACATACATTATTCAGGCCCAACATTATAATACACTTCTATTGAATTGTCGCGTTATCGGGATAAAATCGTTTACAAGCTCGTCTACAAGTTGCCCTTACGCTCCCCGCTGGCCTCTCATTAGAGCATACTTATAATAATTTATACTCCATTAGTCGAGAGTGAAAGCCATGTGTCGTGTCGAGAGGCGCGAAATCCCGCCGAACAATCGGTGCTTGGATGCTGGAAAAATGACGCGGAGGCCAAGAACGTGGAGTTGAAGCACTCAACACCTACTCGGACCAGTCAGCACAATAGGGCGAATGCCTATAGGGGTTTTAAAAACAGCCGGGTTAGGCCTATAAAGGAGCACAACTCGCCTGTGTAGGGTCAAGTGGGGTAATTATGAACAAATTGCAACAATTTTACAAACTGACAGCTCTCAGAAGTACCTAGTCCATGTAAAAACCTGGAAACCTCTCTAAAACAATCGGTTTACATCCCCAATACACTGTGAGACAGTTTTTGAATTTTTTTGACTGCTGTATGGTCTTTGAAAACCACTGTTCATAATTACCCCTTATGTTCATAATTATCCCATAGGGTATGGGGTAATTATGAACAGCGATTTTGACGTTTAAAAGAGGTGTTCAAAAGGTTACATTTGATTCATTTCACACTGTTACATGTGACAGTTAGCACGAACGTGTTACACTAGGCGTATGAGATGTAAAAGACGATGTTCATAATTACCCCATAGCATAGTTCACAATTACCCCAAGATCCAAATAAATCAAGTCAATATGCTTACATACTCCCAAAATATCATAATTCAAACGAAAATCACCTAGTTTGTACCATTTCATTGCTAAAAATGGACAAGAAGTGCAAAAAAACTCTCAGAAAAAAATGTTCATAATTACCCCATACCCAAAAAAGTATGGGGTAATTATGAACACCCTCTGTAAGTCACTGAGAACGAGATATGGCAAAACTAGAGTGAAATCCTGTTGAAGAAACAATTAACGCATGTAAAAATATTGAAAACAATAACTTAACACAATTTTTTCAGCCAGAAGAGGGAAGAACCTCAAACACTAAAAAACTGTTTTACAAACTTTTTAATAAGGTTTTTGATAAACACGTAAATGGCGTCATCGGCGTTGCCAAATTGGAGAAAAAAAAGTCGTAACCTATCAATGAGAGAATGAACATTCGATTGCTACATCTTTTTGATTTTTCCATTGCTCACAGGGGCGCAAACATACTTTGTTCTTAATTACCCCATGTTCATAATTACCCCACTTGACCCTACACCATTAACCTCGTTTCATGTCTTTCAATTTTATTCGAGTCTATACGACGGTCAATATGGGGGTATGATGTTCACCCAGAATGAGGGATGGCCATCGATACCTAATCTATCGATGTTCAATAGTATCGGCGGTAGAATATCGATGCCGATATAATATCGTAGGTCAACTACCGATAATGTGCCTAGTATCGACCTAAAACTATCGATAGTTTAAGATATATCTCGGTTAAAGTGAAAGAAAGTAAAATAAATATTAAACCATTAATTTTTCTCTGTTTCGTTCCTTGACCTACAAAGAATTTCAATTCTGATTGTATAATCGATTAGGTATCGATTAGGTTCATATTTTTAATGGGAAAACACCGAGATTTTTAACCGAGATTTTTCTTAAACTATCGATTGTTTTAGGTCGATACTAGCGGTACATACTATCAATAGTTGACCTATTGATAGTATCGGCATCGATATTCTAACATCGATGAATCGATATAGTAGGTATTAATAGGAATCCTAATCTACGTCTAAATAAATTGAAAAACCGGACATCAGTAGAGCAGACGGTCGTACTGAAAACTTGGGGTGCCGACTTCAGGTTTAGAAGTTGAATGTGAGAATAGGATTCTCTCAGATATGTAGGTACCTTATGTTATTGACCGTGTTTTTCAGGCTGCTTGTAGAACATCTTCACTGGTGGCCTCTAATAAGAGCCAAAAAAGTTCGAATTCGACTTGAAGAAATCTAAGCCAATAATGGAACGCTTGGAAGCTGATCTCGAAGGACCCTTACTGCTTTGGTGTTGCTCAATATGTCCACTCAACGCCTCGCAAAGGTAATGACAGAACCCGCAGGACCTCCCACAGAACATTTGTTGTTATGTTGCCTATATCTGATGGCAAAGACTACCTAAGGCCTCTCCGAAACTAAATACCCCATTGGCTTTCAACAATGAGCCCGATATGGGTGGTCAGTGTGAGAACTGATCTTGCAACAGTTTTGTGGCGAAGAATTATTTCACGTGCATCGACAGATTTTTACAACCTTTTCACCTGTTGCACATCTATTGTTAAATTTCACTGCCCGCTGAGGATCCACCTATAATACGAACCTAAAAATTTCGGCTCGCACAGGTAAAGGCTACTGCTAAAATAGTGGCCGCAATGAAAAGCATTCCAATTCTAAAGAAAGGATCCGAGAAACGCAGCAGTGGGCCTGGAAACTCTGACTTAACTATCTTATTGCCTACATTTTTAGATAGTTATCAGTAACCACAGTTTTTTTTTAAATATTATGTTTGAATAGCCAATATTCCATTGCGATTTTCTGTTGAAAAAAAGGTTTATTTTTATTTTTTTCGGGATTTTTGTTTATTTATTTTCAGGGATAGTGAATGAACGAACATTTTTTCGATACGTGTAAAGCCAGAAACCTCTTAAGACAGTTCCAGTTTATTTATTTTCTGCGTAGCACCAACCTCCACCATACCAGATGTTGAACTCCAGAGAAAAAGAAGCAACCCATCAACAGGGCTCATAATAAAATCAGACGTCTTCTTCTACAGATCTAGACTAGCCCAGAGACAAGCCGGTCAACTCGAACCACAGCCGGAGTACAAACATGTTTGTTTGAGTGACTATAAAGTCGTTAGTCTGCGGTTGAAAGGATCCTCAGTCGTAAAATATTGTCCTCGCAGTCTTGTTGACGAGCGACGGCGATGGAGGACCGAAAAGGGGACACGCAACGCATCACTCACACGATGAGAACGAATGCGAGTCGCCCATGAACGACTTGAGAGCTGGTTTAGGTCCGTGGTGGTCGCATCCATCAGACAACACCTTGAGGATATAACTGGATATGTGGACTTAGCATGGAAGAGTGGATCCAATAATAGGGTCAGATTGCGGGTGAATATTGGATGAACATTGATGACATATGGTCGAAGAGTGGGCTCGTACAGGAAACGTTATTTACCAAAAACAGCTTTGAATTGTCGATGTCCCACAACGGGGTTGATTGCTATCTCAGCAGACCTTTGAGTGACGCATTGTTGAACAGAGTGATAAGTTATGCAGTCTACAAAGCGGAGATGAATACATCTTCCAGGTCAGATCTTAAAACAATCCTATCACAACATATCAAAGAGATTACCACCCCAGGGGCCATAGGCAATAAAAATTTTTGATGCTGAAACCAAAAAAAAACTTTTTTTTGTGAGAGAAAGTAAAATTGATGACATTAACCGAGGTTCTAACATCATGCAAATAGAGTTGAAGACATCAAAACACCAGGCAAAACTGTCAAAAAACTATTTGGCCCAAATCGGCCCCAAGTGGCCAAATCTTCGTGAGAAGTCCACCAAACTCAACCCACAAACGAACCACACAAGTGAGTTGAGCTTGCGAGTTGAGTTTTTCTGTTAAGGTTAAACTTTCAATTAATTTGGAAGTTGGGTTTGTGGATTGAACGAGTTGGTAGGCATCCCGCCTACATGACATGTGAAGTGTTGAGTGACATTGAGATTCATCCCTCGACTCACGTTTACGTTAATAGACGTTGGTAAAACATTCATTTATAAGTTTCGTGATTTCGTGGTAAAATATTACGTGCTTTGCTTCCCCGCTTCTGCTCGGTACTTCAATGCCTGCTTGCCAAGAACTGGAATTTCGTCAAACTGATCATTCAATTCAATGCGAGACCTATGGAAAACGGCTCTGCACCAAAACGGAGAACGTCCATGGCACGATTTATCGGAGGAAAGAGCTCGCACTATTCTCACGTGCTGGAGAGTGAAATCTGATAAAAAGTCGCATAAAATCAGGTGCGACTCGAAACGCTTTGTCATCCCTGTTCGAACTAGGTCGACGCCAGAACAGTTGACGTCCATACAGAGGTAAAGAAGCCCATGCAGGTTCTTTTTAGCAAAGTCAGCTGCTTCCCATGGACGATTCTTTCCTATCGAGAAGGTGTTCCCCGAGGCGGTGCGCGGTAGCGCGGGCGGTATCCCCCGGCCCCCGGGCGCTGTTTATGTAAAACACTCAGCAGGTTTGTACACGGAGAAAGGATTTTTCGGAAGTGGTCGAGTCATCGCTCGTAATCCAAAAGCCTAACGGGTCAATCGCACGGACTTGGCGCTTGATCGTGGATTTTCGTGCACGCCCGAATCGAGCGCATATAGCCTCCTTTCCCCGAAATCCTATCAGGTGCCGGCGACGTCCTGTTGTGCACACACGAAATTCGGGCCTCGACTTTGTTAGCTCGTTACGACGTGACCGGATAGATAGGTCAATAGATCTGGGGCTCCTATCGGAGAGCTGATTAAGTAGATGCTTTATTGGCAGGCTTGACGGATTGGCAGGCTTATGGTTGGGCATTTGGCAAATAATAAGCAGGTACATCAAAATTTCTAGAAATTATAACATTAAGGTCCGGTTTATAAATTCATTTAAAGCTAGATTTATCCAATGACGCTCGCTAATTTCCAAGAAATTTTCGATATGACGGTCAATGAAAATAATATTGGTTCATTTTTCTATAGAAATGAACCTTTGTAATCGGTCAGGAAAAAAAAATTTTTAACACCCCCTGAAAATTTGTTGGTTTACGTTTCAAGGGGTGTAGAATCCGAATCTGCAATAAAAATTTTTTGTCCGTCCGCCGTCCGCCGTCCACCGTCCGCCGTCCGCCGTCCACCGTCCGCCGTCCGCCGTCCGCCGTCCGGGGTTTTTCAGGGGGAAGGAGTTATCGAAAAATTTTGAAATTTTTACCAAAAATCAAGTTCCGTATCTAGTTGGTCCTAACATCTCGACAGAACCCTACCTTAATTTTAAGGCCAGTAAAACAGCTGTTGAAGTGGGAAAAAATTCGTGTTTTTCTGGAAATTTGAAACATAGGCATGTGACGCATCATTTTCTATAGATTTTTCTATGCTGAATCGAATGAGACCATCGCCACGCCGGTAGCTCCAACCGTTCAGGATTTATTGCAGTTTTAGTGAGACATTTTTGAGTTTTTCAAAATTTCTACAATTCTTAATAACTCGAAAACTACTCGAGCCACAAAATTCGTTTTCCACTCGTTGGAATCCCCACAAAAACTTCTGTCCTCCCAATATCTTCAATTTAAAGAATTTGGTCGAATTACACAAATCAGCAAAACAAAAATTGGAAAAAGTTGGGAACTCGGCATCGGTTCTTAGATACAGTTGATTGATCTACTTACGACCACTAGCCTATGACACCAACAAAGTGACGCACTCACACTAGGCCAGTTGCGCTTGGCAACGTGAGAGCGAGTCAAGCTTCAACAATGGTTCTGAGGCATTCTTGACGCATTTTTAAGTTAATTATTATAAATTTTATCTAATTATAAAATAATATATAAATAATAATAATAAATAAATTTATTTAATTATTCAGATAATTTAATAATTATTATTATTCTGTTAGTTACGTAGGTAAATAAGAATAGATTAAATGATGATTTCAACAAAAATTAACGACGCGCTGCGTTGAAAAGATAGATAGGTAGGTCAAGCAAGGAGGACCAAGCAAAGAGGATGATTATTTTTTGCCGGGTTGAAAAAACGTTTTTTCAAATCCCCATCTAGAACACCAATTTATACTGAAATTCTAGAATAATAACAACTAAATTCCGTGTTTGAGGAGAACCTATATATCGTAAGATTTGTTTTTGCAATCGAAAAATGAACCCCTGTGCAAAATTTGCAGAGTTCTTCGGCTACACCAAAAACTGATGTGCACATGCCACTGATCTACTTAGCAGCGTTTTTTTATATTATGTTATGTTGTGTTACTATGTTATGTGTTTCATAATATGAAACGTAGCATAATAATATTATGCTTATTCATATTATGAACATCTATTATTATTAACATTATTATGTTCTAGGCGAAACGTATTGAAAGCGTCCTTGGATAAATCTAGCTTTAAATGAATTCATAAACCGGCCTTAAAACCATAACCAGGCAACCAATCGGATCGGAGCTTCAGAAAAAACTTTTACTCATGCACTTTTACTCAGAACCGCTTCCCGAACAAGTGTCTGTGTGTCTGTCAGGCGTCTGTGGTCATTTACAAAAATGGCCATAGCTCCCTCCATTCTCGACCTTTTTCAAATTTCTTGGACTGCATGTAATGTTTGTCTCAGCAAGATTTATCACCCTGTTGAACCGAAATGTTAAATACTCACAGTACTTCTAATCTATTATCATTTCGATTGTTTTCTATTCTATTTTTTCCTGGCCACAAAGATAAACCGATTTGAGCGTGCTTGGTCCTAAGATCAATGCTTTACCTTGCAAAATATGTGGATATTTTTTTGTATTATGATAACTTGACGTACATATTCTTGTTTTAGGCGAGTTTTCCCTATGGTCTGTTGAATGGCACAGTTGTGTCGTGGTCGGGAATACGTATTTATTTAAGTCCAGGTACATTCACCAACAGTACAGTGGACAAAAAGATCGTGGGAATGGAGTGTTTCTCGATATTGAGGCACATTATGCAACATTCTCGGACCGAATGCTCCGATTTGAAAGGATGGAGCCACAATACAATAAGAAATAGAAAACATGTTTACCGGAGTGAAACCTCAGGAAGATACGTGTGAATATTCGCACCATTTAAAGTCGAATAACCTAAAATTCGAAAACCCCGATGTCACCTGCGGGTTACGAAAGATCGAGGTCATCATGTGCTACCAATGTCGGAGATTGAATGGAAAGTTTGTCTCCGAGTCGTGGGAGACACAGCCGTTCCGAAGGTCCCACATTTTTGGAGTTAAAGCCACAAAAATTAAAGAAAGGAAGGGTGGGAACGCCTTATCCTGAGAAGGGGTTCCTGAGGAGGATAGGGTTCTCACAGAAATTCGTCAGCTCTCGCCTTTGAGTGGAAATGCAGAGCAGATGCAAGTCCTGAGGATGTACCTGATCCGGATACAGCCTTAGGTACCTGCCGGTCCGTCCTTGTTCTACTGTTACAAATCTTGAGACCGATGAACCTCCGCAGAGCTGAACCTGCCCGTCCCTAGGGAAACTGACCGATTTGGACTCATAGGAAAGATGTTTACATAACATGAATTACTTTACGTAGAAACGCATTCAGGCCTAATATTTCGACGGCGAAGTGGTGAGATCTCGTATCTCCATTTTGGTAAAGCCCGTATCACACGTCAGACCGATCTCCTCCCCATCCCACAGACCGCCTGGACAGACTGATTCTTAGGTGATTTTTACGTGCAATTTCATTGATAATTTTTCTTAGAAATAAGGTTCCATAGATGAATAATAACAAACATTGATGCAGTTGCGCCAAAGTGAACATATCCATAGGATCAGCCAATCAGAGAATAGGGTCTGCGTGTTTGTCCGTGGGATGGGGAGGAGATCGGTCTGACGTGTGATACGGGCTTTAGACCGCCACTATTCCTATGGCACCCTATGTAACCACATTGAATTTCCATGACATCTCTAATGTGCACGTGCAGGTTCGAAATTGGAGATACGAGGTCTCACCACTTCGCCGTCGATTTCATGTTCACGTTAAATTACGTGTATTTAACGTAGGGTGTCTATAGGATTGGAGGGAAGACGTTTTATAATCAGCCAAGGATCTGGCTGAAAATTTTGACCCGTGTCTGGTCAAGGTTGCGTATTTGTAAAAATTTCTAATCCCCCAACTGTTTGTCTTTGGAAAGTAAATCATGAAAATTTGAGGGGGTTGCTCCGATCGCCTCTGTAAAATGCGAGTTTTATGGAAACGAAATGTTTGTTTTTTAGAATTGACCAATAAAATGTGCAAAGGAAAGTGCTGGCGAATCGAACGGTTCCTACGCTACCTACAATGTACCTAACTATAATTACAAATCGTCACTTAAGTTCTAACACCACCTAACTCAATTTTCCCAAGTTTTCTTCAAAAAACTAATTATTTCTACTTGGAAATACGATCTCCAAAACGTTTCCAATACGTTCTCACAATCTCGAAGGGTCTTTAAATTGGATTCTACTCTTGAATTTCAAAAATAAGCACTATCCTCGAAAACAGCTGAGTTGGTGAGGTCCAACTCTTTTTCGACAAAATTTGAGTTAGACAGTGTTAGAACTTAAGTGATGATATCAATATTTCGACTGTGAAGGTGCAACACTGCCCAATCCGTTTGCCATGCGATCTATGGGCGCGTGATATGCCAAGTTGCCACCAATTCAAATTTTGAGAAAGAGGCCCCCAACGATGCTTTGACTTGGGCAGTGTTGCACCTTTACAGTCGATTTATCACAATAGGAATCAATAATTATATCGACGGTGAAACTGCAATACTGCCCAATTCAAAGCATCGTGTCTTTTGGGGGCGTCTCGGTTGCCTACTTCCCAAAACTTGGATTGGTTGCTACTTGGCATATCACGCGTACATAGATTGCATGGCAAAGGAATTGGGCAGTATTGATTCTACACCGTCGATATTCAAATATCATTATTGAATACCAATTATATTCGATTATCATTGTTGAATGCCAATTTGGCAATCTTTTTCTCTATACTAATGGAAATGAAAACCCTTTTTCATCGATGTTGATATCGATGTAATCTCTATACTAATGCTATCTCTATAATATAGAGTTATTATACTACTACATTGTATACTGTATATCTCTATGTACTACATATCATCTTTGTACTATCTCTATACTAATGAAAATTACAATGCTTTTACATCGATTTTGTTATTTATAGCCTGCCTGAAACTGGTAACCACGATAGCTTCACCAACTTGCACAATACTACATTTCGACTTTCTCAACCTCCCACCTCAATCAAAAAACGCTCAGCGCGCAGGCAGCGAATCTCGCCCCCTTTTCCCATCGGCTGGCAACCCCAATTTTTCTTCACCTCGCACTTCCCTTTTCACACAAGTGTCACCCAGCGGGAGAGTCCCACGGCTTCGGCGAGCGAGAGCATCCGTTCCTGGGCCCCTGTGAGAATTCCGTTTTGTGTCCACTTCCGCGTTGACCCTGTTGACTGTGACCTGTTACTCTCATTGCGAGCTGGAAATGCCTCCCACTGCTAAAGAGAGAATAGAATTCTAATGAGCGGTCGAGCGGAACAACCGATGAGGGGTGCGATAAACGAGTGGCGTTCTTTGGAAATGAGCTGACCCTGAATGGGTGCACACAAGGATTTGTTGACAAGGATTCAAACTGAGTTGGTTCTTTGCTTTTAGACACTTGCGAAATATTATTCATGACTATTGGACATGAAGAAATCCATCTACCCCTCTGCTTTGGCTCCGAAAATTTTCTTGCAAGCACGAATGACCATTTAGATCCTCGAAGGCTCTGAAACATAATATGCTTCAATAAGGCTGTTTATCAACTTTTCCAAACAGGTAATACCTGTGATTATTGGAGAGTTTTTGGAAACTTTGTAGGAAACTTGGAAACCTACTTTTTGCCTCTTGATAGTACGAAATTAAATTATTGTGTGTTGAATGAATTTATTGTATGGTTTCTGCCTTTTTGTGCACAATCTTAATTTCCGAGTAAAGATGTTTCAATAACCCTGACCTGCCAAAAAAAAAACCATTCAAGCAGACGTAAAGAATAATACCTGGGTGCACTTTCGAACAAGGGACCTTACACTCAATCTACACACGCACAAGTGGAGGCCTTTACGAATAAAGCACGACATCAAAGTTATCTTGTTTTCGCTGTTTTATGGTCGCTTAACATTTAGGTTAACATAAAATTGAATAATAGACTCATCTCGTAAAACTCGCATAAAAATCTCAACCCAAGGTCGATGTTGTCCAAGGGGACAGGAGAGCGCCGGATGACTCCAGGAGTATCACTCGGATCTGCATTCAAGTACCTTTCTTCGGCTCAGGACTCGGTCACTCATGTCATGGCAATAATAAAACGGTAGTCTCGGATGATTGACTCAATCTGCTTCACCCCTAAAGGTCGGCTATAGATCGCTCCGTCTGACACACCACAAATCTCGAGATCTAATTCGAACCTCATGAAGGTATAACATTTCGTAGTTATGACTTCCATAACTACTTTATGTAAATCCCTCGCTCACTCTCCGACGACTGAACCGTTATGATACTTGGAGAAAAAACAAGACTCCAACCGTTACTTGGTCGGGATGTAAAATCGGATCACCGGTCGATCTGATGCTATTTAAATGAGATCAACCGGGCCCAAGGGTGAGTCTAGTATTGTGATATCCGAAGCGCAGAAAGGAAATCAAACGATGCGTAGCCATGCGTGTTGTATGCGTGAAATACACACGCACTGGTACAATAGATCCACAAACTGAACTAACCTTCCTTATCTAGGTCAACTCACTGCTCATCGGCTGGTTAAAAAAAAAGCTAAAAAGTAAGGGTACACAATATTAATGAGCTGGCATTGTGTGGAGATATTATGTAGAGTAGTCGAGTTGAAAATGATATGGAAGACACCTTGCTATGCCGGCCGAGACGGTAAGTTCTTCGTACCCCTTCAATGTTAATACGCCAAGTCAATTCCCTTCCAAGCAGTTGAGTTTTGATTACTGATTTCATTAGCGGTCGCCTGATGGGACGCGTCGTGGTTACAAAGTTACCCTCGTTTTGCATGATACCTCTCGAAAGAGATGGGATACAATAGAGAACCGCCAGGTCATCGAGGTGCTCCACAAAGCTGAGTATTACAATTATTCATACGTTGATCTTTTGGAATTTTTTAATAACTTGAAATTGTAAATAGGAGTGAAAATAGAAAATAAACTCTAAAAAATTTTTTGAGAAGATGTCTTCTATTTCGCTGTCAATAAACCCCATGCATATTAGGAAATGCCAGCATGACCCCTTGACATTGTTCATTAATAGATTTTGGGATATTATTTTTTTCACCCACTAATTATTAAATAATAGATATAATATAATATTACATGTAAATATAAATTAAATATCAAATATAATTTAATAAATATTTAATTTTTTATTTATTAATTTAATAAATATTAAATATAAATTAAATAATATAATAGTATAAACATTTTTGTGCACCTCGGGTGGCAATTGGTTAAAAACGGCAAGCAGGGATTCGGGTGTCAGATGTCAACAAACGTATGACACAGGGAGTCTTGCAGCAATAATTTCAGGTCAAATACGTCGAATAAGAGAAACCGTCGATTGCTTTCAATTCCCACGGTCATCTTTAATACTTGAGAGTTCTCCGAGACAGTCTAATTTGCGACATTCATCGAACACCCTATTCCGAAAATCACGCACTATGAGATTAACCCCACGTCGAGGGCGTGCATTGTTTGGACGAAGAACCCCCTTACGATTGTTCTTGGTAAGGATACACCCAAGTAGCAAAAGGTTGCTACCCTTCGATCCGTTCCAATATTGGGGCGTATTATGTCTCCGGACGTCAACACCCTCTACAGGTTCCCATGTCTGGTGAACCTTGAAGAAGGGTCTTCCCTTATCGGTAGTCGGCGGCCTTTCATACGTTGTGCCCTGGCAAGATGAGGCCTAGATCTTCGCCTTTATGAGAGAGGGGTTGTACCTAGGCTCTCACTGCTATGACTGGAGACCCTGGACCGTGTACCGAGCTAATGCTGCAGGTCCCGTTGTCCTGGTCAGGTTCCCACAGCAGCTCTTGTCACTCTTGTCACTTTTGTGTTGTAGAAGCCCTTTCTATTCAAAAGCTCTTCCGCCGTGGATGTTGTGAGCCTGTAACTCTGGACCTCGAAGGTGCATTTGCATAAGAATGGACGAGCTTTTATTTTTGGTCCGCCTCATAAGCTGTAATTGACATATAATCACCCCTTAATTTCGTCAACCTCCAACAATAAGAGCGGTTTTTATTAAGAAGAATGCCAGAACAGTGCAGTGAAGGGAAAAACTCAAGAGTCAAGCGAATTATGTGCGAAGAGGCAATGCGATTATAGAATAACTTCACCACCACGACCCTCCTTCCCACTGCCGCCACCACCACCACAAGACCACTAAACCACTCACCAGGTGGTTGATGAAAAATTGCCATTAGCTGGTACACTGGGGCGCTGTTGATGTTTTTCCTAAACTCCATCATAAACTTGCCTTGAAGTTACTGGTTTTGGCCATTCGCAGATAGCATATATTTAGATCTTTTTTTACTTACGCAAGTCCGTTCCCCTTGATTGCTGAGCTCGAACTACTATAATATAGTAGTAATATTAGTATGTGATATTATTACATCCTCTACTCCATTACGTATACCCTCCACAAACTTCACTTGATCCTTGTATCACTTATTCGTGGAACTGAACAGGGCTGATAAACCCCCTGAGTTTACCTATACCCATTTTCCACCTGAATTCACAATTTACAGACATGACCGGACAATCCCAATAGATACGTGATACCCCGCGTATCTGTATGCGGTTACGGTACACATAAAATGTCATTTGTTATTGCTCGTACAATATCAGCATCGAATTTTCTCATACTCTCTCTGTTCTCTCCCCTTTAAGAACATAAGGTTATCCATGTTGAAAACTACCCTCCTGAAGTCTCCATTGTTCGCGAGTTATAAGGAGCCGGGGATTTAAGGCGTCCTTAAAAACAGTGCGACTTCTGTTTTTAATATCGGAAATCTGGCGTTTTTTCGATATATTGGTCAACGTGGGCATCATTGAATTCACTCTTAACCATCATTCCACAAATAACTCGTATTTTGTATCGGCAAATAAAAGCATCTATCTATTCTCTGTCTATTGATCAAAATTTTATTAGCAAGATTCCGATGAAATTTTTTTGGCACGTTTTTTTATTTGTATACAAATTTTGACTCCTACAATTTGATGATGAACATTTCCTTCATTCCTCCAACTATTTCAACTTTATTTTCTGTGATACCCAGACAAATAATGCACCCATGTAACTACATTAGCAGAGTTTTTTCCTCACTGTTAGATAAAAAGCCGACTCGAATAACACACAGTACTTCCTATGTATTATACCCCTAGGTTATTCTGAATTTATTTTTTCTCTCTGTCAAAGTTCACAGAATTTGGCAGAAAGTTGTTTGCAGTGCTGCCCGAACGCGAATTCCATATTTCCCGCTCCAAGCCTACAAAGCCCGCACCCTGCCCGGACTGCCCGGAATGCCCGGACTGAACTGAACTGAACTGAACTGAGTTTGAACCGAACCGAGTTTGAACTGAACTGAGTTTGAACTGAACTGAGTTTGAACTGAACTGAGTTTGAACTGAACTGAGTTTGAACTGAACTGAACTGAACTGAGTTTGAACTGAGTTTGAACTGAGTTTTAACTGAGTTTGAACTGAACTGAGTTTGAACTGAACTGAACTGAGTTTGAACTGAGTTTGAACTGAACTGAGTTTGAACTGAATTTGAACTGAACTGAACTGAACTGAGTTTGAACTGAGTTTGAACTGAACTGAACTGAACTGAGTTTGAACTGAGTTTTAACTGAACTGAACTGAGTTTGAACTGAGTTTTAACTGAACTGAACTGAGTTTGAGCTGAGTTTGAACGGAGTTTTAACCGAACTGAGTTTTAACTGAACTGAACTGAGTTTGAGCTGAGTTTGAACGGAGTTTTAACCGAACTGAGTTTGAACTGAGTTTGAACTGAACACCTTATGTAACCACATTGAATTTCCATGACATCTCTAATGTGCACGTGCAGGTACGAAATTGGAGATATTTTAGGGTTTCAATTCTTCACCGTCGATATATTGTATCAAAACACTTGCACAATATACACTAGCACACAATATACACAATACATTAGCATCGTACTTGAAGTACGGTACTTCAAAGTTCCTCACAGGCATAATTGGTTTTCTCGATGTTGCTGATCTCAGCCACAACGAAGTTTGGCAGTTATAGTAAGAGAAGGTACTCGTAAATAAGTGAGCTGGTATAACTTGCTGATGAAGATCTTGTCGGTATCTTTATGGCACATTTTCAAGCAAAGACCGACCTGTCGCCTTTTCGCACCTGCTTGCGAACATGAATAACGCTTTCCGAATAAGGTTCTGCATTGTTGACAAGAAAGAAGGCAAAGAACTGCCGAAGAATCGATGGCCTATCATTGACTTGATCTCCTTAGCCAAGTCTCAAGCACCTTTGAAGCTTAGCCTTTTACGGGCCGCTAAAACACTTCAACGCGGCGTACCCTCAGAGGATCGCATTCAGTACTAATCCTCAAAGTGAAATGGTATTAGAAAGGATTACTCTGAATAGTGTCACTGACGTTAGTCTGGATTTGCAAAGGATTTCTATTTCTCTACTTCAACTAAACCTAACAAGAGAGCTGCAGAGAGGTAGGAAGCGAACATCGTAGATATGGATCTCAGGCTATGGCGGTATAGATGCAAACAGTTTAAGAACAGAAAATCCTAATGGATACTTAATTCAAGCTGCCAAACAACGAATGCAATTGAACGATGAGCAACCGTATCAAAACTAATACGAGCTAATAAGATCTAAAGTTGTAGAGTCAGTGATTCTACACCGATAGACGAGCACCCTAAAAAACGACAGAAATTGTAGGCTGGGCGAAGGTGTCCTTTGACCTCCAGATGAATCCTCCTGGATCAAAATTTGACCCACGCTCTGGAAATATTTGGCCTGAAGATGGCAAAGGAGAAAAGCGTTCGGAATAATGGAAATATCGAGAGTCCTCACTCATCTTAACTTTTTTTTGTCAATGTTTGTGCCTAAACACAAACCGATAACTTGATGGTCTGAAATAGAGTAAAATCGCCCTCGTGAGGCTCCGAGAGAAGACCTGACAGATAAGAACTGTCATGTCCGTCCTGTGGGAACATGTCCCTGCTCAATGGGACCCATTCAGTCCTGTTACTGCAGGTGCCTAGCAATGTCATCGGCGTGGGTTGGGAATTCCGACTGAGGTCTAAAACAGTCCCTGGATGAGATGCACGAGTTGTGATTCAATTCAACACCACTCGAATAACTCGTTATGGTCGACGAATTAGTCGAAATAATTATTATACATTTAATGATGTTAAAAGTAGTTTTATTCAGCCACAACTACCTTTTTTTCCGGTGCATTTTTTTCTGCTCTGAACTGTGACGAGTTACTATCAGAAATACAATCAGTGTTCTCAAAAGGATCCTTGAATGATACAGGGACTATTTGTACGTACCTGGCTTGAACAAAGCCTATTTATCAAGAAGAGGAATCTTCAGCCGAGAACGAACCCAGATTTCTCGCTATACAAACAGCCTATCCGACCAGTTTTAATGATCAAAGGAAGCCAGTGCTTAAATCATGGAAAGCCATCGTATGCAAAATTCGCATTAACCATTCTTGAACAACGCAACGCGTTTCCAACCCTCATGTATATGTACCTGTCGGGTATCTGCGAAGGATCAAACGTAAACTCGTCTCAAACTAGGTACTAATTGGCATTTCGTAGTAAAAGTTGAAATATTATTCAATTGACACCCGTCGGGTGAGAGAGTTCAAGCTCAAATAGGCGGGCCCGAGGGGCGAGGGGCGTCGCCTTCGGGAGCATCGGCGGTCCGCGCCGTAAATAACGAAATAATCGACAAGCTGGCCGCAGTACGCCAGTAGCATAAATATCTACCAAGGTGTAATGGGTGGGAGTGAGTGATATATTTATACGGCCCATGGGGCCCCGGGCAAAACAGAGGTGACCATCGGTTGCTCATTTTCTATGGCGAAACGTTGACCCGAGCCAAACGCTTTCGACATCAGGTGTTGTAAACGGTGAGCATGCGACGGAGTTGGGAGTTTTTGAAAATTTTGATAGAGCGGAAGGATTTTTGAAAAAGTCTAATGCTTTCAGACGATACGGAGGATTGGAAGCTAGTCTTATTTTCCAGGTTTGTGCTGAAAAATTATGCTAGGTTTCCATGAGATGCGTTAATCGGAGCGTCCTTGGATAATCAGTTTATCTTGTGAGTCCAGCGGCCCTGTACTAAAATGTAAGCGTTGAATTTCCAGAAGAGTATGAATCAAATCATCCCAAACGATTGGAGGACAAGGTGGTTGTCGTGGTTGTGGTTTCAGTGTTGGTTTAGTACTGACGATGGCTTGACCGCCGAAACCGGCTTACAAACTCGTAAACTTTCGTGGAACAGACAACTTCTATTCCCTCAATTCGAGTTTATAATTCTTCAAAAGGATATAATTGGGGAGACTTTATATACAGACTAATGCTCGGATTGCCGTATACACAGCCAAGATGAAGACACCGTCAAGCTGGCATGGCATGGCTGGCACGCGGCTCGTGTCCCGCTGCTTAAAAGTTGCCCAACTCACGTGCTGTCGAGGAGGAGCTCCCGTTTAGTTTTCACTTCCGTTTCGGTAATCCGCCCTCGGTCACGAGCACACGATCCCCAAGTTCGGTCAGAGCTCCCAAACATTTCGGCTTCTTCCTTGTTCGGTAGCTCTCAATACTCGGCGTACACTTTCATCTGGAGCAAACTGAACAAGAAACAAACACGGGGGATACACATGAGCAAAAAGAGGAGCACCGGGCCTTCCTGGGTTAAGTTGTGCAATCGAGAGTAACGGCCCCTCAGCGACAGGAGAATCTTCATGACTTGTTACCCCTGTAACCCAGAGGCCCACTGACATGTGCTGCACTACTTTGCATATCTTCTTGGTCTTGGGGTTTGCAATATACAGCCTCGTAACATACTACTGGGAGAAAAGTATCGAGATTACATGATCGCTAGTTGGCTCACATTAAAGGACGATATCGAGCTAATGCTCTCGTTGGAGACTCCTTGAAAAATGAAACCAAAACTCAAACTCATAATCATACTCGGAGTCAACTCACAATGAAACAGAAACTAACACTAATAGTCAAACTCGAAGTCAAACGCACAATGAAACCGACACTTGAACCCATAATCAAACTCGAAATCAAACTCACAATGAAACCGAAACTTGAGCTCATAATCAAACTCGAAGTCAAACTAACAATGAAACCGAAACTTAAACTCATAATCAAAATTGAAGTCAAACTCACAATGATACAAAAACTCGAACTCATAATCAAACTCGAAGTCGAACTCACAATGACACCAAAAATTCAAACTCGAAGTCAAACTCACAATGAAACCGAAACTCGACCTGATAATCGAAATCGAAGTCAAACTCACAACGACAAAAAAACTCATAATCAAAATAAAAGTCTAACTCACAATGAAACCGAAACTCGAGGTTGTAATCAAATTCGAAGTCAAACTCGCAATGATACAAAAACTCGAACTCATAATCAAACTCGAAGTCGAACTCACAATGACACAAAAACTCAAACTCGAAGTCAAACTCACAATGAAACCGAAACTCGACCTCATAATCGAAATCGAAGTCAAACTCACAACGACAAAAAAACTCATAATCAAAATAAAAGTCTAACTCACAATGAAACCGAAACTCGAAGTTGTAATCAAATTCGAAGTCAAACTCGCAATGAAACCAAAACTCGAACTCATAATCGAAATCGAAGTCAATCTCACAATGGCACAAAAACTCAAACTCATGATCAAATTCGAAGTCAAACTCACTATGAAACAACATCTCAAACTCATAGGTACTTGAACTCGAAGTCCAACTCACAACGAAACCAAAACTCGAACTCATAATCGAAATCGAAGTCAAACTCACAATGAAACCGAAACTCGAAGTCATAATCAAACTCAAAGTCAAACTCGCAATGACACCGAAACTTAAACTCATTATCGAAATCAAACTCACAATGACACAAAAACTCAAACTCTTGTTTAATTCCGAAGTCGCACCTTGATCAATTCGTCAATCACGATGAAACAAAATCTCAAACTCATACTTGAACTCGATGTCAAACTCACAATGAAACCAAAACTCGAACTCATAATCGAAACCGAAGTCAAACTCACAATGAAACCGAAACTCGAAGTCATAATCAAACTCGCAATGACATACAAACTCAAAATCAAACTTATGAGTTTCAGTTTGTGTTCCATTGCAAGTTTGAGTTCGATTTCGATTATTAGTTCGAGTTTCGGTTTCATCGTAAGTTTGAATCGAGTTCAAGTATGAGTTTGAGTTTGTAATTCATAGTGAGTTTGACATCGAGTTCGAATATGAGTTTGACTTCGAGTTTGACTATGAGTTTGTGTTCCTGTTTCATTGTGAGTTTGACATCGAGTTCGAATATGAGTTTGACTTCGAGTTCGACTATGAGTGAGTTTCTGTTTCATTGTGAGTTTGACTTCGATTCCGATTATTCGTTCGAGTTTCGGTTTCATCTAGAGTTTTACTTCGAGTTTAAGTATGAGTTCGAGTTTTTGTTTCAAGGTGAGTTTGACTTCGAGTTTGACTGTGAGTTTGACTTCGATTTCGATTATAAGTTCGAGTTTCGGTTTCATCGCGAGTTTGACTTCGAGTTTAGGTATGAGTTTGAGTTTCTGTCTCATTGTGAGAATGACTTCGATTTCGACTATGAGTTTGTGTTCCGGTTTCATTGTGTGTTTGACATCGAGTTTGATTATGAGTTTGACTTCGATTTCGATTATGAGTGAGTTTCTGTTTCATTGTGAGTTTCACTAGGAGTTTGAGTTTTTGTTTCATTGTGAGTTTGACTTCGGGGCCTGATTAGAAGAATCGTTTTTCGCATTGTCAGGGGGTTGTGAATTTTTCTGTTTCCCGAAATTCCTGTATCTTGAATATTGATTCACTGGATAGTAATAAAAAGAAAATGGGAAGCTCCATTACAGGGTGACGATTCCGGCCCTTTAAAACCAGCATTGATACTGTCGGTTTATTCCTTTTCCGTTAAGCTGTCAAGGGTCATGCAATCCTGGTAAGCGGCTCGTCGAAGAGTTGTAGGAGGTGGTCGGAAATGACCTGAGCAACTGGGGCAGTTGTAGCAGTCGGAGATATTATAATCCCCCCCGGGTCTGCCACCGGGGTTTGACGGTGTTAAATCCTCCCGGAGATCTATCCAATTAACTAAGGCTGAAGTTGGTATCTCGTGCCGAGGCGGCCAGGCGATGCCTCAAACTGCATAAGAAAGACGTCCGTTAGTTTCAAGTAATCTGCAACGACCGAGATAGGTTATTTTTGTATTTTAAATTATGAATCATCGTTAGACATTGGAACAAATATTTATGTCTGTTCACGGTCAATAGCGTCTACAATTACATGCATACCTACATATCAGAACCGGGAATATCACCTATGTGACCTGGTTGTTTCTTGAGATCCTATGGTTTGGTTATGGGTGGGTTCGGATGAAAGTCTTTCCTTATGTATAAGGAACTCCTTGAGGAATGTATGAGGAATCCTCACGTATACGTGACCTCCTGTTAGAGAATGATTTGCCCGATAGCAAGGCCGGCTCAGATTGATGGAAGAATGGTAAAACTGAGACTAGATGGTTCTAGTTGCAGGATCATGATTAGATTTTCCAAATCCTACTCGATTCTCACTGAAGTAAGGAAAAAAATCATTTTCGATATTTTCTGAGGTGAACGGTATTTTGAAACGGGGAACAACCTCGGTCGGAATGTTAAATTGACTGTTATTGTTCACGCTTGAAGCTTTCGTTAGCGCTCAAGACGAACCCAAGTGCCAAAGAAGGGACGTCCCAATAAGGCGCTGAACTGCTCTTATACTATTATCTTGGTGAACCATCAAGGTGGCCGTTTCAAGCTGGAGGTGCAAAAACCTTGCATGGTTGGCGGAACCAAGCAATTATACTCTGAGTTGAGAGGTGAACTTAACTCCAAGGGTCAAGTGTTAATGAAGCTATAAGCTCACACCAAAGAGAGCCGACTCTTAATTACGTTCTTATGTTCTATGGTCCAACCAATCAGCGTGTGGTGATATTGGTAGAAAGAATGTGTGATAGTGATAGTTACTGTAGGTGTGATGTAGATAAGAACTTGCATCTTCGTGATGTTCAGCGGCAAAAGTAAATGTACACCAAAATTATTATAGTGCTCGCGAGGTTCCAATGCGTCTGCAAGTATTGCTGTAGATCGTCGAATAGTTTCAACGCATAGATTCCTCATTTTTACAAAAACGACATCTCTAAAGGAGTTAAACCCAGAATTTTCCCAGAATATCGAGCCAGCATATCGACCCTATAGTAATAAACTCTCGAAAGGACTCGTATTTAGGCGTGTTAGCCGTAACTCAGTTAATGTGGGGCCTCATCAAGTTGGGCTATACTGTTCATTTCTGACTGCCAGTGGCAAAAGCGTTCATCATAAACTAAAGAAAACGATTATTGGGAAGCCGGTCGGAGATGGCGTTCAAACAAGTTCAAAGCAAACCGACGAGAATTATTTCACTATTTCAATCCGACCGAATGATGTCTTAAACCCTTAGATGGGGCGTTCTGACCTCCTATCTGGAAACGATTCTATTGAAATGGGCCGACTCCTTCGGTTCTCCCGATATCCACGATTCACCTGTAATTTGAAAAGGCGAAAAAGGACATTAAGCCCATAAAGTCAATAACTGTTAAAGCTGGGTGGCGCTATTAGATTTCACCTTTTTGTCTCCGCCGAAGCTTTGTTGAGGTTAATCATCCATTGTGCTCCGAGGTGGGCCGAGTCAATAATAATTAACAGGATCAACACCGACATCCTGTTCTACATAGCGTATTAAATCAACTAACGACTTATTTTCATAAGGTCCGTAGCTGTTATCGCAGCGCTGCTCTCATTCATCGCCCGTTGAGTGAAAGGGTTCGACCTGAAAGCACTTGCTTGTGCCGGAAGGCCAAAATTTTTGAACCACCTGGGGTAGAGAATAGAGGATCAAAACATAATTCGAAACAGCTCTGAAAGGAATATTGCGAAACACTAGTAGGTATCATGGGAATAATTATGTGTATCGAAGTAATCCAACCCCTGACACAGTAATACCATACTTTGGTCTTGCCGTTTAATTGATTTGCTTCGGTCATGCATTGGTCTAGCCCAGCATGTCCACTTGAATGAAATTTAATGAATTTTAGCTCTAGAGTAAAAACCAGTTTCCTAGGTTAACACATATTACTTCCATAATTTGACCCAAAATTGCAATCCCCTCATCAAATACCATGAAAATAAGCGAGATTGATTCGAAGATTTGTCTTGTTCGAGTTTTACAATGCACGGTCCAAGTTAACCGTGGCATCTGTCCAATGCAACAGAGAACTCCCTGTTCTAAAGTACGTTAGTGTACCATACCGACCCTAACTTGTAGGACGGCCGAGCGGCTGCTCTCTTCTAGAATAACGAGAATGATGTGAAATACTTGTATCGTGTTAAGCATTGGTCTAAGGCGACGCCTTTCTCGGACAGCCGCTTCTTCTTTAAATGTCGAACGAAGCTCTGATTTACATAACCTAACGTGCTAAACCTTCTCCTTTACGTCCTTATATAGGGCCGGATTATTCGACCGAGGGAACCCCGTCCGAGGAGGAGCATCGCACAAAAGGACGTTCCAAGCTGTGCCGATGTATACCTACTTAAAGGTACCTTGTAAGCATCAAACGCAGACGAAGAGTGAAGAGTAAGGTACCTGGAGAAGGTAAGAAGAGAATCCAGCTTAGGTTCTCCTATACCGGAATGCTATGGAATTGGATTTCCGTAGTAATATAAAAATAGAAGAAGAAGAAAAACGTTTATTTGCAAAATTAATTGTTCACTTCCACGGATAAACCAATACAATGAACATTAAGGCATGGTTTTTCAACCGTCTGCCGGGAGTTCGGTAACCGATGTGATTATTAAGACAAAAAAAGTAGTAATATACCAATAGGAGGAAATAACTCGGAGAAATTTTGAAGACAAATGAGAACTGATTCAATTGTTGATGTTTCCGATTTGCTAAAAAAAAAAAAAATTCAACCTACAAAAAAAGAGATGAGTACCAACCGACGAACAACCGCGAAGACACCCAGCCTGGAGAGAGCACAACACACGCATACTCACATGTTAATGCAGTCAATGAATACATTATTTTATTTAGAAAGTTCATCAATTTAGTTTATTCATTGAATATTGATGCAGTAAGGTAAAAGTTAGTAAATAAAGTAAAATTAACAGAAAACGCTTGACGATGTTTTTAATGCATCACTGAATATAGGGTGGATATAAGGATCGATTCTACACAGTTCCAACAATTTCCATCAAAAGTTGCCCTTAAAAATTTTCTTCAATCTTTAGAATGCTGCACTTTTTTTAATTTCAAGATTTGTTTCGAGATTTCGATCTTGATTCACTAAAACAGCCATAAAATTCCAAGTTCCAGAGTTCAATGTTGACCATACCGTTGGAAGAGCGTCTAATTTCCAATCTAGAGGATTGGAAAATTTTTTTGAGGCATCTTTGAGTCGGTCGGAAATCAATAAGAAAAGTGATTTTTGTCAAATCTTGAGAACCTTAGCTTTTTTTCAACTTAGAGGGCCTAATAAAATTCTACTCGTACTATTACCATTCTACTCTAGTCCAAAAAATGCATCAGAATCGACAGATTCACCTTGCGTGCATGGTGTAATTGAAATCGCTCATGCTTGCCTCACTTTCTACTCTTTCACGTACCGGATGAGAACAGTCGAATTTCACTTAAATTTCTGATTTTCATTGATCTCCCGCATTTTGGTGCATAATTTTGGTTCATTTTTCTTAAGAAATGAACCTTTGTAATCGGTCAGGAAAAAAAAAAATTTAACACCCCCTGAAAATTTGTTGGTTTACGTTTCAAGGGGTGTAGAATCCAAATCTGCAATAAAATTTTTTTGTCCGTCCGCCGTACGCCGTCCGCCGTACGCCGTCCGCCGTCCGCCGTCCGCCGTCCGCCGTCCGGGGTTTTTTAGGGGGAAGGAGTTATCGAAAAATTCTGAAATTTTTACCAAAAATCAAGTTCCGTATCTAGTTGGTCCTAACGTCTCGACAGAACCTTACCTTAATTTTAAGGCCAGTAAAACAGCTGTTGAAGAGATAAAAAATTCGTGCTTTTCTGGAAATTTGTAACATAGGCATGTGACGCATCATTTTCTATAGATTTTTCTATGCCGAATCGAATGAAACCATCGCCACGGCGGTAGCTCTAACCGTTTAGGAGTTATTGCAGTTTTAGTGAGACATTTTTGAGTTTTTTAAAATTTCTACAATTCTGAATAACTCGAAAACGACTAGAGCCACAAAAATCGTTTTCCACTCGTTGGAATCCCCACAAAAACTTCTGTCCTCCCGATATCTTCAATTTAAAGAATTTGGTCGCATTACACAAATCAGCAAAACAAAAATCGAAAAAATTTGAGAATTTGGCCTCGGCTCTTAGATACGGTTGATTGATCTACTTACGACCACTAGCCTATTACACCAACAAGGTGACGCACTCACACTACGATCAGTTGCGCTTGGCAACATGAAAGCGAGTCAGGCTTCAACAATGGTTCTGAGGCATTTTTAATTTCATTCATTATTCAGAGAATTTAATAATTACCTTATAGAGTAATATCAACTAAATTCTGAGTTTAATTAGTACCGTTATATCGTGAAGTTTGTCTTAGCAATCGAAAAATGAACCCCTGTGCAAAATTTGCAGAGTTCTTCGGACATAGCGAAAACTAATCTGCACATGCCACTGATCTACTTAGCAGCGTTTTTTTGATATAGTCGTACCTTTCGGCATGTATGGGTAAATATGGGGTACACAAATTGAGATGTTCGGAGCTACCCAATTCTATACTCACTCGTGTACCTACCTAATAGCCTTAAAACTGATAATGTATAGTAGGATTCGAAACGAACTGAGGGGAATAGGAGGACAAGCCGCCGGGGTTTAGAAACCTTTTCGACTCTCGAATTCGGATCTCGGTCGGTATTAATTTATCAAACGTTTCGGCAACACTTTGGAAACGTCTTCTCTCCCGGGTTCAAAAGGTGGAGGAAGATCACTGCCAGTTGGCAGTGCTCCGACCGTCGTGACCTGACAAGAATCGAACGTGGTTGATGTGTTTCTGGTCCAGGTTCGTACTGGAAAGGCGTTTCGTTACAAGGGTAGCCTTGTCTGAAGCTCCGGGGGATGGCGCTCACCCCGTGGTTCACTTTGCCAGTTCCCCGGGGTTAGTTGCCTAATTACCCCGAACCGATTCGAACTCTCGACGAACAGTTTTGAAAAAGGAAAGAATTCCGATTGGCCAATAGACGCGAGGGCGAAGAAGGCGTGTTCCACGTCAAGCTCCGAGCCAACTCAGCTGATCCCGTGACGAGATCCAGTCAGCTCGGGCCGGACTGTCGTTGCTGTTGCCAGCTCTTGACTTCTTGGCCGATCCGATAGACAATAGTCAATTCGTTGCCTTTCACTCGAATGTCAACGCTTGTCGTAATCATCTGATTATTAGCGATCCGTATAAGGAAAGTCGATTCACACCTTGCACCTCGCACGTCCGTTTGATGAAGTGGACGTCCTTCTATCGAACGCTGACCCTTTTCCACGCTTTAACTACGAGCGTTTCCAATCATTTATTTATTGACCGATTGTAGAGCACGGCAAGTGCCATTGGTTTATCCATGCTCGATCATTGCTCGACCTGGTAATACGATTAGATTAGTAATTAGTTTATTTGGTGCGGTGATTAAAAATGGAGAAACTGTTGGTGTGGTCCAGCAAGCAAACCGCGGTCGTGCGAGGTCTAAATGCTGGAACAAATCATCGAAGCGGTCACGCACTCCATTTATAGGTACCATGGAAAATTCTGATAGTTTCAAAGATTGATTGGTAATTTTTTTATGCCACATATTTGGAAGTTGCAGTGTACCTATTTAATACATTGCAGTAAATTTTGCTGTAAGAAGAAAAAAAATCAGTCTCATCCGTTAAACCTCTGAAAATTGTTCGTTGCATGAAAACCCTGACACAGATTCGCCGAGAATTTCGTTAAATTATGCGAAAATCAGAGCAACAGTATCGATGTTTCAAAAATATCGGCATATTACGAATTAATTTGTATGCATCTAACGGTTTTAATTTAGGCCACAATTCACCATGTTAATTTTTTAACCAGAGCTTAACAACAAGCAGGGGAAGGGTTATATTTACTATCCCGCATAAATCAGATCGAAGAATGACCCCGGCTGAACCGAACTCCTTCCTCTTCCGGCACCTGCTCCGAACTCCGACTCCTTCATCGTTGCTCGAGTTTTTGAGTTTCCTCCCCTAACCTCATCCTCGCAATACCCGACGCCTCCCGTATCACAGATTTCTTTCTAGTTCGAACGTCGCTGAGCTCGACGGGATGCACCTGTTGGCTGTGAGTGAGATCGTTCAGGAAGGATGTCTTTTTTTGGTGGTATATTAATTTACCAGCAAACGTTTGGATCTGAAGGGGTTTCCAAATTCAATTTATGATTTACTTTTCATATGGTAGTTTGAGTCATGGAATTAGGCACTCGAAGTCTGCGTGCATGGCACGATAGAATCATAAGGACCTGATGGATTTTACTTCTAGGGGTGCAAGATCGTCCAGAGGTGGAATGTAATAAAGATTCCCAAAAACAAATCAGCAAATCTAAAAATCGGGTAAGGACGGAAAATTTCTCTTTTTTTTCAGAAAATACTCAAACAAATTAGTTCAATTTGGAATTGTTGGCTGTCGGTAACGGACTGTATGATTACAGTACACAATTTTTATATCGGAAGCTTTGAGGCGTACACACGGCAGTTGGAATCGGACAAAATGACCAATGTTGAGCGCTTCTTGGAAATGGTATTCGGTGATGAACGCATGAATATTCACCATGACCTGCGCACGAGCCTGTGGGTGTTGTATGGTAGGGATAGGAATCTAAACCATATGGACATCAAGTCCAGGTGACACCTGTGGCTCATCGGTCACGGTTCAGCCGGAGGGGTGGCCGTACTGGCCATGTCAAAAAAACCAGACGAGCAGCCTATTTATAGCAGTTACCTACTATATTGAGGGCTGGTTTTTCAATTCATTTAAAGCTAGATTTATCCAAGGACGCCTGCACTAGAACATACTTTCATTGACCGTCATACTGGAAATTTCTTGAAAATCAGTTAATGCAAGCGTCCTTAGATAAATCTATCTTAAAAAAAAAAAAAAATAAATAAAAACCGGCCCTGAAAAAAGCGATGAAAAAAAGTCTCTAGAGCAAAATGGTATTTGGATAAGGGCAAAAGCAGACTTGCAATTTTCTAGAGTAACATCTGTACCTAGATATGCAGGTTTTAGTGCCGAAGGAGACTGAACTCGAATTTGAGCTAAGAGGTGGAGACAATCCGTCATGAATGTTCAAAAATTTCGAATATCGTCACCAAACTTCCTTTAGTCCAGTACCAGGAAAATCAGCTCTATTTTCTGAAGAAATGCTCCCTTAGGCCTTGAAAATTCGCAGAAAATCTAAAATCCCCAAGCATTTTGCGAATACCTTCTGAGTATTTTCGAACTTCAAGTATAACGGACCTGCTGAGGAATTTCGAGCATGCTGAAAATAAGGGCCGCCCAAAATCGAAAAGGCTCCATCATTACGGCTCTTCTTCCTCGTCAAAGTTTTTTAGTGTTGTACGG
This sequence comes from Nesidiocoris tenuis, assembly GCA_036186465.1. NCBI lineage: Eukaryota > Metazoa > Arthropoda > Insecta > Hemiptera > Miridae > Nesidiocoris > Nesidiocoris tenuis. The sequence goes on along the minus strand of AP028909.1, from coordinate 32,178,881 downwards.
AGAAAGGCATTTGGGCAGATTATGACCCCGCGGGCGAATATCGTCTCTGGCAGAAAAGCTTTCCTAACCGCGAAACCCGAACTGGTGGTAATGACGGACAAAGAAGAATTTCTGCTCCTTGGCCCCTCCCGTCCATAATTTGACCTCGGCCCTTAGTTTACTTCGCCCTTCATTACTCGAAAGGCCACTAACAGGGGTGTCAGAGCTCTTTTACTCCTTCGGCGACCCCGAAAAAAGCACTTAAAAATACAATACTTTTCTTCTTGGCTCTCAGTCCATTTCACCTTTAGTGCCCCCCTTCGCGGAAGGAAAAAAATACGAGTCTCCCTTAATAACGCTTAACGGTCAGTGCTCGCATCGGTTTCGAGGGATGCAGTTTCAGGTTTAAAACGTCGTAAATCATCATTTTTCGGTGGAGCTTCCCTGTTGTTAGATTTCATATCCTGGTAACGGTACGCGGCTATTGTGGTGGCCCTTCGTTGTAATGACTTAGAAAGAAGAGGTGCAACTGTTGATACTTTATGGGAGAAAAAGATTTGATTGGCTGATTTACTGTCTTTCTCGAGAAATTGTCCTCCTCGAAAGGAGGAAAGAGAATAATTATTTTGCCAAAACAGCTGGGTCAAACTTTGATGCCCAAGTTAGTGAAGGGCGTTAAGGTATTTAAAAACTCAAGGATTTTACTTCAAGTCGAAAATAATGTCATTGTCATTTTTCATGGTTTAAGATACGAGAAACACCTAAATCTAACACGCAATACTTCCACATTTTTTTATGCAAATGTTTCATACAAATTTGTTGTATTTTTACCTCTTTGGAGGGAATAACGATTAAAAATGGCAAAAAACTCGCTTGGCAACGATTAAAGCCCTCATAAAATCGAAGTAGGTACTGTTAGTTACCAAAGGAAAAAATAAATCGTAACTCCGGTTGAACAGAGCGATAGGGTAACCTACCTTTCTTCTCTATCTATCTAGATAGGGTAATCTCTAGGGTATCTTCTCTAGTTAGGGGTCAAATTTGTCTCACGTTCAAATAACTACGTTGTTCGATGAGTCACCCATCCATTGACTAGTAGGTACTCACTCGTTTGACACATTGGTATAACAAATGTCGGCGTGTAACTCATTGCAGTAGGTGATTAACGGCCTACTCATTCAGCTATTCCGCGCAAATTAGTCTAATTACGAGTGCGAAGCGATACAAATCATTGTAACAAGTCCATTCTGTAGAGCTATATCAAAGTGGCTGCCGAAGGACACCATCTTGACTGCATTGCAAATAAGAAGTTGACATAATTAGTGAGAATTATTTCCCAAACTTGATTAATCGCTCAGCGCCGCATAATAGACGTATCAATCATTCTTTGTGCCATTGTTCTCCCAAAAATCCAGACGTACTAAATCAAACACTGGATCATTTATTAAGGATATATATGCACCGACGTAAAATGTATGCAAACGTTCTTCAGCCAAATTACATACGATCTTAATAACGCTCGCATACTAATTCTGCCCATTAAAAAATCTGGCGATCGTAAGAAGATTTGGTAGAAGTATTTTGCATTAAATTCCTCCAAATTGCTCCTAAATCACACCCGCCAAGTTGATACCATGGCCAGAAATTGTTGTGCGCTATGAATTCTATGCTAATCGAAGGGTCGGAGAGCAAAGAAAGACAAATTATACCAGAGGTATGTTAATATGGTAATTAGTTAAATTGTCGGTAGGCATTAGGAGGGAATTGGTGAACCTTCGAATTACATTTTAGCATGAATATGTCGAGGCTATCTTAAGGCTATTTGATTAATATGTATTGTTGTCAAAATAATTTCATTTAACAAAAAAAGTAAACCGTCGTTCCAGAGGTCGTTTTTGCCCCAAAACCAATTGATGGATGGGGGCTTCAGTTTACTCACCTACTGGCATTGAAGTGCTTGAATATCAGATATATAAAATAAAATAGATAGATAGAAAATAACATTGGATACAGATAGACAAAGATAGATTTGATTGTTTATGTTTGCCTGTTGAAATTAGGGTTTTTAGAGTTTTAGGTTTTTGCTAAATTTCTAGCGCAATTCTTCAAGAAAGTTGGCTACCTGCATTTTCGTTTGCTGTGCATTGATTCTAAATTATAATCATTTATTTATTCTCTTCAAAAATTTTGCAATAGAACCAGAATCATGGACATCGTTCCCCAAAAATCAGACAGTGGTCATAATGTGACTCGATAGACCTGTCTCCAAGCCCTGATGAAGAAAATTTAATTTGATAAACAATTTAATTTAATTTAAAAAAATAGGTCGATTATTAACAATTCACTCAGATACCTAGATGAAAAGTTGTAGCAAGAAAAAATCGTTCTGAAAAATGTAACTATTATGTTGTTTGAATAGTTCCTGGGGGACTTCAGAGTTTACAATAATCCTATGCTTGGGGCCTAACAAATTTTTTCGTGTTCGATATGGGCCATAGCGTAACGGTCACAGGATGTCACCACTAACACACGATGCGCCTTTACTGACCTCACAGAAAAATATGTTGGAAGAGGCTGGAGGTTACCTACCACATTGCCACAAATCATACTATCGCCTCGTTACCCGATCGCCTGAACTGTTTACGACGCTCTTTCCTTATACTTACATCCAATAGGGACTTTTCAATTACTGTACCTATTGAACTCCCCCGACCTACAACGCGAGTAAATGAAGCTCGGATTTTGAAGTTCATTCAATGTGATTCTATCTTATTGAAGAGCGTGAAGCCCTAAGGCTCTTGGAAGGTTCCAAATTAATTTGAATCATTTGGTCATGGGAGTGCGCGCCTAATGAACAGCCCACGATGGTGGGTAACTCATGAACAATTACAGTCCCAAGACGCTAACGAAATGGGAGGAAACTATTTACTTGTCATCTTTACTGCGGCTCTCATATCGGTGACCTTTTTATCTTTTTTATGTGGTGTGTATAACGGTTACGTTGTATAAGTTGGTAAACGGAATACCCCACAGATCACATTTCAATGGGCATATATTCAAAGAAGATATGCTGCTTCTCTTTTTTTATGGATAATGTTCATAATTCCCGAAGTGAAATTACCGGCTTTATACGCATAGCAGTTTCGAGTCATAATGAGAATTTTTCCAAACCGGATTAAACATTTTCCAGAACCAAATTGCCTTGAATTCCCAATTTGGTTTTGAAAACTCTCAAATCGGTTAAGAAAATTCTCAATTTGAGCTTGAAGGAATTCTCTTTGATTGCAGAGCTAACCGATTTGGGCGGACTTGGCCTTATTTTTTATTTGTAGAATACGTGGATATTTATTATATTCCGATAACTTGACGTATTTTGATTGAAAGGGGAGTTTTTAAATTCGCCAAGTTAGTTTTTTGATTTATTTTACCTAAACAGCGTCAAAAGTGGTCGAAATATAATTAAATAGATTAAAAAATTTACGTATCAAAATACGGAAGTATTGTGTGTTATCTACTCACCGCTGGTTTACCTCTCAAGATGGGATACCTACCGGCGTAAAAATAATGAATCATGGATTCATGCTCGATTGCCTTTATTGATGGACGAATTGGCCAAATGGCAATGCGTTTAAAAGAAGCATACCTACCCACGTATACTCGGGGCCATCTCAATATGCATCCGCAATGACACGCAAGTCAGCACAATATTCCGAGTTTATTAACCTTGAAAGATGGCATCCCACTTTCACACCAAATCCTAATTACACTTATTACCATAATGACGCGTCAACGTCGCCTATTTATCAACACCTAATTTGATATGATAATTCTGTGGGAAAGAAAGACAAGTCGTCGTGTCGTCGCTGTTGAAGTAGAAATTGTCTTCCAGTCTCGAGCAGGTTAATAGGATTCTACTCGTATTGGAACACCTGTCAGGCGTTTCGGGCTGCGGTTGATTGCACTATTACGTATGCTGATTAGGTGAAAGAGAATGAGGATGAGCCCACCTACGTTCTTAAATAGCACAACCGCTTGTACCACTTATCCTCGGCGCAGCTTTCAAATTCGATTCATTTGAAGCCTTGGAAATCTTACAGCTTTCAGCTCTCCGGGTATTATTTTACGAGGCTTGCGAGGTTTTGTATTACTGTCTTACTATATTCAATGGTAGCCACTGGCCTGTGTTGCACCCCACTCAATCGTACTGCTCCGAGCAATTTTGTTTCTATACTTATACACAGATAGGTACAGGATGTCAACCTGAGGAACCTGCCAGAGCTAGAGAATCGATTCGAATTCTAATTCCAACAAAAGTCACTATATACATTTTTTGTGAATCCCACTTTTTCCACTTTTAAGATGTTTTCCTGATTTCGATAATAAGGGCAGGTTTTTCAATTTTTTGTAAAGCTAGATTTATCTAAGGGCACTCGCATCAACTAATTTCCAAGAAATTTTCAGTATGACTGTCAATGAAAGTATGCCCTAGGTGAAATGAAGTGCAAACGTCCTTGGATGAATCTAGCTTTAAATGAATTAAAAACTGGCCCTAATTCACTAGAACGGCCATAACATCCTCAATTTCTAGAGTAAAATTCAATTTTGTCCATTCCGTTGAAAAGCGCGTTAAATTCCAGTCAGCATAGCCAATCACAAAAATGACAGAAATACCCAAGGTGCTGAACAGATCAGTGATGATTTTCTCTCATGACCACTTTCATCCCGTGGATCGCCCATCATACATTCAGTCATGGAAAATACACTGGATTGTTGCTAGATGGATTCGTTAACCAGAAAAGTCAATTTTTCATAAAAAACGTAGACTTTCATACGTGAATCCAAGTTCTTCCGAATTCAAATGAAATTTTCTCCACTAGATTCTACTGAACGAGCAATTTCAATGATGCCGTTGACACGCTGAGATTCTATAGCATTTTGTAGATCTACGCAGGCTAAATTTAACGAGTAGATTAAATTGTATAAGACCCACAGGGTCGAAGAAAGCGGAGATTCTCGAAATTTGACAAAATCCACTATTCAAATTGATTTTCGACAGAACGATCAAACGATTTTTTGATTCTTTATACTTTTGGAAATTGAACGCTCTTTTCGACGGTGTGGTCAAAATCAAATTTTGTCAAGAAATCAAGGAAGTTATGGACGTTTTAGTGGATTAAGATCGAAATCACGAAATTTCTTAAGTGGGGAAAGTGGCATTTGGAAGGGATTGAAAAATGTTATAGAGTACTAACTTTTGTCGGAAATTAGTAGCAGGATCGGATCCCTGGGTGGCATTTTCCCCAGGTTAACACCTTGTACAGTTTTTCCCCCAAACTAGTTAGTCATACATTCGTTCTCAAATCCACCCATACTCTGGGCCGATGCCCTATCAAAGCATGGCCAACAGTTATTGACCCTAACGCAATCTACTCGAGAAAGTTGGTGAGTATTCGACTGGTGTAATAAACTTTACTACCGTGCATCCCAGTTTTCAATTTATTCCCCCGGCCGCATGATATACAGGCTCCTTAACAAAAGGCAACGAGTTGTCATTTAACTGTGACATATCGAGTTTTATTGGTTTTATCTTGTCTGAAAAGGAAGGAGGCGTACGAGTGGAACCCGAATGGACGAACTGTAGGTTTATCGTCCCATAAAATACCGATATTCGAATGCAAAAGAGGATCATATTTACGACCGCGGGAGAGTTCACTAAATCCCAGAGTTGACCGGTGACAATGTATCACACTGGACGGGGAGGGACACTATCGGAGCCAGTAATGGGCGGTTTTCAATTACATTATAGCGCAAATAAATTACGGATCTCTGCTCCGCTCTTTGGCATCGTCGAGACATAGAGTGTGCCAACAGTTGTAGCGCATATTATTATAAATGAATTAAACCCTAGACGCGTCAACAGTTGACCGCTGGTGTGGAGATCACACACATTACTTCCGTGAATGTCTCTTCAGTCGCAGGCGATCTCTCTATACGTGCTGACGTAGTATCAACCTATTCCATTGATGTACCTATCGTCAGTTTAATGAGTGTGAATAAAAATTGTGGAGCTTACCGAAAATTCTTGGGACACATTTTTGTCCAACAAATCGCGGACTTTTGAAAACCTCGAACTAACCAGTGGTGCGTAGATAACACAAAATACTTCCATATTTTGAAACGTGAAAGTGTGACACGATTTGATCGTATTTTGACTGCTTTCGAGGGTGTTTAGGCCCGAAATATAAAAAAAACCAAACATGAAAATTTTAAAACTTGCCTAAAATAAGAATACGCCATGTTATCGGAATGCAAAAAAATATCTACGTGTTCTGCAAGGTGAAACAAAGATTTTAAAACCAAGAACGCTCAAATCGGTTCATTTTTGTGGTCTGAAAAAAAGGGAATTCACTAAAAATGCTATGGATATTTTTGTAAATGACCACAGACGGACACACGTACACACAGACGCTTGTTAGGGAAGTGATTCTGAGTAAATTTGTATAAGAAAAAGTTTTTTCTGAAGCTCCGTTCCAATCCTCGATTTTAGGTCGATTACAATACTTCCATTTACCCTGTAAATATGGAAGTAAAAATGGGAATTCCGTTGGAGGCACGACTTCATCTTATGTTTCTAGCTTGGGTAGCTTCGGAGGGCCATCTTCCGGAGCAATATTGCAATACCTAATAACCAAAATAAATAAATGCAATCAAATTAGAAAACGATCGGTTTCAAGACCGATCAAAGGAACACTTTGTATTTATGGACTCTGTTGCCTACATCTGACACAATCGCGACATTTATACCGCATTCTCTCTTTGGAGAACATTTTTTTTGTCAAACTCCTTCAAAAGCGTCTCGACACAAAATTTGGATCGACGGAGACAATTTATTCACAAACGGTGCACAACATCGATTCTTTGTCTTCCAGTTTAGAAACAAATGGTATTCAATGGTATTTTACCATCCAGATCCCATATATCTACCCCCGAACGATATTTCATGGTTAGATGTAAATTCCTACACGACCGCCGAGCATTTACAAAAACATCGAGCCCGATCAAGGACAAGTCGACTGATGTCTCTATAAGTCGGAGTTCTACGCCTACACGGGTTGGTGGCCCTCGTACCGCCAGGAAAATGGAACTTATCAAATACCTAATGCTCCCTTTATCTACTAAAATATTAATACTGATAAATTCTCGCAGGATAATCCATTGCCGACTGGTTGCCTTCTGGCAAAGCGAACAAACAGAATTTTTCACTAGATACATTTTATGGGACATTCCAAGCTGTTAGACAAGAAGTTCTGCACCGGTCCAAATCTGGTTGGTTTTGTTAATTATTGGCCAAACCACCAAACCATTGGTTTGTCTTGTGCCTTCCTTGAAACCAGTTTAGAACCGCTTTTCAAAACGAGCCGGCAGACAATAAATTTTCAACAAACCGATGCTACCAGTTGTTCTTCGGGATTATGCATGTGCATGAGCCCGCTTTGTCTCAACGCGGCGCTTGACTGAAATTATTCTCCAGTTTGATTCATAACCTTACGAAATGACTGATGCAAAATATCAAATGTAAATTCTGTCAACAGTTCGATGTTTCGGATTTTGACATTTAATGAGGATCGTGGGCTGTTTACCGCCTACGACATTTAGCATCCTTTCCAGCCCTTATAAATATTCAATCGAGACCCAAAGGTGGACATGCATTTCTTTCCCTTGCTAAATCCGTTTCGACCTCGGAGCCATAGTAGGGTAGTGCACATCTTGCTTCGGATACAGGGATGCATGAGTTGCACTGCAATTAGGTAGGCAAGGATATAATTAAGTACTTGGTATTCGTAAAAATTAATAGTGGAATTTCCAGGAAGATAACTATAGAGCTCTACAATTGAAGTAGGTACCTAAGCAAAATTCATACAACTTGAAGAGGGGGAAATTCGTTTTTCACGCTCTCCTTCTGGTCCCGATGTCGGCCTAGCTGGTACCCCACGTTCTCGATACGATCGTCTGCTCTACTGAGGCCAGCCCTTGGCTAGCGTGTCTCTTTCATTATCCAAGAATTGTTACGATTTCCTCTTTGGTAATCAATGAATCAACTATCTAATCGTACGCGTTTATCAACAGTAGGTGATCCTCAGACTAGTGATGGGCGATACCACAAAATATTCGATACCAGTACTCGATACTAGTATCGAAACAAATATTCGATACTACTCAGATATCGAAAGAAAATATTCGATACTGAAGAGTATCGAATCATATGAGTACTTTTTCATTTCACACACCGAATAAAATGGTAATAAAATAGAAATAACAGATTAAATAACACTATTAAGCCCTGACGTTATTCATTTTACGTTATATTACTTTTCAACAAGGTTAACAGGTAATTTCTATGTGTAAAAGTTATTTACCTATAAGATCAAACGAATGTCGAAGAAGTGGTGATGGAGATGGGGAGGAAAACGACATCAACGGTGTCATTCACACTGTCAAGTCCCAGAACTGCTTCCCTACTCCACGCAGGAATGTCAATTTGTCAACCATAGCTGGCGAAAGTCGGTCCCTTTTGTAAATTTTATTAGTTAGTATAAATAAAGTAGGCAGGTAATTTTGAGACTATCCATTTGAGTATTTTTTCTGAAGTCGGGATAAATACTCGATACCGATACTAGTATCGAAGCAAAATATTCGATACCAAATGTACTTGGTATCGAAAGAAGATATTCGATACCATACTCATATCGATAGGTATCGCCCATCACTACCTCAGACCCTGGGTCTACCACCGCCAATTACAACCCATCCCCTAACGTCACGATTATTGATAGAAGCGATACTTCCTCAAGATACCTGCCAATCGCATGGTGTGTTAATGAAATCAATTCTTCTCAGGCCCACATGGTGCTCCCTTATTACTGTACTAATTTTGAGCCATCAAAGCCTCATTGGTCCCAATCGCGGTGGTGAAGAGCTGGTCTAGCACCCCCAACCAACACGATGGCCTTCAATTCGGTTGCCTTGCTTAATCTTCAATGCCGAATCGTCCAGCCCTTTCATGCGAATAATTGTTGTTCCATTTTAATACTGAAATAGCCGACCCGAGCAACGTTTACTCGGCAACCTAATAGAAAAGAAAAAGCTCATCGGAGTTGAGGAATCGCCCCAAGCCTTTGGAAGACCTTCGAAGAGAAAACTATCACGAGACGGGACATTTGATGCGGGGGACCGACCGTCTGCGCATGTCAAGTGAACCTGTCCAACCTCCAGATAATTTCTAGTTTCGCCGGGAATCGCACGCTAACTTTCCTTAGCAAGTGGATCAAACCAATCAACTGCTGAGGACGGGGATGGGTTTCCTTTCCTCGTCTTTTGTCTCGAGGAAGAGCCTTCTTGACCCGATGTCCGTCACGAGATGCCTCTTCCTCGCAACCTGTGCCTTCCTTTTGCTGTACCCTGTCTTCAATCAGTCTTTCCGCTATTCCAACGAGGTCAAAGTTCATCCTGAAAACGCATCTAGGATCAACTCACGAGTCTTCAGTTCCCAGTCCTCCTCGGTTCATCATGACCAATTCCAACAATGGAATTTCGTCTACTCGCCGGTCGATCGACTGATCGTACCAACTGGTACGTAGGTACGAACCTGTACTCGCTCGTAATTTCATTTGGCCATCCATTTGCCTTGCAACCGATTTTCGAATGTTCTCTGAGGGAGAGGATTTTCGGAAAACCTTTAAACATTTGTATCTTGGAAACGAGTTGGAACAGAAAAATAGCAGTTGGCGGTGTTTTGATCCATTTTCGGTCTAGTCTCACTCAATTTTTTTTTAACCCAGTTTGGGACACCCAATAATTTGGCCGAATAGGTAAAGATCTTTCTGGTGAATTTGTTCAGAAAATTATGGGTTGCCGAAATAAGGAAGTACGCCATCTAATCTAAGCACCACTGCATGAAAGGAAGCAGATGTGATCATCGCACAGAAAAACCCGAACGACGCATAGGAGAAAGCGAGGGTGTAAATTTAACCAATGAGCTCGCACCAGATAGAATAATCCATCAAAATGGAAACAAACGAGTTCGATGTCATTGATCGTCGAATATTTTGAATTTCGAGGCGATAATTTTTGACGATCCCATAATTTTTGGGCCCCCGTAGCCCAAAGGTGAAAAATGCCGTGGTTGGGGCCCCGGATCACGAGTCCCTTCGGCGATGTTCCGCCGGGCGGACTTGATCCAATGCACATCTGGGCCATCCCGTTTCCAGTCCCATACCGTTTCCAGGCGATGCCGTGCCGGGCGGAGATAGCGTGCGATCAATCACTTGGCGGCCCTCCGCGCGAGTTTCTAATCGCTGAGAGGCGTTCGCAGTTCGGCGCACGTATCCCAAAGGCCGGCTAATGGGCCGGTCATTAGTTGCATCCCTTAATTGATAAACCCTTAACGGCTTCATCGTGTTATTTTACGAGCTCTCCTTACCTCGGGGAGGTCTCCGCTGTAATTGGCGAGCGAAACTCTTCAAGCGACGTGTTGGAACAGGTTGTAAACCTGCGATGGACGGCAGTTAAGGCGCGGATGTATCAATATTCGCGCCCAGCGGCACTAGGACCGCCCGGCTTCGGCGCGGCTCGATGCGGGATTTCTTCAACCGCAGGCGGCATTGTATCATTTAACTAAGTAAAAGTTTTTTCTGGAGCTCCTTTTCGATTCTCGATTTTTGGACGATTCCAATACTTCCATTTACTTTGTAAATATATAAGTAAAAATGGACTTAGGACGTTTTACCTTTGGACGACAGATGTGACCCCATCTTATGTGGAGCAAGTTGAAAACTATCGCCGACTGTAATAAATAGGCCCTCGAGTCTTTGAGACAGGGAACAAGTAAATAGAACAAGTACATAAATGCAATAGTCAGGTTGGCCCTGCGTTATGCCGACATTGTGGGCTGAGACTTGGAAGGAAACAGCGTCGGGGTGAGGACCTGAGGAGTCGTAACAGTATAATAAGGTTTACCTCCAGGAACTGATCTACGGCTGACCTTGGGCGGTTCTATACTGTAAAGTCGTCCCGTTTCGGACGGCTAACTACGAAATTTATCGATTGAAATTGATACGGCGCGTTTGTCTCTTCTGGTCGGATATGGGATCCTAGGCCATTGTTGGACCTATCACGACTGCTACAATACAATACAAGCCGCATGTGAAGAGATTAAGGAATAAAATTCGTTCTCGCCTGATACATGTATTGCGGTATTTATTGAGCCAATGTTGAATCGGTTCGATCAATTTCAATTGATACAACGGTAGATTAAGGTACCCATGTCCTACGTTGAAAGTTTTTAAAACATTTTCTGGCCTCAAAAAGTCTCTTGGGCCCCATTCTTTTCTCTGCGTAAGAAAGACAGGTGTGGAGCTTTTCTCATATGAAAATTCACGAGATTTCCAGGGATGTCCGCAGATTCGAGTTTACCCGAAAATTGAAGGAACTACAGCCATCAAAGCAGTGAGTAAAGGTCGGAAACACAGAAATGCAGAAAAAACAGGGGTTTGAGCTGACTACGAAATTATCTCTGAGAGTAGAGTCTATGAGAATTGGCTTCAGAACAATTACCTTCATTTCTGACCATGAGTACACCCTGCAAATAGATAAAATCTATTCTCGCCAGCTTCAGAAATAGGGCCTAAAAGAGGCATTTATTAGAGGAATTTATCATCTATTAAAATACTGTGACAGGGCGTAGGACTTGAGAAAGACATGAACCACTTTTTGGTTCAACGTACGCCACATAATAATAATTATATTATAAATTATACTATACTTTTTGCCTTTCTTGCCAAAAATATGGAACAATTGAAAAATTACAAAAATATTTGTGAAATTGGGTGCTTCGCCGCCCTTATTTCGGCAATCGAGGGAAGATAAAATCGCAGTGCTGAAATATTGACTCGATAATGATTCTCAGGGCCGCTTTTACCAAACATTTACCTACTCGTTAAATTTACCAAAGGACCAAAGGGGGGGGGGGGAGTCATTGTAGTTCTTATGGAAGTCACTATATAGGTTCGTATCAGTCAGAATTCATAAAGTAGGGGATCTCATAACGAATCGTGTTTCACAACTTCGTCTATGGCAGTAACACGATTGGGAGATCAAATAAAACTGAAATCCAAAGTATTGACGTTTGAAATTTTTTTAAAATCGGAACCAAGATAATTAAGATAGAGCCGAATGGTGGATACAATCATTGCATTGGTGAGTAGATATTTTGAATTTGGAAAATATGCTGCCTACCTTTTTAAATCCGGTCACTGTAATTATATCAAATTTTATAAAGCTTTCCGAAAAAATGAACTTTTCCTGAATTGCCAATATTTCTTTTAGATCTTTCTCCGGGTAAACAGAGGAGAGCAAAGAAATTTGGTGGAGCAAAGATTCTTTACTAATGAAATTCTAACCACCTACTATTTCTAAGTTTTTTCCAGCGGTTCTGATGACGTCTGTCGCTTTCTATCGCACATTCTCCCACAATCGAATACGCCGTTCGAGAAAAACATCTGAAAACTGAATTATTGATCAATCCAATCGGTAATCCGACGGGATGGAATTGCTATCGATAATGAATGAGTAGATGATGAGCCGAATAGTGTAGAGAACGAGAATGAGCAGAGTCGAGCTAAACGGGATCCGTTCCGGGTAATCGAAATCTTCGCTTAGTCGAGATCGTTGCTGTTGCTGTACACGAGAGCCTGTAATCGTTTCGACTGTTATCTTTGGCCAACAAGTGGAACTGTATAGAATCGTGGACGGATCCTTTGGAATTGGCCGAGTCAAGCTTCAGCGCGTATGGGGAACATCACGAATGAACACGACTATCGACGGTCGATAAATTGACTGATATAAATATAATACGGGGAAAGATGTCTGCCTGGGCCGTTTCGAAAATTTTATACGACGAATAAATTGGTAAGTCTTGAAGGGATTTTTACCCTCAGGTCAATCGGCGCCAACGTTTCGGCCACTATCTTGGTTTGTATTAACGTTTTGCGATAATAGATTTGCAATAACTTCAACCAAATGTGTCTTAGTTGCTTATCGATAGTAAAAGTGTAAATCCTTGTAAGTCCAAATTCAGAAATTTGTCAGGTTACCTAAAAAACGTGCTAGTTTTTGCGACACCCCTGGAAGGTTTTGACTTACAGGTTACTGCACCTGGCCACAGTGAAGAAATGAGACAAAAACAGAGGAATCCGGCTTCACTTGACGGATCTAGGGCTCAAATACTACACATAGAGCTCAAATCCTTATTTTATCAAAAATTCAATAAACGAACGGCCAACGGTGTGAATTTGGAAAATGTTCAGAAATTTTTGGCGGAAGGGGTTACTTATACGAAGTATGAACATTTTTGTGACCAAAAATTGGAAAAACGACAGGAAAAAGCGAAAAAATGTAAGAAACCTTATAAATGGGCACTGATCTGTAAAAAATTGAAAGGCCTCGGTATCAACCAATTAAAAAAAAAACCACGAGCTTTTCGCCCAAAGGGAAGCTAGGATCAGCCCTTAAGAGCTGGATCTGGCAACTCTGAAGATGAGAGTGAGAGCGGAGAACGGGAAACCACAAAACAAACCACCACCCCACTGAACTGAGCGAGAGGGGAGCAGTGATAAGGTGGGTGGGATACCCACATCTCACATCAGTTCTACAGTAAGAGGAAAGCGCATCATCCCGTCTGGACGAATTCTTGCATCAGAGAGAAATTCACCAGTACGACCCCCGCGAAGGTTGTAATTTTTACCGTCATCAGTCACACACGGTAGAAAATATCCTTACCATTTTCTTGTCATCATTAATCGGCATCAGAAAATTACATTATTCTCCAGCTCATCGATTCAGAACTGAATATTGTATTAAATTCATCAGTAAAACCAGAATCACGTATTTGGAGAGCCATCGAATTATCAAAGGACTGTAAATTTATGGAATTACATTTTTCTCATCTTCATCGTAAAACTGAATTTTCATTTCTCCCAAAAAAGTCAAATTATCATATCGCACCCTTGCGACAATAGTGTTACAACTCAAAAATCCTCTTTTTTCAGGAATGATGTTATTTTCAACTTGAATTCATTCCGTTACATAAAATATCCAATAGCAATCAGTTTTGAATCCTCGTTCAATCTGAATGAGGGTTCAATAATTGAGCCGCTGAGAGGAAAAGTGGTCTAACCGCATTGAAGGCTACTTCAGGGAAATTAGTGTTTTGCATTTGAGTGATGAAAAAAATCATCGTAACAGGTTTTGGCTATGTTTGGGCTTCTTCTGAATCAGATGTTGTTTATGAATCATATTATACAAAATTTATAACATAATTTCATTGGCGTCCATCTTTAATTGGAATATGAACGAGCCTCACCACTTTTCCGCTTAGTGTTTTTCCTGAATCTGGTGACGTATCCATGGCTTGAACCACTTTTCCACTCAAACCTTTAGCTTACCTATGTTTTTTAATAGGTCTTTTTAATAGGCCCCGTTGATGTGATTGTACAGTCCGTGCAAAAAAATTTCAATTAGGTATTGCGGCTTGAGTTATACCACTTTTTTCCAGGCGCGTGGCCATTCGATGAGGGAAATAACATTCCAGAGCTACATCTCGAGCATAGAACTAAACGAGAGGCAAACGACTGTTCCTCTGAACGGAGAACGAACTCAGGCACCCCAAGAATGGTCTAACTCAAAATCGGAAATTTCCGGGTTAGACCACTTTTCCTCTCAGCGGCTCAATTAATAATCACAAAAATATCAATTTTCTGAGTTGTAACTCTGTTCATGATTCATTCAGGCATTTCTCACTCTATCAAAGAATGAATCTGTAATCTCATTTTGAATTGAAATCCTTCCGTGGATCCACTTGCAATTATTGCAATCGTCAATAACGCAACTCAAAATAATACGCACTTCTTAGTCATAAACACAGTATGAACTCGAAAGAAAACATCATCACAGCGCCAACTGAAATAACTTAACTTAAAACGCTCCTTTGGGATCGATAGAGCTTTTTTTTATGAATCCAATGATACCTACGCAACGTGTTCAATCATTGGCGTGAACATTAGGTAATCTGCAGCTGAATAGTCTCGAACTTGTTCCACAAAAGACGGGGTCAGAGTTGAAGTCCACTGCCTCGGCTGCTTTTCGACACATCTCGCCAGCTCGGCTCGCATCAAGTGGGAGACAACGTCGACACCGATCGTTATCACGGCCGTCGCTCTTAATTCCCTGATACGGTCAAAGAACCTAACGTTGAGAGGTTTTTTACTCGACGGCCTCTCCAAGTTTTCGTCACTAAAAGATCTCCCTCGAGCGGCGCGAGGTCACGTTTTGAAGAGGCCGCTTTAATGTGTAGCGTCAACTTGCACTTGATGGCTCATTATCAGTAGTCATAAAAACTATTTTCAAACACCTTTGCCCTACTTGGCTAAAAGCAATCGAACCTGGGTCACTTTCGCCTCTGGAACAAAGATTGTCAGACATTCAGATGCGCGTTGGTGAAGTAGTTGAGCGAGAAAGTCCAACTGATATTGGGGAGGCTAATGTTGAGGGCTACGAAATTCCAATAAACAAACAAAGTTGTATTTGGAACCTGTAGTGGGTAGATAACACACAATACTTCCATATTTTGATACGAACGTTTTTGACACCATTTGATCATATTTTGACCGCTTTTGAGGGTGTTTTGGTCAAAGATATCCAAAAACTCACTTTGCAAATTTTAAAACTCGCCTAGAATAAAAATACGCCGAGTTATTGGATTATAAAAAATAGCCACATATTCTGCAAGGTAAAAAAGATTTTGAGACTGAGAGCGCCCAAATCGGTTCATTTTTGTGACTGGAAAAATAAAATAGAAATGACTAAAAATGCAAATATATCGGAAGTACTGTGAGTTATTCAAATTACGATTAATTGTTTTCCAATAACTTGTCATTTTTACTTCCATATTTACAGAGGAAATGGAAGTATTGTGATCGTCCTAAAATCGAGAATCGGAACGGAGCTTCAGAAAAAAACTTTTTCTTATACACATTTACTCAGAATCACTTCCCGAACAAGTGTCTGTGTGTCCGTGTGTCCGTGTGTCCGTCTGTCCGTGTGTCCGTCTGTGGTCATTTACAAAAATGGCCACAACTCCCTCATTTCTCAACCTTTTTTCAAATTTCTTGAACTGAAATGTTTGTCTCGGAAAACCCTAACACCCTGTTTAATCGGAATCTGGATAACGCACAGTACTTCCGATATATTTGCATTTTTAGTGTTTTCTATTTTATTTTTTTCCGGCCACAAAAATGGACCGATTTGAGCGTTCTTGGTCTCAAAATCTTCGTTTTACCTTGCAGAATATGTGGATATTTTTTTATATTCCAAAAATGTACCGAATTTTTTTTTTGGCAAATTTTAAAATTTGCAAAGCGAATTTTTTTGACATTTTTGACCTAAACACCCTTAAAAGCAGTCAAAATATGATCAAATTGTGTCTCAATTTTACGTTTCAAAATATGGAAGTATTGAGTGTTATCTACGCACCACTGGTTTTATCATATGTTTTCAACGTTTCAAAATATGGAAGTATTGCGTGTTGTATACGAACCACCGGTGTTTTAATATCTTGACCCTCAACCTTTTCTTAAATTTTTTGAATTTGAAAGTTGGGCTGAGTGAAAATGCTGATTTACCAGCAACTGCAAACAGAACTTCAAGAATATTGACGCTTGTATTTCAAAATAAAAAGTCAACATAACGAACGTCAAACAAAAAGTGTATCAGAAATTATTAATCAAGACTCGATTTCAAGTTATTGGACAATAGGTTTGTATACCGTTTACCCTTCATTTACTCAAAAACACGTAGAATTAAAAATATCCTCATTTTTGTTAAACGTTACCTATCAAGTTGAATCCGTTCCCCAACCATTGGACGTGATGAAGTTGCTTGACCAATAAATCCATCGTGAATAGCGTTCGGCATTCCCAGTTATCTCAAACGGATTGTACCACGTGTGTACAGTTATAGTATAGGATGCAAATAGGCCGGCCATGAGTTGACAATTCTGTGGCTCCTTTATTCGCTACCGAAACGTCAGGTTCGCCTCATTGTTGGCCGCGTCGCTCGTGCATTCGCTCGTCTCAATTAACGGAAACGGCTCGCGAGACGAAGAAAATATTCCGCTTTTTCTCCGCCGAGTCGTAATATTCGTGGCAAGTGTGACTGTCAATCATGGGAACGTGCCACAATTGAGATTTACGCGTGACTGAACGGATTCTCGGATGCGATTCATTTCACAAAAGGAAATGCTCCTTCGGTCCTTTGGTTGCAGATGAAGTCATTTTGAGGGAAAAGGGACAAGTGATGAGGGTCGCAATTTTGGCATTTTGACATTCTCATATTTGAGGACCACAGGGGAAAACGTGCTAATAAACATGTTAAAAGATATTGAGCTAACACGTTTTTCCCCTGTGGTCCTAATTAAATGAGGATATTTCTATAGATATTTCTATCTTGGTATCATATTGGTTGCACGTTTCGATCCAAGCTCTTGGTCTAGGGGTTTTTAGGTATCTGAACACAAATTTTTTTAACTGAAAAAATTATTTTTCAAAAATTTATTGAAAAACTTTTACTAAAACGCTCAAGAGCGCTGCTTAATACAGCTGCCCTTAAGAGTACATTTATCAATTTATCTTCTCAAACGTGTCGGAACTACGGTCCATAGTCATAGCCTTCACACCTTCTGATAATGTCACGGTCAGGCCGAAACGTACGAAATCAGAGCGAAAATCTCAGCTGTACATAATATATGTCTTGTCCATTATTATCCTTGCCATACCGGGCGAGTTAATCGCTCGAAAAAATTAATTTTCCCGATAACGCACGCTAACGAATCGGCTTCTATCGCAGTGCCAGGAATTCTCGTCGGAGCCGGACTAGAATTACGAGGTACTCGAAGAACAAGATAGAATCAGACGGATTGTATCGAACAGGTGTTGAAACAGTCGCGCAGGTATGTGAGCAATGCGAATTCGAGACGCGCCCCCGCCTCTTTACAAGATTATAGTTCTGATTCCCAGATAAGAACATGATTGAGAATTGTGAGAGATCAAGTTATGAGACTGTGCATCGACCGAAGGTAAACTTACGTACGTATCACTAGCATATAATAGGTAAGTGCGGATACGAACAACCTTTCTAGCTGAGCTTACAATTACACCGGCCAAGTTCTTCAACGAGAAATACCTAGGTCTGCACAATTACAGGCAGTACCTATCAGCGTTTTCGATTTTTACCTTCACTTTTCGAACGGGTTGGACGAAATTGTGGATTTTCAAAGACGCCGGCTGAATGTGCCAGTTGATTCAGAGGGAAAGTCGCGATACAATCTCATACGTATTGATCAAATATCTCAACGTTTCGTCGAAGGGTACCTACCCTATAATCTGTCGCGTCAAAGTACCTACACGGTGAATCCATGGTCTGGCTCGTAGTACTCATAGTCAAACCAACGACAAACTCAAACTGAGACTCAAACACAACCTTCTGCTACAACTGCTACACAACCGAAAACTGAAAACTCAAACTGAAACTTGAACTTTCACTAAACTGAGACTCAAACTCAAAGGTCGAAAGAAAGGTAAACTGAATGTCGAACTCTAACTGACTCACAAACTCAAACTGACACTAAAACTCAAACTGAAACTAAAACTCAAACTGATACTCAGACTCAAAATGATTCACAAACTCAAACTGACACTAAAAGTCAAACTGAAACAGTTTGAGTTTTCGTGTCAGTTTGAGTTTGTGAGTCAGCTGGAGTTTGAGTTTCAATTTACCTTTCTTTCGACCTCTGAGTTTCAGTACCTAGAATCAGTTTGAGTTTATGAGTCAGTTTGAGATTGCGAGTCAGTTTGGGTTCGAGTTATAATTTACCTATCCTTCGACCTTTGGGCTTCAGTCACAGTTTGAGTTTTAGTTTCAGTTTGAGTTTTATTGTCAGTTTGAGATTGTGATTCAGTTGGAGTTTGAGTTTAGTTTGAGTTTCAATTTGCCTTTCTTTCGACCTCTGAGTTTCAGTACTAGAATCAGTTTAAGTTTGTAAATCAGTTGTTTCAATTTCAGTTTGAGTGTCAACTTACCTTTCTTTCGACCTTTAAGTTTGAGTTTTAGTTTCAGTTTGAGTATTAATATCAGTTACCTTTCTTTTTGCCTCTGAGTTTCAGTACTACAATCAGTTTGAGTTTGTGTACCCAGTATCAGTTTGTGATCTAGTTCAATTTTGACGTTCAGTTTGAGTTTGAGTATCAGTTCGTTTTAATTTCTATCCAAGTTTCAGTTTGAGTTTAAGTTTAACTTTCTTATGACCTTAGAGTTCGACTATTATTTCCATTGTGTTGGTAAGTTCGAGTGTGAGACTGAGTCAGTTGACTGATTGAGTATCAGTTTGAGTTTCAATTCGAAATTCAGTTTCCGTTTGGGCTTGATTCCAAGGTTCAGTTAAGGTATCAGTGTCAGTTGGACTCGCTATCTCTTGAGTCAGAATACCACCGCACTGCCACAATATTTGTTTTCCGTGAAACGAGACAAACTGTTACCCTCTGCACTCTGCTTATCGTTCAAAAGCTGTTCCCAAACCCAAAACAGGGAATTCCTCTAGTGCAACCGTGGACATCAATCTTACGCCATTAGACCTTTTAACATTTTGGCATTTCCCCGCGCCACTTGGCCGATTTTACTGAAAAGGTCAATCGATTAAGATGTCGGACAAAAGGTAGTGACAGTCCGGGTCGGCGACATTTTGCAAAAAGGTGAGAAAAGACGAATAATATGAGTATATTATACGTGTAGCTTTATATAGATTGGGTGCAGACGTGTGCCCTCGGCCGATACAAGTTTTCCAACCTCGAGACGTACCGATTCCCTGCCGATTCCTCAGAATGTTTGATAAATTGAAGTCGAACTCGGGTACTAATGGTTGACCTATTGACCGGATCGGAAGGTTGGACCTTGGGGTTGAAATGGCGGAAGGCGAATGAAATATGGGTGATTCCACTAAAAGTGGCGAAATCGTGTCTTTTCTTCATATCTTGAAAACTATTCGTAGTATTGCGATGGAACAAAAAGCGTTGTGATTAGATCGTTGGTCCCCATGCTCCGCACGTGTAAACTGTCCAAAAATATTATTAGCAAGTGGAGAAAAATATATAAATATAGCCGAAATGTCATTCCCCTGGCATGTCCCCACCCCTAGGTACGCTACTTCTTCAACCAACCCTGGTTATTCGGATCGAGATTTTCAGAATCTGCTAAAACGAATGCACTCAGTATATAGTCTCGTATTAGCTCCTCTGTTCTCATAATTTTAAATGCATAGGCTTCAATGTTAGAAGCAAAGAACAGCGTGTCCCCACCTTTTTGCGTCATTCCCCTGTAAAAACTTGTCACCCCCATAAATGGGAAACTATAACAGTTTCGGTAATTTTGAAAACGGCAGTTAGTAGCTCTGGAACTGTAGAACGTGCCTGACCTGCCAGATAACACTAGTGTTTGTTGAGAAGCCATCGAGAGGCGAAAAACAACCTCATTTATGGTGAGTATTTTTATTATGCGTCATTCCCCTGTATTCAATATCTTATCAAATTGAAGTAGTAAATTTTTCCTTCTGCCACTATTCTTTAGGTCTGGTGGTGCACCTTCCAGCGTATTTTTTTCAAAATTTAGGTACTGAAAGGAGGAGGGAAGAAATGGGAAAAACCGCGATTTGTCATTCCCCTGGCCGTCATTCCCCTGCATGTTCTGGATGGAGGTTTGTCAGCTAGGGCGCTGCTCCCTCAATTCTCAACCTTTTTTCAAATTTCTTGAACTGAAATGTTTGTCTCGGCAAGACCTAACACCCTGTTTAATCGAAATTTGGATAACGCACAGTACTTCCGATATATTTGAATTTATAGTGTTTTCTATTTTATTTTTTTCCGGCCACAAAAATGAACCGATTTGAGCGTTCTTGGTCTTAAAATCTTTGTTTTACCTAGCAGAATATGTGGATATTTTTTATATTCCAATATTGTAGCGTATTTTTATTTTGGGTGAATTTTAAAATTTGAATAGTGAATTTTTTGAGTTTTTGACCAAAACACCCCTAAAAACAGTCAAAATATGATCAAATTGTGTCTCAATTTTACGTGTCAAATTATGGAAGTATTGTGTGTTATCTACGCACCATTGGTTTTCTTTTTACACATATTTATTCATCAGTGTGAGAACGTACCATTTTGGCATCATCGAATTCACCATTGACCATTACTCCTCAAATGATATGATGATAAATCGACGTACTCCAATTATTTGAACTTTATTTTCTGAGATACCCAGACAAATAATGTACCCATGTCACTAATCTACTTAGCAGCGCTTAATTTGAGGTTTAAATAGATTTTTTTAAGTCTCTCAATTTTGTCATTCCCCTGGACCACTGATTTTTACCTAATCATGTCTGTAAACTCTCTCTGGGTGATGAAACTACACTGCTGGTATATAGTTTTCATTAATAGCAGGCAAATGAACAATTTCTCGTCGAAAAACATGCAAAATTTTATCATTGGTAAAACGGAATTTGCTGACCCCAATTTCGCCACTTTTAGTGGAATCACCCATATCGGCAAATCCATTCGTGAAACTACTTAACCTCCTGTTCTTTCGAGAAATTCATTACTTTCAAACGCCCTCGCATTAATTAGGCCTGTCAACGTTGATTCATGTAAGTTTTCCTTCTCCGCATATAAAGCTCTTGACGCGACCTTGGTAAGAAAGTTTTGCTTTATAGCGCCTTGAATTCGATCAAGTATCCCATAAAACCATAGGCAATTTTTTTGTTAATTATTCAATAATAAACGATTGTAATCGCTCAAGAAAAAAACTTTTCTAGTCTATCCTGAAATTTTCATGGTTTACGTTTCAAAGAATGTACAATCCAAATCTGGAATTCAAAAAATCCATCCATCCGCCGTCCTATCAAATAATATTTCACTAGTTTTTAACACAGGTCGGTAGTCAGTAAAAATTTCAAACCACGTGAATACCTAATAAACCCCTGTGTATGAATTTGCAGAGTTTTTTTTAATTCGTGTACTCACCACTTGTGATTTGAGCTTGTAAAAAGGGAAGATCCATCATGTTGAGGCGTTTTAAGGCCCGAAATACCGAAATTGCGCCTTTTCCGTCAGCTCTTTTCAAACCATTGAATTAATGATTTCAGTGTTGCGCCTGTAAAGTTGTTCCAACTTCTCCTCCTCCTCCTCCTCCCTTGTTTTTTGAAAGAATAAAAATAGACATAATGCGATTCTCGGGGCTTGTATAAGTTCTTAAATTGTTGATATAAATAACCTGGATCCTGATTACGACGCTTTTCTCCTGTAGTTTCGAGCCAGTCTGGCTTCGTTAGCCATAAAGGTGTATCTGCATGATCAGACCGTTTTTGTCCCGGTGTCACCAAATGTGAGGTATGTTCCTCCCACAATATTTATAATGGAATAAGGCCATTGCTTTAAAAGGCGCTTTCGAATGAAAAGAGCCGATAGCTAATTTTCGATCTTTCTGAAGGACTTGTACCTATTGTTCAGCCGTGGAAGCCGGAAAATGTGACTTTGTAGCAGGTTATGGTATAATGAGATTAACCTTTTCGAATGAACTTTGTTGGACAACGTATGTCTACCTTTTTTTTTCGTTTCTAAAATTCTTCAGCAGGAAAGTCGAGGAAATATATTATTTGGATAAACATAAACTCCAACAACGAAGTGTGCCTACTCGGTTTGAGAAAAAATATAGAATTATGTATGGCGATGTTACAAAAAAATGAAATTCTGACGAAACTTTTCCCTGTGTGCACCAAAATTTCATTAAAGTTTTTTATGCTTGTCAACCGGGAAAATATGGGTTTGTTCGTTTCCGTCAATTTTGCTGGATACCACTTGATAATTAAGACGGCACCCCACTTCATAATATGTATGTATAATATTATTATGTGTCCTTTTTAAGAATTTAAAATGTCCGATGTACCCTTTCTTCCTGTACCCTCAAGACTGCCATCATTATCAGAAAACTCGGAATCCCTCGCTGTTAGAAGGTCGATTTCGGAAATCTCTAGCCTGTCTGAGTGTTAAATAACTTTGACACTTTCCGCTGTATACGTGGGGTCGGAATGCGACAGTGATGCGCCGCACTAGAGCCTCTCTCGATCCTGTTTTATACAAGGAACAGCTTTCTATAAAATGGACCACACACCATAGCGCACCACCTGTTTCTGAGTCTTCCCATATCCGAGCCTTCTCTTTTTATTCTTTTTCTCCTGCTCAGCTCCTCTCTTCTCAAGTCCACCTATATAACCTAAGTCGCCCGAGCTTCTCCCTAAACCGCGAGATATTTTTATTTATAACAGCTTCGTCTTTTTGTCCCTCGAGCGGGCACGGGTTCCAATCCGGTCTTTTACCCTTTCGAAAACTTATTGGCGCTATTCTATCGGCCGTTCGTTATCACCTTTCCGGACCGTTTCCCTCTGAAGATCCAAAATGCTCAGTTCTCGAAAAATCCTTTGATTTGTGCCAAGTTCTTTTTCTAATTTGGTATTCCTGAATGCCGGCCACCTGTAGCTTTACATGTGTAATATCTTATAAAACGTCGTATAAATAGAGTTACTTCTGTTATTTTCTTTGAAAACCAGTTAGAAACTCCCTAAATTTTGATTTGCTAAGGCAAAACGCCAGTTCAACGAGCTACTTCAGTAGATTGAGGTTTTTCGACCTCCATTTTTCGAAATTTATGCTTTTATGCTAAAGCGTTTGTACTACAGCGCCCGAACTAATTCGACATACTTCAAAATCACTAGGACGCAAAAAACAAAAATGTGTTTGGGAAAATAAACACCTCAGGCTCTCTCTCCAAAATCTGCAGGAATACAGGTGACACAAGCCTGCCTGATCTTGCCCCCCCCCCCGTGGCACCGTGTATACTCTCCGGAGGCGGTATGCCTCAGAAAAGCCTATTAAGAAGAATCCCTCCTCCTTCGGATGGAATGTTGCGTCGAATGCCCGGATTAGGCCGACAATGTTAATAAGGAATTCAAAAATATTTTTTCCCCACCATAATGTCGTGACATCATCCACCAAAAATATTTTTCGTTGCAAAACGACGGTATAATTTTTTGTTTCATATTCCGACAAGTTTTTCCTCGTGGTTCCTTTGGTGGATGGCAATGCTCTCTACACGAGCTCGTGTGCTAACCTGTTCATGTTGATTTTCAAAACTACAGGTTTTCTTTGTTGGTAAGTCATATCTTTGTCTTCAAGTCATACTTCACCTGCCCATTGTTTGGTGACCTAAAACTGCACCATGAAAAAGCCTAGTCTGATATAGGTGACCATACTGTTAAGGATCTGGCCATCGGGACTGTTAGCCGCCACCTGCAAGAGGAACCTGACTCTTCATCTTCATGCCTTCATTGTCATACCTCCGGATGTCTGTTAATTAAGGCGTGCTTTGTGCCGTGCTAACAGATCTATCAATCAATTCTGATTTTCCCCTTTCACGGTTTGAGGCTGGAGAGAAAGTAGATTAGTCCGATCGGACTTCTTTATTCGCCCTTCACTCCTTCTTTCAATCAGACTGATTCTACTTCGAAATCAGAGTAAACACAATCATGAAAAACGTTGAGCAGATCCCATTTGTGGTACTTCGATTTCTAAAACCTAAATTGGAGTCATTATGAAACTGAATGGCTGTCCGAGATGGAACTGAATTTTTTTCTGTCAAATTCTTTCAGCAATGCTTTTTTGTTAAATGTACTATTGACGATAGGGTTTCGGATGGTTGGCAGAGGTTATGACTCATCGATTTGATGGCCAATAATTTCTCCTGGAAAATTCTTCCGACCAAGACAAACACGCATTTTGTTTTCACTGAGAAGTAACTGAATTCTGCACATCCTACTAAAATAGTCGAGGAATCCTTCCGCGAATAAAATAAGTACGATAATCATCTGATATGACGCTCGTTGGTTCTAATTAAGTTGAAATCGCCGGCAATCATGCTCGCTAAAATTATTATCACATGAACACATCGAAAAACGAGTAAACAGCATTATTCATCGTGCACCTATTAAGCCGTTCCAAGCTGGCTGATAGCAATCTGGTTCGCCGGAACACATGGAACCTGCTTTTTACGAGATAAATGTGTGACTTTGGATTTTTATTGACTCAAAACACAGTTTTAATGGTAACTGATTTACTACTCTTTTCTCGGTCGTCGCATATTTATCGGCTGCCAGGGAGACGTGGGAAAACGTTCAATCCGTCGGCTTCACGGCGCTTGTACAACACGAATGCATGGGAAGGACGACAGATTTAAAAAATTCAACCGGTTCCTCCGTCTTGAAGCAACGTGACATTAGCGGATTAGCAGCTCGACACTTCTCTCCAATAAACCGATTCCTAGTAAACAACATGCACCACTATACATCTTGGGTTCTTAATTTTTCCAATTAAATCGTCGATCTTTGTGGCTCCGTTTTTTATTGACTTTCCTCACGGTCAAATGTTCTTAGAAAACATATAGTACCTACTTCCTTGTTCCTCGAGCCTCACGTATTCGGCGTATAGTGAGAAAACCAGTGGTGCGTTGACAACACACAATACTTCCATAATTTTATGCTCAAATTTTTGACGCAATTTGGTCATATTTTGACTAACTTGGAGGCTGTTTGGATCGAAAATGTCGAGAAGCACACTATGCAAATTTTAAAACTCGCCTAAAATCAAAATACGTCAAGTTATCATAGACAAATCACCAGGCCACTAATTTCAGGGTGATTTTTTGGTGGATGCGCATAGGCTGTGTTTCCGAAAAACTTGTAGCCATGAGATCGGTTAATAATTTTTGGATAATCGACTATTGATAAAGCGGCCCTTAAAGTACTAATATATCGAAAGTACTGATAGTAATTTGAATGCTGTGTCATATTATGGCAACCCGTATTTTCGGGCAGCTCGCCATTTTTTCTGTTTAAAAAATAAAGGTTGTATCTCTCCCCGGTTAAACAGGGTTAGGTCTTGCCTAAACTAACATTCCAATTTATGAAATTTGAAAAAAGTTGAGAATTGAGGGAGTTATGGCAATTTTTGTGAATGACCACAATCGGACACACAGACGCTTGTTCAGGAAGCTTCTTCAAGAGGAGAGGGCGACGAAGCCGAAAGCGCTCGAGCAAATGGAAATATAGCTATAGTACCTAAAGTGTGATCAATTACATTATCCAAAATCATGGGATTGGAAGCCTTCTCCAAAGTCACCTAACGATCTACGAAGTGCAGGATCTATTTCTTTTTGACGAATTTAGTCCACCCTATTTTCGCGCTAGTTTAAACCCAACAGCTGCAGCTACATTCTCAAATTATGCAGGCACTTCCAAAAAAAATTCAACCTGGCAAGAGCACGTGGAAAAGTTGTTCCCCTAACTGGGATGACAAGATTCTATCCAAAGGAAACAAGTTCTTCAAGCTCCACTGTTCCACAAAACAAGATCATAATGACAATAAAAAATACAATGTCTTTTACTGCTTCGCTCGACAACAGGTTCGTGTTAGGAGGACAGGTTGTGAATGGTCATTTCGATCTCAGCTTTCAAAAAATCGGTCTCTGACTTCGAATTCTCTTTTGATAAAAACGGCGTGGGAGAGGGCGAAAATGCGAGATGGGACGAAAGGAATGAAGATTGTCTTGTGGTCTGAACCCGGTCAGGAACAAATTGTCAAGTCACACGAAAGGCAAGCAATTTACTGTAGGATGGAGGTAGGTACCAAAGATGAAAATTTCCGGTTGAATTTTGAACAAAGAATGCCAGCAAAAATGACTACTAAGGACCTGAAAAAAGGTTTTGCTCCCCCGGTTCAAAATTTGGGGAATGAAATTTGGAAATCGCGGGATGCAATTTATCACGGTTTTTGCGGCCGAGTAAGGACAGACAGACTTTGGCACAGAACGTGGTTGAGGCTAGTGCGTACTTGACGGTTTCATCCAGAACATCGATCTTATTCAAAATTTTGGCCGGGTAAATACCTCATGGACATTCAACCTCTCTGCCGTTCGTGTGTTAGGAGATTTTCGTGGCTCATCTACATCAAGACGCGGGAAGAGCACTCCTCTCACACCTTCCCGTGGGTGCCTCGATAAAATCCGACCTCCCAAATCGGTGTTCACCTAAATCGACCTCTAATCATTTAGTCCTATCTTCTCACCCGGCTTCTAAACAGGTTCCTTTTCAGACGGTATTGCTCTTTGCTTTCAGCGCCAGCTTTGCCTGCAGAGCTGGGTTTTTCGTGTGAATTTAGGATTTGGATCTTTCATACAATATACATACCTGGATTAGAGTAAATAGAAGATTTTCAGCCTAAATGCCAAGGCATTCTGGTGATATTCTGGCTCAAGAGATGGGGGCACCATCGGGGGCAAAGTTTCAGGAGAGAGTTCGGGAAAGAGGAGAAAAAAATATACCTACTGTAAAAACCAATTTTAAATAAAGGATTATGAACAGAACTGAACTGAACTGAACTGTTTCAGCGGTAATGTTGGAACCGCTGTACCGAATTCCACAATTCGTGTACGTTTTCGTAGTAAAAGTGATGAGAAAACGAGGGTTCTTATCACTTCAGAAAACTTTAAATTGCTATTTTCATATTTTTTAAAATTTGAAAAATGCTGCTAACTGTTTTTGGAAATATCTGCTAATAGCGCACTTGAGAGGAGTTTTTCGGAAATGACTGTGTTTTTACAATTCGGATTACCTAATTATAACCCTCCGTATTAATAATTTTGGCAAATCCCTTTGATCTTTGATGCCGGGCGGCAAAATGAATGCCACACGCTGCAAGTCACTACCTCCCCCCTCTTCATTTCTACAAATTTATAATCGTGTAATCTTGCAGACAATAGCGACGTGGGGACGACCATCGGATGTAAATGCTATAAATTGACGGAAAGGTAGTCTCATTAAATCTCACGAAAGAGCGTAAAGTTGTTTAAAAATCTGAGTTAACCGAATTTCGGATTTATTATAGGGCAAGAAAAGTGTGTCTTTATTTAGAGAGACCGTATTTCAAGATGCCTGGCGACGAGAGGACGCCTCTATTTCTTCTCCATTAGGTGATTTACCATGCTCTCTTCTTTGCTATCTCGTTCTGTTCATTGAATTTATAAACTTGTTTCTCTGGCTGTTCATTCTTGTCCTCGGGTGTCGGTGGATTTAAGTTTCTCTCCCTTTTAGCCGCGTTTCGTAATATCTTCATGTCGATCTTCGCATTTATAAATTATCTCAACGAATACTGGCGGATCAATTTTTGGTTTACTATTCAATAATAAAACATTGTAATTGCCCAAGAAAACAGATTTTCTAACCCTGAAAATGGTTTACGTTTCAAAGGGTGTAAAATTCGAATTTGCAATTTTAAAAATCCGTGAAAGGAGTGAAGTGAAAACAGTGTACCTAGAAACCTTTAAAGAATTTAACAAGCTCAAAAAATTAAAAATCGGTTGAGTAGAATTCCATCAAATCGGCAAAACCGCGAAAAAGGAGAAATAGCATCAAGAAATCCAAGCCAAACCGATTTAAAAACAAATTTTTCAAATTTTTCAGGAAAACCCCCTCTTATGGTAAATCTTATGGTAAAGTAAGCGAGAAACCTCGGAAAAATACTCAAAAAATTCTAAACCCACGACATCACCTTCAAAATTGAGTTTTTGTGTTTTTCAAAAATGGACCATACGAATGCCGATTTTGACCCCTTAACCTTTCCCGAACGGATTGCCCGGACATCATGCAGGAGCAAACCTAAGATTAAGACTAGTCTCATCAAAATCGGATCAGCGGTTGGCCCAAAAGTCGTAGGACGCATAATTTGCAAAATTTTAAGGGGTCCAATACCCAAAAAACGGTTTTTGGCATTATGACTTTTTTGTCATTTGAAGGTTTTTGAGTAATTTAAAGTGAATTTAGCGGATGCTCTTACCCGAGGTCCTAATTTGCTAAATTTTCGTTTTTTTTTTAAACCGGACCACTCCTATGCGTTTTGCGCCTGACGGCGTATGGCGTACGGCGGATGGACAAACAATTTTTATTGCAGATTTGTGTTCTATACCCTCTGAAACGGGAAAGAAAAAATTTTCCTGGGTGTCGTAAAAAACCAAGGTACATTATTTCTGGAATACCCCAGAATAATAAATACCCCAATTTCAGGGATTTTTTCATTTTTTCCCCTAGATTTTCGCTTTTTTTGTGAGGATACGAAGAAACGTCTCGATATCTCCAGTGCTCCTCGATCGTCTTTTCAGCGGCTCACTTCAATGGCACACACTCACTTCGCCCGTTTGTCTCGTCTAATAGCCAGGAAAGAACTCGGACGCCGAATTAGATCGCCTTCTAGAAAACTAATCGCCCCCCAAACGCAGGCATATAATACTAATGACTCTGACGACCTGTTCCCCGGCCAGACGCTCCCCCGCACTTTCTTCGGTCAATCAAAAACGCTCATAGTCGGTTTGTGCGCGGATGGCCGGGCCCCATTGTCCGAAGGTCCGTTAGTTACCCGCCCACGCTCACTTCGCTCACAATCCGAATGACCCTTGAAAAAAGAAACCATCCTCCGTCTCTTCGCGTGTGCATGTATCGTTCAATAGGGACCCCCGTAAGAGAGTTCCCTTTCGAAGGTCCCCGTTCTCGATAAAGTTAATTTATGCTTTCTCCGACCATTGTGCCCCCTCCATACGGCCTACTTTGCTCAGAACGTTCAATTTATTCAAATTCTCCAAAAGGTTTTTTTCCGAGTTCGTGTTCCTTCGCTGTCGCATTGTCGTCCTATCTCATCTATCATCAGGAGGAGCCTGGAAGAGATTCGGTAGTGGATCGATTCATTGTTTTCTAATTTCTCAACAGGCAATGTTTTTTTCAACTTGACCGCAACCGAATTCCTCCTCTTTCTTTTCGAGTTGAGCCTCTTTCCGTTTTCGTGGAAGATTTACAGCTCAAACGGGCGAATAAACTCAGCCTTGGTTTTTGATAAAATTTAAAAGCGTTATCGAACTAATGCGTGGAGAGGTATCTTAGCTTAACATCATGAGTTATCGCCAGCTTACAATATATAGGCTAAGAGCACCAGTTATTGGCCACTTGAGGGTGTTTCTCGCTGTAATGTAGGTACCTACTCAAATTAAAATCTTTTGAGTTATTTTTTTATTGGTTTTTGGAGGAGCAACCATTTCAGGAATGTGATCCAGTACCAATTTTTCCAGAATTATTGAATTATGGGTTTTTGAGGTTGTTTGGAATAAATTGTTTGTACCAGTTATTGGCCACATGCTTCTATTATTTGCCACTGATGCATCAGTTATTGGCCTCCCGAGGATTTCATATTTTATGCGGTTCGACTAGCATTTTAAGCAGGAAGGGGGTCATAATGATGAATTTTTTACCCCGATCTCCTGGATTATGGATGCATGCAATGGGTACGTTAATTTATCAGAGAGCATTAGCAAAAATGCCATACATCCCATTGGGCCATTTTCGAAAATTTTCCATTTTATCATAGGTGGTCGCAAAATAATTTCTTATTTCTATAATCATCGTACATTTTTAACAGATTACACCAACCATACGGTCCCAGCAGAGCACTAAAGCGGAGAATGCCCCGGTTCCATTTCCGTGCCACGAACTCGTTGTAAATTGATTACGAGCAGCCGTCTTAGATGAACCCGGATGCCCTCAGATTCCATGTATAAGACAAGTCACGACATTATGTACCCAAAAACAGAGAAAAAAGATCGAGCTAAGGAGGGAATGAAGACGAAGAAGGGAAAAATGTTAGGGATACTGCAGCAAGAAAGCAGTAGGGCCGAATTCGACGGTATGCTTTGCCGAATTTCAGTTAAAGAACTAAAAATGCGACATAAATTCTATAACTGTCACATTTATACGTTTCAAAATATGGAAGTATTGTGTGTTATCTAAGCACCACTGGTTTAATGTTTTGCCTATTATTGAGATGGCTATTGACTACAGAAGTGGATCCAAACTTAATACTCGAGTCAACTTCTCTAATTATTGATTATGAAGATAAGGACACAATACATAAGTTTTCTCAGCTCGAATTGTATAAACAGGGATAAATATGAACCCTTGATGACTTTCTTGTGGGGAACACAATAAAGCCTTATACCTCGGGTTGGGTCTCTCCAAGATAGAATGCAGACTATCGTGACAAAGGTCCGACTTCACACGGGAGACATTTCACTTTGAAAGCTGCCATTGACTAGGTAAACATGCAAATGGCGGTTGGAGTCGGACTTGCGGGAAAACATCGTGATGCCGGCATCAACCCTTTCTGGTAAACGTGAATGGCGTCGCGTGAACTCGTCGGCGAATCCGTCTCAAACTGGGGACGAAAATTGAGCGCTTTCACCTGTAGAACAATTTAAAATATCAATCTGCATGCATTTGATTGATTAAAGAACGTATCAGACGTTATTCCCCTCTCCGTCCCACGTACAGAACCACAGACCCTATTCTCAGATTGGCTGATCCTATTGATGCGTTCGATTTGGCGCACCTGCATCAACGTTTGTAATCGATTGTCTGTGGAACCTTGTTTCTCGGAAAAATTATCGATGAAAATTTCATTGATATAAAAATTGAATTTCAATATTGATATTTAATATCATGATAAAACCAACAGAGCGTAGATAACACACAATGCTTCCATATTTTGAAACGTAAAATTGTGACACGATTTGACTATATTTTGACTGCTTTTAAAGGTGTTTAGGTTAAAAATATCCAATAACTCACTACGCAAATTTTAAAACTCTCGTAAAATAAATATACGCCAAGTTATCGAAACATTTGTCCATTCCTCCCTCTATTCCTTTACCCCTTTATTTCTTCATCCTCTCATTCCTTTAACCCTTCATTCCCTGATTCCCTAGTACCCTTATTCCTTCATCCCTTTACCCCTTTATTCCTTTATCCCTCCATTCCCTAATTCCTTCATCCCCTGATCTCCTTCATTCCTAAATTGCTCCATTCTTTCTTTCTACATTCTTTCGTCCATTCGTAAGCAAAATATGAGCAAAACCTTTACTGCCTAATCGGATTGGCTGCATCCATACAGCATAAGAACAGTCTTTGGGAACGGAATGGAATTAATAAAAAGTGAAATAAATTAAATATCCATAAAACAGTTAGGTGCGGGTGATGAGTTACGAGTTCATACTCATCGTGTTCCGTACTCATTGTGTTCCGTAGGCCGCGTAGGCGTATTCGGTGACCTACGTATCCTGCGTAGGCTCAATTAAATGTAATTTTTTGCAGCATGCATGCATGCATTTTGAAGCAGAAGTATAAGGAACTCGTAAAATGGCCAACCCCGGTAATTTTAGGCTACACTAGCGCCAGTAACTGCTGGTACTAAATTGGTTCGACTCTTAATATATTAAGATTGTTCTATAGAACAGTACGCCGTGTACGTATTTATTTGATCGTGATGCTTTTTCAATTACGATCCGATCGACCCGGTATCGGTATTGATTCAAGGTGCGAGACAATATGATAAACGATTCGTTTCAAATATAGGTTAAAAGCCACCCAAGTTGTAAAGCACGCCTTATAATCTCGAACAGGATCTATACCTAAGATATAAGTTTTTTCCAATCTGTTTTGCTCTAGTGGCGTAACGTTTCCCCTCCAGTAACGGATAACTGGTTCTGTTGCGTCAGTCCAAGAAGGGGTGATAGGTCGCGAGGGTGCGTTCCGTCTTCTGAACAGCTACGTACAACGTCGACGCTCTCATTTTCGCCAGAAAGAATCCATCAGTCCACTCAACAAGCTGAACGAACTCACCTCAAGACACCCTTAGTTGGTGTTTTTACGGGGGTTCGCCTCGGAATTTATTTTACGAGTTTTCGGTAGGTGTACCTTGTCGACTCCTGAGTTTCGCACTTTGTATGCGCATACTTGACACGGCACTCGGGTCACGCGCTCCTCAAACTCTGGGCCGGGGCAGATTCTAAGTGAAGGCGGGCAGGTGCCGTATTCGATTAGATTAGATAACTATGTTTACCGAGAACATGGCCGTTGAAGAAAGGTCAACTTGACGATACTTATCTGACTTGGGGTAGGAACGAAAGGATTTTCGAATCCCGTTTTACCTGTTCGAAGGGCTGGAAGTTCGAATCACTGCACTAGTATGGAGTGGACGTGACTCAGGTTATCGTCTGATACCAGATAACCGGTTGCCCCTGGGGAATAATTCGAATTATGTTCAAGCGCGTCTCTGATTGAGACCAGTGGTGCGTAGATAGGTAATAACCGTATTTTGACTGGTTTTGAGGGTGTTTAGGTCGAAAATATCCAAAAAGTCACTATGCAAATTTTAAAACTCGCCTAAAATAAAAGTACCTACGCCAAATTATCGGATTATAAAAAATATTCACATATCTTGCAAGGTAAAACAATGATTTTGAGACCAAGAGCGCCCAAATCGGTTCATTTATGTGGCCGGAAAAAATAAAATAGAAAACACTAAAAATGCAAATATATCGGAAGTTCTGTAAGTTATTCAAATTCTGATTCAACAGGGGTCTTGCTGAGACTAACATTTCAGTTCAAAAAATTTGAAAAAAGGATGAGAATTGAGGGAGCTACGGCCATTTTTGTAAATGACCACAGACGGTATGTACGGACGCTTGTTCGGGAACTGATTCCGAGCAAAAGTTTTTTCTAAAGCTCTGTTCCGATTGTCGATTTTAGGACGATTACAATCTTCAATTTACTTCGTAAATATGGAAGGGAAAATCTGAGGCTTTTCTGGAAAGGTACTCATCACTTACTTGGCGATTTTCTTGTTCCCACTCACATGGAGAATGGGATAATCATTTTTTTATTTTCGTCTTGAAATTCAATTTTTGAGTGGTCATTCTGTTTGTGTTTCCCCCCACACACGTTATTGTTAACTAGATTTCGTTCACTTTGAGCACTTGAGCACTAAGTAAAAACATTAATTGTTAAAAACCTCAATTTTATTGAATACTCTCTAATAAGGAGGTTCTTTCGCCCATCTAAATCCAAATAAGACAGAATATTGTTCATGTTATCGGCGCACCATCCGTTTGATTCGATCGTTGACGAACTGATCCACCCTTATTACAAGTGTCCACTTATAACAAGGTTCACTCTATGGGACCTATTATTACCGAGACTGGTACAGAATCCATAATCAGCACTGACAGGTTCTGCTGCGAACTGCAGTTCGGAGATGTTCTTCGAGATTCCTCGTCCGACAGACGAACCCAAGGTAACCGGTTTTCCGGCGCTGGCCCTCGATTATTCAGCAGATCAGTGAGAAAGGGCGCCAGGTGAATTGCCGCCCGGTTTCTCGCCGTTTTCTCAGAATCGACATTTTCGTTCCCATCGTGTACCCACACGGCGTGTCGCTACGGTCATGAATATGACTTGTAGCGAAATAAGATTGATACACATACGAAATACTGTACGATAACACATGGCTATACGATAATTATACGGAATATGCTGTTGAACCCGCCTTGAAACCCTTTGATTTTGAAACCCTTTCAGCGCGGCTCCTGTCCAAAGACGCGTCTCCAAGAGGTACAGGTTGTTTCCATCTGGCTCCACCTGCCTCACGAATCCTTAGCAGTTCCCACGGCACCACCTGCTCGAGTCGCGCCCCCGACCACTACGGAAATCCGAGGTTCATGACCCAATATCCGATCGAGATAGTCGTTTTGACAATGATAATTGCCCATACTGATAACCGGAACAAGTCCCGTGAGATGTGGGCATTAAAAAACGAATTTCTGCGTGGATAGTATGTAGCTTTGACAAAAAATGTCGCTGCGTTCATAGGCCACGTACAGGTGGTCATTTGTCACCAGCGGGATAGTGTGAATAATTGTAGGGTATTGGTGGTTCATGATGTCATTACAGACCACCAATTCTGAACCTGTGAAGCGGTGAATGATATCCCGTTGGGACACATCAGGATAAAAAAGTCAACTCTTCTATTCTGTTACCCTCTGCATCACTGGTTTTTATTTATTTACTTTTGTTATTTGTTTACTCTTGTCATTTGTTATGTGTGACTGTTATAGTCTATTATTTTCCATTTCCATTTGAACATTCGTCGTGTGCAATTCCTACCAATTGATTCCTCCTCGACCTGCAATACTCAAGCTTTTGTATAGCTTTTTTTATATTAACCATGCAAATGCTTGTTCTAAAACTAGATCCTATCTCCATTTTTCAGGGGATCGCCATAGTCAATTATTCATTAAATTGAATCGTAAAAAAGAATTGGGCAAACTACCCAACTCCGGTTTGAAGTTTCCAGCATTAAATTCGCCTTTGGCTCTGGATGACTACGATATAGCGAAGAATATTGGCTACCAAGGCCATCCAATAGACCACCAACGTGAAATGGATTTGAATAGGTAAATCCTTTCGGAAGGACCGCTCCAGTTTGAGCCATATAAGTTCAGTATTATCATAAAAAGCGTAGGCGCTGGTCGGGCATAGTCCCCTAATGTGAATTTATGGGGTTGTGTTCCATATTATAGTGATCATGACGTGTGACTCGGTCGTTCCCAAAGGAACAAGTGGTCAGGCCGAGTCTCTTATTTTACTTGTTGAGCTCAAATTTTGATCTAGCGCTGAGGCTACTTGTAAAGTCGAAAACGGCCGATCTTTACTGTCGGCCCGTGGGCCGATATAGGCGTTTTTCGGGTTCGGCAGTAATCGAGATTTACGGGCCAACCTTAACTTCTGAAGCCATCCTTTCAGACCAATTCTTGATGTTTAGTTTTGGGGTGGAATGATTCGAAACTTTATTCGGGAGTTTATTCGGGACCTTATCCGGAACTTTATTCAGGACTTTATCAGTGACTTTATCCGGGACTTCATTTGGGACTTTATTTTAAACTTTATTCAGGACTTGATCTCGGACTTCATCCAGCACCTTATCTAGTACTTTATCCGGGACTTTATCAGGGCCTTAATTTGGGACTTTATCCAGGACGTGTTGGGACTTTATAAGGGACTTTATTTGGGACTTTATCCGGGACTCTATTCGGGAGTTTGTTTGGGACTTTATTCGGGACTTTATAGGAGCCTTTATCCGAGACTTTATCCAAAACTTTATACGGGACTCTATTCGGGAGTTTGTTTGGGACTTTATTCGGGACTGTATCTGTGCTTTTATTCGGGACTTTATTGGTGCCTTTATCCAGGAGTTTATCCAGGACTTTATCCAAAACTTTATCCGGGACTTTATCCGAGTCTTTACCCAAAACTTCATCCGGGACTTTTTGGGACTTTATTTGAGACTTTATTCGGGACTTTATCTTGGACTTTATGTGGGAGTATATCCAGCAGCATATCTGGTACTTTATCCGGGACTTTATCAGGGCCTTATAATTCAGAACTTCATTCGGAATTCAACTTTATTCAGGACGTTATGGGACTTTATCCGGGACTTTGTTAAGAACTTCATTCTGGACTTTATTCGGGATTTGTTCGGGACTTTATTCAGGGCCTTATCCAGCACATTATCCGGGACTTATCCAAGACCTTATCTAGGACTTTAACCGCTGGTTTATTCGGGAAATTTTTGTTGGGAATTTTCAGAGACTTTATCCGGGACTTTATCCTGGACTTTACCCAGGTCTTTATTCGGATATTATCTGCGCTTTTATTCGGGACTTTATCGGTGCCTGTATTCAGGACTTCATCCCAGACCATATCCAGGACTTTATCCAGGACTTTATCCGGGTCTTGATTCGGGACTTTATTCGGGACTTCTTCTTATTTGGGTTCTTAACCAGGATCTTATCTGGAACTCTATCCGAGACTTTATCCAGCACCTTATCTGGTACTTTATCCGGGACTTTATCAACGACTTCATCCGGGACTTCACTTGGAACTTTATTCGAGACGTTATTTGGGACTTTATCCGGGACTTTACTTGAGACCTTATCAAGGACCTTACCTGGAACTTTATTCGAGACTTCATTCGTAACACTGAATTTGGGACGTAATTCGGGACTTTATAAGGGACTTTATCAAGAACTTTATCCAGGACTTCAATCGGGACTTTATTTAGTACTTTATTTGGGATTTATTCGGGACTGTGTTCGAGACATTATTATATTCGATACAACCGGAGGGGCTTGCCACTCCGGTTGTCTCTCCGCCGGCAATCGAACCCAACGCCATCTGACTAAGTAGAACAGGACATTGGAATATGTTTGTTGTTAATCAGCCGACGGATCAATCAATCTACGCCTGTCAAGAAGCGTTGTCGAGGCCGGTAAATGGATCCTCCGGACCTAAACAGCAATCAAGGACAGTGACTAATCGATTTTTCTCCAACAATCGCTCCTCGGAACAGGTTGTTGAATAGAGAGGAAGAAAGTGGCCGATGTCGGAGTTTGTTGGTAATAATTTCTAGAAAGCTATCAAATCAGCGAAATGATCGCGTGCCACGTTGCTTTCGAAACGACCGCCGTCAAAATTGTCATTCATGGAAATGCCGGTTTAATGTCGTCTTCGCCGCCGATTCCCTATTACGGAGAGTTTACGGAGACGGTAAATTGAAAGAAACCGTTCGAAATGTTCCTACCGTTTCAACGAGGATTAGCGCAACTTGGGTCAAAAAATCGCGGCATTCTTTGTGCGTTCCTGTGTTGGTGAAATATGACCTGAAACCTAATGCATTCTTATTTTGATAGTTTCGTTCCTCGATTGAAAAGTTACCATGAGAATAATCTTTAATAAAGGGAATAGGTCGAATGAAAAATTGATTTTTGTCGGGTCTAATAGTGAATTCAAATTAAAACTGAAATTATATCTAAAACTGAAAGTAAAACTAAAATTGAAACAGAAACTCAAGGTGGAAGTGAAACTTGGACTGTTACTCAAACTGAAATTGGAATTGAAACTCGAATTCAGAGTGAAAGTGAAATTGGAACCTGAACTAAACGTCTTGTAAGCTTAATAATTAAGCTTACGAGATGAACACATCCTAATTTTTCAGGCATTAATTATTAATGCCTGAATAATTCGGATCTGCAAGAAAATGTGTGAATGCGTGAAAACACTTGATCCTAACTGAGTTTGTATGCCCTACTCGCTATTGCAACCTGGCGGCAGTTTCCGCAAACAGTGACGTCCTCAATTTTACGGTCTATTGTTATCTAATGGTTAATGGGTGGCTAATCGGCGCTTATTAGCTTACGGTGTTCTAAAGCCCGTACGGTGACTTTTGCTCGTTGAGAGTGGGAATTTATAAATATAGCGATACATCAAGCGAGGCAGGAGATATGAGATGGCAACTGGGGCCCGGTTACAACTTTATCTCAGCGATGGGGTAGACATATCTCAAGGTTTAGTTATACCTGCCCTTATCGGCGCGGCTTGTATTCTGATTTGTATTGTTTTATTGTGCGGACACGATCCTAACGGGAGCCTTTCTCTCTCGCTCCCACCCCCCCGGGTGCCGCTAAGGTTTATGCACTCCACTTAGCGCCTGCTCGTACATGCAGAACTTGTAACCGGAGACGAAAGCATAACTCGGCCGAGGTGGAATATAAGGGTTACCTTGTAACATCCGAAGAAGAGAAAGATAGCCCTTGGGTCCCGCTTTATAAGAGGCCGTATCTCCTGCCTCAGCCGCTGAGAGGTTTATTATTGCCAATACTTCACCGGGGCTCCGATCCGCGCGGCATTTGATACGATTCGAAGATTCGCGCTCCTGCATCCGCGCTCCGATTCGAATCGTCGTCTGAAACCGCATCAGACTAACGGAAAATCTCTTTTTCAATTTCCTCAAATACATTTTGAAGCAACGAAAAATCTATTATTTTATTCCTAAAGTGAATAAAAAATCATAAAATCTTTCTCGAAGAATTTTCGAGTTTCTACTCGAATTTCCAGCTTCAGAATTGAGCAACGGCCGCGATAACTCAAACTATCGGCCGGATTCTTTCCCACGATGACCCGTCCGAGGGATTGGGTTGACCGTAAATCTCGGCGTACAATCTTACGGGCCCCGCGGTTGATCTAATGGTCGAACCGTGAGCGCCCTTGTCAATCCGCCGGCTGGAAACAGGTGTTTATTAAGGGAGGTCGTGTGAATCATGACTTAATTCCATAACGTCTCAATCAGCCGCGGCCCCCGAGGAAACGTTGCTGGAAACGGCGGAGCGCAGAAAAGTCGGCGGATCGTGAGCCGGCGGAACATCTCAAGCTCTCGATATCTCGGGCTCCTCCGTATCTCGGGCTTTCTGGTCCCGGTCCGTGGAGCCGTAACTACCGGC
Source organism: Nesidiocoris tenuis (assembly GCA_036186465.1). NCBI lineage: Eukaryota > Metazoa > Arthropoda > Insecta > Hemiptera > Miridae > Nesidiocoris > Nesidiocoris tenuis. The sequence goes on along the minus strand of AP028909.1, from coordinate 32,139,428 downwards.
CGGCCGACGGAGGATTGAAGCTGATTAATCGGCCATCTCCCTTTCTCTCTCGAACGGCCATCTCCCATCTTTATTCGCCTATTTTTCTCCCGGGCTCAAAATAAACACGGATGACGTAATAATTGACTTGTGATTTTTTGAAAAATACCTATTTCTTCATAGCAGGTACTCATGTGAAGGAATAACAGGAAAATGTGGAGGCGGGAGGCATGGCCCTCAAGAACCCTATCGAACTCACGATGAAAAAGAAACTCAATCTCATAATCAAACTCACAATAAAAATGAAACTCAAACTCATACCTAATCGAAATCGAAGTCAAACTCACAATGAAACAGAAGCTCAAACTCAAAATCGAAATCGAAGTCAAACTCACAATGAAACCGAAACTCACACTCTTAATCGAAAACGAAGTCAAACTCACAATGAAACGGAAAATCCAACTCTTAATCGAAATCACAGTAGAACTCACAATGAAGCAGAAACATAAACTCATCATCAAACTCGAAGTCGAACTCACAATGAAACAGAAACTCAAACTCATAATCGAAATCGAAGTCAAACCCACAATGAAACAGAAACTCAAACTCATCATCGAAATCGAAGTCAAACTCACAATGAAACAGAAACTCAAACTCATAATAAAAATCGAAGCCAAACTCACAATGAAACCGAAGCACAAACTCATAATCGAAATCGACGTCAAACTCACAAAGAAAAAGAAACTCAAACTCATAATCGAAATCGAAGTCAAACTCACAATGAAACGAAAACTCAAACTCATAATAAAAATCGAAGCCAAACTCACAATGAAACCGAAGCTCAAACTCATCGAAGTCAAACTCACAATGAAACCGAAGCTCAAACTCATAATCGAAATCGAAGTCAAACTCACAATGGAACAGAAACTCAAACTCATAATCGAAATCGAAGTCAAACTCACAATGAAACTTCGATTTCGAGTTTGAGCTTCTGTTTCATTGTGAGTTTGACTTCGATTTCGATGATGAGTTTGACTTCAATTTTGATGATGAGTTTGAGTTTCTGTTTCATTGTGAGTTTGACTTCGATTTCGATTGTGAGTTTGTGTTTCTGTTTTATTGTGACTTTGACTTCGATTTCGATAGTGAGTTTGTGTTTTGATTCATCGTAAGTTCGACTTCGATTTCGATGATGAGTTTGACTTCGATTTTGATGATGAGTTTGAGTTTCTGTTTCATTGTGAGTTTGACTTCGATTTCGATTATGAGTTTGAGTTTCTGTTTCATTGTGAGTCTGTCGTCGATTTCGATTGTGAGTTTGTTTTTCTGTTTCATTGTGACTTTGACTTCGATTTCGATTGTGAGTTTGTGTTTTGATTCATCGTAAGTTTGACTTCGATTTCGATTATGAGTTTGAGTTTCTGTTTCATTGTGAGTTTGACTTCGATTTCGATGATGAGTTTGACTTCGATTTCGATTATGAGTTTGTGTTTCTGTTTTATTGTGACTTTGACTTCGATTTCGATTAAGAGTTTGTGTTTTGATTCATCGTAAGTTTGACTTCGATTTCGATTATGAGTTTGACTTCGATTTCGATGATGAGTTTGAGTTTCTGTTTCATTGTGAGTTTGACTTCGATTTCGATTATGAGTTTGAGTTTCTGTTTGATTGTAAGTTTAACTTAGATTTCGATTATGAGTTTGAGTTTCTGTTTCATTGTGAGTTTGACTTCGATTTCGATTATGAGTTTGAGTTTCTGTTTCATTGTGAGTTTGTCGTCGATTTCGATTGTGAGTTTGTGTTTCTGTTTTATTGTGACTTTGACTTCGATTTCGATTGTGAGTTTGTGTTTTGATTCATCGTAAGTTTGACTTCGATTTCGATTATGAATTTGAGTTTCTGTTTCATTGTGACTTTGACTTCGATTTCGATTGAGAGTTTGTGTTTTGATTCATTGTAAGTTTGATTTCGATTATGAGTTTGAGTTTCTGTTTCAATTGCGAGTTTGACTTCGATTCCGATTATGAGTTTGAGTTGCTCTCTCTCTGTGGGTTGACTACGATTTCGATTATGAGTTTGAGTTTCGGTTTCATTTTGAGTTTGACTTCGAGTTTGACCATGAGTATCAGTTTATGCTGCATTGTTAGTTTTGATGGTCATTGTGGTGGTTTGGAGTGAGCCCCCGCTCCTCCGGGTACGGCCCTGTTTCAAAGGCAAATAGGCCTGTAAAAATAAAAAAAAAATAAATAAAATAGTTAATATAAAAATAAATTTCCCTATGTATTACCTAGTGGGTATGTTGGTACCCACCAAAACAGAAAGTTATAAGAAGTGACAATGAAAAATAGTGCTGGATTTCAATATAATTAGGTCGTAATGTCTCGATTAATTTTAAAGCCTATAAGTAAACCGCGCTAACAAAGTCATTATGATCTGATGATCGCAGTTGTTACGTGTAAAATATAATATTGATGTGGATATCTTCGTTACGACCAACTACCAGCTTCACATCATTGACATCCAATAGTCAACGACCTCTTTTCGCTTGGCCTTTTCGTTATTCACGTTGATTGGGCCCCCTGAGGCGGTTCTCTTACTGAATTCGCTTTTGAATCGAACGTATAGTTTTGGTCTCAGTCGGTAGTTGCCCCTTTAAGACCATTATGTCAATCAAACAAAACATTTGTTATAGGGTGGTACTCGTTGAGCAAGTGAAGTCAATAAATGTATATACCGGCCTCAAAAGAGCCACCTGAGGTGGTCGGAATAGAAATTTTCCTGCTGGCGTACCTCTTCACTTCCTATCCTGAGTCGGAACAGCTGTGTAACTGTTGAGCCCTCATTTGACAATGATAATCAGTTTGAATCAGGGCAATCATCCTGCCCGGGGGGTTAGCTAGAGCCATCCATTCCAGCAGGGGTCTTTCTTGTCCTCAACGAACTTCTTCAAGGTATTTTCAGGTTTGGCATAATTATATCGAGTAACAAATATGGGTGCGGTTTTCTGGAGTTCAGTGTTTGGAAAAACTTTGGGCATTGGCTCATTTCATGTAGTTTTTTTTTTTTTTTTGGATTTCATGTTTTCGATCAGATTTTGTGAAATCAATGATCGGATTTCAATAAAATGAAATTTAGTAGGTATAGTTTCTTAGTTGAATTTAGTGAGATCATTTTTATTCACAAGGTTATCATTTAGCTAGTAGGTTCATTCCTTAAAAAAGTTGGGCAGTGTTTGGAAGTTGAAGTAGAAAACGACGAACATTCCCCCAACAAAATAAATATTATTTTATTTTCCCCAATTTATTAATTTTTTTATTTTTACCTCTATTCAATTTTTATTTTTATTTAAATTGAAACGATATTTAATTTTTTTTAACATTGTCAAATACCCCCCTCAGATGCAACACTGCCAACCAAAAGTGGAAATGAGCAAGTCATCCCCAAGAAACCAATCATTGAGTGCCACGCCAAACCGAACCACCAATCAGAGGATTCCTACAATTCAAGCCTGGTCTATGCAGCAGCCATCTTCATTCCCAGCCCGACCGTTCTATTGTCAGCTATCACCAGTGACAAACCCACCTTCAATTTTGAAGTTCCGGTTCACCAATCGCCAATCGCGCCCAATCGATTGCGCGATTGTCCCATTCGAATTCGCGCAATTCGAATTATCGTCGAACGTCATCCTCGTCGACGTGAGAGTGAAAATTCCTTTTCCTCTCCCCCGGACCCGTCGTCCGATCCGCCGCAGTCCACGGCCACCATCGTCTGGAGACGATCCTCATCCGACAGGGAGTCGAGACGACCGTTTCCTCCCCAGGACCCGCCGTCCGATCCCGCCGCAGTCCACGGCAACCATCGTCTGGAGACGGCACCTTTATCAGACTGGAGTAGAGACAGCCATCTCCTCCCCCGGACCCGACGTCTGATCCCGCCGCAGTCCACGGCCCCTACGTCAGGAAAGTAGTGCTGCGGGCACCCTCGCCTCAGGAACGTGAATAAGGTTGGCTTTATACCTAAGCGTGATAGGCCTTCCGCGTTCGGGTACTGACATTGAATATAGCCGAAAAAGCCGATAAAATTTACTATAGAATTTATACTGGTTGTTCTGCTCATCCACTCCCTCCCGTATTTTACGCATAAAATACAAAGTGTTGCAAAGCAAGAATTTCGTCTGTGACTTTCCCTTTGCCTCACGCTAAACATTTAATGGTAGCAGTTAGCGTGGTTCGAGCAGAATAACCAGTAGTTATTTATTGTAATATTTATCGTTTCAATTTTTTTAATTTTATAATTTATTTTTCCCTCCAATTACCCTTTCCACATTGACATTACGTACAGTATCGATCTCTATAGATCGAGTAGTAAACTACCGTTGCCGTTGAACGTCCTAAGGTAAAGGACAAAACCGCCCGATCGACATCGTGTCGTTTCCTGCTGCGTAATCTCGTGCCGTGCGTACGCACAAGCTGACTCACCAGTTAGCCATTTCATTCTCCGAGTCATATCTCTGTGCCGTATTAGTTTTTGCTTATTTCTTAAAAGTAAGCCCACGATCATGTCCGATACTAAACTTGCGTTAAGTAGACGTTTAGAAAGTGCTGCCAGCAAAATAGCTTATGCTGTCCTTGAAGCTCGAAAGACTCAAGGCAAAGATAAAAATTCGAGCGAAGTGATTAAATATCTTAGTGTGTTCACTACTCTTGACAGGTATTTTAATAAATTTGAAGAAAATTGGGATCTGTTGGTCGACGCCTACGACGAAGAGGGTAAATCCGATGAGTTTCCCAAAGATGAGCACAAATTGCTCCGTGCTAATACTGAAAGATACTATTATGAATGTATAACCTGGCATAGATCATGTTCGCGTGATCCCACTGCAGCTGGATATTCGGGAGCAGGTAATGTTACCATTTCTGAATTTAAATCTTCTGACAGTTTACCTAAAATTGCATTACCCAAATTTAATGGAAATATTCTAGAGTGGCCTAAATGGAGAGACACCTTCAAGGCAATTATTGATGATACTAACCTAAGTGATACTCTCAAACATCATTATTTGGTTACATCCTTGACTGATACCGCACTATCGGCCATCAGTCATTTAAGAATAGAGGAAAATAATTATCAACTGGCGTATCAGAAAGTAAAAGAAACTTTCGAAAACCCAAGGGTTTTAGCTAACGCATATTTAGACCAAATCCTTAATTTTAAACCTCTCGGAGGTAAACCATCTGTAGAATCATTGAGGAAATTCATTTCTATGATCGCAGATAGCGTAGCCACTTTCAAATTATTGAAAATTCCTAAAGAGGGAGATTATATTTTATTTTATTTAGCTGTACGAAACTTGGACGCGCAAACGCGGGAAAGTTTCGAATTAGGCCAGCCGAAGGATACTTTTCCAACATTTGATTCTCTAAACAAATTTGTTAAAGAGCGCTGTTTGGCTCTTCAACTAGCGCAAGGTTGCCCCGAAGTTTCTAATCCAGAAAAATCAAATTCTACTACTAGGCTACTTAATAGTCCAATTTATCAAACCCGATCAAAACTCCGAGCCCAACCTGGGAAAGTTTTACTAACGGGAGCTATTCCCAAAAATCCGCCATTTATTCCAAAATGTTTTCTATGTGAAGGTCGTTTTCATTATTTGATTTCTTGTGAAAAATTTAATGCTGCTTCTGTAGAACAACGACATGAAATGTTGAAAGATTGGAAATGTTGTAAAAACTGTTTCTCAGCTTTACACAATACACATGAGTGTTCCTCCAAATTTCGTTGCCGATCCTGCGGGGCGAAACATCATTCTTTGCTCCATTTGAATTTTAAGTCACCTAATGACAACCCTAAATTCCCATCACCTCGCCATTCCTACCCTACCCCATCTATCCCATCCACCTCCTCAAATAATGACAACAAAGTTTCTACTCTCTCTACTATTATGATTGAAAATAGAAATCAAATTTTAGGAACTATTCTCGCTGATTTCCAAGACGCTAGAGGTCAATATGTTACATTCCGAGGAGTCATAGATAATGGTTCTCATCTCAATTTGCTCTCGTCTAAACTCGTGAGCAAATTGGGATTAACCTATCAAAAATGCAACAAACAGTTGTCAGGTATTGGCGAAACGCCCTTTGACGGGACCAAAGGTGAAGTTGTGTGCAATATGCGCCCGACCGGTAAAGACGACCCTACTTACGTTTTTAATGCTTTTATAGTAAGTAAGATTACGGGCCCTCAACCGACATTTCAATTACCGTCCGATTGTGTTCGGACTTTGTCACAATATGACCTGGCTGATCCGTCGTTTGGACATCCCGGGCCTATTCATTTCTTGTTAGGCGTGGATATGTTCGTCCGTCTAGTGAAAGGTTCCATTATTACAATCAAAGATAAATGGCCTAAATTATATCCTTCGATTCTTGGCAATATCGTTATGGGTTCGATCGAATATTCACCTGTGCCTAACGATACTCCTGTGTCTCTTTTAGTATCTCCGAAGATTGAGGATATAAACGACCAGCTTGAAAAATTCTGGACTTTGGAAGAAATTAAAGGTGATAAACCAATGACCAATCCGGACGACGAATATTGTGAAAGTCATTTTATGCAAACCCACGAACGTTTACCTAATGGACAGTACGTGGTAAGACTACCTTTTAAGCATCCTGTTCCCAATTTGCAAAATTCCGAATTTATTGCCCGTAACCGGTTTTTTAATTTAGAAAAGAAACTCCTTAGAAATTCTGATTTGTATAGTCAGTATAGGGAATTCATGCTGGAGTATGAAGAATTAGGTCACATGGCACCGACTACCCAAGAGTCGAAGTACGTGATTCCTCATCACGCCATAACTAAGGAGGATCGAAACCAAATAAAACTCCGTGTAGTTTTTGATGGCTCCGCTCGGTCCAGCATGGGTTCCCTGAACCAATATCTGCATTCAGGTCCTAAATTGCAGAACGATATACGCGATATTCTTTTGAATTGGCGAATACATCCAATCGCCATAGTAGCCGATATTGTAAAAATGTATCGCGGCATTTTTGTTGCAAAAACCGACCGCCCATACACGCAGATTTTCTGGAGGCATGATTCGAGTCATGCTTTATGTAAGTACGAACTCAAAACCGTAACCTATGGGTTAACTTGCTCTCCATGGCTAGCACTAAGGGTTTTAAAACAACTAGTGCTAGATCATGGCGGGGAGTACCCCGAAGCCGCAAAAGCTATCGCGAACGACATCTTCGTGGACGATATTGTCACCGGGTGCAATAATCTGAAAAGCGCGCTCGAACTTCAATCCCAGTTAATAGGTCTTATGCGCGAAGGAGGTTTTGAACTTAAAAAATGGGCATCCAACCGACTTGAAATTTTACAAAATTTGGAAACCAGTTCCACCGAACCTGTTTCATTCGAACTCGAATCGGGACCTAGCCTAAAGATCCTTGGTTTAATATGGTTCCCAGAGGAGGATAAATTTTCTTATCGGATCCAAGTTACAAAATCGGTTTATACCAAACGTAACATCCTGTCGCAAGTGGCTAGTATTTACGATCCACTGTCATTTTTGGCACCATGCACCGTCCTAATGAAATACTTGATTCAGGTATTGTGGAAATCTCGCGTCGGATGGGACGATAAAATTCCGGAAGAAGTAGAAAAATTATGGCTCGAAATTTTGGACGAATTAACGTTGTTATCGCAAGTTAAAATTCCGCGATTCGTATGCGACCTCGACGCCATTGCATATCAGCTGGTCGGCTTTGCGGACGCGTCTTCTCGAGCGTTTGGTTGCGTCGTGTACCTTCGTTCCATTTGTCCGTCGTATACCAAGGTTCATCTTTTGACTGCCAAAACTAGGCTCGCACCGGTCAAAACAATTTCTATACCACGGTTAGAATTATGCGCCGCTTGGTTGCTCGCTCGTTTATTCGAATCTCTCCAAGGTTTTATTAATTCCCTCGATAAACCCGTAGTCGAACCTCGATTCTATACCGATTCATCGGTCACTTTAGGTTGGATAAATACGCTCCCTTGTAACTTGAAAGTCTTTGTGGCGAATAGAGTTACAAAAATCATTACAGTCACTTCAATTGACCAGTGGCGTCATGTTTCTACTTCCGAAAATCCTAGCGATGTCGCATCTAGAGGAATTTTGCCTAGCCAAATTTTAGATAATTCTCTATGGTGGCATGGTCCAAAATGGCTAACCCAGCCAGAAAACGAATGGCCAACATCGCCGATAACGTTTCCTAAAGATTTACCTGATCTTAAACCATCTCTTATTTGCCTAGCCGTCATACCTGCCCATTCTAGTGACATAGAATGGATGAACCGATTCTCTTCGTATCATGTATTGTTACGCGTCACTGCTCGAATTCGCCGAATGTTCCATAACGTTAAAAATGAGCCCGTTGTCGGTCCGATCACTTTCTCCGAATTAAATCAAACATTGATGTCTATCATCAAATTAGTTCAGCAGCATTATTTTCTAAAAAATAATAGCTACGAAGAAACTATTTCCCATCACAGCTCTCTGGATATTTTTTGTGACGAAGTAGGTATTCTCAGGGTGGGCGGCAGATTGCGCCACTCTTTGCTTCCGTATCATCAGAAGCACCCAATATTTCTACCACGTCAATCTCATTTGTCCGTACTAATTGTTGACATGTATCACAGAATGTATCTGCATCCCGGAAAATCCTTTCTGCACGGCATCGTCCAGCTCAAGTATTGGATACCAGGTTTGAGATCCCTGATCCAGAGCCGGACTTTTCGCTGCCTTACTTGCTACAAGGCCGTAGCTAAACCTCAGGAGGTAAAAATGGGTGATTTACCTGATTATAGGTTTTATCAAGGTCACGCCTTTCTTCATGTCGCAACAGATATTGCCGGTCCGTTCCTCTTACGCGAAAATTTGCGAAGAAAAGCGCCTCTTTCAAAAGGCTACCTTTGCGTCTTTTGTTGTCTAGCTACTAAAGCTCTTCATTTAGAACTCATTACCAATTTAACGACCGAATGTTTCTTAGCCGCGTTTGATCGATTTGTATCGTGTCGTGGATATCCAACCGCGATTTACTCCGATAACGGTTCTACCTATAAAGGTGCCGCGAACCAATTAAAAGAATTCTGGTCTTGGTTCAAAGATCCGCAGAATGTAAGTTCTATAATTCGACATTCTTCTGAACGTGGCGTAGAGTGGCACTTCATGCCTCCCTACTCCCCAAACTTTGCTGGCCTCGCCGAAGCAAGTGTAAAATCAGTTAAAACTTTATTGAAAAAAGTCATAGGTAATGCCTGCTTGTCCTACGAGGAGGCATTCACCTATTTTCATAAAATCGAAGCCATTTTAAATTCTAGGCCCCTCGGGGCTCTCTCTTCTGATCCATCGGATCATAACTATTTATCACCGGGACACTTCTTAATTGGCCGCCCTCTAGTTGCCAATCCAGAACCGTCCTTTCTTAACTTGAAAGAAAATTTACTCTCTCGCTGGCAGCTAACTAAAAAATTAACTGAGCAATTTTGGACCGTGTGGCGCAATCAATATCTTTCCACTCTTCAGAACCGAGTAAAATGGCACAAATACCGACCTGACCACCCCAATTTGCAGGAAGGAGATTTGGTAATCCTACAAGAGGACAACTGCCCCCAAATGCGTTGGCCTATCGGCAGAGTGCAAGCAGTTTTTCCCGGACCTGACGGCCGAGTCAGGGTAGCTTCAGTAAAGACCGCAACCTCCGAGTACAAACGCCCTGTACGTAAATTAATTCCTTTGCTTCCCGTTTCCCTTCCCTCATTTGATATTTGAAAATTTATAGCTAAATTTTGGTGGGCGGAATGTTTGGAAGTTGAAGTAGAAAACGACGAACATTCCCCCAACAAAATAAATATTATTTTATTTTCCCCAATTTATTAATTTTTTTATTTTTACCTCTATTCAATTTTTATTTTTATTTAAATTGAAACGATATTTAATTTTTTTTAACATTGTCAAATACCCCCCTCAGATGCAACACTGCCAACCAAAAGTGGAAATGAGCAAGTCATCCCCAAGAAACCAATCATTGAGTGCCACGCCAAACCGAACCACCAATCAGAGGATTCCTACAATTCAAGCCTGGTCTATGCAGCAGCCATCTTCATTCCCAGCCCGACCGTTCTATTGTCAGCTATCACCAGTGACAAACCCACCTTCAATTTTGAAGTTCCGGTTCACCAATCGCCAATCGCGCCCAATCGATTGCGCGATTGTCCCATTCGAATTAGCGCAATTCGAATTATCGTCGAACGTCATCCTCGTCGACGTGAGAGTGAAAATTCCTTTTCCTCTCCCCCGGACCCGTCGTCCGATCCGCCGCAGTCCACGGCCACCATCGTCTGGAGACGATCCTCATCCGACAGGGAGTCGAGACGACCGTTTCCTCCCCAGGACCCGCCGTCCGATCCCGCCGCAGTCCACGGCAACCATCGTCTGGAGACGGCACCTTTATCAGACTGGAGTAGAGACAGCCATCTCCTCCCCCGGACCCGACGTCTGATCCCGCCGCAGTCCACGGCCCCTACGTCAGGAAAGTAGTGCTGCGGGCACCCTCGCCTCAGGAACGTGAATAAGGTTGGCTTTATACCTAAGCGTGATAGGCCTTCCGCGTTCGGGTACTGACATTGAATATAGCCGAAAAAGCCGATAAAATTTACTATAGAATTTATACTGGTTGTTCTGCTCATCCACTCCCTCCCGTATTTTACGCATAAAATACAAAGTGTTGCAAAGCAAGAATTTCGTCTGTGACTTTCCCTTTGCCTCACGCTAAACAGGCAGGAGTATTTATTTTTTACCGTGCATTGATGGTTTAATAATATTTAACAATTCTCAGCGAATTTGCAGCAGAGCATGGACACCACCTCCCGAAAATCAAACAGTGGTCATAATGTGACTGAATAGACCTATCTCCAAGCAGAAAATACAATTTTTCGAAAGCTCGGCGAAGGAGACAGAGTTTTTCTGGAGACCCTACCCCAGATATTTGACTACGAAATTTAAGCAGGTACGTATTATTGAGTCCGGAGGAATTCTATAACTGTCTTATTCTTCATTGTACGCTATCAATGCATTACCGCCAAATACTCAATACCAACGCTCCGGTAGTGTATTTCGCTGTTCTTCAATATTTATTATATTGCCTCGAAATAAAAAAAAAAAATAAGTGGGACTTGAAAGCAGTTCTTTCTCCACCCACTGAGACTTATCGGCTGATCGAGACAATATGTCCGTGTGGATGTAGGTGTACGAGGGGGTCAAAGGTTGGCAGACAATGGACGTACCCACTTCGTGTACTGTTACTCGAACGTCTCCTCGGACTTCACACCCTTCGCCTCTTTATGCCAATGTATATGATCCCGATGGTTTTCTCACACTTCCATTGTTCTTAGGGGGTGTCCAATTAACGCCTGTTGGACTGTTTATCCGTCGGGTTCTTCACGTTAACTAAGCAGGTTTCGCCTCCGAGTCACGCACATCACGCTGAACTGTCCGATATCTTTTCCAAGATAATTAAAAATAGAAAAAGGGGTTGAAATACAGGATTTTCAATTTGGGTGAGAGCGTCACTTTTCTTTGACAAGTGAAACAGAGGTACGTGGACACAATACTTCCATTGTCCCATAATATGGGTATAGTATATTATACTCCCTCGAATTTAAAAACATTCGAGAATAATTTTTATTAAAAATTCACTCCAATCGGAATCTGTTTTGGAATTTTAGCTGGTAATCAATGAAGGAAATTGGAAAAAATGTTGAAAATTGAGGATGCTATGGTGGGTATGAGTGTTTAGGCCAAAAATATCAAAAAAATCAATATGCACATTTTAAAACTCGACAAAAATAAAAATACGACAAGTAAAAAGAAGATTTTAAGACCAAGAACGCTCAAATCGGTTCATTTCTGTAGCCGGAAAAAAATAAAATGGAAAACACTAAAAATGCTAATATACCTATTGCAAGTACTGTGAGTAATTAAAATTCCGATTAAACGAGGTGTTAGGTCTTACCGAGACAAACATCTTAGTTCAAGAAATTTGAAAAAAGGTTGAGAATTGAGGGAGCTATGGCCATTTTTGTAGATGCCCACAGACGGAGGGACGGACACACGAACTAAAGGACACACAAACACTTGACCGAGAACTGGAAAGATCGCTTATTTTTGGGGGTCCTAGGGGTTCAATAATACCCTTGGGCTCAACATACGAAAACTTCGCATTTGACTTCGTGTTATTGAAGTAAAATTTTCTTCACCCTCGAACGAGACTTTACATGCAATGGGGATTCCAATATAAGCTACAGGTTCTACTGGATGCGCATCAGTAGGTCTGTAAATAGGTCCGTAATCCTATCAACCGATCCAGTATCGTAAACGTGGAGAAATCTTCGACTCCAGTGCTCGACACCGATCGCAAACGGGCCAGACGAAACAGATAATGTGAAAATATGAAGCTCAACTTACGCGTCCGACCTATGGCGGTCTGTTGCGTAGGGCAACAGACATGTCCGGGACTCCGACCTCACGCTTTCCCGCAGCAAATGTTCCGGCGAGATTAAAAACATCATAGGACAAGCCGAAGAAGCTGAAGTAGGAGTTGGCTAGTCTTGATCATATCAAAAGTCACATGAACAGAGAGCAACAACAACAAAAGTCACATGGGGCCAACTTGTTGTGCAAGGCCGCCCTTTTGCCGACCAATGGGATTGCTCAAAGTGTCTTGTCGTCCTGTCTCATTGCTGTCATTTGTGCGCACCGGCTCGTGCATCATCTGCGTGTGGTCCTCAGTCGATCCATTAGGTACCGGCAATGGTCGCTCTCCAAGGCATTCCTTATATTGATCGATCACATCCATATTGGCGATTTATCTGCGGCTCAATGTGTACCTTGTAGCTCGTGAAAGAATTGGTTGATTTATTCTGGAATATGTTGCAAAAGCCCGGTGCTCGTTTTGGAGAGCGTTTCACCACTAATAGGTGACCAATGTCGGGGGTTTCGCGAGATAAGATAACAAAATTAGGAAATACTTTCGTGACATGAATTTTTAGGCAAGCCTCTCGCTCGGAGGTACAAAACGGCCTCCTGGAGTCAATTTTTTTTTTATTTTTTAAATTGTAGATCCTGATCTGGGCTTCCCGAAGTGGTGCAATATGGAAAGGTGGATCCGGTCAATACATTTTGGCAAAGCCAGAATCAAAACTAAACGGTGCGCTCGGAACCTCATTTGGGTTATTTTAGGCGTTCAGGACCCTTTTACCCCATCTTCCCTTTAAAGTCCCTTCCAGCATGTAGGTCCTCCTTTTCCAACACCTCATACTGTTCCTCCTCCTTTGCCTCATCCCTTCATCCTATTTCTCCTCCACTTTCTCAGCCTCCTCCTCTTCCTCCTCCTCCTATTGAAAGCCACAATAAGTTTACAGCTGTTTAATTTTTTGTTATTTTAAGAACGGAATGAATTAGCTGTCCTTAAATGTCGCACCCAGAGCTGCAAAAATCATTCATGCACACTTCATCGGAAACACGAGCGAACAAAAATTTGAGTTCAACTCTTCTTCAAAAAAGCCGAGACCTATGAACGAGAATGGAACACGTGTTCTTGTCAGTTAATGCCGTATATGGCTTGTTACCGGAGTCTCAGTCATAGTACTCGAGGCTACCGGAGGAAATGTTAACGAAGAAGATAACAATTGGCCTAGCCTGCGTCGTCTCGGTTTCAGAATTTATTTGCATTGCATTTACAGCCAAGTCCCGGTAGCGGATAAAAGCCGCGCGGGCCGTTCCGCTTCAAATTCTACGTTATCTTGGCATGCCGAACCGCGCTGCTGCTGAGACCAGTAAATTGCTACGTGGATTAGCTGGTGAAGGACAGCGGGCGCGGTTTATTTAAACAATTTTAGGTAAAAGTAACTGATGACCTTTTTTTATAATTTCTTGTTAACGGAAAGTCGTTCTGGTGGCTTAATTGATTGAACACATTTTAGACATTTCCTATGGGTAGATACTGAATCACTCGCTCAGAAATTGTGGAATCCCATAATTCGAATAAAAACTCAAAAAGAAAACGAAACGAAACGAAAACGAACTTCGAAAAGAAATCGTCTATTTTACTATTAAGGTACAATTATTGTAGACCGGTTTCGGTTATTAAACCTCCATCAGTACTTAACAATGACGTATAGATACGTTGTAGATCTACAACGATCGTTCTCAAATATTGATGATGGTTCAATAACCGAAACCGGTCTACAATAACAGTGGAATAGACTATTTCTTTTCTCTCATGTTTTGAGTTTTTATTCCTATGAGGTGTACCGTTCGGGCGTATTATAAGGAAAAACAAAACAAATTAACTAGCCAACTTCGGTAACCTCCTCCTTTTTTGAGTCGGCTAAAAATCGTTGAAATATCTAAGCTTGAATTTTCTTAATTTAGAAAGGTGCCTAAAATGCTCTTGAGCAAATTCCACATAAATGTTCACCTAACGCTGGAAATATAAAACATTGATTTCAACCTGTATACTAATGCTTAGAAAACGATTATAAATTTATCGGAAATAAAATGAGAGTTCAGAGGATAGGATGGCAGACTCGAACGTTGGGAATGAAACGGAATATTAGGCATGCTTATCCTACTTTTTAGACGGCTGTCGAAAAAGAATAAGTCAGTAACACAATGGGGGTGCACTATCGGTTCAAATGTTCGTATTACTATGACCTGATGCGGCTGACAATAAATACCGCCTCTCACTCACAATTATTGCCCTTCGGGTCACCCACATTCAATTACAACCCGTTAGAGGCGAAGGGCATAAGTCGAAAGATACGGAGGTGGTAGAGACTTTTTTTATTTATACCTCATTGTCCCTTTCAGAGGTAAATACTTTTAAGGGTTAACGGTCTTTTCCCGAAGGGCCCTTTTCGTTCGTTTTATTTATTTGTCAGTTCTCAAGTCCGCTGTAATTGAAATTGTATGACATGAGAAACGCGGCTTCGGACCCGACGTCCTAGATACGAGACCCCTGGGGGTGTTAATGAATAAGCCTCCAACACTTATAGACAATTATTTATCCCTTTGATAACGTCCAATAGCATAAATAACTATAACTTCCTTCGGTAGGTGGGAAGGTACATTCTTTTTTCAGTACTGTAGATTCCAAAGGGTGATAAAAACGGACCACCTCAGCCCGAGCCGGTAGTACAGCCAGTCAAATGGAAAGAGGTCATTTAGATATTATTATGATCCGACAGAAAAAGAAGTTGGCACGAGGGAAAAAATACACGCCGGCCGTATCGGTAACATTGAAAGAAATCAGTAAATGAGACACTGCGCCTTTATTTATTACATGCGCATTCCTTACAGATGAGTCGAGTAATGCAAGGGAGTGAGCTTATTGAAATCACGTCACGTTACGGGAATAAAAAAATATCCGCGTACCTACAAAACATGAACAAAAGATTTAGAAAAATCGGTTGATTCTTTCGGCCAGAAAAAAAGAAGCGCGAAAATCCAAAAATTACCATTATATCGGGAGTACTGTGGGTAATTTGAAGTCCGGATAAACAGGATGATTTGTCGCACCGAAACTGACATTTCGTTTCAAGGGATTTGAAAAATTGAGGATTGCGGGAGATACCACTATTTTTACTTCCATATTTACAGAGTAAATGGAAGTATTTAATACTTTTATTTATACACGTTTATTCCAAATCACTTCCTGAACAAGTGTCCGTAGAATTTTTTGAACTGATGTTTGTCTCGGCAAGACCGAACACGCTGTTTAATCGGAATTTGAATAACTCACAGTACTTCCGATGCATGGGCATTTTGAGTGTTTTCATTTTATTTTTATCCGGCCACGAAAATGAACCGATTTGACCGTTCTTGGTCTTCAAATATTTGTTTTGCATTGCAGAATATGTGGATATTTTTTTTATTATATCACACATAAAAACACATTATATATAACGCGTGTTTTATATTTTATTTATTATTTATTTATTTTATATTTAAAATAAAAAACATGGCGTATTTTTATTTTAGGCGGGGTTTAAATTTTGCGTAGTGAGTTTTTTTATATTTTTGACCTAAACACCCTCGAAAGCAGTCAAAATATGATCGAATTGTGTCAAACTTTTACGTTTAATAATAGGGAAGTATTGTGTGTTATCTACGCACCACTGGTTTGCCCGTTCCTTTCACCGTGAACCAAAACTTCATAAAAAGATGATCTCCTCCAGATTTACGAAGAGCAAAAAAGTGCACCCTTAATATGAGCATGCATAAGTGGATGCCCTCTCATTTACCACTCGAATTTATCGTCGGGATTGGAGTCACGAATGACCTGCAACACACCATTCCTCTTGTCGGTCAGTGCAAGGAAATGGTCATTAGTGCAGTTTACGTTCTCAACAAAAAGAGACCGCACACACGAGATACTCGAGTCTTGGGATCTTCCACGGCTCCTTTTCTTATTCCGTTTCCGAGGAGATAGGACGGCGAGATTATAAAATCCTCCTATCCGGACTGGAAATTTCAATGATAATACAGCTCCCATTGAGTTAGTAGCCGTGGACTATTAGGCTGGCGGATTCATAGTGTTCCACGAACCCCCCCCCCACAACATTAGCTCTGCTCATGCGCAGCTTAGGCTCGTAGTAAACCTCGGTATAGCATTCATGTCGGCTATTATTAATGGGAAACTATTCGTATTAGGAATTAACTGTTTTCGAATTGGTCAACAAACTTCTATTGAAATCCAAAGCTCGGCGCTCCTTTTTCCTTTGAACCCTCCGATTGAATATTAATTCTCATTCAGGTAGAAATATACAGGCGAGTATTGCATATCGGTCGGTACTAACTGGTACTAAGCGTCACCGTAAGCTATGCATACAAAGCGATTTGGTCTTTCCTGGAGGGCGCGGAACAGGTCAACTGTATTATCGTCCCTGGAACTAGAACTGGAAACTGACCATTTTTGCACGTTAATTAGCCTCGACCGTTTATCGCTGCGCTGAATATCGTTATACTTCGTGGAAATATTGAAACATTATGTTGTAACGCCTGTTGTGGTGCCGATTCAGGGCTGAATTGATGTCTAGCCATTGAGACCTTGTTGCGGGAGGAATAATAAAGAAGTCGCCGTTGAGGATCAAGCGTACTCCCCCGTTCTGCTCAATTAAAGTTTAAACTTGAATCATGGCCACTAAAACTTACAAATATAAATTATGCCTTATGCTTGATTCGCTAAAAGATGAAGCGTCATCAACTTCGGGAGGATTCTTGGAAGCTTTGCTTGTAGAATATCAAAACTAATTCAAGGAGTGCTTTTGGAAATAAAACATATTTATCAGTTTTTTATTCGAAACATATTTGGTTGTTTAGGGTGGACCTCTTTAATCACCCAGGATGTGAGGATACCCTACGGAACGCATCGATGACTGTTTTATAAGCAAAATTAGGAGTTTCAACAAAAGGGTAATAACTCCACTCCATTAAATTTTCTCACACCGCGTCGATCCAAACTTTGGTTTCCAAACGAACTCATGTAATTTACGGAATTAAATTGACACATTTTTTTAAGGCACCACACCATTGTTCTAAAATCGAGAATCGGGGCGGAGCTTCAGGAAAAACTGTTACTTATCCACATTTACTCAGAATCACTTCCCAAATAAGTGTGTGTCCGTCTGTTCGTGCGGGGTCATTTACGAAAATGGCCATAGATTTCTCAATTCTCACCCTTTTTTCAAATTTTTTGAACTGAAATGTTTGTCTCGGCAAGACCTAACACCCTGTTTAATCGGAATTCGGATAACTCACAGTACTTCCGATATATTTGCATTTTTAGTGTTTTCCATTTTATTTTTAGAATGAGGAAGAAGAAGAATGAAGAATCATACGAAGTGAGTAGGTACCTAAGTCTCGAAATGTTCCCAAAGATCCAAAAATTGAAAATCGGAAAAGGTGTTCCGACTAAATAGAAGATATTACGGGTATAGTCGCTTGATTCTCGTGAATTTTGCTGTTTGTCCTCGCTGCTATTCCAACGATGTTACACGTTCGCGTGAGAAAAGGATCCTTCTACGGGCTCGCGCAGGTTGTCCTACGATGACAAATCGTCCTCGTCTTCGGTAAAAGTGGTGGACGAGATGGGTGCGAATTATTCTTCGTTCCACGTATTTAATAGCCGAACCAGCGGTAGCAACAGGGGCTGGGAAGCTGCGCCGGCTGGCAAGACAAATCGCCAGAACAGGGGACGACTTCAACGTTGACAAATGCGCAGAAGCATCCTTTCTCGAGAGGGATCCTTCTTCTGCACCTTTCAAAGCGAAGGTGTTAGTTGACTGTGGCCCCTCAGGGTTATCGCCGCGACGGAATCTCTCATTTATAAATCGAGAATCCGCCGCCAATGACTCAGGTTGCCGTCGTCCTGTTTGGTATAGCACGTCAGTACTGCTGTATTCATGAGGGCTCGAAAAGTTGCTTCTGCTTTATTCGGATTCATCGTTCTACAACAAACAGCTATCTATCTTTGACTCGACCGATATACTGTTCGGTATTATGAGTAGCTTTTCCCGGGTCATCTGGGTGTGAATCCAGACTCGCAAGAATTCTCCATAGCAGATTATCTGAATACATGTAGGAATCAAATCATTTGGGAAGAAGTTGTGGAACCCCATAATTCGAATTAGAAACTCAAATTGAGGGAATGGAAGTTGTCTGTTCTACGAAAGTTTACGAGTTTGAACAACCAAACAACAATTACAAACTCGTAAATTTTCGAGGAACGGTCAACTTCCATCCCTCAATTTGAGTTTCTACTTCACATGTAGGGTATGTTCGATCAGGAAATTTTGGTTTCCCCCCAACATTATTACTCAGCAATGGTAGGTCTAATAATGTTCAGAGTTTTTGTCCGTTTTCCCTCGCCGATCATTATCTTAGCTTAGCGATCTTGCTCATTGCGTTGAGTTCAAGGGTTGAGTGGACATGCCGGACGACATAAGGATGACGACGCCCAAGGAGACGGTTGAACATGAAGTATGTTAATGGACACGTGCACACCACGCGTCTCGCACCGGCGACCGTGACCGCGACGTCAGCTGTGTTCCTCGCAAGGTGCAGGATTATCCGGGGGTCCGCCCGTGCTTCCTAGACACCGACAACCAGGAAATGGAAGCGGATCCGCTCGCTTCCACCGAACCGTGCAGGCGTCGAGGTGTTGTTGACCGAACGGGGGGTAAAGTGTTGCCATTGGTAACATTTCAGGTGCCTGAGGTTGCACCATCGAAGGGGAAATCTTGTTGAGAGAATTATTAATTTGGAATAATGCAAAACATCGGCGGAAACCCAACAGGAAGTGGCAAATATTCATTTAAGATCTGATCCCACCTAATCCACATTTTTGTCAAAATGGGTTTATTATGTTTTGCGCATGATGCAGCTGTGCCGGAACAATCAGTTTCAAGCCATAGTCAACAGATCGCGCGCAAACTGCAAAAATTTCAACACCGCCTAATCAGTTTTTTTGGTCAGGTGGGCTGCGAACCCACAAAATTTTCTCAATTTCAATAAATTGAGTATCGTTCATGGTTTCATATTAGCACGAAGCCATCATGATACAGATACTAACTTTTCAGAAAGAATCGCGTGATAATTTCGGAAATAAACAGTTTTTTGTCTCTCCTGAAAAATGAGTCAATGTGGATTTGGTGGTATCAGAACTTAAGTGACGAAATTTTGTTTTTGAGTCCCTTGCGGGAAGAATGGTCAAAGCTCAGAAACTTGGGAAACGTGGACGTCCTGGTCGAATATTGAGGTTTCCTCTATTTTTCAACAGCTTTCTTCTGCTTTTCCAGCACTATTTACTTTTTTCTAGTGAATGGTTTCATTTCTAGAATTGCATAATATTAGTGATTGTCGCCTCCTCCGATTTTAGAGGATGGCAAATTTTTTGTGGACCACCTTGACCAAACATTTACCGAATCTTTTCCTAATTTGGAGGATAGAGGTTGTTAGCCTACGTTATTTACCGCCCACGTCCGCCCGACCCAAGGAACCGGAAAAAATCATGATGATAGATATTTTTTGTATGAATTTTTCTCTATTGAGGCATTATATTCTGGTACCTAAATCAGTATTTTAAAAAACCCTTTTCCCGTTTTTCCACGAGTAGAATTGATTTTCAAAACCATAAAGATTAAGTGGGTACTTACCTATTTACCGCGTCAGTATACCTGAAAGCAAACCTCGCTACTACTCCAAGGCTTCCTGCCATATTCTTCCGGTCCGACATGATTTCTATTAATATTCGATTATTTTCCAATCAATTTCATATGATGGAAAATCCAGTTAATCGTCCGATTTCGAACCGATACTGCCCGCAATTCGGTTCGGGTCGGAGGGCAACCGTGAAAGCGGTCCGACAAACGATGTACCAAAGGATAGGAAGACTATCGTGCGGCCGCTCGTTTGACATAATTCCCCGGATAGGAAGAACGCATTCCGATCTCTCGGAATACCCGGACAAGAAAACGGCCCGAACGCTGCGCTGTTATCTCGACCGAGAACGAATTTACTTCGCCTTCTACCGGCGGATTTATTTCGCCGGCTCCGATAAAAACTGGAAGAAATTTTTCGGGATCGCCTCGGCGACCTGCAAAAAGCGGAGGAAATTTAGGGTGGCATCACTAATCCACTTCGACCGCCGAAAAACGCGAATAAACTTCGGCGACGGGTTTTTCGGCGAGTTATCTTAACGCATGCGTTCGTTCTATCCGCACGACACGGAAACAATCTTTACACGTATTTATGGGCTGCAGAACTTGCACTTATCACAAAGTGGCCGGTCCGGGAAAAGTGCATCCCGCCCAACCCGATTGGTATTCCGATGTATTATAATGAGTCGAAAAATATTGCACGCGGCAGCTTTAGCAACGATTTGTGGGAGGGGGAGGTTTTTTAGTGCTCGAAAATCCATGTTCGGAGGCCTTTCTCATTTTTCTATAGGTACCAATAGGTACTGGAACATGCAAATGATGTTATTCATTTATTCAAAATTGTACGAACGGGATCGCCCAATTACAACACATATTTGTAGAGCAATAATTGAAGTACGTACATTTCGACAGTGAATCTGCAAAATCCATTCCAAAATGTGTTAGCACTGGAGTTGGAGCAAAACTGCATGACTGATGACCTCATCCAATACATTGATCAATTGATCATATAAATTACTTCTGGAATTAGCCAGAACCCAGCTCGATTTAGTCCATTAGCCACGCTATACTCTGAAGATTATTCCAGCTCTTTTCAGCTTGTTACAACATCCAGCGGCCCCAAACACGGTCCAACCTAAATCGGCGCAATTAGGCAGGACGCCGAAATCAGGAAGGTCCCAACGAGAAATGAGCGATTTCATTATAAGATCTCCAACCACAACACCCATCAAATCACCAAATTATTGATCTGAATTAACATCTTTATAGACCAATTTCGGGTTACACGGATCAGGAAAGAGTAGCTGAGGTGTTTACGATGTGACTCCAATTCATTCCTCAACGCATAGTTCCAATTAGGACCCGAGAATGTCACCGTCTGCGTGTTGGGTTCCGTTAATTAGACTGAACGCTTCGAAAGTGTGCTTGTACGTTTCTTTGTTGCCGGCAACATTTTATTGACCAAGTCGATCACAGTGTTCTTACCTTGACTCGCTAAGAAGGGCAATAAAAATCGAGATCTTGTTCGCAGTCACTCAGGGTCGTTCGTTCGTCATTCCGACATGCCCTCTTACCTCAGCGCCGTCATCTTCCACTCCCCACGCAACGTTTGATGCCTATTAATGGTATTAACTCGAACGGTTGCTACGACACTTCATTCACATCGTTCTGCCGAGCTTACAAAACCGATTTTCGGATTTTTACAAAATTTTCAGGATTAATACTCAATAACTGCGACTAGTCGGAGGGTCAAGGTTCTGGAAATTGAATGGATTGGCTCTAGAAGAAGGAAATAAGTACCCATACCTGACTAAGGACCACTTTATTGACATAATAAAATAAATTTGCTAAATTTTTTTTTTTTTGAAATTGGTCAACTCGTTTTGTCTTGCTCCTTCCGTCAACCGTTTTGCTGCAGACGGCGGACGTCCAAAAAAATTTTATTGCAAATTTGTGTTCTAGACCCTCTGAAACGTGAAAGAAAAAATTTTCAAGGGTTGTTGTAAAAAAAATTTCCTGACCGATAACGTAGGTACATTATTTCTGGAAAAAATGTACCAAAATCCAGGTTGTAGGTAATTTACGTTTTGCGCTTAAACCTTTTTTTGAAAATATTTTAACCTTTTTACTTATTTTCCTCATATTTTACGAAAATGAATGCGTACATAATATGTTACATGTTTGCCATTTTTAAATACATAAAAATCCGATCCCTAGTTATGATAAACAATTGAGTATAATAAATTTTCACTTACGCTACAGTGAGGAAGCCGTGCAGAAATTGGAGGATCGAGTGCTGCTAGTGTTTTCGACCGTTAATAAACCGGCAGTCTATAATTTGGTCCGGGTGAACTAGTTTTACACGGGTTGCGAGATAAACCGATAAAAGGGGCACTTCGGTAAAGGTAATGCATGTTGTCGTGAGATGGTGCTTGCGTGCTTCTACCGTCTTCAGATACTCTGGATCTGCTGCTGCGAAACAGGTACACGGTGGTAACATCCCCGCTCGTTTTTATCAGCCCGATCAACTCGTATGAACAAATAGGGAGTTAACGACCGCTCATGTGCGTCAGAATGCACAGCAATGATCTCGTGATGTAGCGATACCTTACAGTACCGACCTTACCTGCTGTGTATTAGATATCTGGCGAGGGAGCTAAATAGGTGAACGAGCCACGGGCCTATACTATGCGCATGCCGAGTGTTCCCCGGTTTCCGTGTACTTTCTTCGAATAAACTTCTGTCGTGCGTAGTAGTTGCAGTCACGGAATCCAAGACACTCATCTGCGAGGGGGACAGACGACTTATACACCCGATAATTATCATCCACTATGGCTCTCATTTGTCCAACTACTAGCGCAGTTACAGCCGGCAGATCACCACAACAGGAACATTGGGGACTGCGGCACTGCGTCTACGCGGCAGTGCCTCAAACATTTTTTGACTTCGACGATTTTTCGACACTTTGCCGGGGGTAAATCTATTGACGATTTGCCGCAGACTAACTTTTTGACGGACTACCGCATAGACGCAGTGCTATACACCAAAACATGGGACTCCAATTTCAAGTTGTTCATTTATTTGAATGTTTTTCATTTACTTTAAACTACCTAACAATTTTGCGAGCCCTGGGAAAACATTTTACATGTCAATAGGCAAGTAATTAAGATAGGTACAGAAAGGAATGATTCCATGTAACCTAACAAGTAATTAAGATAGGTACAGAAAGGAATGATTCCATGTAACCTAAGCAAGCGGAAATTTTTATTTTTCTGGTTCCGAAGCCTTAAATTTTCAAAATGAGAATTTTGAAAATTGAGAAACGTTTGAGGAAAAGGTATCTTATTTTTTATCAAGATAGGTATGCCTCTTTCGTCGGATCAATAAAATACTTTAGCTCCCCAAATAAATAAATAAAAACATTATTGCTGAGTGATGTTTTCAATGCATTCAAAATCTTCTAGCCCAGAAAGAGTTCTTTTAGGTATCTTTGCTGCAGTCTTTTTGAGGACTTGATGAAAACGAACGTTACGCGAATTCATCGTCTGGATGGGGAGTGACCGAGGAGGCGATAGCGGCTAAGAAAAATTCGTTACTGAACCATATCGCATTAATGACTGCGAGCGGCGAACCATGGATGAGAGGGTTACTTAAAGAAGAGATAAGAGACTGTCAGGTGGCACGTGGAAGCCACTGGACCATGGACGCAGGTGAGTTTTGGCGGGAAAACGTCGACTCCTCATCCATAGTAGTAGCAGGTACATGGTAGAAAGGTGTTTTTGCTATTCGACTTGCTACCATAACCCTCATAGTTTGCAGCGTTGGAAGTTAACGCGGGGGATGTGCTATGTAGAGGGAGATTTTTGGCATTGACGTCGACTCAGGGGAGATTTCAATGCTTGGCAAGACTGAATAGCGATTTCCAAATATCCGTTCGAGGAATTGGTAGATAATGATTATTGATCAAGTATCGGTCAATTATTGATGTGATATTAAGTTCATCATAAGACTGAATTAACACTGAATTAATCAAAAGACTAGACAAAATCATGAGACAGACTGAATAATGAGTTCATCATAAGACTGAATAGCGATTTCTGAATATACGTTGGTCGAAGAATTGATAATAATTATTGATCTAATATAAAGTTCATCTCGGTAACGAGAAGTAAGGAAATAAAATACCTGACTCTCGAATTGATATCCTCCCATGCCCATTCACCTCACAAAATATTTTGTCGATTCATTAAAAATCTTGTATATGGATGGATATTTTCGAAATGTGACAAAAAACTCAATAGTACCTATACCAATGATCTGATAGTGTCTATTGTCGGAGACCATCCGAGAATTCAAATTTTCTCAAAGGATCGCGAACTCGAAGATCATGTTGTGTTTACAATTGTCGGAGGCGGGCAATCGCTTGCTGCATCTAGACGGTGTTTAAAGAGTCGAGCAGACACCAAAACAGGTAGACAGACAGACGAAGAAGCATCCGAGGAATCCCACGACTTTGGGCCCCGCTCCACCCCCGCCCCCGCAGTCTATTACAAGACATTATTTCCCCTCGGGCACACCAGCACCAGGCATTAAAAACTAATTACCGATTTGCTTCAGCCTCGGCACGGCATCTCGGCTAAGCATCCTGGAGAGGAGAGCCCTTTGCCTTTTTCACCGGTTTATCACCTCGAACGTCGTTCATTTACTTTAACTGTGGAGAATTTAACGCAGCGAGTTTCTCACGTTGAGTGCTTTTTGAAAAGGAAATGAGAATTAAAAAAGTTTATCGGCGTTTGCGAATTTTGTCGAATCGAGACAGATGTTTTGTTACTGTCTGCGAGTAAAAATAATTTTGGGTTCGGTTACGTTAATTTTGGATTAATTAGCGGTTATTCGGTCTTTTACGGTTCATCAAATCATTTGGGAAGAAGTTTTGGAACCCCATATTTCGAGTAGAAACTCAAACTGAGTAAATGGTTGTAGTCTGTTCTACGAAAGTTTAAAATTTTGTAAACCGGTTTCGGTGGTCAAGCCATCGTCAGTACAAAACCAACACTGAGCACCACAAACGCCTCATATAGGCAAGGGGTGAAGTGAAAGCAGAAGGTCAAAAGAGAAAGGATTTTCCAAATTTTCGTGGCACTACTTCCATCCCCTCAATTTGAGTTTCTGCGATTCATGCCAACCCTCGGATTCGGTTTGAGAAGTATCGGTTTGATATCAGGCGGAGTATATCTATAATATGCTGAGTACATACTTTATACCTAATAGGTATTACCTATACCTGCCCCAATCCTGATTACAGGGTAGATAAACTTAGATATCCACAGGATATAAACGATTTTTAAAAATTATAACCGATATTTTTGGGCGAATTGGATATTAGTATTAAGATATATTTGATGAACTTCTACGTATAAATTTTGAACATTGAACTTTTCTGTACATGAAAAAATATTTGACTCATCAGTGCTTAACTACCTAGCGCGTAGTTACCTTACTACCTATGCGCCTATAATGAGCCTGCTGACGCCTTTTGGAGCAATCAGTCGCTGGTCTCACAAATGAGCCGAGTGAGTCTTGGAGGCGCTGAATTCTAGGGTACCTTGAAATTAAATAATGGTATGAATAATTAAAGAACTAACAAATCATTTCATCTTGCCTTAATTTTTAGTGCTTAAACATTCATGTTCTCATGTGTATGTTCTCATCGCGGTGACGAATGTTGCCCTGAACGCTCCATACAATTATCAACTCCGGAATTCCAGGTAGGAATGAAGAAGTGACCACGACTTTGAAACGCTGTTTATTATAAATTGGTCATAGTATAACTCTTTCCCGGTCGGTAAATCAGTCGAGGAATGCAACTGATGTACCACGTGCATGTTGAATTATGAAAACTGTTAATAAGCGAAGGTGCTAATTTATACGGCCGACTCCTCCTTGAACCTGAGCGCCCATAGCCCGGTCACCAATTGACACATAGCCTGTAACGCTATTTATTCTCCTTATTTACATTTCCCTCAAAGCTGTATATATATCGACATTACGCGGATACGAGCGGCGCTATTAAACGAAACGGCTCACTCTGGCGCTATCTACGTTCAAAAAATAAATCACCCCATTCGACTCGAGTGTTCCATTTCGAGACGGCGTTCCTCTAACATTATAATATCACCTTGCAACATCATCTCATTCTATCGGAAGGTCAGTTCGGATAATTTAAAACGTTCGAGAACTAGCTCTGAATAAGGCCGCTTTTTAGATGGGGTTTGATTTTTTTGTATCTTGTTCAAACATCGCATTCAATACTCCTGCTATTAAAGCGAAGAAAGAAAGCATTTGAATTTTATTAGGCGCTAATTTTCCAAATATCATATTTAATTTCCTAATCCAAAAACTAGGCAATTATCATTTAAACTAAATTGATGAGCTTACACAAATTTTCCGATTTATTTCCGTCGTACCCGTATACGGTGATTAGTTTGGTAATAACTAAAACCCCGAACCATGTGACGTCTTTACAACTTATTGTTGCATCCCACACAACTGCGTTTATCCTACGCTCCTTGCATAAAAGATTTTTTCACTTTCCGCGGGGGGAAAATAAGACACTCGGCTCAAACGACATAAATTCGAACCAAGGATTCAACATAGGAGGTCCTGACTTGGAGCGAAGGACAAGTCATCCTTCAACGTAGAGGGTTTAAAAGTGTTGGAAACAATTGAGCAGTTCTTTGGAGAAGGT
Source organism: Nesidiocoris tenuis (assembly GCA_036186465.1). NCBI lineage: Eukaryota > Metazoa > Arthropoda > Insecta > Hemiptera > Miridae > Nesidiocoris > Nesidiocoris tenuis. The sequence goes on along the minus strand of AP028909.1, from coordinate 32,112,436 downwards.
GGCTGCATAAATCTTTGTTTCGGATGAACTGTTGGGAACATTGGGTCTTGAGGTGGTATAATACAATGTAGAAAATAATGTCCGCTGGCATTGGAAAATCGGAATCGGATCGGAAAGAATCTTTACTTCCATGCTTAAGCAGCGTGGAAAAAAATGGAAATCGGATCAGTGGTTTGGAAACATTTTTTTTGCACCTGGTGAACATACCTACCCTCAAAATCTCAATCTTAAGAAGAATTTCTGTGCTCCTGTTTGTATTGTTTGTATTGACATGCCCTTGGTCGCCATAACCACCACAGCATCCTCAATTTTGACATTTTTTCCAATTTCCTCCATTGAAGATTCTCCATGACCTATAAATTCTATTCCTTCTGCCTCGTCAAAAAATATCAAGCAATAAATTGAATATTACAACCTATCCACTTAGTTGGAATTATTTTCTGATGGGATTGCCAGACTATTGATTATTTCAATCATCTCCCGCGGTCGTACGGGTAACTGCTCACTATAAATCCACTCACTCACATCACTCGCCAATAAATATACAAAATATGAATGCCAGTAATCAGGAAAATACTACAGAAAGGTCATTACCTCGGAGAAGGACGCGAACCGAGTTTAATAACGTAATTATCTGTTCGCATCTGGCAATTATTCTCAGATTGCAACTCGATCCTTAAGGAACACGAGTGAAAGAAGGAAGATTGAGAAGATTTCCCCATAAGGGGAGATCAGGTGGTATTTGCCAATGGGAAGAGTTCACGTGGTCTGATAAAGACGGACTGATAAACGGGCTGATATCCCTGTCTCTCTCCCACGAACTCGACTCAGATCGTGACACTAACTTATCCTTCTGCAGACGCTCTCGTCTTTATTTATCTCAAGTTGTGATAAATGTTCTAGCATTAAACGGGGATGCGCCGACAAAATGCGATTTTTTCCCCTCTCCGAAAAATAATTATTGGTTTACGTTGAAAATCGGCAAGAAATTCAATCTTGTACGACTAAAAAGTCTTGACATTATTTCAGCGGCCAGATGTATTATCAACTCGATAGATCGAGTAACAGCTGCAACGATGTAATCTCGCAGTTTGACCTGCATGAATGAGGTGAACGGAGATCAACTCACCGATGCCATTCCCTCGATAAAGGCATAATAGGCAGCTACGTGCTAACCCACTATTTGACGACTGTGTCGACTCAATTTTTGAATTGGTTACATATTTTCGAACTGTGTATACCTAGTAAGTAATCTGAATCCGGAACAAAAATTTCGTGATTTTTGCTTCCTCAGATTCGGACTGGTAGCCTAACAACCTATTGAATGTAAAGAGCAAATCGACGGCTAAGAACCAGCATGACATAACTCAATTTCCCCATTTTGAGGAGTGCACTTTCTGATCCCAATTTTTGCGCCCGATTTGATGGAACTATTAGTTTTTTGAAAACTCACGAGGAACGTGAGCGTTCAGTATTAGTTTTTCCATCATTCCGTATTTTTACTTCCATCAAATTGGGTGCGAAAATTTGAATCGTAAAGTGCACTTCTCAAAATGGGAAAATTGAGTTATGTCATGCTGGTTCTTAGCCGTCGAAATGAGAAGATTAAATCGTTGCATTATCGATAAACTTTTTGTTGTGTCTAAAAACTATGCCTACTGTGCTGCGAGGGTGAGGTTACGTGTTTGAAAGGCCATGTTGACAGACACCAATTTTCAAAATTAAAAGGAAATCCTGATATGGAGTTGCTCAATGATGTAAACGTCATGTAAATGTGTGTTTCCAACACTGGTGGAAATTCTACAATTGAAGAGGTCACCTCAAAAACGTTGTAAGTGACAATTTGCAAATTGTTCAAGATAGCCGAAAAACGAAAAAAAGAAATTGTAATAGGTATCTAACGTGCAACTTATTACCAACTTCAGGCTTGTAAACCAGTGGTACCAACTGATCTCTGAGGGGTAAAAAAATTTACCTAAATCGGCCACATCCCATACAAAGTTTTTGCTTGAAAAAAGACGTTTCTCAAAAAATGTCACTTACAACGTTTTTGAGGTGACCCATTCAATTGTTTTTGTCTTTTTTGGTTCAAATAAAAATTGAAAATTTGCAGATAACCGCTTGTCGGATGATCCAAGATTATGTTTATTAGCAGGATGTAGAACTCCTAACCGCATTCCGATCAAGTTGTGGGGGAGTGCGGTGGGCTGGGCACAACCTGCCAGGAGGGCGCACTCGCTTCACGGGCAGCCGCCGCTTCGTGGGGGAACGGGGGAACCTGCCATAAGCTACGGGGCTGATCATCGCCCTTGCCGCGCGGTTCGGCCGATCCGTCACGCCCGCGCTTCGGTCGGCGAGATGCACACGAAACTTCTTTCTCGGTCCCTTCTTCCTCCTTGGACACAAATTGTTTTAAAATGACTGCGTCCTCACTTAAGAACTAACATGAGATCCGGACGCCTGCGCGGGCGGACGACGGCTCGGAAACTTTCTCTTCGGGACGGAACCCTTTGTTGAACAATAGGTTGTATCTTGTATTTTTTTGGCCGACGACTTCATCAGTAATGCGACTCACCCTATTCAGTCCCTTGAGAGATTCCAATCTAATGGTACTTGAGCCCTTTCACACCGTCATCAGCTCGCCTGACATCGCTGCTCTTCACTTGCGATGAAGCCTGTGGCATTTTGACTGCCTTAAATGAGAATTCCTGTCATAACTCAGGATCGTGACCTCATTCTTCCTCAGGATGGAAGACGGACAATGCTGGGACATTCTTTGACTAAATGGACGGATTGTCCCCTCCTCTGAATTTTGGCTTATTGTTCAATGATAAGCCATTGTAATCGCCCGAGAAAAAATGTCTAACCTACATCTGATAATTTCATGGTTTACGTTTCAAAAGGTGTAGAATCCGAATCTGCAATAAAAAAATCCGTCCGTCGGCCGCCCACCGTCCGCTGTCTGCAGTCCACCGTAAACACTTTTTCTCCCAAACGGCTGGAAATTTTTTTTTGAAATTTTCAGGAAAAATTCGACTCTGTTCCCGGACAGCCCTACCTAGGTAAATCTTTAGCCAAACCAATCGGTCAGTTTTAAGCCCTCTGGAAGAATTGGTGAAGTCTTCAAAATGTTCTTCCAACACCTGTTCCTTCTTGCGACGAAACGATTCATTGATAGTTTTCTTCATGCTGAATTAGATTGGACCATTGCTAGATCTCATCATATTTAAAGAAATATTGTGGTCCAGCGAATGTTTTTGAAACAAACTTTAACTGCTAAACTATTTTTGTCTAAAAATATTTTATTAAATGTCAAAGCAGCATTATGGCAATTTGATGTTTGGATGCACATCAAACATGCCCATGTAGTAAATGGAAGTATTGGAATCGTCCTGAAATCGAGAATAGGAACGGAGCTTCAGAAAACACTTTTACTCATACTTCCCGAACAGGCCATAGCTCCCTCAATTCTCAACCTTTTTTTTCAAATTTCTTGGACTGAAACGTTTGTCTTGGTAAGACCTAACACCTCGTTTAATCGGATATATTTGCATTTTTCGCGTTTTCTTTTTTATTTTTTCCGGCCACAAAAATGAACCGATTCGAGCGTTCTTAGTCTTATAATCTTTGTTTTACCTTGCAGAATATGTGGATATTTTTTATATTCCGATAACTTGGCATATTTTTATTTTAGGCGAGGTTTAAAATTTGCATCGTGAGTTTTAGATATTTTTGACCTAAACACCCTCAAAAGCAGCCAAAATATGATAAAATTGTGTCACACTTTTACGTTTCAAAATATGGAAGTATTGTGTGTTATCTCCGCACCACTGGTTTCCATCCTTGCATTCTCAAAATTATCCATAATTTTGATCAGATATCAGAGAATTTACAGTTAGAAACATCCTATCACTCCGAGGGAAACAAAGTCCGACAATACGGAAATGCAAGAGCATCTTGGTTGACGAGGCCTTTCCAAAATTATAGAAACGGCTTCGGTTTGCAGAAATAGTTCGACATTTTGGCTCGAAGGGCGGATACGTGTACGTGACCTTACTCGCAAGGGGTGGAAAGCAGGTATTGTCTCGCTGGCAGGACACGAATCCAAACTGATGCTCAAAAGGGATCCAGAAAACAAGCTCATTGCGCCAAGTCCAGGCGGACTATTCGATCTTGTTCCGTCACGACTGCACCAGCTCGACATCAGAGAACAGCGGCAGTCGACACATGCTCGACTTTTGTTTATTGGGCGGACGCCGAATGAATTGAAAATGAGAACCAAACGGACCGCCACAATAGTAACGAAACTCCAGTCACGTCTGCACGTCATCCGACCGCCACGTTTGGCGAGTCTTCGTCCCGGTACTTCGAATATCGAATATCGCGATTACACGGCTCTTCGGGAGTCGGCTTATGTCGATTTTCAATCACTTTCCCTTGTAGGCATTATTCGCGACGATCGGTTCGGCATGATCGAACGGCATTAGCGAATTGAATGGCAGAAAGCGATCGAGCATTGATCGGGGATTAAACATGATCACGAGTAAAAGTAGGTTCGATGCTGAACTTTCTTAACCGATAAATTCCGACAGTCGGAATTACACGTTATTATCCGTGAAAAATTCTAGTAACGTCGAATTATAATTTAGCCGAGATACCTCATTATCAATAAATTATTTTATTCCCCGGAGTAGCTGCGTGAAGATGTAATTATCGCGGAACTCATTCACATGAAAAAGCACGGTACTGGTATAGTGTGGAACTGCGGAGTGTCTAATTTGGGTTTGGTATGAAATCTTGGAAGAATTAAAAAAAAGTATTGAGCCGTTTGTCATAATTATGCTTGCCAGCTTCAAAACTTTACAATATAGTTTTTAGGGTTTTAGGGAGATTGGGTTAAAAAAGACGGTGACCATTAATAGCTGGTAGCTCCGAAGCCAAAATGCTATAATGAGGCGTTATTTACGACTAAAAAAAGTGATTTTGCGTTTATTCTGGGATATAGGTACATAATATCTATGTTTTGATTAATAAACAATATCATGAGGGCTACAGGTACCGACGTGAAAATATTGTTCCCGAACCCGCAACCACCTACCAAAATTACTGTCGCCTCACCATTGTAGAAACTCTTTTTCAAATATGATGTCAGCTGATCAGGGGTAGGGTCAGATTAAAACACTCGTCTCCTTCCTCATCCTCCTCATCCATCTACTGATTATAGAAACTGCATAAACTGATGGGTGAGAGGGGGGTTTTGTCAACTTAGCACTGGTTCCCTGCCGACCTGAATTTCCGATAGTAGGACTTTGGGAGTACCATTAGAGGATTTACATTTTTCCTCCATTCTCGTGTTTCCAAAGGTAAGCGTAGACCCCAACTCGAAAAATACTACCTGTCCCCCCAAAAAACCACCCGATCTCTGGTCACTCCAAGTAGAACAGTGAACCTATCCAGGTGAACATGGCAGAATGAGCCTTCCTCGTCCTCAGAAGCCCATTAGAAGAGCCTCTCAAATGCATCAGTCGCTTAACCTCATAGTTCCAAGTATTAGACTATAAGTACGTACCATTGAAGGCCCATGAAATCGCATATTACCTCTACGGCTCGCACTTTTTACTAATTGTTTTTTCCTCCTGCGGCAAATCCAAAGTCAAAAACGTTGTTCTCTCGCAATGGCTGCTCCTCCTGTAGACGAGGCTACGGTGCACGTTAGATACTAATTCACTCGCGGAGAAATCCCATGATTTGAGTGGAAACTCGAAAAATGAGAGAAATAGGGTAAAAACACCAGCCATCGGCCACCAGAATTTAATTTGAGTACATTACAGCGAGAAACGCCCTTAAGTGATGCCTTTACCCTAGTCTATTCCACTATTGAGGTACGATTGTAGACCGGTTTCTGCGATTAAACCATCATCAGTCTTAACAAATACTAATGATGATGGTTTAATCACCGAACCCGTTTCAGAATTGTACCTCAATAGAGGAATAGGCTATTTCTTTCATTTTTCGAGTTTTTATTCCAACTACGGTAAACGCTCGGTCTCCGTTTGACCCCGGGTTAAGACGTGGGTGTACAGTTATGCGGGCAGTAGCATAGGTCGCATTCCCTGGAGAAATGAAGACGAGCTCGACGCTCATTTGGGGTAGGCGAAGGATCACGACCGAGCAGCCGAACGAGCCAGCGGAGAGCAACCTGTTAGACTAATGCGAAGCTTCCTCAGCTCTAAATCTTGAGATCGCTAACCGGAGCGCGGCATCGGCAGATGATATGGTGCGCTTTACGTAAGTCGGGATGCTCTCCCTGCCTTTATACGGCTAACCATTACTGTGAGATGTTACCCCTTACCATTACCTGCTCCATGAGACGAGCCCGTGGCAAACTTAAATGGACATAATGAGCTAGGCCATTCATCCCGTCCACCGCTCCCGGCCTCCGAGCTTACCCGAATATTTCTTATTTTGTTAGCAAACCTCCGGCCGATATTTCACCTGCCGTTGCTCACCTGGGCGCGTTTTCAGCCGAATCGCGCCATATTATTGCCTTGTTACTCCTAAATGCCCGAATGGTAGCGAAGCGGACGATCTCATCCAGTAGAGCCAATAGTCCGCTGTCTTATTACGGCTAATGGACGGTTATGCCTTTCAGAACGATCTTTCCCCAAGTAGGTCTGCCTCTCCAAAAGCTCTTAAACTTGTAATTGCAGGGAGATGGATGAGCTAACGCTGCTTGGAGGAGTCGGCCGCGTTATTTATGATCAGCCCTTTCTACTTTAAATTATAACGTGATGGGATTTTGGAGTTTTTGGTGGGGATTAACATGTAACGGAAAAAGCAGGAGTGATATGAAAAAATAGAGACTGATTTCTTCTTTTCCTGTTCGGTCCCAAATATTTATTGCGACTCTCCGTATTCTAGGACTCAGATTTCCAATTCACGTAGATGGGTACGTATCGGAGCAATCTCTAACGTTCGTATTCCGAAAAGTTTCTTCGCGCAGGAAGGGTTCTTCATGGTTTCTGGGGAGGAACATTGGACTTCGAAAATTGTGGTTGCGATTGACAGTACCTGGGTTGCTGTGATCGTTTCCATACAATGCGGGCCTTATGGGAATGGGATGTTTTTTGAAATTGACTAATAAAATGAGCAAAATTTATTTGGCGCATCGGACGGCTCCTGTGCTGAAATACTTTCCTGAAAACGGCCCATAATCTTGAAACGTCTTGCGTAAAATGTTCCAGTGCAATTGCCATGCGCCTATCCAAACTTTCGTATTTTTTGGGTCTTCTTCGAAAGCTAATGGCCTGCGGGAATTGAAAAACTCACCCCCCACCAAAACGGTAAAGACGATTTACATCTTCGATTATCTACCCCTTGACCAGTTGACCGAACTATGAACATTACCACCCGTAGTTAAGTATTATCAATACAGTTTTAGAAAGCCCCGGAACTACTATACTAGGATAATCGGCTTCTCCTTTTATCAGCTTTACTGCCACCAAAGAATCTATTTCGATATGATGCTTTCCTCAAGAAGCAAAAGAGCAGAAGTTCGCCGAGATACAATGTGTAAAACAAATCCCTGCCAACTTTTCCCTGAAATGGTTGAGAAAAAGACCAGAGCGGTGAGTGGCTTCTAAACAACCAACTTCAAGATAATGCACTTCTTCCTTATACAGCAGAGGAACAGCTCATTTCAGTATTTCAATGCTTACGGAGGTTTGGAAGTAGCATTCCAGATGGTCATTTACCTTTAAGGAGCTCTACCAAAGTGATTCTACACCATAATGCTGAGACTGTGCTCGCGTAATGCGCAATCCACTGGTTAACGCGTGGGATTTTCGCCAGCGTTCCAATTTTTAGTCATTTTGAACTAAGGATAAAGATGTGCAGCTATGTCATGGCTCTCCATTCGTCTATCCATGGCTCCCACTATTGGCCTATGATGCTAAGCCACGATTTATTGATAGTTGGGATCAACCTTTTAATATCTATGCTCTTTAAGGTCTCAGGGTCTGTTCGAAGAGTCAATCCAGAATTTGCATGATTCGACTCATACAACTCTGTGAATTGTTTTATGAAGTAGTCCGGGACTGCCTCTCCGAACAGACCTTGACTCAATACCCAAGAGGTAAAATCTTCATACTGTCAAATTTTTGACGTTGATAGCTAAAAACACTATTCTTCGCGTTGATTTTTGAGCACCAAGCATGATGTTGCTCACCAAGTGGATATCACTTCGAAAGTGAACCGCCGATTTTCAGACACCCGACCTTGTGAAATTCCAAGAGATTCCACGCTGACTCATCATTCTGACTTTTATACCTACTCAGGTTCATGCGACAGAGGCCGTAAACAGAGGTAATATACAACACTAAAATATGTCAAACGAACGAACACTTTTCAAGGGTGGCTGAAGCTAAATAAAATACATGATACATCCCTCTACTCGCCTTAACTATCTGGCAGGTGAAGTACGCACTTGCTATTATTTACGCAGCTTCCAGCGATTTGGTGTTGATGGAAATGAGGTGCCTAGACATCAGTAATACGGAACATTTATCAACTTTTTTGCCCATAAAACGCAAAAGTTATTCAAGAAGATTCGTCAGTTTTGACCTTCATGAAGCGATCGTGATCACTTAAAAAATAGGATAGAGGCTTTCAGAAAATTTACTCAACACTATTTCAGAGTTCCTCTTCTAAACAAACATAGGCCTTCGTGGACGCTAACCACACACCCATCCAAAAAAGTTTGGTGTAATTATTAAAAAAAAAAGTAGAATGGTTAATAAATGTCTATGGCGGTAGAGGCCAAACACACGATTCTGTTTTGTTATTCTTACAAAAAAGCCTACTTCCAGCACTCGGTTACTACGGATGATGAATTTGAGCAAGTATCATTCACAAGGAAGTTGTATCATGTACCGTTCGCCACTGATGGGTTTCTCAGACACGAACAAGCCAAAAACATACAATCAAGGTCTGTAGATACGTGGAGGAAGCATCGCAATCGTAAAGCCAGATATACGGAATGTATGAAAAACAGATACACCCGCATAGCACGTCGTAAATTAGACTGTCAAATTAAGCTCGTTGATGACCGACGCTTTGTAATTAGCCGAATAGCCAGGGCGTGGGTTATGGTATCCGACTGGGAAATGAGGAACACCCAAACCTGCTCGATGGTAGCGACTGGCGTTCGGAATTACGAGCCGTATTACAGGGGAAGCAAACCTACGTGATACATGGGCTTCGACGGCTTTCGGATGGCTAAGATATCTTCAAGGTCGTTAATTAAAAGAAGTTCGTACTGCCTTTTGAAACGGGGGCCTGACCCTCACGTAGGCTCTCGTCCGAGAAACTTCAGCCATACGTGCTACCTCAAATTAATACAACAGCCTACTCCTACAGCAGGTCTTTAGTCGCTTATCGACCGTCCGACAGGTTTTGTTCATCTGCCTGTATCGCTAACCCGAAATGCGAAATTCATTCCCAGTTGGAAATTGGTTGCTGCCATAGTTGGAATGTGGCCTGCTGATCTAGATTCATTTCTACGGGAGAGTAGCAGAATGGTTAGTAGCAGGACTATAGCCAGTTACTGTAAGCCGAGATGTGGAGTCGGGTTTAATTTCTCTTCCCTCGAATTGCTTGAACTATGGGGCTCACAACAGAATAATTAATAACCTTTATATTCAGGGTTCATGAGTAGGGTTGGTAAATACGGAACGACACACCATCCGTTAGGGTTTCTTTCTACTTTGAATAAAAACTCAAAAAATGAGGGAAGAGAAATAGTCTATTCCACTTATTAAGGTATAATTGTAGACCGGTTTCGGTTATTACACCATCATCAGTACTTAAAAACGACTTCGTCTTAAAAACGAGTCGTTTTTAAGTACTGATGATGGTGTAATAACCGAAACCGGTCTACAATTATACCTTAATAAGTGGAATAGACTATTTCTCTTCCCTCATTTTTTGAGTTTTTATTCAAATTATGGGATTCCACAATTTCTCCGCGAGTGATTTAGTATCTTTTCTTTCTACTTCCACATTTACAGAGTAAATGGAAGTAGGTATTGTAATCGTCCTAAAATCGAGGATTGGAACGGAGCTTCAGAAAAAACTTTTACCCGTACATATTTACTCACAATCGCTTCAGGTCTTCAGGATAGGAAAAGAGAATACGAGAATAGGATACCAACAATGAGTACAGGCTTAAATTCAGAACGTGAATACCTACAACCGAAAATTATTGAGAACTTATTGACATGAAACGTTATTGATTATTTTCCTTTATTGGCTTCATATCAATTCAATCATATAAATTCTTCACAATCAAGGAAATAATTAATTTTTATTGCAAGAACGTCGACGGTCATTACAGGGTGATTCTCAACCAAAGCGATTCTTAATGTGTGATTCTATAAAAAAGTTCAAATCTGGTGCTGCTGTAGAAAAGTAGGCATTCGTATAATTTATAACCCGAATGGTTATATGATATAACGTCAATAGGTTACTACATGAGTATGTAGTAATAATATTAAGGATTATATTCAACAGCGACCATCGGTAGACACCTTGGAACTGTAGAAAGAGGATCTTCACGAACCCGACACATTCCATATAACAACTTTCCGTCAGGCGTTTCCATATTGGGACGACGAGGCAGTAAAATTTTAAGGATCGCACAGGTGGTCCCTCCTGAGAGGCTTGCGGTTGTCTCGCTCATTTTGGGCTGTGCGTCAAATTCCTAGGGGTTTTGCACGATGTTTCCAACTCGGGTTCAAAGGACCAATAAAAAGTGTGATATATATATACTCAGAGAAGATAATGTTGCCAAGGTGGCAATGGAATTGTGGCTTTCCTCAACACGAAACGTGCCTCAAGGCAATATACCATTCCACATCATGTGTAGAATGGATGCATACCAAAGTGAAGCGTTGACTAATTCCCTCGAAGAGACATATTTCAATGCAATTATTTCCTACTAACTAAATTGTCTCATCAAGAAACGAATTTGGTTCAAAAAGGAACTATTTTTCGATAAATGGATATACCTAACGCTAGGAGGAAGTTAATGGCTCGTTCGAATGAGGGCTTTCCGAGGCTTTTGATTCTTCCAAGACGGAGAATGTGAAGTTATCACTTAGCCTCGTCACTCACATTTAAGATTGCCTTTGGAAGCGGGGAAAAAATAGATTTTACGCCTTCGGGGGGCAGGCCGAATTTTCTCACGGAATCAGTGAAACAAAAGTAAGCGGGCATAAATCGTCAGGAGAAATACGGCTCGACAAGTCAGGACCGAGGCCTGAGATCTATTACAGTCTCATTCATCCTTTTAAGAACAAAACTGAGTGGACAGAATCCATTTATTTGTTTAAACAAAGGCAACGGCCACCATGTGGCACCGAGGTACGTATAGCTAAAGGAGGGAAGAGAAAACCCGAGCTCGAAGTCTGAGCTTTCGGAAGGAACGACGAGAATAGTACGGTCTGTCTCGGCTGATTTACATGATGATTGGGGAGAAGGCGCCATCCGGTCGAGCGCGGTCTTCAGTCTTGGACCAATCGTGCGTTCTGTTCGAAGAAGGACCTGCGGTCACAGGAACGAGGCGCACCGTAGAACTGCGTGAATAGCCCGTTGAAAGCGCACCCTGTTACCAACTTTGAGGTTTCAATTATTCAATCCGTATAAACAAACCCGAAGGGCAGAACAATAAATATGGGAGAGTCTCACGTATCTACAGTACGAGAACTTGAACAAGTGCGCTCTACAATTACTAGGGATGGGTATCAATGTCCCAAAAACATCGATGTTTTTTCCGATGATTTTTTTTCTCTGGATTTTTGCGGGTTTCACCGGTTTTTGACCTAGCAATATTGCCCCATTATCATTTCATGCCATTAGAACGAAAGGTTACCAAGGAAGATTTCATATTGCAATATTTGCGTGACTCCAACTCTGATTTCCCACCATAGGTGACAGACGAGTGAACAACAATCATCGCCTGGCGTTTATAGGTACATTATATGTTTGTGACAACATGAAAGTTGAGTCGGCCGAAAAACCAACAGCGAGCCTCCAATTCCAACCCTCGGGAAAATGATAATTCGACAGACGGAAAATTATACTGGAACTGGACCATCAGCCAGGTCTTAGAAAAGCAGACGGTCGTACCGAGAACGTGAGTGCCAGCTATGCCGACTTCAGAAGGAGAATGTGAGAATAGGATTCCCTTAACAATAATGAAATATTTGCATTCCAAATGCCGAGAGTTATGAAATTATCTCCATGATTTCGAGCGCACAGTATTTTGTGTTTCTCGCCTGAACGAATCGTGGGCATCGACCACATTTTCTCGATAGGAAATTCTCAAAGCTGAAATAAACATTTTGCCTCTGGTTTAAATTTGTTTAATAAGGAGTCATAAATTCTTGCAGGACCGTTTTAATCTGCCTATGGAATTCAAAGGTACTAGAGTGGGGCCGAACAGTAAATAACATCGCATTCTAGACCATATACCTTTGAAACAACCCACGATTACGGCTTAGAATTTATTTGATTTGAAATGCCCATTAAGCGATGGTAGTTGGCCGGCTACCTGCCCGTTAGTGTAGCAATGAAATCGAGAAAACTGGTCGAGATTACAGGCAGAATGGGCTTGAAAGGTTCGTCGTGTCGCGGTACAGCTCTTTTTCATCTTTTTTCAGTAATTTTTTCCCATCTTTCTCGTCGAGAAGTTCCAAAAGGCTTATTAAATTAGCCCCTTTTGATGCCGAGCTTGGTGGTTGGTCGCGCTCGTCCAACTCTCATGAGACAGTTTGGATGGTTAATAAACATATTTATTGCGCTTGGGCGAGACTTTTAAACGTTTTATAAATTTTTATTTGTGAATAAGAAACAGACGGCGGGGGACTCGCTGGTCTTTGTTCACTCGGACGTGTAAAAACCAGTTTCTCTCAACTCATTTTCTCTCTTTTCCAACATTATACTACCGGTTTATGACAACTTTTGGGAATCTCGTTAATACTGACGCCACACTTTGTTCGAATCCCATTGTCAGTCGTTTGAACCTGTTGTTGGTAGGGTTAAATACCATATAAATTTTATAAAGATACGTTTTTCGGTATATCGTATTCCATACTTAATTAGCCACGGGCGTCCCAAAAACTGTATTCCTACAAACGATGCGAGTGTCCTTGGAATAACGTCCGTATACCTATACCGACTTCACCAAACTCGGATTAGAGTTAATTCGGACATGATTGCGTATGTTTAAACATAGTTACAAATATGTCCGGAGTAACTCTAATCCAAGGTAGGAGAAATCGGCCATTAGCGTCAAGTTAACCCAGTTTTTCACTACCATCTGCTAATAGGTACGGCATAGAAAAAGAGAGTCCCTCTAATTAGAAAAACGGTTATCTTTTCTTGAGGACGTTCATCTAACGATCCCCTAAAAAAATACACCAATAATCTAATGCTCAAAAAACTGTAGGATTACTATTGCCATCAAATTAATAAATAAAATCACATTAAGCCTATGATTTTGGTTTCATATTTGGCCTGGTTTAAGAAACGATCCAGATCCATTGGGTCTTAAAATGTCCTCAATCCAGCGGATTATAATTCCAAGGCCCAAGGCCGATATTGTTCCAGCCCATTTGACGAAATTCGTCAGAAAAATGGGACAAAGAGAGGAATCAGGAAAATATGAAACCCTGCCTCAACGAGCTGGTCCGGTTCGGGGAATCGCAATACTAAATCATGTCCTTCTTGTAGCAAATAGCAATCTGTTAAAAAATCGAAACTATAACGCCGTACATTCCGTTGACTTGCTCACCAACGACAACATTGAGAGAGGGTTAATATTTCTCCTTGGATATCCGAAGGGACACGAGTAGGCGTTACAAATAGAAAGAGTCTGTCCCGATAGCGATCATCTGACGGGAGGCACTCCCAGAAAATCAGATCGATGAAAACCCGGTTGAGATATCTTTGTAAAAATCTGAAAAGTTTACGATGTGCCAGTCGCTTCAAATGCCATTTTATCCAAAATATTGAGTCCCGACTTGGTTTTTAGTTTTAATTCTTTTTCATATGAATGGAGGCCGCTGGAAAAAATAAATAAAATTGGATCGGACTTTATTCCATCTTTTCAATTTTTACTCAGAATCGCGTTCAGTAAAAAAATCTGTTTTCTCATGATTTAATTTTCTTAGCTCTTTTCTACGTACGTATCAGTGTGTTAACAGTTTCTCCAAATTTTCCAACCGAAGTTTGATGACATAATTCCTCCTAAACTGAAGGTAGGTATAAACATTGATATTGAAATCAAGGTTTAGAAAAGTTGGTGTTTTTTGGGTTCAAAGTTCTGAATTCTCGATTTTACCGTAACGGGATGAAACCCGTATCACATAATTTGAAATTTTTTTGTTACAATTTGTTTGCCAACTTCTAGCATACTTAAACCCGCAATGATCATATATCGAAACCTGATCTAGCAGGCTTGTAAGTTGAGTTCCACGTTACTCAGTCGATGAACAAAATTGGTCAAACATTAGTCAAACCTCGAGCATTAGTCAAACATGACTTTTTACACCAGGAAGCACAAAATGGTAATAACTTTATGCTACTAGTAATATTTTACTTCTTTAGTAATTATGACTCGGTAAATTTGCTTGTAGTTAGATCCGACTCATCACGCTCTTATGCCATTTTATTTGCGTGCCTATTAAGTACATAATTATGAACTCTATAAAGTTCTTGAAGGAATATAGGTCCTTGAAATTATTAAGTTCATATCCAACAGTGACCATACAGTTGGGGGTTTTCCGCCAAAGAATTTGGGACATCGTAATTGAAAACAAGGAGGTTAACATGTGGCAATGGGTGAAGAAAAGCACGTGAAGTGCCAGAGGCAGAAACGCCAGCGTGGGCGTAAGGGGAGCAGCGGGTCGGCAGCAGACGCTCGCACGGACGACAGTCAACGGTCGTCATATCCACTCGGAACTCAGACCCACCGAGCTTGGGTCGTCCCTGCTGAGTGATCTACAGATCTCATTAGCCGACTACATCGCCGGGACATGGAACTATTCGCTTTCCGATCTCTAGGACCGGTTTCTGAGACAAAGTTTACTCGTAGGATTCACAAGTTGGAAAACAAATCAACCGGGATCCATCCTCATTCCTCGATTCGAATGTTGGTACATTTGAACGGTCAATTAACTCGGTCGAATTTGGTCAGGCCACTTGTCCGGATAGGATTGTTAATTCGGTCTTGAGTTTCTGCCTATCGGAAGGCCGATCTGATCGCAGGCATAGATAGGTCGTATGGTTTTCCCGGCTAATGTGATCTATCCATCCTCCTCTACGTGGGTTTATAGAGCTACCTAAGTATACGCCATTGCTCGTAGGAGTATGCTGTTGAGGATCGAAAAGAAGATAGGTAAAGTTCCCATACGCTTAGGGCTGGAATTCAAATGTAACATAAAGCCTAATGTAATACAACATATTTGCATAACCTTATAAACCAGTGGTGCGTAGATAACACACAATACTTCCATATTTTGAAACGTAAAATTGTGACACAATTTGATCATATTTTGACTGCTTTTGAAAGTGTTTAGGTCAAAAACATCAAAAAATTCAGTATTAAAATTTTAAAATTCGCCCAAAATGAAAAAACGCCACATTTTCGGAATGTAAAAAATATCCACATATTCTGCAAGGTAAAACAAAGATTTTGAGACCAAAAACGCTCAAATCGGTTCATTTTTGCGGCCGGAAAAAAATAAAATAGAAAACACTAAAAATGCAAATATCTCGGAAGTACTGTGCGTTATCCGAATTCCGATGACCACAGACGGACACACGGACAGACGGACACACGGACACACGGATACACAGACACTTGTTCAGGAAGTGATTCTGAGTAAATGTGTATAAGAAAAAGTTTTTTCTGAAGCTCCGTTCCGATTCTCGATTTTAGGACGATCACAATACTTCCATTTACTCTGTAAATATGGAAGTAAAAATAGTATTTTCGGGGAAAAAGGTTTTCTTCGATCTTTCGATACTTTCGATTCTTTTGACGTAAGTCGAGGCTCCTTGTATCATGCATTTATTTTTGCAAAATATGTATTAATTTTTCCTTATTAGGACGTGACATGAAAAACACCAAAAATACATAAAACAACATTTTTGATGAGGCAGCAAATTATTCACATACACCTTGAGTGTATTAATTTTGTAGTTGCTTAACTCCAGGCACTTCGGTTTAAACGCAAAACGTCCAAGAAACGTTTGTATAGAAGTGTTAGCATAATTCCACAGCGGATGGTATAGCGTTCGACGTCCACTGATGTGATGTTTGCGAAATTGAGAGCAAGTACCTACCTCAGAAGACAAAAACTCAAGACCATGGGTATCCTACTGAGAACCTATGTTCCACGTATGAAACCTATGATCAGTAGGGCGGGATGTACAATGTCATTAAGTAATTTTTTATTATTTTGGAAATTATTCATCTTGGGATAGGTCAATAACGCTAGAGGATAAACGTCTCAGCCCATAAAACTTAGCCCTTGATGCCGAAAATCCCTTCTCGGTGGGCGGGTGACGTTAATATTTATTCGACCGGCCATTCTTGCGCCCGGCGGATTCGTGCGATTCATCAAGAAACAAAGTTCGAGGCTAAGCCTCAAGCGTCAGGTTACCTCATGTAGGTGATCGGACCACCGCGTTAGGACGTTCGAGAATTAATGACACCAAATCGGGTCGTTTTTGTATAATTAGAGGGCCCCCTTATTGAGTTACGTTCGGCCTGTTTGGACTTGAAGGGTCGACAGGTTACAAGGGAATTGGACTGGTTGTTGTAGCGTTTGAAAAGCGGCAACCACACCTTGGCGGTGTTTTAAATCGTTTTCCAATCGTTCTGTCTCAAATTCCAACTCGTTGAGACCTTTTGGCGGCGGGTTCGGAAACGTATCTGAACGGTTTGAAGAAACCGCTCGTATGTCGTGGGTTTTCGGATTATTCTGCAAAGAATGTTTTGGAGAATTAAAAAACACCAACAAAGAGAAATTTTAGCGACATTATGCTGTTTTTTAATCTGTGAGCATGTTGAACATGGGTTTGGGGGAACATGGGGTTGTCCCCGGGTTCGGTGAAAGTCCCCTTGAAAGTTTGAAAATCTTTCGCATTTTTTGTGCCAACATTTTTTGCAAGAGGAATACAATTAGACAGATGCTAATTTAACTACCAACATTATGGTCTTGTTTTGCCCGAAATATTTCTTAGGCTTTGTGCTACTATCCAAAACCCGAAGACGGTGGCACGAATGGGAAGTACAATACAATTGTATAACACTCCGTACTCATTTATTTTCTTCTTCCTAATTTAATATAACTTCTATGTTTAGTTGTTGTTTCGAGTTTGGATTCAGTTTTAGTGTCCATGCAAAATAAGCTAGAAGTCTCCATTGAGTTAGAAATAAATTTCGTTAAAATTCCATTTCGCTCACCGAAATTATTCAAAAGACAGCTTGACGGCTACCGTCATGATCAGATCAGTCCAACAATGGAAATTACCTAAGACTGAAACAGGAAAAGTTGTGATGTTCTCACACGGCTGATATTTATGTACGAAAAAAGCGACATCGCCTCCCTCGCAGGACCGACGGAACCGATCTTGAAGGAAGTGGCATTAAAAATCAAGGCCTCAGAGGCTTTCTTATTATACATTAGTTGTTAAGAGCCACTTAAGCTGGGCCCGTTTAACGGGTTCGGCCCACAGAAAAGTTTCACAGGTGCACAGCAGCTACCGGATAACCCCCATTTAAAATTAACGGGTCCCCTTGGGCACCTTGCCTCTGGCCTTACAAACGCTAATACCTTCTCCAACCCCCGAAGGTCTGTCTTATGCAAAGGAGGTTAAAACCAGTTCGCACGCTGAGAAGGGACGAGGCACGAAATTAAATTAATTCGGCAACTCCTAATGGTTTCAACAACATAAACTGTAATTCGACCGAATCTTCTTTCGCTCGTAAATCTACTTTCGCCGACGTGGAAAACATTCAGCTCATCTTATCTTACCGGACAACTTGATGATTTGGAAAGATTGGATTTCGGGTTTGGAATGATCGTCAATCCGCTTCGTATAGTCGAGCAAGGTATTCGAATGAATAACCATCGGTTTTAAATGAGATCACGATGCCAACATTCACCAATATAAGATAAGATAGGTACCTACTTATGAGTGCCAACTAAGTAGGTAGGTATGCAAATCATGAGGGGGCCTATCAAATTGTTTGTTAGTTATACTATTTCTATATTATATCTAGGCACATACCTTCAATTCATGTATACATGAGCCGCTACCACCCTGGGACTCAAATGTGACAATTTGCAGAGAATCACCCGTATATGATTCCAGAAAAATCAAAATATTGATTGAATTTCATGTAATACCTGCCTATTTACCACTAATTTTTATTTCGGTTCTTCTCTCGATGTCCCTCTCTATTTAATGCATTAGTCGAATTATGAGGAATGGATTTGACTCGGCCCTTGTCCTGGATTTTGCAAAACGATCCTATGGCTCTCCTCCAATAAGGAACCTCCGATCTTTATCAAGGATTAGGCTGCATTTCAAACGCAATAGACCTGCAATGGAGGATTGGATCTCTTTTCGCGTCGGTTGCGTCGAAAATGTGTTCGAACAATTAAGTTAGGTACGAGATAAAATCACTGTGCTAAAATGGAAGCCATTTTACAATTTTAACAGGATTTCCTGTCCGAAAGAATTGGAAACAGACGCTCGAGCTTGTGTAGATGGCGAGGTATATTTTTATTTTTAACGAAATCGCTCCCATAAGTGTCCAGGGCTTTTTCAATGGTTTTCTCCTTGTATTTCTAGTTCATGCCCATGTTTAGACTTGAGGTGACAGAACTGACGGCATCCGAAAAGACTCCTCCCTAAATCTTCTGGTTAGACGTCGAACTACAAGGCAAGGAAATAGTAAAACTTCTTCGCTATCTGAATCATTATACCGGTCGGTCGAGAAACGCCGAAATAACTTCTTTGAAACTGTAGAAACCTGCCAATGGACAGAACTTTACAGGAAGGCCCTTTATTTATGCACTGGTCGCTGATCGTCTCGGAACCAAGGCGGAGAGCAGTTTTCCAAATATAGCGACAGTTACAATAGTGGACAAAAATCCCAGATGGTTGATGGTTTAAACTCCGAAATCGAACTTTGGGACTTTTTCCACAATAAAACAGGCTTTCACAAATTATTTTGCTACGGCATCCTCCTTTTTATGGTTGCAGGAAATCTATTTTAGCTGTTGGAGTGGAGCTTATGCACCGCATTATTTACCACTAATCATTACGTAGGCTGTAGTAATATCGCTCATAATATGAGGCATATTTTGCCTACTTGGAAAAAGTCGTAAGTCTCAGAGAAAACATCGTAAGACGGAAGTTGATTATGGACATCCTGGAAAGCCTCGTAAGTCTGCAAGTCAGTTTTGAGAAAATGTCGCAAGTCTCGGAGATAACCTCGTAAGTCTAGAGAAAACTTCGTAAGTCTGGAGTTTAGGAAGGGGAAAAACGTGTGAGTCTGTAAAGGTATATCGGATGATTCTAATTCATTATATTTGTTCTAAATACTTCGGTTGCTTCTCTTAGGGTCTAGTAATGGTAGATTGCTCGTCTTTGTCACAGGAAGATGTACGTTATGAAGTTTTTCCAGTATCTTGAAAAGTTGACCTCTCCAGAATTACGACTTTTTCGAAGCACATGAGCGATATTCTCCTTCATTGAGGCTTTATTCCTTTTATTACATGTTACGAGTTCATTATTATCATGATTATGATGTAGGTATCCAAACTATCGTAATATATTTATTACCTATGACAATTTGGATACCTACATCATAATACCATTCATGCTGATCAAATTCTTAAATTCGTCATCATTTTGTCTATTTTTCTTTCTGAAGGGAGTGAAAAGGACAAACATTATTTCGCGAGTCTTACGTTGAATGTATGGTGAATTACAAACAGGTTGAGAAGCGGGTCAAGAAAGTTCCAGAATAAGGTATATACTTAGGTACTGATGTGTATGTAAATGATACTAATGTTTTTGTTGTTGTTGGACTTGGTTGGGGATCTGGCTACGCTCTCTGTAATCCACCTCGGAGGAATGCGGTGACTCGTAACTCCATGATGGCAACCGCTGGTGGTGATGGTTTGGATTTTCTTTCTCTTTGATATTGATCTGTATGTAAGTTATGTGAACAATATCTGTTTATTTAGAGGCCTTGAGCCATTTCTGCTGAGTAGGCTAAGAAAGTCTATATTAGCGATCCGCTGCCTGCGAGCAGCAGTCTTTCTCTCGTAGAGCTCATCAGAGTCGGTCTAGCTTTTCGTACGTAATAATTCTTTGTGAATTTTTCTGGAATTAATAAACAACGTTTTTTAAAAACGAAATTTCCGTTCATCCGAACTTAACTTGTATATATTTTTATTTAATCCTAGGATGGATAAAAATATATACCATACATTGTAAATGTAAATTCATATTTTTGTAGCATAATAATATCAATTTTCAACCACTGCCTTTTCTTGTTTTTCTTTGAACCTCAATAATATATATATTTTTATTTAATCCTCGGATAGATAAAAATATATATATATTAAAATTTAAATTCAAATTTCTTCAATTAAGACTCTTAACATCAAACATTTCCCTTGATACATGGTCGTACGGGTGGCTATACTGGGCTGAGCCTGGCATTCTGGTCCACCATTTTGGTGATTAGTCAGTCAGCACCCAGAGGATCCATGGATAATTAACGAGGACTCAATCCGTTGCCATCCGCCCGTATATTACCGGTTTTCAAGGAGAAATGGTAAATATTTAATCAAATTTTTTAGTACATTCATTATTTGAAATCATTAGTATCGGTAATAGATTTTTTCCAATAACAATAAAATGTCCTTTGCAGAACATGCTTACTCAACATAGAAACAATTAGACCCCACCTGTTATAAAAATTCAACACCTCCAGAGGGTATGTAAATCATCTTAATTTTCATTAACTTAGCTTAACAAAAATGATAGGATTTTAAAGGAGCTCTTAGGTGCGGAAAGCGAGCGTGGTAGGTAGGAGAAGAGCGCAGACATTGACGAACTGTAATGGCGCCAGGTGTCAGCTCGAATTGCGTCTCTCGAGATATTTATTGTAATATCGAGTTGGAGAGTGAGCTGCTTCGGCCGTCTTTATTGTCCATTGTTGAAGTGGACATGGACAGTTTCCTTCTCGTGTCCAAGTCCGAGTGGTGCTTGTAGTTGTCATTGTGAACACGAGCATCAATGGGCACCTAACAGCTTCCTGATTCCATTCAAGCTTCCCAAGTAAGCTGATCGTTTACCCTTCGACACGTTCCGAATCTGCTTCCATATGCGGGACTTTCAAGAGTATCTCTCACAACATTCCTTCAAAAAATCTATTAAGAGTAAATTTGTTAAAGAGGCCTAATTATTTATTTTTAATTTTCTACTTGTTGAACCCAAGAACTGCAATTCTTTTTCCGATTTGTGTGAGTCTGTAATTTTATTTTTGTTAATATGTATTTTTGTTGTCTGACTGAAGAATTACTTTATTTATGATTATGTTTTACTGTGCCAAAAAAGGCAGAGAGGACCGTTATGGTCCTATTTTTTTGTGCACAGTTTTTATAAATAAATTATCGTCAATCGTCAACATTCGGTAGGTACTGACGTGTTTCCCTGCTGTGATTACTGTGGGGTTTATATTGAACTGCAGATTGAACTGCAGATTGAACTGCAGATTGAACTGCAGATTGAACTGCAGATTGAACTGCAGATTGAACTGCAGATTGAACTGCAGATTGAACTGCAGATTGAACTGCAGATTGAACTGCAGATTGAACTGCAGATTGAACTGCAGATTGAACTGCAGATTGAACTGCAGATTGAACTGCAGATTGAACTGCAGATTGAACTGCAGATTGAACTGCAGATTGAACTGCAGATTGAACTGCAGATTGAACTGCAGATTGAACTGCAGATTGAACTGCAGATTGAACTGCAGATTGAACTGCAGATTGAACTGCAGATTGAACTGCAGATTGAACTGCAGATTGAACTGCAGATTGAACTGCAGATTGAACTGCAGATTGAACTGCAGATTGAACTGCAGATTGAACTGCAGATTGAACTGCAGATTGAACTGCAGATTGAACTGCAGATTGAACTGCAGATTGAACTGCAGATTGAACTGCAGATTGAACTGCAGATTGAACTGCAGATTGAACTGCAGATTGAACTGCAGATTGAACTGCAGATTGAACTGCAGATTGAACTGCAGATTGAACTGCAGATTGAACTGCAGATTGAACTGCAGATTGAACTGCAGATTGAACTGCAGATTGAACTGCAGATTGAACTGCAGATTGGACTGCAGATTGGACTGCAGATTGAACTGCAGATTGAACTGCAGATTGAACTGCAGATTGGACTGCAGATTGGACTGCAGATTGAACTGCAGATTGGACTGCAGATTGGACTGCAGATTGGACTGCAGATTGAACTGCAGATTGAACTGCAGATTGGACTGCAGATTGGACTGCAGATTGAACTGCAGATTGAACTGCAGATTGGACTGCAGATTGGACTGCAGATTGAACTGCAGATTGAACTGCAGATTGGACTGCAGATTGAACTGCAGATTGAACTGCAGATTGAACTGCAGATTGAACTGCAGATTGAACTGCAGATTGAACTGCAGATTGAACTGCAGATTGAACTGCAGATTGAACTGCAGATTGAACTGCAGATTGAACTGCAGATTGAACTGCAGATTGAACTGCAGATTGAACTGCAGATTGAACTGCAGATTGAACTGCAGATTGAACTGCAGATTGAACTGCAGATTGAACTGCAGATTGAACTGCAGATTGAACTGCAGATTGAACTGCAGATTGAACTGCAGATTGAACTGCAGATTGAACTGCAGATTGAACTGCAGATTGAACTGCAGATTGAACTGCAGATTGAACTGCAGATTGAACTGCAGATTGAACTGCAGATTGAACTGCAGATTGAACTGCAGATTGAACTGCAGATTGAACTGCAGATTGAACTGCAGATTGAACTGCAGATTGAACTGCAGATTGAACTGCAGATTGAACTGCAGATTGAACTGCAGATTGAACTGCAGATTGAACTGCAGATTGAACTGCAGATTGAACTGCAGATTGAACTGCAGATTGAACTGCAGATTGAACTGCAGATTGAACGGCAGATTGAACGGCAGATTGAACTGCAGATTGAACGGCAGATTGAACGGCAGATTGAACGGCAGATTGAACGGCAGATTGAACGGCAGATTGAACGGCAGATTGAACGGCAGATTGAACGGCAGATTGAACGGCAGATTGAACGGCAGATTGAACGGCAGATTGAACGGCAGATTGAACGGCAGATTGAACGGCAGATTGAACGGCAGATTGAACGGCAGATTGAACGGCAGATTGAACGGCAGATTGAACGGCAGATTGAACGGCAGATTGAACGGCAGATTGAACGGCAGATTGAACGGCAGATTGAACGGCAGATTGAACGGCAGATTGAACTGCAGATTGAACTGCAGATTGAACTGCAGATTGAACTGCAGATTGAACTGCAGATTGAACTGCAGATTGAACTGCAGATTGAACTGCAGATTGAACTGCAGATTGAACTGCAGATTGAACTGCAGATTGAACTGCAGATTGAACTGCAGATTGAACTGCAGATTGAACTGCAGATTGAACTGCAGATTGAACTGCAGATTGAACTGCAGATTGAACTGCAGATTGAACTGCAGATTGAACTGCAGATTGAACTGCAGATTGAACTGCAGATTGAACTGCAGATTGAACTGCAGATTGAACTGCAGATTGAACTGCAGATTGAACTGCAGATTGAACTGCAGATTGAACTGCAGATTGAACTGCAGATTGAACTGCAGATTGAACTGCAGATTGAACTGCAGATTGAACTGCAGATTGAACTGCAGATTGAACTGCAGATTGAACTGCAGATTGAACTGCAGATTGAACTGCAGATTGAACTGCAGATTGAACTGCAGATTGAACTGCAGATTGAACTGCAGATTGAACTGCAGATTGAACTGCAGATTGAACTGCAGATTGAACTGCAGATTGAACTGCAGATTGAACTGCAGATTGAACTGCAGATTGAACTGCAGATTGAACTGCAGATTGAACTGCAGATTGAACTGCAGATTGAACTGCAGATTGAACTGCAGATTGAACTGCAGATTGAACTGCAGATTGAACTGCAGATTGAACTGCAGATTGAACTGCAGATTGAACTGCAGATTGAACTGCAGATTGAACTGCAGATTGAACTGCAGATTGAACTGCAGATTGAACTGCAGATTGAACTGCAGATTGAACTGCAGATTGAACTGCAGATTGAACTGCAGATTGAACTGCAGATTGAACTGCAGATTGAACTGCAGATTGAACTGCAGATTGAACTGCAGATTGAACTGCAGATTGAACTGCAGATTGAACTGCAGATTGAACTGCAGATTGAACTGCAGATTGAACTGCAGATTGAACTGCAGATTGAACTGCAGATTGAACTGCAGATTGAACTGCAGATTGAACTGCAGATTGAACTGCAGATTGAACTGCAGATTGAACTGCAGATTGAACTGCAGATTGAACTGCAGATTGAACTGCAGATTGAACTGCAGATTGAACTGCAGATTGAACTGCAGATTGAACTGCAGATTGAACTGCAGATTGAACTGCAGATTGAACTGCAGATTGAACTGCAGATTGAACTGCAGATTGAACTGCAGATTGAACTGCAGATTGAACTGCAGATTGAACTGCAGATTGAACTGCAGATTGAACTGCAGATTGAACTGCAGATTGAACTGCAGATTGAACTGCAGATTGAACTGCAGATTGAACTGCAGATTGAACTGCAGATTGAACTGCAGATTGAACTGCAGATTGAACTGCAGATTGAACTGCAGATTGAACTGCAGATTGAACTGCAGATTGAACTGCAGATTGAACTGCAGATTGAACTGCAGATTGAACTGCAGATTGAACTGCAGATTGAACTGCAGATTGAACTGCAGATTGAACTGCAGATTGAACTGCAGATTGAACTGCAGATTGAACTGCAGATTGAACTGCAGATTGAACTGCAGATTGAACTGCAGATTGAACTGCAGATTGAACTGCAGATTGAACTGCAGATTGAACTGCAGATTGAACTGCAGATTGAACTGCACATTGAACTGCAGATTGAACTGCAGATTGAACTGCAGATTGAACTGCACATTGAACTGCAGATTGAACTGCAGATTGAACTGCAGATTGAACTGCACATTGAACTGCAGATTGAACTGCAGATTGAACTGCAGATTGAACTGCAGATTGAACTGCAGATTGAACTGCAGATTGAACTGCAGATTGAACTGCAGATTGAACTGCACATTGAACTGCAGATTGAACTGCAGATTGAACTGCAGATTGAACTGCAGATTGAACTGCAGATTGAACTGCAGATTGAACTGCAGATTGAACTGCAGATTGAACTGCAGATTGAACTGCAGATTGAACTGCACATTGAACTGCAGATTGAACTGCAGATTGAACTGCAGATTGAACTGCACATTGAACTGCAGATTGAACTGCAGATTGAACTGCACATTGAACTGCAGATTGAACTGCAGATTGAACTGCAGATTGAACTGCAGATTGAACTGCAGATTGAACTGCAGATTGAACTGCAGATTGAACTGCAGATTGAACTGCAGATTGAACTGCAGATTGAACTGCACATTGAACTGCAGATTGAACTGCAGATTGAACTGCAGATTGAACTGCACATTGAACTGCAGATTGAACTGCAGATTGAACTGCACATTGAACTGCAGATTGAACTGCAGATTGAACTGCAGATTGAACTGCACATTGAACTGCAGATTGAACTGCAGATTGAACTGCAGATTGAACTGCAGATTGAACTGCAGATTGAACTGCAGATTGAACTGCAGATTGAACTGCAGATTGAACTGCAGATTGAACTGCAGATTGAACTGCACATTGAACTGCAGATTGAACTGCAGATTGAACTGCAGATTGAACTGCACATTGAACTGCAGATTGAACTGCAGATTGAACTGCACATTGAACTGCAGATTGAACTGCAGATTGAACTGCAGATTGAACTGCAGATTGAACTGCAGATTGAACTGCAGATTGAACTGCAGATTGAACTGCACATTGAACTGCACATTGAACTGCAGATTGAACTGCAGATTGAACTGCAGATTGAACTGCAGATTGAACTGCAGATTGAACTGCAGATTGAACTGCAGATTGAACTGCAGATTGAACTGCAGATTGAACTGCAGATTGAACTGCAGATTGAACTGCAGATTGAACTGCAGATTGAACTGCAGATTGAACTGCAGATTGAACTGCAGATTGAACTGCAGATTGAACTGCAGATTGAACTGCAGATTGAACTGCAGATTGAACTGCAGATTGAACTGCAGATTGAACTGCAGATTGAACTGCAGATTGAACTGCAGATTGAACTGCAGATTGAACTGCAGATTGAACTGCAGATTGAACTGCACATTGAACTGCAGATTGAACTGCAGATTGAACTGCAGATTGAACTGCAGATTGAACTGCAGATTGAACTGCAGATTGAACTGCAGATTGAACTGCAGATTGAACTGCAGATTGAACTGCAGATTGAACTGCAGATTGAACTGCAGATTGAACTGCAGATTGAACTGCAGATTGAACTGCAGATTGAACTGCAGATTGAACTGCAGATTGAACTGCAGATTGAACTGCAGATTGAACTGCAGATTGAACTGCAGATTGAACTGCAGATTGAACTGCAGATTGAACTGCAGATTGAACTGCAGATTGAACTGCAGATTGAACTGCAGATTGAACTGCAGATTGAACTGCAGATTGAACTGCAGATTGAACTGCAGATTGAACTGCAGATTGAACTGCAGATTGAACTGCAGATTGAACTGCAGATTGAACTGCAGATTGAACTGCAGATTGAACTGCAGATTGAACTGCAGATTGAACTGCAGATTGAACTGCAGATTGAACTGCAGATTGAACTGCAGATTGAACTGCAGATTGAACTGCAGATTGAACTGCAGATTGAACTGCAGATTGAACTGCAGATTGAACTGCAGATTGAACTGCAGATTGAACTGCAGATTGAACTGCAGATTGAACTGCAGATTGAACTGCAGATTGAACTGCAGATTGAACTGCAGATTGAACTGCAGATTGAACTGCAGATTGAACTGCAGATTGAACTGCAGATTGAACTGCAGATTGAACTGCAGATTGAACTGCAGATTGAACTGCAGATTGAACTGCAGATTGAACTGCAGATTGAACTGCAGATTGAACTGCAGATTGAACTGCAGATTGAACTGCAGATTGAACTGCAGATTGAACTGCAGATTGAACTGCAGATTGAACTGCAGATTGAACTGCAGATTGAACTGCAGATTGAACTGCAGATTGAACTGCAGATTGAACTGCAGATTGAACTGCAGATTGAACTGCAGATTGAACTGCAGATTGAACTGCAGATTGAACTGCAGATTGAACTGCAGATTGAACTGCAGATTGAACTGCAGATTGAACTGCAGATTGAACTGCAGATTGAACTGCAGATTGAACTGCAGATTGAACTGCAGATTGAACTGCAGATTGAACTGCAGATTGAACTGCAGATTGAACGGCAGATTGAACTGCAGATTGAACTGCAGATTGAACTGCAGATTGAACTGCAGATTGAACTGCAGATTGAACTGCAGATTGAACTGCAGATTGAACTGCAGATTGAACTGCAGATTGAACTGCAGATTGAACTGCAGATTGAACTGCAGATTGAACTGCAGATTGAACTGCAGATTGAACTGCAGATTGAACTGCAGATTGAACTGCAGATTGAACTGCAGATTGAACTGCAGATTGAACTGCAGATTGAACTGCAGATTGAACTGCAGATTGAACTGCAGATTGAACTGCAGATTGAACTGCAGATTGAACTGCAGATTGAACTGCAGATTGAACTGCAGATTGAACTGCAGATTGAACTGCAGATTGAACTGCAGATTGAACTGCAGATTGAACTGCAGATTGAACTGCAGATTGAACTGCAGATTGAACTGCAGATTGAACTGCAGATTGAACTGCAGATTGAACTGCAGATTGAACTGCAGATTGAACTGCAGATTGAACTGCAGATTGAACTGCAGATTGAACTGCAGATTGAACTGCAGATTGAACTGCAGATTGAACTGCAGATTGAACTGCAGATTGAACTGCAGATTGAACTGCAGATTGAACTGCAGATTGAACTGCAGATTGAACTGCAGATTGAACTGCAGATTGAACTGCAGATTGAACTGCAGATTGAACTGCAGATTGAACTGCAGATTGAACTGCAGATTGAACTGCAGATTGAACTGCAGATTGAACTGCAGATTGAACTGCAGATTGAACTGCAGATTGAACTGCAGATTGAACTGCAGATTGAACTGCAGATTGAACTGCAGATTGAACTGCAGATTGAACTGCAGATTGAACTGCAGATTGAACTGCAGATTGAACTGCAGATTGAACTGCAGATTGAACTGCAGATTGAACTGCAGATTGAACTGCAGATTGAACTGCAGATTGAACTGCAGATTGAACTGCAGATTGAACTGCAGATTGAACTGCAGATTGAACTGCAGATTGAACTGCAGATTGAACTGCAGATTGAACTGCAGATTGAACTGCAGATTGAACTGCAGATTGAACGGCAGATTGAACTGCAGATTGAACTGCAGATTGAACTGCAGATTGAACGGCAGATTGAACTGCAGATTGAACTGCAGATTGAACGGCAGATTGAACGGCAGATTGAACGGCAGATTGAACGGCAGATTGAACGGCAGATTGAACGGCAGATTGAACTGCAGATTGAACTGCAGATTGAACGGCAGATTGAACTGCAGATTGAACTGCAGATTGAACTGCAGATTGAACTGCAGATTGAACTGCAGATTGAACTGCAGATTGAACTGCAGATTGAACTGCAGATTGAACTGCAGATTGAACTGCAGATTGAACTGCAGATTGAACTGCAGATTGAACTGCAGATTGAACTGCAGATTGAACTGCAGATTGAACTGCAGATTGAACTGCAGATTGAACTGCAGATTGAACTGCAGATTGAACTGCAGATTGAACTGCAGATTGAACTGCAGATTGAACTGCAGATTGAACTGCAGATTGAACTGCAGATTGAACTGCAGATTGAACTGCAGATTGAACTGCAGATTGAACTGCAGATTGAACTGCAGATTGAACTGCAGATTGAACTGCAGATTGAACTGCAGATTGAACTGCAGATTGAACTGCAGATTGAACTGCACATTGAACTGCAGATTGAACTGCAGATTGAACTGCAGATTGAACTGCAGATTGAACTGCAGATTGAACTGCAGATTGAACTGCAGATTGAACTGCAGATTGAACTGCAGATTGAACTGCAGATTGAACTGCAGATTGAACTGCAGATTGAACTGCAGATTGAACTGCAGATTGAACTGCAGATTGAACTGCAGATTGAACTGCAGATTGAACTGCAGATTGAACTGCAGATTGAACTGCAGATTGAACTGCAGATTGAACTGCAGATTGAACTGCAGATTGAACTGCAGATTGAACTGCAGATTGAACTGCAGATTGAACTGCAGATTGAACTGCAGATTGAACTGCAGATTGAACTGCAGATTGAACTGCAGATTGAACTGCAGATTGAACTGCAGATTGAACTGCAGATTGAACTGCAGATTGAACTGCAGATTGAACGGCAGATTGAACTGCAGATTGAACTGCAGATTGAACTGCAGATTGAACTGCAGATTGAACTGCAGATTGAACTGCAGATTGAACTGCAGATTGAACTGCAGATTGAACTGCAGATTGAACTGCAGATTGAACTGCAGATTGAACTGCAGATTGAACTGCAGATTGAACTGCAGATTGAACTGCAGATTGAACTGCAGATTGAACTGCAGATTGAACTGCAGATTGAACTGCAGATTGAACTGCAGATTGAACTGCAGATTGAACTGCAGATTGAACTGCAGATTGAACTGCAGATTGAACTGCAGATTGAACTGCAGATTGAACTGCAGATTGAACTGCAGATTGAACTGCAGATTGAACTGCAGATTGAACTGCAGATTGAACTGCAGATTGAACTGCAGATTGAACTGCAGATTGAACTGCAGATTGAACTGCAGATTGAACTGCAGATTGAACTGCAGATTGAACTGCAGATTGAACTGCAGATTGAACTGCAGATTGAACTGCAGATTGAACTGCAGATTGAACTGCAGATTGAACTGCAGATTGAACTGCAGATTGAACTGCAGATTGAACTGCAGATTGAACTGCAGATTGAACTGCAGATTGAACTGCAGATTGAACTGCAGATTGAACTGCAGATTGAACTGCAGATTGAACTGCAGATTGAACTGCAGATTGAACTGCAGATTGAACTGCAGATTGAACTGCAGATTGAACTGCAGATTGAACTGCAGATTGAACTGCAGATTGAACTGCAGATTGAACTGCAGATTGAACTGCAGATTGAACTGCAGATTGAACTGCAGATTGAACTGCAGATTGAACTGCAGATTGAACTGCAGATTGAACTGCAGATTGAACTGCAGATTGAACTGCAGATTGAACTGCAGATTGAACTGCAGATTGAACTGCAGATTGAACTGCAGATTGAACTGCAGATTGAACTGCAGATTGAACTGCAGATTGAACTGCAGATTGAACTGCAGATTGAACTGCAGATTGAACTGCAGATTGAACTGCAGATTGAACTGCAGATTGAACTGCAGATTGAACTGCAGATTGAACTGCAGATTGAACTGCAGATTGAACTGCAGATTGAACTGCAGATTGAACTGCAGATTGAACTGCAGATTGAACTGCAGATTGAACTGCAGATTGAACTGCAGATTGAACTGCAGATTGAACTGCAGATTGAACTGCAGATTGAACTGCAGATTGAACTGCAGATTGAACTGCAGATTGAACTGCAGATTGAACGGCAGATTGAACGGCAGATTGAACTGCAGATTGAACGGCAGATTGAACGGCAGATTGAACTGCAGATTGAACGGCAGATTGAACGGCAGATTGAACGGCAGATTGAACGGCAGATTGAACGGCAGATTGAACGGCAGATTGAACTGCAGATTGAACGGCAGATTGAACGGCAGATTGAACTGCAGATTGAACTGCAGATTGAACTGCAGATTGAACTGCAGATTGAACTGCAGATTGAACTGCAGATTGAACTGCAGATTGAACTGCAGATTGAACTGCAGATTGAACTGCAGATTGAACTGCAGATTGAACTGCAGATTGAACGGCAGATTGAACTGCAGATTGAACTGCAGATTGAACTGCAGATTGAACTGCAGATTGAACTGCAGATTGAACTGCAGATTGAACTGCAGATTGAACTGCAGATTGAACTGCAGATTGAACTGCAGATTGAACTGCAGATTGAACGGCAGATTGAACTGCAGATTGAACTGCAGATTGAACTGCAGATTGAACGGCAGATTGAACTGCAGATTGAACTGCAGATTGAACTGCAGATTGAACTGCAGATTGAACTGCAGATTGAACTGCAGATTGAACTGCAGATTGAACTGCAGATTGAACTGCAGATTGAACTGCAGATTGAACTGCAGATTGAACTGCAGATTGAACTGCAGATTGAACTGCAGATTGAACTGCAGATTGAACTGCAGATTGAACTGCAGATTGAACTGCAGATTGAACTGCAGATTGAACTGCAGATTGAACTGCAGATTGAACTGCAGATTGAACTGCAGATTGAACTGCAGATTGAACTGCAGATTGAACTGCAGATTGAACTGCAGATTGAACTGCAGATTGAACTGCAGATTGAACTGCAGATTGAACTGCAGATTGAACTGCAGATTGAACTGCAGATTGAACTGCAGATTGAACTGCAGATTGAACTGCAGATTGAACTGCAGATTGAACTGCAGATTGAACTGCAGATTGAACTGCAGATTGAACTGCAGATTGAACTGCAGATTGAACTGCAGATTGAACTGCAGATTGAACTGCAGATTGAACTGCAGATTGAACTGCAGATTGAACTGCAGATTGAACTGCAGATTGAACTGCAGATTGAACTGCAGATTGAACTGCAGATTGAACTGCAGATTGAACTGCAGATTGAACTGCAGATTGAACTGCAGATTGAACTGCAGATTGAACTGCAGATTGAACTGCAGATTGAACTGCAGATTGAACTGCAGATTGAACTGCAGATTGAACTGCAGATTGAACTGCAGATTGAACTGCAGATTGAACTGCAGATTGAACTGCAGATTGAACTGCAGATTGAACTGCAGATTGAACTGCAGATTGAACTGCAGATTGAACTGCAGATTGAACTGCAGATTGAACTGCAGATTGAACTGCAGATTGAACTGCAGATTGAACTGCAGATTGAACTGCAGATTGAACTGCAGATTGAACTGCAGATTGAACTGCAGATTGAACTGCAGATTGAACTGCAGATTGAACTGCAGATTGAACTGCAGATTGAACTGCAGATTGAACTGCAGATTGAACTGCAGATTGAACTGCAGATTGAACTGCAGATTGAACTGCAGATTGAACTGCAGATTGAACTGCAGATTGAACTGCAGATTGAACTGCAGATTGAACTGCAGATTGAACTGCAGATTGAACTGCAGATTGAACTGCAGATTGAACTGCAGATTGAACTGCAGATTGAACTGCAGATTGAACTGCAGATTGAACTGCAGATTGAACTGCAGATTGAACTGCAGATTGAACTGCAGATTGAACTGCAGATTGAACTGCAGATTGAACTGCAGATTGGACTGCAGATTGAACTGCAGATTGGACTGCAGATTGAACTGCAGATTGGACTGCAGATTGAACTGCAGATTGGACTGCAGATTGGACTGCAGATTGGACTGCAGATTGAACTGCAGATTGAACTGCAGATTGAA
The DNA here is from genome assembly GCA_036186465.1 of Nesidiocoris tenuis. Classification (NCBI taxonomy): domain Eukaryota; kingdom Metazoa; phylum Arthropoda; class Insecta; order Hemiptera; family Miridae; genus Nesidiocoris; species Nesidiocoris tenuis. The sequence continues at coordinate 32,079,210 of AP028909.1, read as the reverse complement.
CTGCAGATTGAACTGCAGATTGAACTGCAGATTGAACTGCAGATTGAACTGCAGATTGAACTGCAGATTGAACTGCAGATTGAACTGCAGATTGAACTGCAGATTGAACTGCAGATTGAACTGCAGATTGAACTGCAGATTGAACTGCAGATTGAACTGCAGATTGAACTGCAGATTGAACTGCAGATTGAACTGCAGATTGAACTGCAGATTGAACTGCAGATTGAACTGCAGATTGAACTGCAGATTGAACTGCAGATTGAACTGCAGATTGAACTGCAGATTGAACTGCAGATTGAACTGCAGATTGAACTGCAGATTGAACTGCAGATTGAACTGCAGATTGAACTGCAGATTGAACTGCAGATTGAACTGCAGATTGAACTGCAGATTGAACTGCAGATTGAACTGCAGATTGAACTGCAGATTGAACTGCAGATTGAACTGCAGATTGAACTGCAGATTGAACTGCAGATTGAACTGCAGATTGAACTGCAGATTGAACTGCAGATTGAACTGCAGATTGAACGGCAGATTGAACTGCAGATTGAACGGCAGATTGAACTGCAGATTGAACTGCAGATTGAACGGCAGATTGAACGGCAGATTGAACTGCAGATTGAACTGCAGATTGAACGGCAGATTGAACGGCAGATTGAACTGCAGATTGAACTGCAGATTGAACTGCAGATTGAACTGCAGATTGAACTGCAGATTGAACTGCAGATTGAACTGCAGATTGAACTGCAGATTGAACTGCAGATTGAACTGCAGATTGAACTGCAGATTGAACTGCAGATTGAACTGCAGATTGAACTGCAGATTGAACTGCAGATTGAACTGCAGATTGAACTGCAGATTGAACTGCAGATTGAACTGCAGATTGAACTGCAGATTGAACTGCAGATTGAACTGCAGATTGAACTGCAGATTGAACTGCAGATTGAACTGCAGATTGAACTGCAGATTGAACTGCAGATTGAACTGCAGATTGAACTGCAGATTGAACTGCAGATTGAACTGCAGATTGAACTGCAGATTGAACTGCAGATTGAACTGCAGATTGAACTGCAGATTGAACTGCAGATTGAACTGCAGATTGAACTGCAGATTGAACTGCAGATTGAACTGCAGATTGAACTGCAGATTGAACTGCAGATTGAACTGCAGATTGAACTGCAGATTGAACTGCAGATTGAACTGCAGATTGAACTGCAGATTGAACTGCAGATTGAACTGCAGATTGAACTGCAGATTGAACTGCAGATTGAACTGCAGATTGAACTGCAGATTGAACTGCAGATTGAACTGCAGATTGAACTGCAGATTGAACTGCAGATTGAACTGCAGATTGAACTGCAGATTGAACTGCAGATTGAACTGCAGATTGAACTGCAGATTGAACTGCAGATTGAACTGCAGATTGAACTGCAGATTGAACTGCAGATTGAACTGCAGATTGAACTGCAGATTGAACTGCAGATTGAACTGCAGATTGAACTGCAGATTGAACTGCAGATTGAACTGCAGATTGAACTGCAGATTGAACTGCAGATTGAACTGCAGATTGAACTGCAGATTGAACTGCAGATTGAACTGCAGATTGAACTGCAGATTGAACTGCAGATTGAACTGCAGATTGAACTGCAGATTGAACTGCAGATTGAACTGCAGATTGAACTGCAGATTGAACTGCAGATTGAACTGCAGATTGAACTGCAGATTGAACTGCAGATTGAACTGCAGATTGAACTGCAGATTGAACTGCAGATTGAACTGCAGATTGAACTGCAGATTGAACTGCAGATTGAACTGCAGATTGAACTGCAGATTGAACTGCAGATTGAACTGCAGATTGAACTGCAGATTGAACTGCAGATTGAACTGCAGATTGAACTGCAGATTGAACTGCAGATTGAACTGCAGATTGAACTGCAGATTGAACTGCAGATTGAACTGCAGATTGAACTGCAGATTGAACTGCAGATTGAACTGCAGATTGAACTGCAGATTGAACTGCAGATTGAACTGCAGATTGAACTGCAGATTGAACTGCAGATTGAACTGCAGATTGAACTGCAGATTGAACTGCAGATTGAACTGCAGATTGAACTGCAGATTGAACTGCAGATTGAACTGCAGATTGAACTGCAGATTGAACTGCAGATTGAACTGCAGATTGAACTGCAGATTGAACTGCAGATTGAACTGCAGATTGAACTGCAGATTGAACTGCAGATTGAACTGCAGATTGAACTGCAGATTGAACTGCAGATTGAACTGCAGATTGAACTGCAGATTGAACTGCAGATTGAACTGCAGATTGAACTGCAGATTGAACTGCAGATTGAACTGCAGATTGAACTGCAGATTGAACTGCAGATTGAACTGCAGATTGAACTGCAGATTGAACTGCAGATTGAACTGCAGATTGAACTGCAGATTGAACTGCAGATTGAACTGCAGATTGAACTGCAGATTGAACTGCAGATTGAACTGCAGATTGAACTGCAGATTGAACTGCAGATTGAACTGCAGATTGAACTGCAGATTGAACTGCAGATTGAACTGCAGATTGAACTGCAGATTGAACTGCAGATTGAACTGCAGATTGAACTGCAGATTGAACTGCAGATTGAACTGCAGATTGAACTGCAGATTGAACTGCAGATTGAACTGCAGATTGAACTGCAGATTGAACTGCAGATTGAACTGCAGATTGAACTGCAGATTGAACTGCAGATTGAACTGCAGATTGAACTGCAGATTGAACTGCAGATTGAACTGCAGATTGAACTGCAGATTGAACTGCAGATTGAACTGCAGATTGAACTGCAGATTGAACTGCAGATTGAACTGCAGATTGAACTGCAGATTGAACTGCAGATTGAACTGCAGATTGAACTGCAGATTGAACTGCAGATTGAACTGCAGATTGAACTGCAGATTGAACTGCAGATTGAACTGCAGATTGAACTGCAGATTGAACTGCAGATTGAACTGCAGATTGAACTGCAGATTGAACTGCAGATTGAACGGCAGATTGAACTGCAGATTGAACTGCAGATTGAACTGCAGATTGAACTGCAGATTGAACTGCAGATTGAACTGCAGATTGAACTGCAGATTGAACTGCAGATTGAACTGCAGATTGAACTGCAGATTGAACTGCAGATTGAACTGCAGATTGAACTGCAGATTGAACTGCAGATTGAACTGCAGATTGAACTGCAGATTGAACTGCAGATTGAACTGCAGATTGAACTGCAGATTGAACTGCAGATTGAACTGCAGATTGAACTGCAGATTGAACTGCAGATTGAACTGCAGATTGAACTGCAGATTGAACTGCAGATTGAACTGCAGATTGAACTGCAGATTGAACTGCAGATTGAACTGCAGATTGAACTGCAGATTGAACTGCAGATTGAACTGCAGATTGAACTGCAGATTGAACTGCAGATTGAACTGCAGATTGAACTGCAGATTGAACTGCAGATTGAACTGCAGATTGAACTGCAGATTGAACTGCAGATTGAACTGCAGATTGAACTGCAGATTGAACTGCAGATTGAACTGCAGATTGAACTGCAGATTGAACTGCAGATTGAACTGCAGATTGAACTGCAGATTGAACTGCAGATTGAACTGCAGATTGAACTGCAGATTGAACTGCAGATTGAACTGCAGATTGAACTGCAGATTGAACTGCAGATTGAACTGCAGATTGAACTGCAGATTGAACTGCAGATTGAACTGCAGATTGAACTGCAGATTGAACTGCAGATTGAACTGCAGATTGAACTGCAGATTGAACTGCAGATTGAACTGCAGATTGAACTGCAGATTGAACTGCAGATTGAACTGCAGATTGAACTGCAGATTGAACTGCAGATTGAACTGCAGATTGAACTGCAGATTGAACTGCAGATTGAACTGCAGATTGAACTGCAGATTGAACTGCAGATTGAACTGCAGATTGAACTGCAGATTGGACTGCAGATTGAACTGCAGATTGAACTGCAGATTGGACTGCAGATTGGACTGCAGATTGAACTGCAGATTGAACTGCAGATTGGACTGCAGATTGAACTGCAGATTGAACTGCAGATTGAACTGCAGATTGAACTGCAGATTGAACTGCAGATTGAACTGCAGATTGAACTGCAGATTGAACTGCAGATTGAACTGCAGATTGAACTGCAGATTGAACTGCAGATTGAACTGCAGATTGAACTGCAGATTGAACTGCAGATTGAACTGCAGATTGAACTGCAGATTGAACTGCAGATTGAACTGCAGATTGAACTGCAGATTGAACTGCAGATTGAACTGCAGATTGAACTGCAGATTGAACTGCAGATTGAACTGCAGATTGAACTGCAGATTGAACTGCAGATTGAACTGCAGATTGAACTGCAGATTGAACTGCAGATTGAACTGCAGATTGAACTGCAGATTGAACTGCAGATTGAACTGCAGATTGAACTGCAGATTGAACTGCAGATTGAACTGCAGATTGAACTGCAGATTGAACTGCAGATTGAACTGCAGATTGAACTGCAGATTGAACTGCAGATTGAACTGCAGATTGAACTGCAGATTGAACTGCAGATTGAACTGCAGATTGAACTGCAGATTGAACTGCAGATTGAACTGCAGATTGAACTGCAGATTGAACTGCAGATTGAACTGCAGATTGAACGGCAGATTGAACTGCAGATTGAACGGCAGATTGAACTGCAGATTGAACGGCAGATTGAACTGCAGATTGAACGGCAGATTGAACGGCAGATTGAACGGCAGATTGAACTGCAGATTGAACGGCAGATTGAACGGCAGATTGAACGGCAGATTGAACTGCAGATTGAACTGCAGATTGAACGGCAGATTGAACGGCAGATTGAACTGCAGATTGAACTGCAGATTGAACGGCAGATTGAACGGCAGATTGAACTGCAGATTGAACTGCAGATTGAACTGCAGATTGAACTGCAGATTGAACTGCAGATTGAACTGCAGATTGAACGGCAGATTGAACTGCAGATTGAACGGCAGATTGAACTGCAGATTGAACGGCAGATTGAACTGCAGATTGAACTGCAGATTGAACTGCAGATTGAACTGCAGATTGAACTGCAGATTGAACGGCAGATTGAACTGCAGATTGAACTGCAGATTGAACTGCAGATTGAACGGCAGATTGAACGGCAGATTGAACTGCAGATTGAACTGCAGATTGAACTGCAGATTGAACTGCAGATTGAACTGCAGATTGAACTGCAGATTGAACTGCAGATTGAACTGCAGATTGAACTGCAGATTGAACTGCAGATTGAACTGCAGATTGAACTGCAGATTGAACTGCAGATTGAACTGCAGATTGAACTGCAGATTGAACTGCAGATTGAACTGCAGATTGAACTGCAGATTGAACTGCAGATTGAACTGCAGATTGAACTGCAGATTGAACTGCAGATTGAACTGCAGATTGAACTGCAGATTGAACTGCAGATTGAACTGCAGATTGAACTGCAGATTGAACTGCAGATTGAACTGCAGATTGAACTGCAGATTGAACTGCAGATTGAACTGCAGATTGAACTGCAGATTGAACTGCAGATTGAACTGCAGATTGAACTGCAGATTGAACTGCAGATTGAACTGCAGATTGAACTGCAGATTGAACTGCAGATTGAACTGCAGATTGAACTGCAGATTGAACTGCAGATTGAACTGCAGATTGAACTGCAGATTGAACTGCAGATTGAACTGCAGATTGAACTGCAGATTGAACTGCAGATTGAACTGCAGATTGAACTGCAGATTGAACTGCAGATTGAACTGCAGATTGAACTGCAGATTGAACTGCAGATTGAACTGCAGATTGAACTGCAGATTGAACTGCAGATTGAACTGCAGATTGAACTGCAGATTGAACTGCAGATTGAACTGCAGATTGAACTGCAGATTGAACTGCAGATTGAACTGCAGATTGAACTGCAGATTGAACTGCAGATTGAACTGCAGATTGAACTGCAGATTGAACTGCAGATTGAACTGCAGATTGAACTGCAGATTGAACTGCAGATTGAACTGCAGATTGAACTGCAGATTGAACTGCAGATTGAACTGCAGATTGAACTGCAGATTGAACTGCAGATTGAACTGCAGATTGAACTGCAGATTGAACTGCAGATTGAACTGCAGATTGAACTGCAGATTGAACTGCAGATTGAACTGCAGATTGAACTGCAGATTGAACTGCAGATTGAACTGCAGATTGAACTGCAGATTGAACTGCAGATTGAACTGCAGATTGAACTGCAGATTGAACTGCAGATTGAACTGCAGATTGAACTGCAGATTGAACTGCAGATTGAACTGCAGATTGAACTGCAGATTGAACTGCAGATTGAACTGCAGATTGAACTGCAGATTGAACTGCAGATTGAACTGCAGATTGAACTGCAGATTGAACTGCAGATTGAACTGCAGATTGAACTGCAGATTGAACTGCACATTGAACTGCAGATTGAACTGCAGATTGAACTGCAGATTGAACTGCAGATTGAACTGCAGATTGAACTGCAGATTGAACTGCAGATTGAACTGCAGATTGAACTGCAGATTGAACTGCAGATTGAACTGCAGATTGAACTGCAGATTGAACTGCAGATTGAACTGCAGATTGAACTGCAGATTGAACTGCAGATTGAACTGCAGATTGAACTGCAGATTGGACTGCAGATTGAACTGCAGATTGAACTGCAGATTGAACTGCAGATTGAACTGCAGATTGAACTGCAGATTGAACTGCAGATTGGACTGCAGATTGAACTGCAGATTGAACTGCAGATTGAACTGCAGATTGGACTGCAGATTGGACTGCAGATTGAACTGCAGATTGAACTGCAGATTGGACTGCAGATTGGACTGCAGATTGAACTGCAGATTGAACTGCAGATTGAACTGCAGATTGAACTGCAGATTGAACTGCAGATTGAACTGCAGATTGAACTGCAGATTGAACTGCAGATTGAACTGCAGATTGAACTGCAGATTGAACTGCAGATTGAACTGCAGATTGAACTGCAGATTGAACTGCACATTGAACTGCAGATTGAACTGCAGATTGAACTGCAGATTGAACTGCAGATTGAACTGCAGATTGAACTGCAGATTGAACTGCAGATTGAACTGCAGATTGAACTGCAGATTGAACTGCAGATTGAACTGCAGATTGAACTGCAGATTGAACTGCAGATTGAACTGCAGATTGAACTGCAGATTGAACTGCAGATTGAACTGCAGATTGAACTGCAGATTGAACTGCAGATTGAACTGCACATTGAACTGCAGATTGAACTGCAGATTGAACTGCAGATTGAACTGCAGATTGAACTGCAGATTGAACTGCACATTGAACTGCAGATTGAACTGCAGATTGAACTGCAGATTGAACTGCACATTGAACTGCAGATTGAACTGCAGATTGAACTGCAGATTGAACTGCAGATTGAACTGCAGATTGAACTGCAGATTGAACTGCAGATTGAACGGCAGATTGAACTGCAGATTGAACTGCAGATTGAACTGCAGATTGAACTGCAGATTGAACTGCAGATTGAACTGCAGATTGAACTGCAGATTGAACTGCAGATTGAACTGCAGATTGAACTGCAGATTGAACTGCAGATTGAACTGCAGATTGAACTGCAGATTGAACTGCAGATTGAACTGCAGATTGAACTGCAGATTGAACTGCAGATTGAACTGCAGATTGAACTGCAGATTGAACTGCAGATTGAACTGCAGATTGAACTGCAGATTGAACGGCAGATTGAACGGCAGATTGAACGGCAGATTGAACTGCAGATTGAACGGCAGATTGAACGGCAGATTGAACGGCAGATTGAACTGCAGATTGAACGGCAGATTGAACGGCAGATTGAACGGCAGATTGAACTGCAGATTGAACGGCAGATTGAACGGCAGATTGAACGGCAGATTGAACTGCAGATTGAACTGCAGATTGAACGGCAGATTGAACGGCAGATTGAACTGCAGATTGAACTGCAGATTGAACGGCAGATTGAACTGCAGATTGAACTGCAGATTGAACTGCAGATTGAACGGCAGATTGAACTGCAGATTGAACTGCAGATTGAACTGCAGATTGAACTGCAGATTGAACTGCAGATTGAACTGCAGATTGAACTGCAGATTGAACTGCAGATTGAACTGCAGATTGAACTGCAGATTGAACTGCAGATTGAACTGCAGATTGAACTGCAGATTGAACTGCAGATTGAACTGCAGATTGAACTGCAGATTGAACTGCAGATTGAACTGCAGATTGAACGGCAGATTGAACTGCAGATTGAACTGCAGATTGAACTGCAGATTGAACTGCAGATTGAACTGCAGATTGAACGGCAGATTGAACTGCAGATTGAACGGCAGATTGAACTGCAGATTGAACTGCAGATTGAACTGCAGATTGAACGGCAGATTGAACTGCAGATTGAACTGCAGATTGAACTGCAGATTGAACTGCAGATTGAACTGCAGATTGAACTGCAGATTGAACTGCAGATTGAACTGCAGATTGAACTGCAGATTGAACTGCAGATTGAACTGCAGATTGAACTGCAGATTGAACTGCAGATTGAACTGCAGATTGAACTGCAGATTGAACTGCAGATTGAACTGCAGATTGAACTGCAGATTGAACTGCAGATTGAACGGCAGATTGAACTGCAGATTGAACTGCAGATTGAACTGCAGATTGAACTGCAGATTGAACTGCAGATTGAACTGCAGATTGAACTGCAGATTGAACTGCAGATTGAACTGCAGATTGAACTGCAGATTGAACTGCAGATTGAACTGCAGATTGAACTGCAGATTGAACTGCAGATTGAACTGCAGATTGAACTGCAGATTGAACTGCAGATTGAACTGCAGATTGAACTGCAGATTGAACTGCAGATTGAACTGCAGATTGAACTGCAGATTGAACTGCAGATTGAACTGCAGATTGAACTGCAGATTGAACTGCAGATTGAACTGCAGATTGAACTGCAGATTGAACTGCAGATTGAACTGCAGATTGAACTGCAGATTGAACTGCAGATTGAACTGCAGATTGAACTGCAGATTGAACTGCAGATTGAACTGCAGATTGAACTGCAGATTGAACTGCAGATTGAACTGCAGATTGAACTGCAGATTGAACTGCAGATTGAACTGCAGATTGAACTGCAGATTGAACTGCAGATTGAACTGCAGATTGAACTGCAGATTGAACTGCAGATTGAACTGCAGATTGAACTGCAGATTGAACTGCAGATTGAACTGCAGATTGAACTGCAGATTGAACTGCAGATTGAACTGCAGATTGAACTGCAGATTGAACTGCAGATTGAACTGCAGATTGAACTGCAGATTGAACTGCAGATTGAACTGCAGATTGAACTGCAGATTGAACTGCAGATTGAACTGCAGATTGAACTGCAGATTGAACTGCAGATTGAACTGCAGATTGAACTGCAGATTGAACTGCAGATTGAACTGCAGATTGAACTGCAGATTGAACTGCAGATTGAACTGCAGATTGAACTGCAGATTGAACTGCAGATTGAACTGCAGATTGAACTGCAGATTGAACTGCAGATTGAACTGCAGATTGAACTGCAGATTGAACTGCAGATTGAACTGCAGATTGAACTGCAGATTGAACTGCAGATTGAACTGCAGATTGAACTGCAGATTGAACTGCAGATTGAACTGCAGATTGAACTGCAGATTGAACTGCAGATTGAACTGCAGATTGAACTGCAGATTGAACTGCAGATTGAACTGCAGATTGAACTGCAGATTGAACTGCAGATTGAACTGCAGATTGAACTGCAGATTGAACTGCAGATTGAACTGCAGATTGAACTGCAGATTGAACTGCAGATTGAACTGCAGATTGAACTGCAGATTGAACTGCAGATTGAACTGCAGATTGAACTGCAGATTGAACTGCAGATTGAACTGCAGATTGAACTGCAGATTGAACTGCAGATTGAACTGCAGATTGAACTGCAGATTGAACTGCAGATTGAACTGCAGATTGAACTGCAGATTGAACTGCAGATTGAACTGCAGATTGAACTGCAGATTGAACTGCAGATTGAACTGCAGATTGAACTGCAGATTGAACTGCAGATTGAACTGCAGATTGAACTGCAGATTGAACTGCAGATTGAACTGCAGATTGAACTGCAGATTGAACTGCAGATTGAACTGCAGATTGAACTGCAGATTGAACTGCAGATTGAACTGCAGATTGAACTGCAGATTGAACTGCAGATTGAACTGCAGATTGAACTGCAGATTGAACTGCAGATTGAACTGCAGATTGAACTGCAGATTGAACTGCAGATTGAACTGCAGATTGAACTGCAGATTGAACTGCAGATTGAACTGCAGATTGAACTGCAGATTGAACTGCAGATTGAACTGCAGATTGAACTGCAGATTGAACTGCAGATTGAACTGCAGATTGAACTGCAGATTGAACTGCAGATTGAACTGCAGATTGAACTGCAGATTGAACTGCAGATTGAACTGCAGATTGAACTGCAGATTGAACTGCAGATTGAACTGCAGATTGAACTGCAGATTGAACTGCAGATTGAACTGCAGATTGAACTGCAGATTGAACTGCAGATTGAACTGCAGATTGAACTGCAGATTGAACTGCAGATTGAACTGCAGATTGAACTGCAGATTGAACTGCAGATTGAACTGCAGATTGAACTGCAGATTGAACTGCAGATTGAACTGCAGATTGAACTGCAGATTGAACGGCAGATTGAACTGCAGATTGAACTGCAGATTGAACTGCAGATTGAACGGCAGATTGAACTGCAGATTGAACTGCAGATTGAACTGCAGATTGAACGGCAGATTGAACTGCAGATTGAACTGCAGATTGAACTGCAGATTGAACGGCAGATTGAACTGCAGATTGAACGGCAGATTGAACTGCAGATTGAACTGCAGATTGAACGGCAGATTGAACGGCAGATTGAACTGCAGATTGAACTGCAGATTGAACTGCAGATTGAACTGCAGATTGAACTGCAGATTGAACTGCAGATTGAACTGCAGATTGAACTGCAGATTGAACTGCAGATTGAACTGCAGATTGAACTGCAGATTGAACTGCAGATTGAACTGCAGATTGAACTGCAGATTGAACTGCAGATTGAACTGCAGATTGAACTGCAGATTGAACTGCAGATTGAACTGCAGATTGAACTGCAGATTGAACTGCAGATTGAACTGCAGATTGAACTGCAGATTGAACTGCAGATTGAACTGCAGATTGAACTGCAGATTGAACTGCAGATTGAACTGCAGATTGAACTGCAGATTGAACTGCAGATTGAACTGCAGATTGAACTGCAGATTGAACTGCAGATTGAACTGCAGATTGAACTGCAGATTGAACTGCAGATTGAACTGCAGATTGAACTGCAGATTGAACTGCAGATTGAACTGCAGATTGAACTGCAGATTGAACTGCAGATTGAACTGCAGATTGAACTGCAGATTGAACTGCAGATTGAACTGCAGATTGAACTGCAGATTGAACTGCAGATTGAACTGCAGATTGAACTGCAGATTGAACGGCAGATTGAACTGCAGATTGAACTGCAGATTGAACTGCAGATTGAACTGCAGATTGAACTGCAGATTGAACTGCAGATTGAACTGCAGATTGAACTGCAGATTGAACTGCAGATTGAACTGCAGATTGAACTGCAGATTGAACGGCAGATTGAACTGCAGATTGAACTGCAGATTGAACTGCAGATTGAACTGCAGATTGAACTGCAGATTGAACTGCAGATTGAACTGCAGATTGAACTGCAGATTGAACTGCAGATTGAACTGCAGATTGAACTGCAGATTGAACTGCAGATTGAACTGCAGATTGAACTGCAGATTGAACTGCAGATTGAACTGCAGATTGAACTGCAGATTGAACTGCAGATTGAACTGCAGATTGAACTGCAGATTGAACTGCAGATTGAACTGCAGATTGAACTGCAGATTGAACTGCAGATTGAACTGCAGATTGAACTGCAGATTGAACTGCAGATTGAACTGCAGATTGAACTGCAGATTGAACTGCAGATTGAACTGCAGATTGAACTGCAGATTGAACTGCAGATTGAACTGCAGATTGAACTGCAGATTGAACTGCAGATTGAACTGCAGATTGAACTGCAGATTGAACTGCAGATTGAACTGCAGATTGAACTGCAGATTGAACTGCAGATTGAACTGCAGATTGAACTGCAGATTGAACTGCAGATTGAACTGCAGATTGAACTGCAGATTGAACTGCAGATTGAACTGCAGATTGAACTGCAGATTGAACTGCAGATTGAACTGCAGATTGAACTGCAGATTGAACTGCAGATTGAACTGCAGATTGAACTGCAGATTGAACTGCAGATTGAACTGCAGATTGAACTGCAGATTGAACTGCAGATTGAACTGCAGATTGAACTGCAGATTGAACTGCAGATTGAACTGCAGATTGAACTGCAGATTGAACTGCAGATTGAACTGCAGATTGAACTGCAGATTGAACTGCAGATTGAACTGCAGATTGAACTGCAGATTGAACTGCAGATTGAACTGCAGATTGAACTGCAGATTGAACTGCAGATTGAACTGCAGATTGAACTGCAGATTGAACTGCAGATTGAACTGCAGATTGAACTGCAGATTGAACTGCAGATTGAACTGCAGATTGAACTGCAGATTGAACTGCAGATTGAACTGCAGATTGAACTGCAGATTGAACTGCAGATTGAACTGCAGATTGAACTGCAGATTGAACTGCAGATTGAACTGCAGATTGAACTGCAGATTGAACTGCAGATTGAACTGCAGATTGAACTGCAGATTGAACTGCAGATTGAACTGCAGATTGAACTGCAGATTGAACTGCAGATTGAACTGCAGATTGAACTGCAGATTGAACTGCAGATTGAACTGCAGATTGAACTGCAGATTGAACTGCAGATTGAACTGCAGATTGAACTGCAGATTGAACTGCAGATTGAACTGCAGATTGAACTGCAGATTGAACTGCAGATTGAACTGCAGATTGAACTGCAGATTGAACTGCAGATTGAACTGCAGATTGAACTGCAGATTGAACTGCAGATTGAACTGCAGATTGAACTGCAGATTGAACTGCAGATTGAACTGCAGATTGAACTGCAGATTGAACTGCAGATTGAACTGCAGATTGAACTGCAGATTGAACTGCAGATTGAACTGCAGATTGAACTGCAGATTGAACTGCAGATTGAACTGCAGATTGAACTGCAGATTGAACTGCAGATTGAACTGCAGATTGAACTGCAGATTGAACTGCAGATTGAACTGCAGATTGAACTGCAGATTGAACTGCAGATTGAACTGCAGATTGAACTGCAGATTGAACTGCAGATTGAACTGCAGATTGAACTGCAGATTGAACTGCAGATTGAACTGCAGATTGAACTGCAGATTGAACTGCAGATTGAACTGCAGATTGAACTGCAGATTGAACTGCAGATTGAACTGCAGATTGAACTGCAGATTGAACTGCAGATTGAACTGCAGATTGAACTGCAGATTGAACTGCAGATTGAACTGCAGATTGAACTGCAGATTGAACTGCAGATTGAACTGCAGATTGAACTGCAGATTGAACTGCAGATTGAACTGCAGATTGAACTGCAGATTGAACTGCAGATTGAACTGCAGATTGAACTGCAGATTGAACTGCAGATTGAACTGCAGATTGAACTGCAGATTGAACTGCAGATTGAACTGCAGATTGAACTGCAGATTGAACTGCAGATTGAACTGCAGATTGAACTGCAGATTGAACTGCAGATTGAACTGCAGATTGAACTGCAGATTGAACTGCAGATTGAACTGCAGATTGAACTGCAGATTGAACTGCAGATTGAACTGCAGATTGAACTGCAGATTGAACTGCAGATTGAACTGCAGATTGAACTGCAGATTGAACTGCAGATTGAACTGCAGATTGAACTGCAGATTGAACTGCAGATTGAACTGCAGATTGAACTGCAGATTGAACTGCAGATTGAACTGCAGATTGAACTGCAGATTGAACTGCAGATTGAACTGCAGATTGAACTGCAGATTGAACTGCAGATTGAACTGCAGATTGAACTGCAGATTGAACTGCAGATTGAACTGCAGATTGAACTGCAGATTGAACTGCAGATTGAACTGCAGATTGAACTGCAGATTGAACTGCAGATTGAACTGCAGATTGAACTGCAGATTGAACTGCAGATTGAACTGCAGATTGAACTGCAGATTGAACTGCAGATTGAACTGCAGATTGAACTGCAGATTGAACTGCAGATTGAACTGCAGATTGAACTGCAGATTGAACTGCAGATTGAACTGCAGATTGAACTGCAGATTGAACTGCAGATTGAACTGCAGATTGAACTGCAGATTGAACTGCAGATTGAACTGCAGATTGAACTGCAGATTGAACTGCAGATTGAACTGCAGATTGAACTGCAGATTGAACTGCAGATTGAACTGCAGATTGAACTGCAGATTGAACTGCAGATTGAACTGCAGATTGAACTGCAGATTGAACTGCAGATTGAACTGCAGATTGAACTGCAGATTGAACTGCAGATTGGAACTGCAGATTGAACTGCAGATTGAACTGCAGATTGAACTGCAGATTGAACTGCAGATTGAACTGCAGATTGAACTGCAGATTGAACTGCAGATTGAACTGCAGATTGAACTGCAGATTGAACTGCAGATTGAACTGCAGATTGAACTGCAGATTGAACTGCAGATTGAACTGCAGATTGAACTGCAGATTGAACTGCAGATTGAACTGCAGATTGAACTGCAGATTGAACTGCAGATTGAACTGCAGATTGAACTGCAGATTGAACTGCAGATTGAACTGCAGATTGAACTGCAGATTGAACTGCAGATTGAACTGCAGATTGAACTGCAGATTGAACTGCAGATTGAACTGCAGATTGAACTGCAGATTGAACTGCAGATTGAACTGCAGATTGAACTGCAGATTGAACTGCAGATTGAACTGCAGATTGAACTGCAGATTGAACTGCAGATTGAACTGCAGATTGAACTGCAGATTGAACTGCAGATTGAACTGCAGATTGAACTGCAGATTGAACTGCAGATTGAACTGCAGATTGAACTGCAGATTGAACTGCAGATTGAACTGCAGATTGAACTGCAGATTGAACTGCAGATTGAACTGCAGATTGAACTGCAGATTGAACTGCAGATTGAACTGCAGATTGAACTGCAGATTGAACTGCAGATTGAACTGCAGATTGAACTGCAGATTGAACTGCAGATTGAACTGCAGATTGAACTGCAGATTGAACTGCAGATTGAACTGCAGATTGAACGGCAGATTGAACTGCAGATTGAACGGCAGATTGAACTGCAGATTGAACGGCAGATTGAACTGCAGATTGAACTGCAGATTGAACTGCAGATTGAACGGCAGATTGAACTGCAGATTGAACTGCAGATTGAACGGCAGATTGAACGGCAGATTGAACTGCAGATTGAACTGCAGATTGAACGGCAGATTGAACGGCAGATTGAACTGCAGATTGAACTGCAGATTGAACTGCAGATTGAACTGCAGATTGAACTGCAGATTGAACTGCAGATTGAACGGCAGATTGAACTGCAGATTGAACTGCAGATTGAACTGCAGATTGAACGGCAGATTGAACTGCAGATTGAACTGCAGATTGAACTGCAGATTGAACTGCAGATTGAACTGCAGATTGAACGGCAGATTGAACTGCAGATTGAACTGCAGATTGAACTGCAGATTGAACGGCAGATTGAACTGCAGATTGAACTGCAGATTGAACTGCAGATTGAACTGCAGATTGAACTGCAGATTGAACTGCAGATTGAACTGCAGATTGAACTGCAGATTGAACTGCAGATTGAACTGCAGATTGAACTGCAGATTGAACTGCAGATTGAACTGCAGATTGAACTGCAGATTGAACTGCAGATTGAACTGCAGATTGAACTGCAGATTGAACTGCAGATTGAACTGCAGATTGAACTGCAGATTGAACTGCAGATTGAACTGCAGATTGAACTGCAGATTGAACTGCAGATTGAACTGCAGATTGAACTGCAGATTGAACTGCAGATTGAACTGCAGATTGAACTGCAGATTGAACTGCAGATTGAACTGCAGATTGAACTGCAGATTGAACTGCAGATTGAACTGCAGATTGAACTGCAGATTGAACTGCAGATTGAACTGCAGATTGAACTGCAGATTGAACTGCAGATTGAACTGCAGATTGAACTGCAGATTGAACTGCAGATTGAACTGCAGATTGAACTGCAGATTGAACTGCAGATTGAACTGCAGATTGAACTGCAGATTGAACTGCAGATTGAACTGCAGATTGAACTGCAGATTGAACTGCAGATTGAACTGCAGATTGAACTGCAGATTGAACTGCAGATTGAACTGCAGATTGAACTGCAGATTGAACTGCAGATTGAACTGCAGATTGAACTGCAGATTGAACTGCAGATTGAACTGCAGATTGAACTGCAGATTGAACTGCAGATTGAACTGCAGATTGAACTGCAGATTGAACTGCAGATTGAACTGCAGATTGAACTGCAGATTGAACTGCAGATTGAACTGCAGATTGAACTGCAGATTGAACTGCAGATTGAACTGCAGATTGAACTGCAGATTGAACTGCAGATTGAACTGCAGATTGAACTGCAGATTGAACTGCAGATTGAACTGCAGATTGAACTGCAGATTGAACTGCAGATTGAACTGCAGATTGAACTGCAGATTGAACTGCAGATTGAACTGCAGATTGAACTGCAGATTGAACTGCAGATTGAACTGCAGATTGAACTGCAGATTGAACTGCAGATTGAACTGCAGATTGAACTGCAGATTGAACTGCAGATTGAACTGCAGATTGAACTGCAGATTGAACTGCAGATTGAACTGCAGATTGAACTGCAGATTGAACTGCAGATTGAACTGCAGATTGAACTGCAGATTGAACTGCAGATTGAACTGCAGATTGAACTGCAGATTGAACTGCAGATTGAACTGCAGATTGAACTGCAGATTGAACTGCAGATTGAACTGCAGATTGAACTGCAGATTGAACTGCAGATTGAACTGCAGATTGAACTGCAGATTGAACTGCAGATTGAACTGCAGATTGAACTGCAGATTGAACTGCAGATTGAACTGCAGATTGAACTGCAGATTGAACTGCAGATTGAACTGCAGATTGAACTGCAGATTGAACTGCAGATTGAACTGCAGATTGAACTGCAGATTGAACTGCAGATTGAACTGCAGATTGAACTGCAGATTGAACTGCAGATTGAACTGCAGATTGAACTGCAGATTGAACTGCAGATTGAACTGCAGATTGAACTGCAGATTGAACTGCAGATTGAACTGCAGATTGAACTGCAGATTGAACTGCAGATTGAACTGCAGATTGAACTGCAGATTGAACTGCAGATTGAACTGCAGATTGAACTGCAGATTGAACTGCAGATTGAACTGCAGATTGAACTGCAGATTGGAACTGCAGATTGAACTGCAGATTGAACTGCAGATTGAACTGCAGATTGAACTGCAGATTGAACTGCAGATTGAACTGCAGATTGAACTGCAGATTGAACTGCAGATTGAACTGCAGATTGAACTGCAGATTGAACTGCAGATTGAACTGCAGATTGAACTGCAGATTGAACTGCAGATTGAACTGCAGATTGAACTGCAGATTGAACTGCAGATTGAACTGCAGATTGAACTGCAGATTGAACTGCAGATTGAACTGCAGATTGAACTGCAGATTGAACTGCAGATTGAACTGCAGATTGAACTGCAGATTGAACTGCACATTGAACTGCAGATTGAACTGCAGATTGAACTGCAGATTGAACTGCAGATTGAACTGCAGATTGAACTGCAGATTGAACTGCAGATTGAACTGCAGATTGAACTGCAGATTGAACTGCAGATTGAACTGCAGATTGAACTGCAGATTGAACTGCAGATTGAACTGCAGATTGAACTGCAGATTGAACTGCAGATTGAACTGCAGATTGAACTGCAGATTGAACTGCAGATTGAACTGCAGATTGAACTGCAGATTGAACTGCAGATTGAACTGCAGATTGAACTGCAGATTGAACTGCAGATTGAACTGCAGATTGAACTGCAGATTGAACTGCAGATTGAACTGCAGATTGAACTGCAGATTGAACTGCAGATTGAACTGCAGATTGAACTGCAGATTGAACTGCAGATTGAACTGCAGATTGAACTGCAGATTGAACTGCAGATTGAACTGCAGATTGAACTGCAGATTGAACTGCAGATTGAACTGCAGATTGAACTGCAGATTGAACTGCAGATTGAACTGCAGATTGAACTGCAGATTGAACTGCAGATTGAACTGCAGATTGAACTGCAGATTGAACTGCAGATTGAACGGCAGATTGAACTGCAGATTGAACTGCAGATTGAACTGCAGATTGAACGGCAGATTGAACTGCAGATTGAACGGCAGATTGAACGGCAGATTGAACTGCAGATTGAACTGCAGATTGAACGGCAGATTGAACTGCAGATTGAACTGCAGATTGAACTGCAGATTGAACTGCAGATTGAACGGCAGATTGAACTGCAGATTGAACTGCAGATTGAACTGCAGATTGAACGGCAGATTGAACTGCAGATTGAACTGCAGATTGAACTGCAGATTGAACGGCAGATTGAACTGCAGATTGAACTGCAGATTGAACGGCAGATTGAACTGCAGATTGAACTGCAGATTGAACTGCAGATTGAACGGCAGATTGAACTGCAGATTGAACTGCAGATTGAACTGCAGATTGAACTGCAGATTGAACTGCAGATTGAACTGCAGATTGAACTGCAGATTGAACGGCAGATTGAACTGCAGATTGAACTGCAGATTGAACTGCAGATTGAACTGCAGATTGAACTGCAGATTGAACTGCAGATTGAACTGCAGATTGAACTGCAGATTGAACTGCAGATTGAACTGCAGATTGAACTGCAGATTGAACTGCAGATTGAACTGCAGATTGAACGGCAGATTGAACTGCAGATTGAACGGCAGATTGAACTGCAGATTGAACTGCAGATTGAACTGCAGATTGAACGGCAGATTGAACTGCAGATTGAACTGCAGATTGAACTGCAGATTGAACTGCAGATTGAACTGCAGATTGAACTGCAGATTGAACTGCAGATTGAACTGCAGATTGAACTGCAGATTGAACTGCAGATTGAACTGCAGATTGAACTGCAGATTGAACTGCAGATTGAACTGCAGATTGAACTGCAGATTGAACGGCAGATTGAACTGCAGATTGAACTGCAGATTGAACTGCAGATTGAACGGCAGATTGAACTGCAGATTGAACTGCAGATTGAACTGCAGATTGAACTGCAGATTGAACTGCAGATTGAACTGCAGATTGAACTGCAGATTGAACTGCAGATTGAACTGCAGATTGAACTGCAGATTGAACTGCAGATTGAACTGCAGATTGAACTGCAGATTGAACTGCAGATTGAACTGCAGATTGAACTGCAGATTGAACTGCAGATTGAACTGCAGATTGAACTGCAGATTGAACTGCAGATTGAACTGCAGATTGAACTGCAGATTGAACTGCAGATTGAACTGCAGATTGAACTGCAGATTGAACTGCAGATTGAACTGCAGATTGAACTGCAGATTGAACTGCAGATTGAACTGCAGATTGAACTGCAGATTGAACTGCAGATTGAACTGCAGATTGAACTGCAGATTGAACTGCAGATTGAACTGCAGATTGAACTGCAGATTGAACTGCAGATTGAACTGCAGATTGAACTGCAGATTGAACTGCAGATTGAACTGCAGATTGAACTGCAGATTGAACTGCAGATTGAACTGCAGATTGAACTGCAGATTGAACTGCAGATTGAACTGCAGATTGAACTGCAGATTGAACTGCAGATTGAACTGCAGATTGAACTGCAGATTGAACTGCAGATTGAACTGCAGATTGAACTGCAGATTGAACTGCAGATTGAACTGCAGATTGAACTGCAGATTGAACTGCAGATTGAACTGCAGATTGAACTGCAGATTGAACTGCAGATTGAACTGCAGATTGAACTGCAGATTGAACTGCAGATTGAACTGCAGATTGAACTGCAGATTGAACTGCAGATTGAACTGCAGATTGAACTGCAGATTGAACTGCAGATTGAACTGCAGATTGAACTGCAGATTGAACTGCAGATTGAACTGCAGATTGAACTGCAGATTGAACTGCAGATTGAACTGCAGATTGAACTGCAGATTGAACTGCAGATTGAACTGCAGATTGAACTGCAGATTGAACTGCAGATTGAACTGCAGATTGAACTGCAGATTGAACTGCAGATTGAACTGCAGATTGAACTGCAGATTGAACTGCAGATTGAACTGCAGATTGAACTGCAGATTGAACTGCAGATTGAACTGCAGATTGAACTGCAGATTGAACTGCAGATTGAACTGCAGATTGAACTGCAGATTGAACTGCAGATTGAACTGCAGATTGAACTGCAGATTGAACTGCAGATTGAACTGCAGATTGAACTGCAGATTGAACTGCAGATTGAACTGCAGATTGAACTGCAGATTGAACTGCAGATTGAACTGCAGATTGAACTGCACATTGAACTGCAGATTGAACTGCAGATTGAACTGCAGATTGAACTGCAGATTGAACTGCAGATTGAACTGCAGATTGAACTGCAGATTGAACTGCAGATTGAACTGCAGATTGGACTGCACATTGAACTGCAGATTGAACTGCAGATTGAACTGCAGATTGAACTGCAGATTGGACTGCAGATTGAACTGCAGATTGAACTGCAGATTGAACTGCAGATTGAACTGCAGATTGAACTGCAGATTGAACTGCAGATTGAACTGCAGATTGAACTGCAGATTGAACTGCAGATTGAACTGCAGATTGAACTGCAGATTGAACTGCAGATTGAACTGCAGATTGAACTGCAGATTGAACTGCAGATTGAACTGCAGATTGAACTGCAGATTGAACTGCAGATTGAACTGCAGATTGAACTGCAGATTGAACTGCAGATTGAACTGCAGATTGAACTGCAGATTGAACTGCAGATTGAACTGCAGATTGAACTGCAGATTGAACTGCAGATTGAACTGCAGATTGAACTGCAGATTGAACTGCAGATTGAACTGCAGATTGAACTGCAGATTGAACTGCAGATTGAACTGCAGATTGAACTGCAGATTGAACTGCAGATTGAACTGCAGATTGAACTGCAGATTGAACTGCAGATTGAACTGCAGATTGAACTGCAGATTGAACTGCAGATTGAACTGCAGATTGAACTGCAGATTGAACTGCAGATTGAACTGCAGATTGAACTGCAGATTGAACTGCAGATTGAACTGCAGATTGAACGGCAGATTGAACTGCAGATTGAACTGCAGATTGAACTGCAGATTGAACGGCAGATTGAACTGCAGATTGAACTGCAGATTGAACTGCAGATTGAACGGCAGATTGAACTGCAGATTGAACTGCAGATTGAACGGCAGATTGAACGGCAGATTGAACTGCAGATTGAACGGCAGATTGAACTGCAGATTGAACTGCAGATTGAACTGCAGATTGAACGGCAGATTGAACTGCAGATTGAACTGCAGATTGAACTGCAGATTGAACTGCAGATTGAACTGCAGATTGAACTGCAGATTGAACTGCAGATTGAACTGCAGATTGAACGGCAGATTGAACTGCAGATTGAACTGCAGATTGAACTGCAGATTGAACTGCAGATTGAACTGCAGATTGAACTGCAGATTGAACGGCAGATTGAACTGCAGATTGAACTGCAGATTGAACTGCAGATTGAACTGCAGATTGAACTGCAGATTGAACTGCAGATTGAACTGCAGATTGAACTGCAGATTGAACTGCAGATTGAACTGCAGATTGAACTGCAGATTGAACTGCAGATTGAACTGCAGATTGAACTGCAGATTGAACTGCAGATTGAACTGCAGATTGAACTGCAGATTGAACTGCAGATTGAACTGCAGATTGAACTGCAGATTGAACTGCAGATTGAACTGCAGATTGAACTGCAGATTGAACTGTAGATTGAACTGCAGATTTTGAACCGTGGATTGAACGGCAGATTGAACTGCAGATTGAACGGCAGATTGAACTGCAGATTGTAACGGCAGATTGAACTGCAGATTGAACGGCATATTGAACTGGATATTGAACGGCAGATTGAACGGTATATTGAAAACTGTGATATGAACTGCAGAATTGAACTGGATATCGTTGAACTGCAGATTGAACTGCAGATTGAACTGCAGATTGAACTGCAGATTGAACTGCAGATTGAACTGCAGATTGAACTCGATAGTGAACTGCAGTTTGAACTGCAGCATATTGAACTGGTAGGATTGAAACTGCAGATTTGAAACTGCAGATTGAACTGCACAGATTGAACTGCATATTGATCGAACTGCAAAGATTGAACTTAGATTGAACTGCAGATTTGAACTGCAGATTGAACTGCGGATTGAACCTGCAGATTGAACTGCAGATTGAACTGCAGATTGAACTTGGCAGATTGAACTGCAGATTGAACTGCAGATTGAAAACTGCAGATTGAACTGCAGATTGAACTTGCAGATTGAACAGGATATCTAAAAGTGCAGATTGAACTGCAGATTGAACTGCAGATTGAATGGCAGATTGAACTGCAGATTGAACTGCGATTGAACTGGAGATTGAACTGCAGATTGAACTGCAGATTGAACTGCAGATTTAACTGCAGATTGAACTGCAGATTGAACTGCAGATTGAACTGCAGATTGAACTGCAGATTGAACTGCAGATTGAACTGCAGATTGAACTGCAGATTGAACTGCAGATAGAACGGCAGATTGAATGGCTGCAGATTGAACTGCAGATTGAACTGCAGATTGAACTACAGATTGAACTGCAGATTGAACTGCAGATTGAACTGCAGATTGAACTGCAGATTGAACTGCAGATTGAACTGCAGATTGAACTGCAGGTGAACTGCAGATTGAACTGCAGATTGAACTGCAGATTGAACTGCAGATTGAACTGCAGATTGAACTGCAGATTGAACTGCAGATTGAACTGCAGATTGAACTGCAGATTGAACTTGCAGATTGAACTGCAGATTGAACTGCAGATTGAACTGCAGATTGAACTGCAGATTGAACTGCAGATTGAATCGGTGGATTGAACTGCAGATTGAACTGCAGATTGAACTTGTAGATTGAACTGGGACAGATTGAACTGCAGATTGAAACTGCAGATTGAACTGCAAAAGATTGAACTGGTGATTGAACTGCAGATTGAACTGCATAGATTGAACTGCAGATTGAACTGCAGATTGAACTGCAGATTGAACGGCAGATTGAACAGCACATTGAAATTCAGATTGAACTGCAGATTGAACGGCAGATTTAAAGGCAGAATGAACTGCAGATAGAACTGCAGATTGAACTGCAGATTGAACGGCATGATTGAACTTGCAGATTGAATCTGCAAGAATTGAACTGCAGATTGAACTGCCGATTGAACGGCAGATTGAACTGCAGATTGAACTGCAGATTGAACTGCAGATTGAATGGATATTGAACTGCAGATTGAATTTGGCAGATTGAAATGCCTGGGAGATTGAACTGCAGATTGAACTGCAGATTTGAATTGCAGATTGAACGGCAGCATTGAACTGCAGATTGAACTGCAGATTGAATCTGCACAGATTGAACTGCAGATTGAACGGATATTCGTGATTGAATGGCAGTTATATGGAACTGCAGATTGAACTGCAGGGGATTGAACGGATATTGCAGTATATTGAACTGCAGATTGAACTGCTAGATTGAACTGCAGATTGAACTGCAGATTGAACTGCAGATTGAACTGCAGATTGAACTGCAGATTGAACTGCAGATTGAACTGCAGATTAGAGACTGCAGATTGAACTGCAGATATGAACTGCAGATTGAACTGCAGATTGAACTGCAGATTGAACTGCAGATTGAACTGCAGATTGAACTGCAGATTGAACTGCAGATTGAACTGCAGATTGAACTGCAGATTGAACTGCAGATTGAACTGCAGATTGAATCCGCAGATATTGAACTGCAGATTGAACTGCAGATTGAACTGCAGATTGAACTGCAGATTGAACTGCAGATTGAACTGCAGATTGAACTGCAGATTGAACTTGGCAGATTGAAGCTGCAGATTGAAATCTGCAGATTGAACTGCAGATTGAAGTCTGCAGATTGAACTGCAGATTGAACTGCAGATTGAACTGCAGATTGAACTGCAGATTGAATCTGCAGATTGAACTGCAAGATTGAACTGCAGATTGAAACTGCAGGATTGAACTGCAGATTGAACTCCGCAGATTGAACTGCAGATTTGAACTGCAGATTGAACTGCAGATTGAACTGCAGATTGAACTGCAGATTGAACTGCAGATTGCAGATTGAACTGGCAGATTGAACTGCAGATTGAACTGCATATATTGACTTCTGCAGATTGAACTCGCAGATTGAACTGCAGGATTGAACTTGCAGATTGAACTGCAGATTGAACTGCAGATTGAACTGCAGATTCGAACTGCAATCATTGAACTGCAGATTGAAC
Source organism: Nesidiocoris tenuis (assembly GCA_036186465.1). NCBI lineage: Eukaryota > Metazoa > Arthropoda > Insecta > Hemiptera > Miridae > Nesidiocoris > Nesidiocoris tenuis. Next base: position 32,054,292 of record AP028909.1, on the reverse strand, counting down.
TGCAGATTCGAATGCAGATTGAACTGCAGATTGAACTGCACGATTGGAAACTGCATGGATTGAACTGCAGATTGAACTGCACTCGATTGAACTGCATGGATTGAAACTGCAGATTGAACTGCACTCGGATTGAACTCGAATGCAATCGATTGAACTCGAATGCAGATTGAACTGCAGATTGAACTGCAAGATTCGAACTGCAGATTGAACTGCAGATTGAACTGCAGATTGAACTGCAGATTGAACTGCAGATTGAACTGCAGATTGAACTGCAGATTGAACTGCAGATTGAACTGCAGATTGAACTGCAGATTGAACTGCAGATTGAACTGCAGATTGAACTGCAGATTGAACTGCAGATTGAACTGCAGATTGAACTGCAGATTGAACTGCAGATTGAACTGCAGATTGAACTGCAGATTGAACTGCAGATTGAACTGCAGATTGAACTGCAGATTGAACTGCAGATTGAACTGCAGATTGAACTGCAGATTGAACTGCAGATTGAACTGCAGATTGAACTGCAGATTGAACTGCAGATTGAACTGCAGATTGAACTGCAGATTGAACTGCAGATTGAACTGCAGATTGAACTGCAGATTGAACTGCAGATTGAACTGCAGATTGAACTGCAGATTGAACTGCAGATTGAACTGCAGATTGAACTGCAGATTGAACTGCAGATTGAACTGCAGATTGAACTGCAGATTGAACTGCAGATTGAACTGCAGATTGAACTGCAGATTGAACTGCAGATTGAACTGCAGATTGAACTGCAGATTGAACTGCAGATTGAACTGCAGATTGAACTGCAGATTGGACTGCAGATTGAACTGCAGATTGAACTGCAGATTGAACTGCAGATTGAACTGCAGATTGAACTGCAGATTGGACTGCAGATTGAACTGCAGATTGGACTGCAGATTGAACTGCAGATTGAACTGCAGATTGAACTGCAGATTGGACTGCAGATTGGACTGCAGATTGAACTGCAGATTGGACTGCAGATTGAACTGCAGATTGAACTGCAGATTGAACTGCAGATTGAACTGCAGATTGAACTGCAGATTGAACTGCAGATTGAACTGCAGATTGAACTGCAGATTGAACTGCAGATTGAACTGCAGATTGAACTGCAGATTGAACTGCAGATTGAACTGCAGATTGAACTGCAGATTGAACTGCAGATTGAACTGCAGATTGAACTGCAGATTGAACTGCAGATTGAACTGCAGATTGAACTGCAGATTGAACTGCAGATTGAACTGCAGATTGAACTGCAGATTGAACTGCAGATTGAACTGCAGATTGAACTGCAGATTGAACTGCAGATTGAACTGCAGATTGAACTGCAGATTGAACTGCAGATTGAACTGCAGATTGAACTGCAGATTGAACTGCAGATTGAACTGCAGATTGAACTGCAGATTGAACTGCAGATTGAACTGCAGATTGAACTGCACATTGAACTGCAGATTGAACTGCACATTGAACTGCAGATTGAACTGCACATTGAACTGCAGATTGAACTGCAGATTGAACTGCAGATTGAACTGCAGATTGAACTGCAGATTGAACTGCAGATTGAACTGCAGATTGAACTGCAGATTGAACTGCAGATTGAACTGCAGATTGAACTGCAGATTGAACTGCAGATTGAACTGCAGATTGAACTGCAGATTGAACTGCAGATTGAACTGCAGATTGAACTGCAGATTGAACTGCAGATTGAACTGCAGATTGAACTGCAGATTGAACTGCAGATTGAACTGCAGATTGAACTGCAGATTGAACTGCAGATTGAACTGCAGATTGAACTGCAGATTGAACTGCAGATTGAACTGCAGATTGAACGGCAGATTGAACTGCAGATTGAACTGCAGATTGAACGGCAGATTGAACTGCAGATTGAACTGCAGATTGAACGGCAGATTGAACTGCAGATTGAACGGCAGATTGAACTGCAGATTGAACGGCAGATTGAACTGCAGATTGAACGGCAGATTGAACTGCAGATTGAACGGCAGATTGAACTGCAGATTGAACTGCAGATTGAACTGCAGATTGAACTGCAGATTGAACTGCAGATTGAACGGCAGATTGAACTGCAGATTGAACTGCAGATTGAACGGCAGATTGAACTGCAGATTGAACTGCAGATTGAACGGCAGATTGAACGGCAGATTGAACTGCAGATTGAACGGCAGATTGAACTGCAGATTGAACTGCAGATTGAACTGCAGATTGAACTGCAGATTGAACGGCAGATTGAACTGCAGATTGAACGGCAGATTGAACTGCAGATTGAACTGCAGATTGAACTGCAGATTGAACGGCAGATTGAACTGCAGATTGAACTGCAGATTGAACTGCAGATTGAACTGCAGATTGAACTGCAGATTGAACGGCAGATTGAACTGCAGATTGAACTGCAGATTGAACTGCAGATTGAACTGCAGATTGAACTGCAGATTGAACGGCAGATTGAACTGCAGATTGAACTGCAGATTGAACTGCAGATTGAACTGCAGATTGAACTGCAGATTGAACTGCAGATTGAACTGCAGATTGAACTGCAGATTGAACTGCAGATTGAACTGCAGATTGAACTGCAGATTGAACTGCAGATTGAACTGCAGATTGAACTGCAGATTGAACTGCAGATTGAACTGCAGATTGAACTGCAGATTGAACTGCAGATTGAACTGCAGATTGAACTGCAGATTGAACTGCAGATTGAACTGCAGATTGAACTGCAGATTGAACTGCAGATTGAACTGCAGATTGAACTGCAGATTGAACTGCAGATTGAACTGCAGATTGAACTGCAGATTGAACTGCAGATTGAACTGCAGATTGAACTGCAGATTGAACTGCAGATTGAACTGCAGATTGAACTGCAGATTGAACTGCAGATTGAACTGCAGATTGAACTGCAGATTGAACTGCAGATTGAACTGCAGATTGAACTGCAGATTGAACTGCAGATTGAACTGCAGATTGAACTGCAGATTGAACTGCAGATTGAACTGCAGATTGAACTGCAGATTGAACTGCAGATTGAACTGCAGATTGAACTGCAGATTGAACTGCAGATTGAACTGCAGATTGAACTGCAGATTGAACTGCAGATTGAACTGCAGATTGAACTGCAGATTGAACTGCAGATTGAACTGCAGATTGAACTGCAGATTGAACTGCAGATTGAACTGCAGATTGAACTGCAGATTGAACTGCAGATTGAACTGCAGATTGAACTGCAGATTGAACTGCAGATTGAACTGCAGATTGAACTGCAGATTGAACTGCAGATTGAACTGCAGATTGAACTGCAGATTGAACTGCAGATTGAACTGCAGATTGAACTGCAGATTGAACTGCAGATTGAACTGCAGATTGAACTGCAGATTGAACTGCAGATTGAACTGCAGATTGAACTGCAGATTGAACTGCAGATTGAACTGCAGATTGAACTGCAGATTGAACTGCAGATTGAACTGCAGATTGAACTGCAGATTGAACTGCAGATTGAACTGCAGATTGAACTGCAGATTGAACTGCAGATTGAACTGCAGATTGAACTGCAGATTGAACTGCAGATTGAACTGCAGATTGAACTGCAGATTGAACTGCAGATTGAACTGCAGATTGAACTGCAGATTGAACTGCAGATTGAACTGCAGATTGAACTGCAGATTGAACTGCAGATTGAACTGCAGATTGAACTGCAGATTGAACTGCAGATTGAACTGCAGATTGAACTGCAGATTGAACTGCAGATTGAACTGCAGATTGAACTGCAGATTGAACTGCAGATTGAACTGCAGATTGAACTGCAGATTGAACTGCAGATTGAACTGCAGATTGAACTGCAGATTGAACTGCAGATTGAACTGCAGATTGAACTGCAGATTGAACTGCAGATTGAACTGCAGATTGAACTGCAGATTGAACTGCAGATTGAACTGCAGATTGAACTGCAGATTGAACTGCAGATTGAACTGCAGATTGAACTGCAGATTGAACTGCAGATTGAACTGCAGATTGAACTGCAGATTGAACTGCAGATTGAACTGCAGATTGAACTGCAGATTGAACTGCAGATTGAACTGCAGATTGAACTGCAGATTGAACTGCAGATTGAACTGCAGATTGAACTGCAGATTGAACTGCAGATTGAACTGCAGATTGAACTGCAGATTGAACTGCAGATTGAACTGCAGATTGAACTGCAGATTGAACTGCAGATTGAACTGCAGATTGAACTGCAGATTGGACTGCAGATTGAACTGCAGATTGAACTGCAGATTGAACTGCAGATTGAACTGCAGATTGAACTGCAGATTGAACTGCAGATTGAACTGCAGATTGAACTGCAGATTGAACTGCAGATTGAACTGCAGATTGAACTGCAGATTGAACTGCAGATTGAACTGCAGATTGAACTGCAGATTGAACTGCAGATTGAACTGCAGATTGAACTGCAGATTGAACTGCAGATTGAACTGCAGATTGAACTGCAGATTGAACTGCAGATTGAACTGCAGATTGAACTGCAGATTGAACTGCAGATTGAACTGCAGATTGAACTGCAGATTGAACTGCAGATTGAACTGCAGATTGAACTGCAGATTGAACTGCAGATTGAACTGCAGATTGAACTGCAGATTGAACTGCAGATTGAACTGCAGATTGAACTGCAGATTGAACTGCAGATTGAACTGCAGATTGAACTGCAGATTGAACTGCAGATTGAACTGCAGATTGAACTGCAGATTGAACTGCAGATTGAACTGCAGATTGAACTGCAGATTGAACTGCAGATTGAACTGCAGATTGAACTGCAGATTGAACGGCAGATTGAACTGCAGATTGAACTGCAGATTGAACTGCAGATTGAACTGCAGATTGAACTGCAGATTGAACTGCAGATTGAACTGCAGATTGAACTGCAGATTGAACTGCAGATTGAACTGCAGATTGAACTGCAGATTGAACGGCAGATTGAACGGCAGATTGAACTGCAGATTGAACTGCAGATTGAACTGCAGATTGAACGGCAGATTGAACTGCAGATTGAACTGCAGATTGAACTGCAGATTGAACTGCAGATTGAACTGCAGATTGAACTGCAGATTGAACTGCAGATTGAACTGCAGATTGAACTGCAGATTGAACTGCAGATTGAACTGCAGATTGAACTGCAGATTGAACTGCAGATTGAACTGCAGATTGAACTGCAGATTGAACTGCAGATTGAACTGCAGATTGAACTGCAGATTGAACTGCAGATTGAACTGCAGATTGAACTGCAGATTGAACTGCAGATTGAACTGCAGATTGAACTGCAGATTGAACTGCAGATTGAACTGCAGATTGAACTGCAGATTGAACTGCAGATTGAACTGCAGATTGAACTGCAGATTGAACTGCAGAAGATTGAACTGCAGATTGAACTGCAGATTGAACTGCAGATTGAACTGCAGATTGAACTGCAGATTGAACTGCAGATTGAACTGCAGATTGAACTGCAGATTGAACTGCAGATTGAACTGCAGATTGAACTGCAGATTGAACTGCAGATTGAACTGCAGATTGAACTGCAGATTGAACTGCAGATTGAACTGCAGATTGAACTGCAGATTGAACTGCAGATTGAACTGCAGATTGAACTGCAGATTGAACTGCAGATTGAACTGCAGATTGAACTGCAGATTGAACTGCAGATTGAACTGCAGATTGAACTGCAGATTGAACTGCAGATTGAACTGCAGATTGAACTGCAGATTGAACTGCAGATTGAACTGCAGATTGAACTGCAGATTGAACTGCAGATTGAACTGCAGATTGAACTGCAGATTGAACTGCAGATTGAACTGCAGATTGAACTGCAGATTGAACTGCAGATTGAACTGCAGATTGAACTGCAGATTGAACTGCAGATTGAACTGCAGATTGAACTGCAGATTGAACTGCAGATTGAACTGCAGATTGAACTGCAGATTGAACTGCAGATTGAACTGCAGATTGAACTGCAGATTGAACTGCAGATTGAACTGCAGATTGAACTGCAGATTGAACTGCAGATTGAACTACAGATTGAACTGCAGATTGAACTGCAGATTGAACTGCAGATTGAACTGCAGATTGAACTGCAGATTGAACTGCAGATTGAACTGCAGATTGAACTGCAGATTGAACTGCAGATTGAACTGCAGATTGAACTGCAGATTGAACTGCAGATTGAACTGCAGATTGAACTGCAGATTGAACTGCAGATTGAACTGCAGATTGAACTGCAGATTGAACTGCAGATTGAACTGCAGATTGAACTGCAGATTGAACTGCAGATTGAACTGCAGATTGAACTGCAGATTGAACTGCAGATTGAACTGCAGATTGAACTGCAGATTGAACTGCAGATTGAACTGCAGATTGAACTGCAGATTGAACTGCAGATTGAACTGCAGATTGAACTGCAGATTGAACTGCAGATTGAACTGCAGATTGAACTGCAGATTGAACTGCAGATTGAACTGCAGATTGAACTGCAGATTGAACTGCAGATTGAACTGCAGATTGAACTGCAGATTGAACTGCAGATTGAACTGCAGATTGAACTACAGATTGAACTGCAGATTGAACTGCAGATTGAACTGCAGATTGAACTGCAGATTGAACTGCAGATTGAACTGCAGATTGAACTGCAGATTGAACTGCAGATTGAACTGCAGATTGAACTGCAGATTGAACTGCAGATTGAACTGCAGATTGAACTGCAGATTGAACTGCAGATTGAACTGCAGATTGAACTGCAGATTGAACTGCAGATTGAACTGCAGATTGAACTGCAGATTGAATCTGCAGATTGAACTGCAGATTGAACTGCAGATTGAACTGCAGATTGAACTGCAGATTGAACTGCAGATTGAACTGCAGATTGAACTGCAGATTGAACTGCAGATTGAACTGCAGATTGAACTGCAGATTGAACTGCAGATTGAACTGCAGATTGAACTGCAGATTGAACTGCAGATTGAACTGCAGATTGAACTGCAGATTGAACTGCAGATTGAACTGCAGATTGAACTGCAGATTGAACTGCAGATTGAACTGCAGATTGAACTGCAGATTGAACTGCAGATTGAACTGCAGATTGAACTGCAGATTGAACTGCAGATTGAACTGCAGATTGAACTGCAGATTGAACTGCAGATTGAACTGCAGATTGAACTGCAGATTGAACTGCAGATTGAACTGCAGATTGAACTGCAGATTGAACTGCAGATTGAACTGCAGATTGAACTGCAGATTGAACTGCAGATTGAACTGCAGATTGAACTGCAGATTGAACTGCAGATTGAACTGCAGATTGAACTGCAGATTGAACTGCAGATTGAACTGCAGATTGAACTGCAGATTGAACTGCAGATTGAACTGCAGATTGAACTGCAGATTGAACTGCAGATTGAACTGCAGATTGAACTGCAGATTGAACTGCAGATTGAACTGCAGATTGAACTGCAGATTGAACTGCAGATGCAGATTGAACTGCAGATTGAACTGCAGATTGGACTGCAGATTGAACTGCAGATTGAACTGCAGATTGAACTGCAGATTGAACTGCAGATTGAACTGCAGATTGAACTGCAGATTGAACTGCAGATTGAACTGCAGATTGAACTGCAGATTGAACTGCAGATTGAACTGCAGATTGAACTGCAGATTGGACTGCAGATTGAACTGCAGATTGAACTGCAGATTGAACTGCAGATTGAACTGCAGATTGGACTGCAGATTGAACTGCAGATTGGACTGCAGATTGAACTGCAGATTGAACTGCAGATTGAACTGCAGATTGAACTGCAGATTGAACTGCAGATTGAACTGCAGATTGAACTGCAGATTGAACTGCAGATTGAACTGCAGATTGAACTGCAGATTGAACTTGAACTGCAGATTGAACTGCAGATTGAACTGCAGATTGAACTGCAGATTGAACTGCAGATTGAACTGCAGATTGAACTGCAGATTGAACTGCAGATTGAACTGCAGATTGAACTGCAGATTGAACTGCAGATTGAACTGCAGATTGAACTGCAGATTGAACTGCAGATTGAACTGCAGATTGAACTGCAGATTGAACTGCAGATTGAACTGCAGATTGAACTGCAGATTGAACTGCAGATTGAACTGCAGATTGAACTGCAGATTGAACTGCAGATTGAACTGCAGATTGAACTGCAGATTGAACTGCAGATTGAACTGCAGATTGAACTGCAGATTGAACTGCAGATTGAACTGCAGATTGAACTGCAGATTGAACTGCAGATTGAACTGCAGATTGAACTGCAGATTGAACTGCAGATTGAACTGCAGATTGAACTGCAGATTGAACGGCAGATTGAACTGCAGATTGAACTGCAGATTGAACTGCAGATTGAACTGCAGATTGAACTGCAGATTGAACTGCAGATTGAACTGCAGATTGAACTGCAGATTGAACTGCAGATTGAATCTGCAGATTGAACTGCAGATTGAACTGCAGATTGAACTGCAGATTGAACTGCAGATTGAACTGCAGATTGAACTGCAGATTGAACTGCAGATTGAACTGCAGATTGAACTGCAGATTGAACTGCAGATTGAACTGCAGATTGAACTGCAGATTGAACTGCAGATTGAACTGCAGATTGAACTGCAGATTGAACTGCAGATTGAACTGCAGATTGAACGGCAGATTGAACTGCAGATTGAACTGCAGATTGAACTGCAGATTGAACTGCAGATTGAACTGCAGATTGAACTGCAGATTGAACTGCAGATTGAACTGCAGATTGAACTGCAGATTGAACTGCAGATTGAACTGCAGATTGAACTGCAGATAGAACTGCACATACAACAGCAGATTGAACTGCAGATTGAACTGCAGATTGAACTGCAGATTGAACTGCAGATTGAACTGCAGATTGAACTGCAGATTGAACTGCAGATTGAACTGCAGATTGAACTGCAGATTGAACTGCAGATTGAACTGCAGATTGAACTGCAGATTGAACTGCAGATTGAACTGCAGATTGAACTGCAGATTGAACTGCAGATTGAACTGCAGATTGAACTGCAGATTGAACTGCAGATTGAACTGCAGATTGAACTGCAGATTGAACTGCAGATTGAACTGCAGATTGAACTGCAGATTGAACTGCAGATTGAACGGCAGATTGAACTGCAGATTGAACTGCAGATTGAACGGCAGATTGAACGGCAGATTGAACTGCAGATTGAACTGCAGATTGAACTGCAGATTGAACGGCAGATTGAACTGCAGATTGAACTGCAGATTGAACGGCAGATTGAACGGCAGATTGAACTGCAGATTGAACTGCAGATTGAACTGCAGATTGAACTGCAGATTGAACTGCAGATTGAACTGCAGATTGAACTGCAGATTGAACTGCAGATTGAACTGCAGATTGAACTGCAGATTGAACTGCAGATTGAACTGCAGATTGAACTGCAGATTGAACTGCAGATTGAACTGCAGATTGAACTGCAGATTGAACTGCAGATTGAACTGCAGATTGAACTGCAGATTGAACTGCAGATTGAACTGCAGATTGAACTGCAGATTGAACTGCAGATTGAACTGAAGATACAAAGTTCTTGTGGATGTTTTTCTTAAGGATGACCTTAAACGTACGACCGTTTTTGTATCACCTTTCTCTCTCCTGCCTACTGTGAGGAGAATAGCTTTCCCACTGAAAAGGGAAAAATATAATAAAATGATAGGTACTCAGCCAATAAACATTCTCTCGGTTAGTTTTTAAAATCAATGTATCATTTTATATTCAGCAGGTAAAGGGACGATCAACACTGTTGGTTTTACGGCCAATGTTCGGCCTTTAACGATACAATATTACTGTCAATTTATCAGGCGAAAACGGGCAATCGAAAAATATTCCCCCGCGTTGTAGCTAACCGGTAAACCAGTCATCAGGCAATGAAAGACGCATTCGACCAACAGATCCGATAAAGGTACAGTCGAAATGGATGGCAAAGGATTCGTTTTTGAGAGTATCGTTTTTGCCAAATGCCAACCTCGTGTCTGCAAAAGAAAAGATATTAATGAGGCGCGAATTGCTGCAACGAGATACCGAATCTGACATTAATCCACTTCGACGTTACCTATTTAAATGGGACTAAATTTTATGCACCGCACTCATTCGATACGATCGCCGTTCGCGGACGTAAACAAGAAGCTTAAGAAGGCCAGGGGATAAAAAATTAAGAGACAGAAACAAGATACGAAAAGGTGAAGAAGTTTAAACAGAACACGTTCCCCATGTTGCGCCACTCCTACCTCTTGTAATCTCTTCATAGGTGATTTTTTCCACTTATGCGACCGTGCGGTTGTTTTCGACTGCTCGTTCTCGATCGGTATCTGATGGAGGTCACACGCTAACAACCTGACGCTACAGGTGCACTTTCATGATTGCTCCTCTCCATTATAAAAAGCCGCTGTAAACACTTTTCAATTGAAAACTCCATTCACGGTTTATGGCGCAACCACCTGAATACAAAGTAAACGCCGGCTACACACTCGCGAGGAGCCAATCAGTAATAAATTACAGATGGCAGCTCAGGTATTATTGCTTCTACAATGCCATTTTTTCAGTTCGTTCATATGACGTTCACAGTGTGAAGTTCACATAGGAAATGACATTTTCAAGGAAAAGTAACTGGAGTTGCCATTATAGTCAATGAATTTAAATTAATTTGAGTTCAATAAACGAGCTGGTCTTGATATTATAAAACTTGAAATCTAACCATATTTGGGCGCAGTCGATAATGCTCTTCAATTCGCCCAACGATTTACCGCTGGTTGGCTGAGATACCGAAAAATAAAATACCCTGAATTTTATAAACATTCAAATGTCTCAAAATTATGTGGTCATCTGGCTTTGACCGCTTGAAAAGATTCAATGGGGACGGGATTGAAGATATAATAAGATGTCGCAAGGAGACGAGTGTTTTAATCCGACCCCACCCCTGATCAGCTGACATCATAGTAGCAATGTTTTGAGGGTCTATCATCAATCTAAAGTCTTAACTTGTATATACTACTAAGATTTCCTCATCAGGATAAGCACAAGTGCTGGTGTACAAATGATGAAAAAAGGGTGGAGATTTTATGTAAAATTTTTTCCCAGGCACTTACGCTCGATCATTCGGTTGATACCTACTTACCAATCAATCTGTGCCGTGTAGTGGTGTACTATCTTCACTAAAACGCGGTCGGACAGCTTGGCAGGCTAGGAAAGTAGATGTTAGTATAGAGCGGAAAGCAGGCGCCGCTCTCCGGTTAATAGCGCCGTCACCTGATCTGCGTCGAACGCGGCATCTACTATACGCCCACCAGAGGCAATGAGTCGCCTCCGATGTACCCCGGATCTCAGAAGACTCCAGCTGTATGATGGTGATCGCTTCATTGTCACATGGGAGCGAGTCACCGATGGCCACGCCTTAAAACAATTGAGTATAGATTATTTCCAATGCCAACATTGGAAACCCACTAGGCAGCACCATTAGTGCAATTGCAAAGCGGAAACGGAGCAATTTTCTGTTGGAGAAAAAAAGAAGAAATGCGCCCATTAGACATAAATGCAGCTGCATATCAAATGTGGCCGCCTACGATGAAGGCAGAGCGTTGAGAGATTTATTCATTAGGGGTCAATATAGAAAAACTATTGAGGTGATAAATCTTTTGCTGCTAGTGTCAAACCTGCTCCGGGAGGTCCTTGATATCTTAACTTAGCGAAAATAAGAAGTTCTACCCACGTTGTTTTCTTTAGATGGTCATCATAAGACTCAGCATGATTACTGTCCGCTCAAGTTTTAGTGCGGCTCATATATTTATTTCCTGCTTTGGGCCAGGGGCACTTTTCCTAGTGTTGATTGCGGCTGTTATTTGTATTTTGTGCAGTATTCGAGCTCACCGCCCATAATGACTGCCTTTCAAGTACCGATTTGGAAAAATTGCACCTTTGCTGTCGCACCTAGCGAGAAACATGATTGCGTAGCGTATAAGATGAAACTATTCTAGTTAATTAACAATACTTTCTTACAACACAGCTAATTTTCAACCAAAACTGCATTTCGAATGATATATATTGAGAGGGCAATAATTTTTATGTCTTGGCCCTGCTGAATCAGGCCTTACATGGATAACGGAGTGAAACTCGCAAAATAATTGCCGACTAACCAAGGTTATGGCTAGTGATCGTAGCATTGTGAATAGGCTACCTTAAAAAAATGGCACGTGATGTCGGCGACAATATTACAGAGCGATGGAAAACGTTAGACCGAGAAAAGGGGCAAACGGAGCTCAGCTTTTATTGTTTTCCTTTTTTTTTTTCGCTCATTTTTTTTTTCAAATTGTCTCTGCGCACCTTGAACTTCAACCGGACCGCACGCAGCACTTGACGTCATTCTTCAACCTGTAATTGGTTCCGATTGCGACTGCCGTTAAAATTGGAACGCGGGTGCGAGCCTTGGCATTTCCCCCAGTTTCATTAACATTCTTCATTCCAAGAGTGTAAGGGTCGCATTGTCGACGTCGGAAGAATCGGTGGACTAAGTGGAGTCTAAAGTCGGTAACTCGGTATGTAAATCACGGGAGGCCATCAATCCGGAATCCACTCGGCGGCGACTTTCTCACCGAGCATTCCATATTTTATGGGCTGCGAGAAAAGATTCACTATTTTGCCCTTGAACCGTTCGCGCCGCGGTGAGTGACGGATTTTTGTTGAGTTCGATCGTTTTGGGCATTCATCGAATGTTAAGGTCCGATTTATTAAATTATTTAAAACTTAATTTATCCAATGATGCTAATAATTTTCAAATTTTCGGCATGGCGGTCAATGAAGATATGTGCTGAAGCGTCTTTGGATAAATCTTGCTTTAAACGAATTGATAAAGCGACCCAAAGATTCCAAGTTTGCTAGAATTGGAGAGAAAATCACCAGTCTCCCATTCCAGCATATTTTCGATGACCGGGCTTTCCGGTGAAATAAGTTAAAATTTATTGGGAATGGCACATTTATAATGAAGATTCTTAACATTATTAACGTCTCAAAACCATGTTTGTTTCACAATAAGAAATGTTAGCGAAAAAATCAATAAACAAATATATTAAAAAGTGAGTAATTTTTGCGACAATTATTTGAAATAAACTGTGGCCAAATTTTCATCCCCTATTTCAGCTGTTTCAAATGTTGCTGGATTGATTCGAACTAGTTCTCCAAATTAGTCTAAAGCCCGATTTTCAGTCTGTAGATAGGTGCTCTTAGATATAGAGGTCCTCTAAACCAAGAGAGGAACTCCATCTAGGAGTATTTACTTACCTTTCGAGCCGGGTAAATCTTCAACGCCAATGCACGATGGTGCAGGGCACTTGCGGACTCCTGAGCTGATTAATTCGAGAAACCAGGACGAACCTGGTTCTTCCAGAGTGCACCTCCGTAACCCAATACGAGTCACCGCAGACACTTTGAGAGCGGTGGCAAATTTTTTTACCCGTTTTCAAGCTAGACTCTCGGCTCCGCCTGTCCTTCTTTCCGTTCAACCGCTGATTTTTCAGATGGGCAATTTCACCGTATTAATACTACTCCGGTTACTATGGGAACCGGACAGGTGGAACGGGTTTTTTAAAAACGAACGTATCGGATAATCCGTATGATCACTTAATCAAGTCATCGTTTGAAAACTCGAACCTTGTGCTGTCGATCTGAAAACAGAATTGTATTTTGGGAAACGTGATCTTCCCTGGTATTTTTTGCCCCTTCAGAAATGATTAAAGTCTTTTCGAATTAAGCGGTTTAGCGAGAAGATATGTTCAAGTCAAAAAAGTTTGAATATAAATATTGTGAAATTCCCCATGAGAAAAACAAGTGAAGGGCATTCAAACTCTCAAAGCTTTTAATTTATTAAGAAGGTATATTATGTGGGTTCTTGGTATTTTCGTTTGGCTAATTATCAATAATTAGCCTGGATCTGATGATGAAAGTAGCAGGACTTTCAAAGAGCTACTAGAAGATAAAATGATTCGTTCTCCGGGCCAAAGCTCACATCATTCATAAAATCATAACCGATTCATGAAATTTGAACGAATCTTTGGGCATCGTCAGTTTCTAACCGGAATGACTGTTTGGTGTTGGAAATCCTGAATCCGCGACGAATAACCGAATTTAATTAGTAAAAAACATCGTGCCAGAAATAAATGCCATCAAACGAGCGTCGTGACGTATTTTGTAACAAGAAGAAAACAGAAGGAAACACGTACGATGGCCGAATTTCGCCAACGTGATCACTTGATTAACTCATCCGGGTGGACTTGAGAGTGAAATGATGAATAGCAACGATTTTAGAACAGATACGAAGATGTCGGTACACTTTGTCGAACACAAAATCCTCCATTTATTCTCGTCCACTTGTTCCCGAGTTTGGATTGCCCCAATTAATAACTCAATCAAATCTAAATGAGGCATAATTTATTTACGCGAATCAGTTGTTCATCTGTTTCAGAGAATATCTCCCTTCTAAATGTCATCTCTGGGTTCAGCTGGTTTTCTAAGCAAACAAGTTTTTCATTCCTGCGTTTCTGGACCAAGAATCTTAAAAAGCTCCCGGTTGAAGAAAGAAGATTATGAAAATACTTTCTTTTCACTGTACCCACTCACCAGATGGGTATTGGGGGCTAGGACTATAATGAAAAATGTTAATTTACCTAAAGAAAAAAGTCCCATATCGACTGCTAAGAACCAGCATGGCACAACTCAATATCCGTACTTTTCAGGAGAACAAGAAAAACTGATTCCCTGACAAATTCAAATTGAGTTGTGCTATGCTGACGTCATAACTTGACAGTTATGCTCTGCTGTTATCCAGGTTTGGAACGAAAAACTGGCATAATGAACAAAACCAGCAGCGCGTTGGTTTCAATTTTTTTCAATCGTGAAAAAATGCCGTCAACACTGGCAGTATCGTCAAAATTTCCATTATCACAGACTGAACAATGACTAAATTTCCAATGTTTTCTATAATTTAACATCTTTTACTGTTTCTTCTGTTTCACATGACAGTCTTTAATTTTCCTAAGCACCTGACCATGCTAAAGGTATTGACTATAAATTGCACTCTAGAACAAAAATTCTTACCCATAAGAACTGCCTCTCACAATGAAACAAAAACTCGAACTGACAATCAAACTCATAGTCAAACTCGCAGTGAAAAAGAAACTCAAACTCACAATGTATCATAATCATAATCGAAATCGATGTCAAACTCACAATGAAATAGAAAGTCAAACTCATAATCGAACTCAAAGTAAAACTCACAATAAATACAAATCACAAACTGATAATCGAACTCGAAGTAAAACTCACAATGAAACAGAAACCCAAACTCACAATGAAACACTAACTCAAAAACTCATAATCGAACTCGAAGTCACACTCACAACAAACCGAAACTCAATCTCATAATCGAAGTCGCAGTCAAACTCACAATGAAACAGAAACTCAATCTCACATTCAAACTCGAAGTCAAACTGGCAATGAAAAAGGAACTCAAACTCATAATCAAAATCGAGGTCAAACACACAATGACACAGAAACTCAATCTCATAATCAAAATCGAAGTCAAACTGACAATGAAACAAAAACTCAATCTCATAATCGAAATCGAAGTCAAACTCACAATGAAACAGAAACTCAATCTCACATTCAAACTCGAAGTCAAACTGACAATGAAACAGAAACTCAAACTCGTAATCGAAATCGAAGTCAAACTTACAATGAAACAGAAACTCAAACTCACATTCAAACTCGAAGTCAAACTGAAAATAAAACAGAAACTCAATCTCACAATCGAACTCGAAGTCAAACTGACAATGAAACAGAAACTCAAACTCGTAATCGAAATCGAAGTCAAACTTACAATGAAACAGAAACTAAAACTCACATTCAAACTCGAAGTCAAACTGAAAATAAAACAGAAACTCAATCTCACAATCGAACTCGAAGTCAAACTTACAATGAAACCGAAACTCAATCTCATATTCAAAATCGAAGTCAAACTGACTATAAAACAGAAACTCAAACTCATAATCAAACTCGAAGTCAAACTGACCATGAAGCAGAAACACAAACTCATAATCGAAATCGAGGTCAAACTCACAATGACACAGAAACTCAATCTCATAATCAAAATCGAAGTCAAACTGACAATGAAACGAAAACTCAAACTCATAATCGAAATCGAAGTCAAACTCACAATGAAACAGAAACTCAATCTCACATTCAAACTCGAAGTCAAACTGACAATGAAACAGAAACGCAAACTCGTAATCGAAATCGAAGTCAAACTTACAATGAAACAGAAACTCAATCTCACGTTCAAACTCGAAGTCAAACTGACTATGAAACAGAAACTCAAACTCATAATCAAAATCGAGGTCAAACTCACAATGACACAGAAACTCAATCTCATAATCAAAATCGAAGTCAAACTCACAATGAAAGAGAAACTCAATCTCACAATCGAACTCGAAGTCAAACTTACAATGAAACCGAAACTCAATCTCATATTCAAAATCGAAGTCAAACTGACTATGAAACAGAAACTCAAACTCATAATCAAACTCGAAGTCAAACTGACCATGAAGCAGAAACACAAACTCATAATCGAAATCGAGGTCAAACTCACAATGACACAGAAACTCAATCTCATAATCAAAATCGAAGTCAAACTGACAATGAAACGAAAACTCAAACTCATAATCGAAATCGAAGTCAAACTCACAATGAAACAGAAACTCAAACTCACATTCAAACTCGAAGTCAAACTGACAATGAAACAGAAACTCAAACTCGTAATCGAAATCGAAGTCAAACTTACAAAGAAACAGAAACTCAATCTCATATTCAAAATCGAAGTCAAACTGACTATGAAACAGAAACTCAAACTCATAATCAAAATCGAGGTCAAACTCACAATGACACAGAAACTCAATCTCATAATCAAAATCGAAGTCAAACTCACAATGAAACAGAAACTCAATCTCATAATTGAAGTCGCAGTCAAACTCACAATGAAACAGAAACTCAATCTCACATTCAAACTCGAAGTCAAACTGACAATGAAACAGAAACTCAAACTCGTAATCGAAATCGAAGTCAAACTTACAATGAAACAGAAACTAAAACTCACATTCAAACTCGAAGTCAAACTGAAAATAAAACAGAAACTCAATCTCACAATCGAACTCGAAGTCAAACTTACAATGAAACCGAAACTCAATCTCATATTCAAACTCGAAGTCAAACTGACAATGAAACAGAAACTCAAACTCGTAATCGAAATCGAAGTCAAACTTACAATGAAACAGAAACTCAAACTCACATTCAAACTCGAAGTCAAACTGAAAATAAAACAGAAACTCAATCTCACAATCGAACTCGAAGTCAAACTGACAATGAAACAGAAACTCAAACTCGTAATCGAAATCGAAGTCAAACTTACAATGAAACAGAAACTAAAACTCACATTCAAACTCGAAGTCAAACTGAAAATAAAACAGAAACTCAATCTCACAATCGAACTCGAAGTCAAACTTACAATGAAACCGAAACTCAATCTCATATTCAAACTCGAAGTCAAACTGACAATGAAACAGAAACTCAAACTCGTAATCGAAATCGAAGTCAAACTTACAATGAAACAGAAACTCAAACTCACATTCAAACTCGAAGTCAAACTGAAAATAAAACAGAAACTCAATCTCACAATCGAACTCGAAGTCAAACTTACAATGAAACAGAAACTCAATCTCACATTCAAACTCGAAGTCAAACTGACAATGAAACAGAAACTCAAACTCGTAATCGAAATCGAAGTCAAACTTACAATGAAACAGAAACTCAAACTCACATTCAAACTCGAAGTCAAACTGAAAATAAAACAGAAACTCAATCTCACAATCGAAATCGAGGTCAAACTCACAATGACACAGAAACTCAATCTCATAATCAAAATCGAAGTCAAACTGACAATGAAACGAAAACTCAAACTCATAATCGAAATCGAAGTCAAACTCACAATGAAACAGAAACTCAATCTCACATTCAAACTCGAAGTCAAACTGACAATGAAACAGAAACTCAAACTCGTAATCGAAATCGAAGTCAAACTTACAATGAAACAGAAACTAAAACTCACATTCAAACTCGAAGTCAAACTGAAAATAAAACAGAAACTCAATCTCACAATCGAACTCGAAGTCAAACTTACAATGAAACCGAAACTCAATCTCATATTCAAACTCGAAGTCAAACTGACAATGAAACAGAAACTCAAACTCGTAATCGAAATCGAAGTCAAACTTACAATGAAACAGAAACTCAAACTCACATTCAAACTCGAAGTCAAACTGAAAATAAAACAGAAACTCAATCTCACAATCGAACTCGAAGTCAAACTGACAATGAAACAGAAACTCAAACTCGTAATCGAAATCGAAGTCAAACTTACAATGAAACAGAAACTAAAACTCACATTCAAACTCGAAGTCAAACTGAAAATAAAACAGAAACTCAATCTCACAATCGAACTCGAAGTCAAACTTACAATGAAACCGAAACTCAATCTCATATTCAAACTCGAAGTCAAACTGACAATGAAACAGAAACTCAAACTCGTAATCGAAATCGAAGTCAAACTTACAATGAAACAGAAACTCAAACTCACATTCAAACTCGAAGTCAAACTGAAAATAAAACAGAAACTCAATCTCACAATCGAACTCGAAGTCAAACTTACAATGAAACAGAAACTCAATCTCACATTCAAACTCGAAGTCAAACTGACAATGAAACAGAAACTCAAACTCGTAATCGAAATCGAAGTCAAACTTACAATGAAACAGAAACTCAAACTCACATTCAAACTCGAAGTCAAACTGAAAATAAAACAGAAACTCAATCTCACAATCGAACTCGAAGTCAAACTGACAATGAAACAGAAACTCAAACTCGTAATCGAAATCGAAGTCAAACTTACAATGAAACAGAAACTAAAACTCACATTCAAACTCGAAGTCAAACTGAAAATAAAACAGAAACTCAATCTCACAATCGAAATCGAGGTCAAACTCACAATGACACAGAAACTCAATCTCATAATCAAAATCGAAGTCAAACTGACAATGAAACGAAAACTCAAACTCATAATCGAAATCGAAGTCAAACTCACAATGAAACAGAAACTCAATCTCACATTCAAACTCGAAGTCAAACTGACAATGAAACAGAAACTCAAACTCGTAATCGAAATCGAAGTCAAACTTACAATGAAACAGAAACTCAATCTCACATTCAAACTCGAAGTCAAACTGATAATGAAACAGAAACTCAAACTCATAATCAAAATCGAGGTCAAACTCACAATGACACAGAAACTCAATCTCATAATCAAAATCGAAGTCAAACTGACAATGAAACAAAAACTCAATCTCATAATCGAAATCGAAGTCAAACTCACAATGAAACAGAAACTCAATCTCACATTCAAACTCGAAGTCAAACTGACAATGAAACAGAAACTCAAACTCGTAATCGAAATCGAAGTCAAACTTACAATGAAACAGAAACTCAAACTCACATTCAAACTCGAAGTCAAACTGACTATGAAACAGAAACTCAAACTCATAATCAAAATCGAGGTCAAACTCACAATGACACAGAAACTCAATCTCATAATCAAAATCGAAGTCAAACTGACAATGAAACAAAAACTCAATCTCATAATCGAAATCGAAGTCAAACTCACAATGAAACAGAAACTCAATCTCACATTCAAACTCGAAGTCAAACTGACAATGAAACAGAAACTCAAACTCGTAATCGAAATCGAAGTCAAACTTACAATGAAACAGAAACTCAAACTCACATTCAAACTCGAAGTCAAACTGAAAATAAAACAGAAACTCAATCTCACAATCGAACTCGAAGTCAAACTGGCAATGAAACCGAAACTCAAACTCATAATCGAAATCGAAGTCAGACTGACAATGAAACAGAAACTCAAACTCATAACCACTTCATTGTGAGTTTGACTTCGATTTCGATTATGAGTTTGAGTTTCTGTTTCATAGTCAGTTTGACTTCGAGTTTGAATATGAGATTGAGTTTCTGTTTCATTGTGAGTTTGACTTCGATTTCGATTACGAGTTTGAGTTTCTGTTTCATTGTCAGTTTGACTTCGAGTTTGAATATGAGATTGAGTTTCGGTTTCATTGTCAGTTTGACTTCGAGTTTGAATATGAGATTGAGTTTCTCTTTCATTGTGAGTTTGACTTCGATTTCGATTATGAGTTTGAGTTTCTGTTTCATTGTGAGTTTGACTTCGAGTTTGAATGTGAGATTGAGTTTCTGTGTCATTGTGAGTTTGACTTCGATTTCGATTATGAGTTTGAGTTTCGGTTTCATTGTCAGTTTGACTTCGAGTTTGAATACGAGATTGAGTTTCTGTTTCATAGTCAGTTTGACTTCGAGTTTAAATATGAGATTGAGTTTCGGTTTCATTGTAAGTTTGACTTCGATTTCGATTATGAGTTTGAGTTTCTGTTTCATTGTGAGTTTGAATTCGATTTTGATTATGAGTTTGAGTTTCTGTTTCATTGTGAGTTTGACTTCGAGTATGAATGTGAGATTGAGTTTCTGTGTCATTGTGAGTATGACTTCGATTTCGATTATGAGTTTGAGTTTCGGTTTCATTGTCAGTTTGACTTCGAGTTTGAATGTGAGATTGAGTTTCTGTTTCATTGTGAGTTTGACTTCGATTTTGATTATGAGATTGAGTTTCGGTTTCATTGTGAGTTTGACTTCGAGTTTGAATGTGAGATTGTGTTTCGGTTCCATTGTAAGTTTGACTTCGATTTCGATTATGAGTTTGAGTTTCGGTTTCATTGTGAGTTTGACTTCGAGTTTGAATGTGAGATTGAGTTTCTGTGTCATTGTGAGTTTGACTTCGATTTCGATTATGAGTTTGAGTTTCGGTTTCATTGTCAGTTTGACTTCGACTTTGAATGTGAGATCGAGTTTCTGTTTCATTGTGAGTTTGACTTCGATTTCGATTATGAGTTTGAGTTTCTGTTTCATTGTCAGTTTGACTGCGAGTTTGAATATGAGTTTGAGTTTCTGTGTCATTGTGAGTTTGACTTCGATTTTGATTATGAGTTTGAGTTTCTGTTTCGTTGTGAGTTTGACTTCGAGTTTGAATGTGAGATTGTGTTTCGGTTTCATTGTAAGTTTGACTTTGATTTCGATCATGAGTTTGAGTTTCGGTTTCATTGCCAGTTTGACTTCTAGTTTGAATAGGTATGAGATTGAGTTTCTGTCTCCTTGTGAGGTTGACTTCGAGTTCAATTGTAAGTTTGAGTTTTTGATTTATTGTGAGTTTTACCTTGAGTTCGATTATGAGTTTGACTTTCTATTTTATTGTGAGTTTGATATCGATTTCGATTATGATTATGAGTTTGAATTATTGGTACATAAGTAAAAAGTTTTTTTGAACCTCCGTTCCGATCCTTGATTTTATGACGATTGCTATACTTCTATTGATTCTGTAGATTTGTAAGAAATAAAATTTAATTTCTCATAAATTCATGGATAACGCTCTAACTTGAGTAATAATAATAATTATTATTGTTATACCTGTTCATCTGTCATGCCTCTGATCCAAACAACCTCGCAACATCCCACTTCGAAGAATTTTCATCAAAATTTTTACACTTCCAATATATTTCGCCGATGATATCTTAGAAAAGTAAAAGAAGACTCCGTAGCGCCGGTTCCTTCAACTCTGACATTACGTAAATGATACGGACGGCACAATGGACTCCAGGATTTGGGAGCGGTCCCCCGCACCAGCGACAATATTATTCACTGTCAACTCCGAAGGAGCCTCTGACGTATGATATTTATGTTCCATTCTTTAAATTATACTTGTATATTGAGCGTCCCTAGACGGGTCGATCCTCTATCAACCTGATCGCTGCGGCCGCAGAGTTATGCGACAAAAAGTGGAAAAACAATACAACAACTAACGGCTGTTATAGGAGTCGAGCGAAATTCGGGATTTCCTGCAACTTCTTGATGACACAAAGTTCAAGGCGAATGCTTCACGCCTGTTGTCGAGTTCCGGCAGTTTTGCTTTATTACCACCACCACATCATCATCCATTTTAATATAATGAGATATTAACTCAATATTACTCACGTTACTGTACTCATGCTGCATCAGAAAATATGGCCTACCCCCTCCCCCATTCTCGGTTGAGTAAATCGATTCAAGGTGAACTCGGACCAATTTAAGTACGCAAATCAATTCACGCCGCCCATAAAAGTTCAAAGAAACGAGAGGCGACGGGAAATCAAATGATGAAAAACAAGTAAAAGACAAGAGTGGTATTCCGTGTTAAGACCGGGCAGGATTTGTTGGTAGTCGTGGAGGAAACCCTAGGGGAGAAAACCCGTCGTGAGAAAGAGTTGACAATAAACAACAATCAGGGGCGTTCAGCTATTATTGGAACCTGCAAAAGACTCGTTCCCAAGGCGACAATGGCGAGGGCGGGATGACACCGGTGCATTTAAAAAGACGATCAATTAAATTATTGGTCTGAAAATACCCAAAGGTGTCGCTCGGCCACTAACGATCCTTGACTTCGATTATTTGCACCATTGCAGACCCAGCAGAAAAAACTTTTCTGCATTTTACAATCCCGATGGTCTCCTAATTACAACTGGCGAGGATCAAGCGATTGTGAAAGCCAACGTTCCCAAGTCGTAACGTCTTGACGTAATGATGGCGCTCGACATTTTGCTCGGTTTCTTTAAATAATTAGGACAGGAAAAGCATCAGTGACATAATGGTCCGTAGAATCTCTTCGAGTACCGTGTCGCAATTTTTGTCCTTGGTTCAGTTGGCTTAAGAGAATCGTTTCTACATTTTACAATTACGATTACAATTTACTTTTACTCTGTAAGTATGGAAGTGAAAATGGCCTAAGCTCCCTCAATTCTTAACCTTTTTCCAAATTTCTTGAATTGGTATGTTTGTCTCAGTAAGACCTATCACCCTGTTGAACCGGAATTTGAACAGTTTATAGTACTTCCGATATATCTGCATTTTCAGTGTTTTCCATTTTATTTTTCCTGGCCTGTAATCTCATTTTGAATTAAAATCCTTTTGTTTATCCACTTGCGATGTTCAATAACGCGTCAATCACTACCACTTCATCGTGCTATCACTTCATTTCAGCCATTAATAACATCGCTAACTCGAAAGTAAACATCCTCACAGCGCCATCTGAAATAACTTGACTTCTTTGAGATCGATAGAGCTTTTTTTCTGATCCAACGGTACCCAAAACTCAGAAATGACCATTTTTTAGTTCTAACACGCTATATAATTATCGCCAATTGGTCGAACGAATGCCCAATTCATTATTACGGCCGGCAGTAACGTCCGAGCGGTTTCTTCCGTTCTTGACCGCCAAGGGCGCAAGATCACGGCCGGTGGCACCGCCCAAGGGCGCATACCGGATCGCCACCGGTCCGATCTTCCAGCTACCGTGTCGTGTTCCTCCGCCCTCGGCCGTTTGACTTTTTTTTCGACATTTCGCTCTTTTCTTCAGCCGCTGACCTTTCGGCCGGCTCGTATACATCGCGGATTCCTCGCCCGGTGCAGGAGTCGATTGTTCACCATTGTAATAGACGACGGGGACCGTTTTTCTTTGGCGCTTTTTCCGCTCTCGCTGGAAACAAGGCCGGCCGGCGCTAAGAATCGGCCTTCGATGTGACGCGATGTTTCTTTCCCCGCCGAGCGGCGGCCATTTTTTCCGCCCGGCAGATTAACGGGACCGATTGGCCGGTGACTGAGGTTGACACTTATTAGCGACGGTATCAGCCGCAACGCCGGCGGTTCGAGTTCGAACGTGAACGGCGGCCTTCCCGTCGATGACGATCTCGGAACGATTTCTTATACGGCAAGTCCTTGTATCCGCAGTTAAACCTAAGGCTATTAGGTCCCTTGAACTAACGTGCATATCCAAGGTAACCTTGATTTCTGAAGGGTGATTTTTGTTGATTAAATACTGTCACAAGGAGAAACAACGGTTAACATTAATGATGCACGATCGACCCTTGAAAGGCAGACATCAGATCAGAGCTAGTCTTCAGATCATCCATTCCTAGATCAGAGTTTCACTGAGAGAAACATTCAATTTAATATCTTTCGATAAATGGATGATTATCACATCATCCCCATTCCTCAGGGTCAGTGTCATTTCTTATGTCCTATACAGTTTGTACTAAACTTGATGTAAACCAGTGGTGAGTAGATAACAAAAAATACTTCCATATTTTGAAACGTATAAGTGTGACACAATTTGATCATATTTTGACTGCTTTTGAGGGTATTTAGGTCAAAAACGGACAGACGGACACACGGACACTTGTTCGGGAAGTCTGAGTAAATGTGTATAAGTAAAAGTTTTTCCTGAAGCTCCGTTCCGATCCTCGATTTTAGGACGATTCCACGGATTTTCTGAATAATCCTCAAAAATTTGTACCTTGGTTGGGATGGAAAAATGCGGTGTCGGCGTTTAGTTCCATCTCTGGACTAGTTTCACTCAATTTTTTCTTAACCAAGTCCGTGACACCCCGTAGGTATCATGATGTCTGCGCCAGTTAGAACAGGTATGATCGCGATAACAGTACATGGCCCACAGGTTGTCTAGGATGCAGCCATCTGCATCTCTAAAGAACCGCAGCATCCTGACATGTGCATGACCCAAGCACTGGTGACCCAATAAACAGGTGGTACAAAGGCCCTTGCAGATACGGGTACGTCGACATGCGGGATAACGTTTCATTTAACGTCTCCCCGACTTCTACTCTATTCTGTAGATGTTACTTGTTGATCAGTTAGTCGAAGAACCTCCTGGTGGTTTCCTTCCGTCCCTGTAGATAGGGGCTTCGTTTTCATAGCAGCGGGTGTCACTCATAATTATTGAGATTCGACCAGCTTCCAATAACAGGAAGGTGTTGAAAATATTGTATATAATAAACAGCTAATGTATTAAACTCAATAAAGCAAACTGGTGATTATGACAAATGGCAACTTTCTGTAGATTTCCACATCCTGCCGTTGCGTAAACTCAGTTCAACCCTTCCATTAAAATCGAAATGACACTTGCTGTTAAATTATTGACTTAACATTCGTAACAAATTCGTTTTGAAGGTCGTGACGTTATCAGCTATGCATTGAGGACACGAAAAAGATAACTTTTAAAATTACAAACGCAGAACCGTTGAGCGCTGGGCCACGACTCGTGCTGCACGACCTGCGCAGTGCGGGCTGCGCTTTGTAAATCAACCTCCGCACACTCCGGAGCGCACAAGGTGACAAAAATATTCGACGCGTAAAGCGCTCAAGGGAATAGAAAGTGGCGCTTACGACCTATAACAACAGCAACAAGACCGGTGGCTCTTCCTCCCTCGCTTCGAAGAGAAAGTAGGCGATTATTATAGATACTTAGAGGGAATCTGCTCGGCGAGGATTTCCGAGTCGAATTGGAAATTTTCCGTACCGAATTGAGAATATTCTGAAGCCAAACTGAGAATTTACCCGAATTTAGAGTTTTGTATTCAGATCGAAAATATTCCAGACTTTTAACGAAGAATGGACTTTTGGGCCGGTTCCTTGGGTTGCATCCATATGCACATGGCCAACCGGTAGGGGGCCCCTGTATGGGGAGTCTCCTGGTTCCTGATCCCACAGTAAATAACCGAGGCTAACGACCTCTATCCTCCAAATTAGGAATAGCTTAATTATTTCGTTCGCCAAATTGCGCAATCGACCCTCTATTTTCAAATGAAAAATTCGAAAACAATTTTGAAAGCAAGAGTTCAACATTTATCTTCGAAATTTCCATCCCGTATCGACCTTTTACCCGCACATCTCAAAGGCTAATGTTATAATATTCCAATTTAAACTACAAGTATTCGGAAAGAAATTGGCAACAAAATTGGAAAATAAATTTTGAGCCCATGAATATTGAAAACAGGGTCGGGACGCTTCGTAAAATGGGCACAGCCCGCGGGATGTGGGTCTTCGGAAGTAAACAACAGGTGCGAGCATCAGCGACTGGCAGCAGGTGTAGCAATCAAGAAGAGCAATCGGGCATCGGCTTCTTGGTTCGAAATTCGATGGAACAGGAACCGCTTCGACCTGCTGGACCGCGAATGCAAAACCGATTGTGTGCACCTGACGTGTGGGTCTTTTGATCGAAATCGCTCACGATTTCACTTGCCAGATGATAAATGGAGTTTCTCGTATGCAAGATCAACCCCGATTCAAATATGGTCCGCGCCCGATTTAAATAAATGAAATATCGGTACACGATTTGTAAAAGTTGTTCAATGTTTAGTCTGGCCACGTTGGGTGGAGAAATATGGGAAAGGTAGTTCGGTTATTTGAGCAACATGAGTCTGTCACGTTGAATTTCAGGCGAACAGAACGCGGCTGCGTCCCATATGTGAGTTTAGTATAATTTGCTATAGGTAAGTGTACCAACTAAAGATATCAATCGGTACAGTGATCAGTGATATTGTCATTTAATATAAAATTCGAGGGAAATAGGCTGAATTTGTTCGACAAATAAAAAAAAATAATATAAATAAATAAAACAAACACCAAAAAGGAGCACGAAAAACTCAAAAGTGAAAAATAAAGATACATATTGAATAGAATAGATCGTGGGTTTACGGATCGAGTTGAGAACTATTCCTTTCCATGATCTAAAATTAATTTTACTTATTAATTTACTAATTAATTAATTTTCTATACTTGATTAAGTGAAGTGCCGTAAAACGCTTATTGAAGCTCGCATACTCAACTTTTACCAAGTGTCAACTTGATTATCCGCTCAAAACATGTCGGCATTTTCAATCCCGAGTTCAACTTCATTCATGACTAACGCGGCCCGTCTTCAGGTCCATAGGCGACTGGCCATTACAGTTCGTGGGCCTAATGAGCGGCACTGACTAGCAAGTAGGTTTGCTCATTTGTTAACTCCCACCTAACAGTTGGAACTCACCTTTCTCGGCAGGGAAAGACAGACAGCTTGTCTCGTGCAAAGTCCGTAATCGGCGAATACCGAAATGTGTCACAACTCGCGCCAAAGAAGCGGCGGGTGAGCTGTGACGGGTTTTAAATTTTATAAATGAACCTAGGTATTATTACAAATGAAATTAATTTTTGATAATTTCTTATAAATATAGAGGAAATAATTTTAGGCTCGGTACGGAAATTTAAGAATAGAAATAATCATTTATTTCATAATCGAGTTCCCTACTGAGTTCCCTGCAACCTACGCTTATTTAAATCTCGGACAGAAAATGAAAGTTTTTGTTTGCTATAAAAATCAAAAATTAGAAAAAATATTGCGAAAATTCAAAATTAAGGTAAAACATAAATTAATTCATCGCGACACCAAAATTTTTGACCTCGCATTTTTTCTCGCATGATTCGTACGTTTGAGATTCGTACATTTGCAGGTGAACCCAACAAATGCCCACCGGGCTCACTCGTTTTTCACAAAGGCGTTAAGAATCTTCCCTCCAAGGATGCATACTCCTTGGAATGCGACCGTGTCACAAAAAGTCGTTAAAACGAGAAGAGAATTTTATAACATCGTTCTGCAGGTAAGCGTGGTAGGCTGACGCCGTGTCGGTACAGGACTTTACGCCTCGGAACAAGAATTTATAAATCACGAGGAAAGGTGCGTCGAGTGATCTTTTTTTGCCAAGCTGGAGCAAAACTACCTATTTTCCCCGGCAAGTGCAAGCTAAAAGCGCGTATAATTAACTGCAAAAACCGAGATCAAGTGCGGGAGGCGACTCCGAAGGACGAGGATACTGGAAATCGGAGTTGTACTTCAACTAGCTTCGGACATTCTTCTTTTTAGCAAATGTCCCAAGCTTAACTAGCTGAGACAACCAAAGATTCATACGGTTACGCTAAACATGTTTTGCACTACAATTTAAGCAAGTACCAAGGCGATTTCCTGATTTGGGCGTGACCGGTACGGTTACGAAATAGCTGCTAACTAAAGACCACCGCTCTCGGATTAGTCGGAAATAGGAACAATTTTCTTTCGCTTTTAGTATGCAGGGGAATTTATCAAAAAACGCACCATGTTTAACAATTGGTTTGTTCCAGGAGTGCAAGGTTTGGTCCACGCCACAGCAACTACACCACAAACATCGCAAAACCTTACAGTGGGCATACCCATGGCACCATACACACTATGTAAGTCTTACATACACACGCTCTTGGGACAAGCCCATAATAATTATTACTATAATTATCTCACTCAGTAATTTTTCGACTTCTTGTAAAAATCGGGGAACTGGGGTGTTTCCGCTTGGTTGAAAGTTAAGGCTATCGATCACACCAATGTTTATCTACCTAAAGAACGCTGATAACCTCCTATATTTTGCATTTAGTTTTTTCTCTTAACATAAAACTGGGCCGATCGTTGTTCTTATCTTGACATCGTATATGAGTACGAAATGTGCAAACAAGTAGATACCTATACACTTTTATTTCTTGCAGACGAAAAATGTTGAGCGTAATTATGCCTAATCATCAGGTGAACATTTTCAGAACCTTTCAAAATTATTTATTGCGTGTAATTGCGTGTTTTATGCGCTTTAATGAGGAGAGTTGAACATTTCATAACTGTTTACTGCATATGAGTTTACGGATATGAGGATTCACTGCATATTTTACGGAATATTTTGGCTATTTTTAATGCGGCAAATCCGCTCTCTTATTTTGATTTATTGCCGCCTCTCTATTACGGGTTTTTAGGAAGGGTATCAAAGTTCAATAAAACATCGTACATAAATCGCACGTAAGTCGAGAAAACTATCAAATTGTGAAAGTACGTAGTGCAGTATAAATATGCCAATTCACAATTCGAATGCTGGAGGAAGGGGGTAAGAAAATGCATTCCTGCGATCGGTAGAGGTGGCGCGTTGAATTCAACGAATTTTATAGCGCTCCCAACCCTCTTCCTAACGATAATCCACACTTGACCAGCTTCTTGAGGATAATGAGTTGAGTCCCATTAAGGACCGCTCAGCACGGCAAATTAATTTGGACGAAAAAATCCACAAATTTTGGTTCGTTTCGACGAACAAGCAGGGATAACATTTTCATTTATTTATTAGAGAGGCCGTCTCTTGAAATTCGTGACAAGTAAAATTTACACGCCAGCCGAGAAGAATTCTAGGTCTTTTTGACCTCGTTGAAAATGAGCGAGCAGGTTATGACGTTACGACCCCGACGTTATACCGAAGTCGCGATCCTTGTCGGCGCCTACGCAAGTCGAGTTCTTTTTTAACTGCCTCAAAATTATAAAGGTCGGACAGGCCCTTACCGCAAAGGGAACTGACTGTCTTCGCCAGCTCATAACAATAAAGTAACCCTCGCGTGTTCGGTACCCGTAAAGCGATTAATTTGCTCGAAAAATAATCTTGTTAACAAGTCTTTGCCAGACATCGATTTCTTCAGGCTCAATCGGCAGAGGAGGTTTATGGCTCGTATTAAAGCCTCGCATATTTTCCCCCGATGAGGTCAAGCCGTCTTCTTTTTTGAAGTTTTTTCTTTATGGGACCTTAATTGACGCACCATGCGCTTTCTACGGGGGACATAAACATACTTAGGTAAATTAGGTTACACGTGAAAATTAAATGAATGCGGATCCCTCTAACAATAGGCAAATACAGGGTTGATACAGAGTGTGTATTAGAGATGGGTTGAAATGTATCAACCTGATACAAAGTATCAGCTCTGAAGGGTATAATGTTCCTTTGAATGTCACAAGCCAAAAGTATCAGGTACTCGAGTATCAGGTTGCCGTCTCATGGGCAGGACTCCACTTTAGCTGATTTCAGTTTTTAAACCGCATTATTTACCTATTGCAATGCTGGCGAAAATGTAATTCAATTTTAGTGAGTACCTAATAATATTATCAAGGCCAATAATTGAGTTTGGATTTAATTGGTTTTCTTTGTTAATTGAATATTAATAATAAATTATGCCAAAAATTTTACACTACACTTTCAATTTATCTCGAACCAAGTAGAAGTATATTTATCTACCTAAAACTTGTGAATCATAGGATTAAAAATGATTTTTGATTTTACGACACTCGTCGTGGAAATGAGATATTTCGTGATACGTACAGGCTTAGAGGTTACTAATTTTGGTCCTGTACATGGACATAGAGCAGGAGCTTGAAAGTATCAACATGATACCTGTACACCGTATGGATTGAATTTTAAAGGCGGAGAAAGGCTGCTAAATAAATTAACAAGGAGAAATATCTAAGTTTCTATACAAATATAAATGATAAAACAATCAGAACGGCTGAAACGAAAACTAGAAATATGAAATTCCACGACAAAAAATGTTAGAGGGCGATAAGTTGATAATCTAGAGTGAATCGCGAGTATCAAAGAAATTTCGATCACAGGGGGGCAGAGGAGAGGGTTATTCTCATACGTTTTGCTGGACTTCATTAAATGCAAATGACGTCCTTCTTCATTCCAAACTATAGGCAAGGCTTTCCCTTGGGCGAGGCGTATGCTCCGTAATAGCGCAGAAACATTATTGGAGTCACGCCGTCGAGATCAGGTCCCCGAGGATCTCGGCCCATGGCCGGTGGATTCGAACTGCCAACACGAATAACGATATGGACTAAACAAGCGCACGGTCGTTTGCACATGTTGTTCTACAAAGGAACAAAATCGCTCCGGAGCCGGTGCTGCATAAATGCGAAATTATTATTACTGTTAGCGCCTTTCGAACTCGCTGAATAACTGGAACCAAACTGAATGCCGAGACTGTGTCAAAACGGCCATAACGGCGAACGCAAACGGCGAATAGAAACTGCTCGGTTCCGAATGGATAGGTAAATACGAGACGACAAGAAAGTCGGTACTCTTATATCAGAAGACCTTTGAACTCGATTATTCCACGGTGTCTGCTATTCCGACATCACCTGTGCACCGACACTTCGGAAAACGAACACTTTCTCTAATGGAGTACTTAAATGCGAACAGTGCTTCACGCGTCTGCCGCTCGTAATTGCTCATTCTTCCTCGCTCTAGATGGAAGTCAACTCGTTGAGACAAGCAACATCGCCTAATCCTCAACAGTCTTCCCGAAATATGGAATTAGAAGGCCGGTGATGTAATGAGCAATAATTTATTCCTAATTTGGAGGATAGAGCCTCGTTATTACGATGGGATCAGGAACCAGGAGCCTCCCCATACCTCTCATATCCCTGTCCTTGTGGGTAAGGCACAAAGCCCATGTAAACCCAAGGAACCGGCCCGAAATCCGGATGTATCTCACCAGATCGAAGTGTGTGCAACACCTGCGATATTCGCTCGAGGAAAATATGGGAATCTTATTTTCACCCTTTTCCCCTTATTTTTCTCTCCTTTTAATCCTGAAATCGGCTACCCCACGTTCTTGGTAAGACCGTCTACTCTACTGAGACCTGGGCTTATCTTCAATGAGGAACATGCATGAAAGAAAATAAACTGTTTTTTAGCCATAATATTCCTTGTTAGGCTTCGAAAATGGTGTTATGGTGGATGACGGTTTGAAAAAGAGGTAATTAAAAGAGGTGGGAGGCTTAGTGAAAATCGCAGATTTGAAGTCGAGCGGGAAAATGGCCAGCCGCAAGGTTACACAAAGTTACACAATGTGATGTCATCTTCCCGTGAACACCAGCGCAACCTCATTCGAGTTCATGTGTGTATGCTGTGATAGGACGGAGATAACGGATTTTTTGCCGTTACGTTAAGAAACTACGTGCAGTCACGTCCGCACAGTGACGTCATACGGTTAACCGCCACATTCAAAAGGGCGCTTTTCATTAGCGTTTTTCACCCGGAAAAATGTTGTTTTCTCGTTGTAGACCATCACTAAATCATTTTCGCATCCTAAACAGCATCATTCTGGCGGAAAAAATGGATTTCGTTTTTCATGCATGTTCCTCATTTCCATATACTGATAAGGCAGAGAAGAAAAACGGTTGAACTATCTAATCGTATAATAGTTGTTGAGAGGGTGGTCTCCAGACCCTGATGTTCCCCACTCCAGGCGATTTTGCTACCAACAGAAATATTCGGAACTGATAAGCAACCCTCGACAATATCAGTAATAGGGGTACATTAGCTTGTTGCTCCCCGAATATCGTTTCTGTGGACCTGCCTAGACATTACTTTATCATCAAACGGCAACATTACCTGAACGCTCTCACGTAAAATGGGTATTATTCCATGACGTCCTCTGACCGATTTCGGAGTAACGTTGGCACGTCATCAATTGCCCAACGTCGATCTCGAGCACTTCGACTCCGTCATCAATTCGATTCAGAACGTCCTAGACGTACATATTGATACAAATGTCGAAACACTTGTTTCGCTAACAATAGACATCAATTATGATCAATAACATGAATTGTCAAACAGAGTAAATTAACCTGAATATTTGTTTTGCTCCTTGATGAAAAACTGGCAAAAAAATTACCCGTCGTATTTATCCAGGTGTCGTTTCGGGCCATTCTTAATAAGTCAATAAAGTTGTCAATAAAGCACTTGTTAGGATAGGAGAAGAGCTAAATTCGTGCTCTAAAAAGCATGTTGACTCTTTTAATAGGCTAATTATATTTTTACCGCAAGAAAAAAATTTTCTGCGTACAACCGTGAATAAAGAAGTGCAATCGATGGCATGCGAATGAGTGCGTGTTGGAAGGATAAGAGGTCAATTTATATTAGCAAACGAATCGCTCGGTGATGTATAAGATATTCAAAACAAAATAAGAGATTTAAAGCCCACAAGTGCGTAGAGCTATACGAATTAGTTTTTCACTACCTACTGTAGGTAAATACCTTTAAAGATACGTATCTATACGTTTGAGGGAAAAAATTATACTTAGTTTAAGGAGGAATTAAAAGAAATTTGGGTCTCAAATGAACAAAATTTAGTGTATGGGTCATTCTAAAATTATGGGACTATTTCAGGTGTCGGAAAAACGAAAAAAAAGTTCGATTCCCCCACTTTTTTTTGGTGTTACGGTCTTTGTAGGGTTCCCTCAGTACAATTCTGAAGCGGGACCACACTTTACCTCGTTGTTTCTGAAATAGGTATCGAATTTTGAAAATTTGTACTAGGTATATAAAATTGTTTCGGCGCGTTAATACCGAAGGACCACCCTTTAATTTTATTCGGCGAAATAAATAAAGGGAAAATTATGGATGCGTGTGTGAGAAAAATAGTGGATGCTGTACTCACCGATTGGCGCTGTTCGATCTCCTCGTCCTCGTGGCAGGGTCGTCCTGGGCGATTCCTCCTCTGTGTGCGTGTGTATGTGTGTATGAATGTGGTTTTGTTGTATGTACGTGTGTCTGTGTAAATGTGTTTTTTGAGGGGAACGGGCGCGACCTACCACTAGCGACTACGGACAACTCGAACACGGAAAGCGCTGGCTCAATCAGCGTAGGAGACCGCGATTTGGAATATAATTTGCGACCGAATTTTTGGGTTGCGAGAAGAGGCGCGCCTGCGTACGTTCAGATTAATTATGCGACTGCGGTTGTGCGTGGAAAAACTCGAGGCTGCGCCACTGTGCCAGCACGCACAGTGCGGCGTCCCCACTCCTTCCTCTGGGAAGGGTAGGTGACGAATGAGATATGACAAGACTTACAAGTTTGTACATGTACAAACCAAAAATTTTTTTAATAATAATTAGGAAAAAAAATTGGGTTGCGAGAAAAAATTTTTATTGCAGATTTGTGTTCTAGAACCTTTGAAACGTGAAAGAAAATGCGTAGATAACATACTTTTATATTTTAATACGTCCGAATTTCGGTTAAACAGGGGGGGTATTACTGAGACAAAACTTAAGAATATAATATTTTTTGTAAATATTTTCGTATGAAATTTTTTGTTTGCCCACTGATTGGAAGATGGACTAATTTCAATTATTTTCACAAAAGTTTGAATAAAATATAACAGTCTGTACAGCAGAAAGAAACTATCCCTCATCAGATTTAATCACTCATCTGATCGGCACTCGATAGAAATCACGAGGCGCAACGTCGAACAATCGATGAAATCACGAGAAACCGTCGAGCTCTCAAGCGTTAAAACGAAGAGCCTGATGTTCTCTGAAACCGGACCGCAAGGAGGAGACCCTCGGCGAGGGAGAAGGACGGACGATCGAGCCTTTCACTTCTGCCCGCCCAGCCTACCTACTTGTTTGGGGACTGGTTTTCCACCGACCTCCCCACTCAGATCTACCGACTGCCTTCCTCTAGTGATCTCCCATTATTTATTTCATCACATTTCACATTGTCATTGCCATTTAATCGCAACATTTAATCATTTAATAATTTTATCACATATTAATTAGATACCTACCCAAGATGTTGAGATGAAAACAGAGGAAAAATAAGTAGACCAGTGGCATGTGCACATTAGTTTTCTGTGTATCCGAAGAACTCTGCAAATTCTGCACAGGGGTTCATTTTTCGATTGCAAAGACAAACCTTATGATAATATCATATTTCATAAGTACTAATAAGTAATCTCATAAGTAATATCATTTCGTGTTTCAGAAGTACCTATATATTATATAGGTACTTCTGAAACACGGAATTCAGTTGTTATTGAATTTCAGTGTAAATTTGTATTTTAGATGTGTCCTTTGTCTTCGTTGGACGCTGAATCAGAAAATACGGATTTCCGACTCCCTCAAAGGACTCGAATATCAAAAAATTATTTATAGGATCAATAGGAACGCTATAATGGTGAATCTGGCTCTTACTTCTTTTGTGGATTTATCACTTCATACAAATGCTAAAATGCTTCCCCGGTTCTACAATACGTGCGAGTCTATCAAACAATACTTTCTCGTTATTACGGTGTAACATAATAGCACCGTGTTGGTCAACTTGAATTTTATCACACGCGATAAGAACAGCGGAGAGAGGCCGGCCAGTTAGCGGTGACTAACCGCTCTATCCGACGGGATTTGTGGTCCGCACTTATACGAAGATATCCGATATCCCAGCCTCACCGCTCTATCCTCCGGATAGGGGACGTCCATTCATGGATCCACCGGTGAGCCAGACTGACGTAAATCACGAGCGACGTCAAATTGTAGAGCGTGGGTCACCCACCGCGCCTGGGCAGGACGGGGGGAGGGTAGGGGTCCCGTCCCAGCTGGACAAATGGCCCCGATTGAAATGTACGTCGCTATATCGGTGCAGCAGTCGACGATTACGAAATGGACGCCGACTGACTCCCATAACCTACGCTGACAAATTCACTTGTCACATTGCGAAGTTCGAGCTCTTAGAGAGTTTCTGCATGATTTGTGCGCACACCGTTTTGTATTATGTGTAAAAATATCATAGCCTCATGCGGGATGCCTAAAGTCGGCTGGTGGAGGGGGTAGGAAAATGCATTGCTGTGATTGGCCGAGGTGGCGTCGAGTTGAACCCAATAAATTTCATTGCCGTTTACAAGCCACGTTCCCTTGTTCATCCCACCTCCAACGTCCAGCAATCGGATAGTGTGTGACTTTAGAGAGTTTCTGCATGATTTGTGCGCACAGTAGGTATACCGATTCGTATCATACCCTCAGCCGGATGGCTAAAGTCGGCCATACACTATCCGATTGCTGGTGGATGGGGTAAGAAAATACAAGCTGTGATAAGCCGAGGTGGGCTTACTAAATTTTATTGTCGTTTCTCAAACAACGATATTTAAAATCGTTGGCAGCTCATCACATTAGTTCCCAACCCACCGAGTGGAAATGGCAAAATGTCCATCAAGGTAGGAAAGCGAAAGTTTTTCGGATGGGTAAACATCACGCCTTTGATGAGGTGAGAAATCATCGTCGGTTTCCGGACCTGACATTCGTTGGGTTTGTTCGATGAGGCCAGTCCTAGGCAGTCCCGGGCTAGTTACTAATTACGCCGAGCAAATTCATCCAATCAAATGGTATCATAGTAACTAGTTTCGGACTGGCCAAAGCTGGCCTCATCTCAACTGGAGTCTATCACTCTCACAAAAGTAATCAGAAGAAAAACGTCTTTATCCAGAAATTCATCGCTTGACCATCTCAATGCCTTTCTTCCTCCTTAAACCGATCTATTCTCTCAAAAATCTGTTGAAGCAATCTGATATCACCGCAAAAAATACCACGGTCCATTCTGCAGGAAGAAAACCATTATTCAACACTCGATCTCAACAAGGAGCAGAATCGAGACGGATTCACGTTCCGACGCTTTCCGATGACCAACAGTTCACATCAGTCGGGGCAGAAACCAGTCCGAGTACGTGATTCGAATGCCTACAAAGCGCCGTCCACGGCAATTCTTCACCGAGCGGGGGAAAATCACTTCATGTATAATGCGAGCTGTCGTTTAACTCATGTCCCTTAATAAAGAAATTATTGGAGGTTTAGAGCTGCAAAGAAAAATACGTTAGAGGGTCGTAAAAGCGACCAATTACTGTAGGCACTACGGCTATTCCGAGATCAAGAGATCAAAGAAGGCGATTGGTTTTTCTGCAAGCATTCACCGCGAACATTCCGCT
Organism: Nesidiocoris tenuis; assembly: GCA_036186465.1. Lineage (NCBI taxonomy): Eukaryota > Metazoa > Arthropoda > Insecta > Hemiptera > Miridae > Nesidiocoris > Nesidiocoris tenuis. Next base: position 32,017,483 of record AP028909.1, on the reverse strand, counting down.
GCCCGACTTGGTGCTCGGCTGTTGGACGATCGGTACGATTCGTGGATGAAAGATTTACGTCCGCTAATGGACATGATGGGAGCACGCTTTTACAGTATGCGCCCCTGCTGCTGTAGTTTTTTCCGCCATTAAGGAAATGTAATAATTTGATTTGCAGCGATCGGTACGTGGCTGTAATTTTCTTCGTCACTTCAAACTAGGAAAGGTTCAAGTGGAAATATTTATCGGCGTAAACAATTTTCCTAATACCCTCCCTCATGATGGTAATTGCGGGGAAATATTGCCAAGCCCAGATAATTTACGAAGAATGTCCATTTCATTAAAGGCATACCTACCACTTGGCAGAGAACGGCTGGGAAAATTATCCATCGATTTGACTCTCTGTTCGATGACGTTTCGCAGTTTCGTTAGCCACCATAATTCAAAACACCGTCGCTCCTTCAGCTAGGGCTCCAGTTTTTCTGACCGGAGAAAAGGTCAATCGTGTCCACCATGACGGAATAATTCGAAATGAGTGAACGACTGAGGGAGAAAAAAATACGAGGCTCCAAAATACACTTTCACGCGCGGACTTCGGGACGGGCCATCGAGATCGGTGTGTGAATCATGATCCGCCTCATTAGGCAAGCACTTACTTCTCAGATTGAATGGTCTGGATGCACCCATGGATGCTGGGGCTAATTTTCTGAAAGCTTCGAACCCGCCCCTTTTTTAAGTCAATCGTGAACCTGCACGATTGATCTTGAAGGGAAGTCGCATTCACAAAGTTCCGGAATTCTGGATGCGGTCTGGATTCCACAAATGGCTCTAGAAGTTTGAGTGTTCACTATTCAAATTCAAATTTCTACTCAAATTGTATTTTTAAGGAGGAAGTACATAATCGGCCTTTATCTGAATTGGAAATTGCTCAATTAACGAAAGATCTCATATTTTCCCCCTCGAGCAACAATTGTTCCGGGAAAAGTTTTACAGTTTGCGGTTTCCGGACCCATGCGAACCCTTCCCGTCCCTTTCACCGTATCGATGTTATTTGCTTTACAGCCGAGCTTTGATTAGGGCCGACAGGTGTGAAGGGAAATGTCGATCGCTAATCATAATTCGTTATTACGTGTGACAACCTTGGTCGAATTACAGGCGACGTTAATCCTTCGTTTTCACTTTGTGTTATCCTTTTATTACTCCTTGAATGACAAGTGACTGCAGTTGAAATTGAACTTTCGGAATCACTTTCTAACAACATGACAAAATCGGATTCACAGTGAAGGGAAATGACCACACGTAATGTGTGGGGTGTCAAGGCTAAAAAAGGGGAGGTTCTATTGAGAAATTTCCAATCACACATAGTAAGTATTGTCCCATACTATGATACCATTTCTATGGGTGATTCTGGTAACACATACGGAACACATTTGAACATCATAGTTTCAGCGCATTTGATACGATAAGTAGGTATGTACATGATATACATATCATCATAGCACTTGCACTACATATCGGTCCGGCCCTGTCCTCTATAGGCCTTTTCATGTATTACTAAGTCCACGGTTTATGCTGGAATGGTACGAGGAACATCCTACAGATAAGTACCCGCTAGCTACACTTTATTGTCCACGGTCGACAATGTTGCCGGAAGAACATAATAAAAACTGCTCTCACTGATTAGCTCGACTGTAAACGTTGAAAGGATGTCCGTAGTTAGCCGAAGAAAGTAACGATTTCTATAGTTCCTAGCCGATAGAAACTGCAGGTGCTAATTGAGTGTTGTGAACCTCGGGTAAAGGAGCCAAATAGGGGAACGGGATGTTTGGTCTGGAGGGGGTCAAAGGTCAAGTCGAACTTAATTAAAGGTCGACTTTGTGAGACGGCCGGGGGCGTGACACGGCAAAAGAATACAGAGGCATTTTCAACCCAACGACGAATCGCGTGATCCCTCGTAGTGATGGGTCGCAAGTGCCGCCAACGCGTCTCCGTTTTTATTTTGAAAAATTCATTTGCGCATCTTTATAACGCTTTTTAGCGTAAAAAGCTGATTTTTGAAATAGAAGTACGTCTTGTACCGGGGTAAAATAAAAAAACGAAATCAGACTGGTTGTGAATGTACTAAAAACTATACTTGTACTAACTGCTGCAACTATTTGCTACAACAAACCTAAAATCAAATCAAAATAATACCTACTTAGATACTAAGGTACATTTTCTTTAGTCAGCAGTAGTAGATTTATTTTTGCCCTTCTTTCTATTTACTGCAGTCACAATCAAACTTTGTTATCTTTTGAAAATATTACCAAGAGCCAGCAGGAGGCAACGTGTTGCGGATGCGGGCACGTTCCGATGTTGCTAATACTCAATTTGGGACAGCAGGTGCATAGGCAAATGGGCCGAGGCGAGGCTGAGTCTGAAAGTTGTGCGACGGCGCAGGTTCCTTTTCGACAGATGCTCGCCAGCACTGGGATGTTTGACGGCTGAAACGGCAGAAACGCGTGACAAAACCCTTGGCACCCAAGGATCGACCAACACCTGATTCCTCTCAAAGTTTGAAAGTCGAACTCCATTCTTGTCTCTTAAATTTCACAGATCATTGCTAGGTTTTCAGATGAAAATGTTCCGAGTAAGAAATGCTGAAATTTTTTAAAAATCATAAATGGGTTACCTACTCATGTAATTTCGAGAATTTCATAGGTATTTGTACATAATAACTACACCATCAACTCCTACGGGCAATAGCAAAAGCCAATTTTGAAAAATCATCAATAAGTGATTGCCTATTTTCCTATTCGGCTATGAGTGCCTTGACCATCACATCAAAATTTAGCTGTCATCGAGTCATAGAATTTCCTCCTCACTTGGATGTGAGTGTTTACTGGTTTATTTTGATATATTTTTTAAGCGCAGGTGAGAAATGTTCAAATTGTGTTTTTTTATATTTTTTATTCTAGTAGAGCCGCCTAATTCGTGACAAAAGTATAGGTCCCTGCCTAATTAATTTGTGACAAATTTTCACGCACCAAAATAGAAAAGTATTTTGTATTGTCTGGCACCACTGCCTTTAGAAGTATCTGGTTGACTACATACCTAATTCTACTCCCATGAATTAGTTATGTGTTAAATTATGCCTACGCACTCTACATCGAATTGATAAGAACTAGTTGGCCAGAGAAATGTTTTCACTCCTTCGGTAAAAATGAGTACATTGCCCTTGTAAGAGATATCTCATCCACCAGATGCTCTCGAGAGGCCTCGCAACAGGTTGATTTTGAAACAAAGGGAGTCGCGGCGTATTTGTTGCCACACGGTGGGTTTAAACATTTTTCTTCTCAATGTGCCCTTTATTGCCCATAATTGCGGATTTAAGGGACCTTCGTGATCATTCCAATCGAGTGAAAATTTGCGTGAGACTGCGTATCGGCTGAGATAATCCCCCGGCCGAATGGGTGGGTGCATTGTGAGAAGGACCCTTTAATTTACATGGCAAAGGATAAAATTCCGGCTCCAGCGCAGCCGCACACAAAAGTCTGACAGGTTCAAAAGGCTCTCTAAGGACAGTCAAATTTGTCTCATGATATTTCAGTGACCCGTCCCTCTTATTTCGGCTTTTTCCAGCACTGGCGCGACTTTTTTGAAGGCGTTCACCCTGCACTTAAAAGCCATCTTATTTACATAACAAGCCATTGTCGTGGCCGAATTGTGAAGCTATTGAGAAACATTGGCGTAAATCGTCGGCGAGAAAAGGTGTTTTCCAAGAGTTAACGGTGAAGATCCAGAAGGTGCAATACGCGAACCGGTCAAGTGTAAAATGGTATTGTGAAAAAATCCCCGTTCTCGAGAGACGAGGGTTTTTCATTTTGCACTAAACCCGTCAAGTGTTGGATGATGGGATTTCCAGCCGAAGGTGGACCACCTGAGGGCATCACCGCATAACCTCGCCGTCCACCCTCACTCCGAGTTTTTTACGTTATTTTACAACGTGTAATTACTTTCGAACAAGTTACTGTCGTCATAAAAATATTCGGGGCCACCGCTCTCTCTCGAAGATGACTCGTCTGCGGGATTTATGCCGTGCAGGGGAGTTCGCAGAAAGAAACGATTCGAAACCGAATTTCGAGTCTTTCCAATACCGAACGCAGGTTGGAACTTTTTACAGGTCTGTCATCGGCTATCAACTTTTACGACCATTTTTTCTCCTAAACGTTTCAACATCGAACCAGCAAAGTAGAATGCGTACTACTGGCGAAGCATCCTTGTATTTTCTCAATCTGAAGAAGGCAAAATAAAGCGTCAGTGAATTTGATGTGAAAAGAGGGCATTTTATTTATCCGGTAATGCTTATAGAAAAAGATATTTTGATTAAAAATGTGGCTCAAATTATAGGATTAATAAATTGATTTTCACCAACAAGTGACAACCACTAGAATCTCGAACAAGTGTCTGCGTCCGTCTGTGGCCATTTACAAAAATAGCCTTAATTCCCTTAATTCTCAACCTTTTTTTTCAAATTTCTTGAACTGGAATGTTTGTCTCGGCAAGACCTAACAGTCAAGGAGGCGTAGGCCTATTTCACTTGTTGAATATCATCGGAGTACATGAATATTGACGACATACTGGAACCCCACGAGTTTTCATGAGATGATGGCAAATAGCAAATTTATTCGGCCGATCGGTCAGCTGTGTTCGCGCTCAAATATTGGAACAGTTTCGCTAATCCGAGTTGATAATAATTTATCGCATATTCAGTCAACCTACCCAGGTTCTTGTATAAATATAGCAATTTATTCAGCCGATCGGTCATTTCAGGCCCCAGTTCCTGCGCAGATTAATGGTCGGATATCTCCCGTACAAAACTGCGCACGCTGTCAGAAACGTCGGCAGCCACTTCAACATCTCCGGCAAAATAGGACCGCTTCATTCGTTCCTCGATATCCGCCTGCGCCTTTTAGAGTCCGTGTTTGACAATTAATTTGAAAACGAGAGCCGGTCCCGTCAATTACTAACGCGGGTCGGCCCAGGAGGGTGCCGCCCGGCTATCGTGCCGCCCGATGGCTTCTGTTTCTGAAAGAGACGCTGAGCAGAATCTCTTCGGGGATCTTCCGTTTTGGACACGGTTGTCCATCCTTTAAGCGGCTCCCGTCAGTGAAATGGAGAAGTTGGGACGGCTTCGCAATCAGAAACCGAATCCGACTTGATGCTAAGCATTAGTCACATCCGACAAAACATCATACGACCACGCCTGACCCGTTATATTATATATTCCTAACTGTTACAGTCATTTAGCCTTACTTTAAATGGCACCCTGCCGAAGCACCCGAAGAGGAAAATACACCTTGCCGTCATCTTTTGATACCTATCCCGGTAGTAATACGAGCCCGTCACGCAGCAGCAGTTATAGCAAATTCCTATAGGAATCCTATAGGATCATTTCGATTGTGAAGTGGCAACATGGCCTAACTCATTTGATCAAAAAGTATTTATACATAACAGCGGTTTTTGAGGTTCTATCAGCCATCAATTTTCCAGTCTGGATACGAGAGTAATTTTATTATTCTTTTCAATTGAATTCACTCTGTAAAAAGAACAGTTTTGATTCTAAGGCCCTTAGAAGAACTTTCTTTCCTAAACGTGTACTGTACACTTGACAGCTGTATTGCTAGGTGGGAGGGCGTACGACTGACAGGTCGGAATACGATTATACAAAGGAAGACTGATGATGATTCGTCCGCAGTCATTCACGTTATGTTCCAATATGAAAGTCGAGGATGATCCCGAAACCGTGGGAGAGGTCGTCGTTCGGAAGCCGTGAGTCGAGGCTTAGTGGGTGGAGAATCATGTTCTTCCTTCGGGCAATCACCGGTCGCAGCATCTACGGTAGTCTATTTGAAATGGAAGGAAAGATCGTCCGATAGTATCACGCATCTTCGATCAAAAGTTCAGAGAGACAAGTACCTACAATGCATGCTGGGGTGAATGAAGCAGGAAGTGGCTAGGGGAGGGTGTGAACCGTTTAATCGGGAAACCACGTTGGAATGGATACTTTCACCATCCATTTGTCCGGCTGCGGAAACATTGTTGAGGTACCTAAAACCTGCATTTAAAACTCAAATCGCCCATTTTTCTCGGGCTTTCTCGGACTACGTTCAAAATACTGATAGAATAATCATTAAAAGCTTGATCTCTTCAGTTTAGCCGTCTTGGGGCAACATGTCTGGTCCTTCATTCATTTACCATTTAATTTGGTATAACTTACCCCTGCCATCTTCTAGCTAGCATAATTTTTGTAGTATTTGTCATTTAAGTGCTACGTACCCCTTTATTTTCGATGGATCCCAGTCTCCGTTAATGATGAAAATCTCGTGATCTCTTTTTTTGTGATGAATCGTCGGAAGTGGATTGTTCTTTCGGTGAAAATAGTCGGGATTCGGCCAATTGAAACCACTCTTAACTTAGTCCATTTATTCCGTGACGTTTCGGTAGCGAACTGCTCCCATCTTCAGACTGTACTCGAAATTAAATAATAGGCGCTCTAACATTGGAGTTTGTCTAACTCTTGGTCTCTCCTTGGTTCCTCCAGCCAGCCAGTTGGAAAGTAAAACAAAGCCAAACACAATAACATAACCAGGAACAGAAAACAAACGAAACTAGCAATAACTCAAAATTGGCGATACATAGGAGGTTTTTTAAATAAAAATACATACATTTAACATTCTCGTGATCTCCGCCTCCGATTTCGCCTTTCTCTGCTAATAATTTCCTCAACACTCAACTTGCGCTCAAACAGTCGAACGCATTTATTACACCTACGAACTACCGGCTCTAAATTATTCATCTCCAGTCGTACTTCATTGTTACTGAACGAGCTCTGCAGACAGAAGAACGGCATCGGCGTTGAGCAAGCAAACAGCTCGTGCTCGGATGTACGGCGTACGCTGTATGGCTCGAGGGCTGTAGCAAAAGGTGATCGCTTGTGTAAGTAACCTCGCGCGCGCACCTGAGAAAAGAAAATAATCCCAGACGCCGGGAGAATCTCTTGTAAACTCGATCGCGGGATTCACACTGATGCGGCAGCAACAATAATTTTTTGTGATTAATCGTCGGCCGTGGATAAGACTGCTCTGCAAAAAAATTTTTTACGCGTATCTTTGATGAGAAGTGTTTCCTTCGACTAATTTTGATATGAGGAACCCGAATTTTCCATCAGGAACCCTCGATTAGCTATGGTTCTGGAGATACATCAAGTACCATCTAATTTCAGGAAACTACGTTATTGGGGGTGAAATGAACACCTTTTTTACATCATAATTTTTTTTAACTCAACAGAATCGTATCTAAACTCATTTAATTACGCTTAAATGTTGCTGAAATTCATTGAAACGTTTATTCTTTGCTAGGCTTAACAACGAAATAAATTCGTTAAGTATATCTCACAGAATGATGATAGGACGTCACGAGCAATCAAAAACCGAACTACTGAAAGCAAATTGAGGATTGTGCAATAGTTCGGTTAATCAAAGACCAGTTTCCTGTGAGTCACAGCACGAATTCTTGCTGATCGCAAGCAAAAATCTGTTGCCAACCCGAAAATCGAAAATTTTCCATTTTTCGGCAAGTAGAAACTAGAAGTTACTGAGGATTTCCATTGGTGATTCTGAGTTCCTCACAAATATGCGGAAGCAGGCCATTTTTGAATCAGATACAATTTCAGTGTGGAGCAGTGTTGTTTTTCTGATGAAAATAGTCGGGATTCGCCCAATTAAAAAGCACAACAAACTTCAACTGTCTGGCAGCTCAGTGAAAGGACAAGCAAATAAAGGTTTTGACAAACTCCACTGTTGGAGCACTCACATTTAAATTCAAGGAGTAGAAGAAAGTTGAAGGAAGTTGACGGTCTGAAGCATTGCGCTTCCGAAACGTCATTTAATAAATGGAATAAGTAAAGAGCGATGAGGTTTTCGATCGGCCGAATTCCGAGTTAGTGAGAAGGTGGTCTTCAGGGGGCATATTCTATGTTTGAAACTCACCGGGCGTTAAATTTCTCGCCTGCATACCTCACCAATAGCTCCTTGACTGGCGATTGCGTTGGAGCTACATTTCTCAACGGGCGAGTTGCTAACATAAAATAGACCCCCAGGCCTAGGGTCCACTTGCCAAGCTCAACAGCCGGCAGTCTCTAGCGGCACACGTTCCAACTTTCCCCAGAACCAACACTCTTCCTCATCATATTCTCCAGTTAACCAAACGTCTGGTGTGTTGTTCCAATCCTCGTCTGAATTTCCTTGATTCACACTAAATCCGTTTTTCGCATTAGTGTGAACCGTAACTCCGTTCATACTGTAAGAAAGGCTACGTCCGCCCCGGGGAGGAAAGGTCAGAGCGTAGGCGGCAGGTGCCGCCGGCCCGATTGCGCAGTTTAGGACTTCCGTAAAGCTCGGACTGTTGAAAGTCGTCGGGTAATTATGACGATGCGCAACAACGCCGAGGCGGACGACCTCAAGATGTTCTTCTTCGCATCATTACAATATTGTCTACATCTCTGCAACACTCGGATGAGGATAATTTCTTTTCGCATGTCCCGGCCGACCGCCCACTGGTAAATGCGATTGGAAATAATGAAAGACGAGTGAGTCTTCTCCCATAAATCATTTGAGTTCTGCTCGAAAAGTACTGCACGAATAGAGAGATAATAAACTGTTAGGTTGCTAAGACTATGCGTATCTTGCCACTGGTAACAATTGATAAAAGAAATAATAAAATGAATTTATTTGATTAATCATTCCTACTTATTTTAAAAGAAAAATAAAGAATCGTTAAAAAATATGAGATTCGATTGATTTAATATAGGTAGGTAAAGAGTTATCAGTCAAATGTTAGCGAACAACTCACCGTACATTTGGTTTTCCGGCGAGTATCATGAGGAAGAGTGTCGTAAATGTGGAAGTAAAACCGATGCAATAAAAATGTAGGAATTATTACTATACCTAAAAACATCACCCAAATCTGAAATGATTTTAGCAAGCGCCTTTGCTACTGCATACATTCTCCCTCAAGTTATATGGATCGGTTACATTGAATCGCACTATCGCACTCCCACGACAAGCCTGAGAATCCCTGCCAGGCTGAACGTTTGCATAACCTGCGAAAATCGACCCAAGCCGTCCCAAATGCTTAGTGTGGCAACTAGCAGTTGTAGCGTTTGTCTTCCCACTCCACAATATGCACGTTGGACAGTTCTCAATTTAGTTGGCCCCAATTGCCACCTTTCTTTCCTTCCTCGGCAAATCGTTAAATGTCAGAGCCGAAGCTGCGGAGACTCGTGCAATCAGCTTAGTTAGAGACGAGAATGTTTCTCAAATCGAGACGTTTTAGCGTTTCTCCTCATTTGCACTTAGCCTTAAAGGTGAGTCGAGTTATTTCCCAGTTGAGAAATGGGCCGATACTTCGGTTATTGGGAGAGCAGATTGAATGGCTTGTCGATAAATCCATCGAGCCAGGCGATTTGATAGGAACTTCAATTCGCCGGTTACCTTGAAGGGGCTCGTCCGACGACTAAATTATTTTCGGTTGCTTTTGAACATGGGCCGTCACGACAAGAATCCTTCAAGTTATTCCTATGACGGAGAATTTTTTTTCTCTTTTGCGGGAAGATAGGTAGGTAGGTACTTAGGGCCGGTTTATCAATGCACTTGGAGCTACTTTCATAGGCGAATCCCGAACAAGTGCCTGTGTGTCCGTGCCCGTCTGTCCGTCTGTGGTCATTTACAAAAATGGCCATAGCTCCCTCAATTCTCAAACTTTTTTCGAATTTCTTGAACTGAAATGTTTGCCTAGGCGAGACCTAACACCCTGTTCAATCGGAATTTGAATAACTCACATTACTTCCGATATATTTGCATTTTTAGTGTTTTCTATTTTTTCCGGCCACAAAAAATGAACCGATTTGAGCGTTCTTGGTCTTAAAATCTTTGTTTTACCTTGCAGAATATGTGGATATTTTAAAAATATTATTTTTTATATTTCGATAACATGGCGTATTTTTATTTTAGGCGAGTTTTAAAATTTGTATAGTGAGTTTTTTGATATTTTGACCTCAAAAACCCTCAAAAGCAGTCAAAATATGATCAAATTGTGTCAAACTCAAACCAATTCAAAATAAATTGTGTCAGACTTTTCAAAATATGGAAATATTATGTGTCATCTACGCATCACTGGTTTTATATGCTCGGCCATGCAAATGTTGTCAGTAGCAGTTGCAGGTACTTTGATACTAGAATCTAGGCAATTGATAAACCGACCCTGAATCTATCATTTGAGCGGAACGTTGTCGTAGCACCCAGAATAAAAACCAGTGGTGCGTAGATAACACACAATACTTCCATATTTTGGAACGTAAAATTGTGACACAATTTGATCATATTTTGACTGCTTTTAAGGGTGTTTAGGCCAAAAATATCAAAAATCTCACTATGCAAATTTTAAAATTCGCCCAAAATGAAAAAACGCCACATTTTCGGAATATAAAAAATATCCACGTATTCTGCAAGGTAAAACAAAGATTTTGAGACCAAGAACGCTCAAATCGGTCCATTTTTGTGGCCGGGAAAAAATAAAATAGAAAACACTAAAAATGCAAATATATCGGAAGTACTGTGCGTTATCCAAATTTCGATTAAACAGGGTGTTAGGTCTTGCCGAGACGAACATTTCAGTTCAAGAAATTTGAAAAAAGGTTGAGAATTGAGGGAGTTATGGTCATTTTTGTAAATGACCACAGACGGACTAACGGACTAACGGACACACGGACACACGGACACACAGACACACGGACACACAGACACACGGACACACGGACACACAGACACTTGTTCAGGAAGTGATTCTGAGTAAATGTGTATAAGAAAAAGTTTTTTCTGAAGCTCCGTTCCGATTCTCGATTTTAGGACGATCACAATACTTCCATTTACTCTGTAAATATGGAAGTAATAGGTAAAAAAATGCAGCACTATTTTCTTCTTCGACTATATTAAATGTCTAGTGATGGTTAATTCTACAAGTGAATACAGGTAAATTTACTTTCGTACTTATACGAATCTGTACAGATGAAGGAGTGGCGCTCTATTCAGAGCTAAAGAGCAAAGCTCGTGGGTAAACTACCGATAAACAAACACTTCCTGGAAGCTCATTATGCTTTATAAGTCTCCTTAGGAGATAGTGCGAGGCACGAGGTGAGGAGGCAGCGTTGGATAATGATGAAGCGACCGCCCTAGCAGCTTGGCCGCCGCCGAAGACGAATTAGGTCTGAAAGGTCTGAAACGGTACCCCCGCCATATGGCACCCAACATCCAGAATCCTCAGTCTGGACCTTCCAGCTCCTCCTTGCAGCCCTGCAGGCCCGAGAGTTAATTGGATTAACCTGTTCCCTTTTTCGGGAAAGGACTAAAGGAAAAAAAAGCACTGGGAGACCATCTTCGAGAGACAGGTGGAGTTCGTGGCGTCTGAAAGCTAATAAAACGGGTTCCAAGCCTGATAGGGCTACCTGTTACGAACGGGCAAGATGATTTATCCGTTTAGTGTAGACTGCATAAAACGCATCATCTAGTAGAGCTTTTAATAAACCTCCTATAAAATATACCCAATATGTATTTGAGAATATTTTGATCGCAGTTTGAGAATATTTTCTACGGAGGGCTCATAAAAGATTTAAATCCGAAATAAATGGGTGTGCTGAGCCGAAGTGAAAACAGAATTGAGGTATTAGGTAATATACCTATAGTAAAAATTTCCCGTTCACACCCTGCTATTTTGAACCATTTTCTAAATAAGTGCCTACCTCGTTGCGCTTATGTGCGATACGTTTATACCTTGTTATTATTTATTTCACGATATTGTGGGCTCTTCGGATATATTATAATCCCCGAGGTATCGTAGCAACTAGTTCACCTATAATTTAAACTCCTCTCTTCAAAATACATTTAAGTTTGCTTCGATTTGAACAATTCAATTGGTTTGCTGATTTGAACAATCCGGTTTGACTTCAATTTTGAAACTCAATAATTCTGGGATACCTAAACATTTAATACCAGGTATTTAATTGTTTACTGCTCACAAAAATAAAACATTTCGACTCTCTTATTGGCTAAGAAAATTCATAGCGGATGTAACATAATGAACTCTTTCATTCTAACCAAGGCTTCATGACTATGTTCCTGTTAATAGAGCTTGGATCTGATGCATAATTCCAATTTCAAATAAGTGAGTAAAAATTTTTTTAACTCCTCATTTTACTTGTTGATATTTTATAATTGAAATTTTCAAGTGTACAAACCTATGCATTCCTACTTTTCAGAAGGGATTCAACATGACGCCCAACCAGCATGTTTCTTTGGGGTTTCAGTTATTGGTGTTGTCTCCTACTGCACAAAATTGGTCCCGAAATGGCGTAGGTACCTGGTCCAAATTAAAGTTGTGGTACATACACAGCCCATGACACCAGCGAAGGTTGAATGGCCGTAAGAATTATACTTTTGAGCTTTTCAAGCGTTAAATATTGAAAATATGACGGTTTTGAAGTGGGAATAATATTTTTCGTTCGGAAATTAGGGAGTTTTTGGAAACATCGTACTTTTTGCAAGTTCGTATTACGAAATTAGTAGTTTATACGAAATGGTCACCTGGAAAATCAAGAAATGGTATGAAAACTCTCAACTCCCTTTCAACAATCAACAAAAAGTTCGGATTTGTTTTTGTTTACATTTGTTACGTTGATGCCAACAACTCCGTACTATGAATTTGCACGATTCGTGCACGAATTAGGAAGAAAATGTCCGCAAACGAGTTTAGAAAATCGTACGAAACTTCGGAATCAAATTTGTAGCCATGGACGTTGCCACGCCGAAAAAAAAACAAAACAACTCAAACCCGGACTTTTGGAAGAAATATATTTTTGTCTCTCACGTGTCTAAATTTTCCAATAATTCGCAGGATTTGCCAGATGTCTATTTCGTACTACGAAGTGACAAGAAGTACGAAGTTACCAAAAACTTCTATTGATACGGAGTGAGCAATTATAACAGTTTCCTCCGAACCTTCGGTCCGATATCTATTTGTCGGGCGATCACCTGGTAAACATGAACGTAAAACGGCAGGCCACGAAATTAGCGTTATCACTTTTCCTCGTTGGTCGCCATGGCGATAAAAGCATTACAATTAACCAGAAGGCATTTTATTCAAAAGATCAACCTGCTCCAATTAGTGGGGGCAGTCGTTACGAAAAATGTCGTTGGAGCCGCCGTGTGCGTCGGTCGTGTGCACGGGGCCGTGCGATGTCAGGTGTGCGCGTGGATGTGCGGGTGGCTGGTGACCCCGACATTGGAACAAGCGGTCCGCATCATCCGGCACCAGTTGGTCATCAGGCCAACCATGAAAACAATTCATGCACGTGGACGACATACGCCAACATCCACCAATCTATCGGCAATTAACATTTTTCAGACCATGGCGTTTTTCCATAAAAATGGAAATTCCTGTTCCGGGTGGCGTAAGAATTGCTCGTGTAGAACTTAATTATGAAGTAAATTGTGGTGGTCTGAAACGTGAAAATTGGATAGGGGTTTCTGTTTTACTCTGATTATCGCTGGACGAATTTTCTAGATGAAGGTCGAGGCGACCGGTTGGGAGCAATTGGTGTTAGGTACATTTTGAGACTAAAATTTCAAAATCGGTCCATGAGTCCTGATGGTTAGGGTGCCAGAAAGCAGCAACCGATGTCCGAGTATAATAAAGTATTTTCTAGATTCTAACAGATAATGTTTTGAATTTAAGAAAATACTGATTACCGGGCTTGGAATGCTGAAAAATTGTCAGCTTTTCAAGCCCGGTAATTTATTTTGATAACCAGTGATGAGGAGATAACACAAAATGCTTCCATAGCTTGCTACGAGAAATTTGGAGCAAAATTGATTATATTTTTGCACGCTGACTTTTTACTCTTATCGAGAAAGTGATTTCGATTAGCGCGATGTATTCATTTGTTGGATTTGAGGTTGGAAAATCAATTCTACTGAATTGCTGTTAGTCATGCTTTTCTGAAATTCGTAAAAAGTCCAGGGGGTGATTAATAACAACAATTGAGGGCTAATCTATCAAAAGGTAACATATCACATTTCCTAAATTGTTCAGAAAGATCAAAAACCCAATTGCGTGACCTTCAGTAGGTAAGAATTTTTTAAATGCTCATATAAAAGATAAAAAACATGCAAAAAAATGAGTTTCTCCTCGATATGGATATGTTACCTTTTGATAGATTTGTCCTCAATTTATTGTTACAATAACAGCAGTAGGAATGTGTATAACTACCATGCCCCATTGGGTAATTGACATTTATTTTTAATCCCTTATTGACAAGTTAATTGCTTTTAATTACAACTAACAATTGAGCAATTATTGCTAGAAGTAATTGCGCAGTTCAAATCACTAAAATTAACCACATAATTTCCAGTTGCAATAATTTCAATCAATTGAAATTAATGATTAATTACTTACTTTTTGTCCAACTCTGGTTGTTCCATACCCCCGATCCAATTTTAAATGCGTTCCTTCCAGTGTCAATTCTGAATTTGTGTTGTTCTATACCCACAATCCAATTTTCAATTTCAGGATTATCAGATAACATCTGATATTTTTATGTTTGGGAATTTTTACATTTGGGAAATTCCATGCTAATTGGAACGTCAGCACGGTATTTCTCAAGCACATAAAAACTGATAAAAAATTGATACTGATAAAAATTGATTCTCAGGTACCCAGGTAATCCAGTTAAATTCGCCCACTTCCAAAACGAGCGAAATTTTATTCAACCACTCGGCCCTGAACGGCTGTTATGGAAAATCAGGTTATCGTCAGATGATTCGGAGGGGAACGAGGGCAAAACCAAAGCTCGAGCCTGCGCAGCCGGTATTGTTCGGCTGCGGCTGCCAACTTTTCAATGGACAAAAAATATTATACATGAAAGGAAGGTCGAGGGGGACCTGGTGCAAGGTGTCACATGCAGCACCTGGCCGGGGGCTTTTCGCTTTGCACCAGCACCGGGCCAGCAAGGATCCGGGTCGGCAGGTTTGGAAAACGGCTCGCGACTTGGCCAAGTTCACCAACTGAAATTGACCCTTGTCGAGTCGGCAAAAAATGTTTTTCCCTCTTTGCAGTGATGAAAACAGTTCAAAATCGTCAATGTTTATATTTCACAAAATAATGAGAAGCGTGATAGTGAAATTATTGGCACTTTGGCGAATTTCAAGGTTTTTACTTCCATATTTACAGAGTAAACGGAAGTATTGTAATCGCCCTAAAATCGAAAATCGGAAAGAAGCTTCACAAAAAACGTTTACTTATACACATTTACTCAGAATCACTTTCCGAACATGCGTCCGTCTTTGGTCATTTACAAAAATGGCCATAACTCCCTCATTTCTCAACCTTTTTTTCAAATTTCTTGAACTGAAATGTTTGTCTCGGCAAGACCTAACACCCCGTTTAATCGGAATTTGGATAACGCACAGTACTTCCGATATATTTGCATTTTTAGTGTTTTCAATTTTTTTTCCCGGCCACAAAAATGAACCGATTCGAGCGTTCTTGGTCTTGAAATCTTTGTTTTACCCTGCAGAATATGTGGATATTTTTCATATTCCAATAATGTATTGTATTCTTATTTTGGGCGAATTTTAAAATTTTAACAGTGAATTTTTTGATATTTTTGGCCTAAACACCCTTAAAAGCAGTCAAAATATGATCAAATTGTGTCTCAATTTAACGTTTCAAAATATGGAAGTATTGTGGGTTATCTACGCACCACTGGTTTTTTATGTTTTTGACCTTAACGCCCTCAAAATCAGTCAAAATATGATCAAAACTTTGGTTTACCGATTAATTGTCATGGGTATCTGTGATCTTCGATTCATAAACTCATAAAAAAATCGGCTTTGAGCTGGAAAAAATTTCGAGCTGAAATTTTCGAGAGAAGCCTCGAAACCGAGCGACTGTGGATATCCACAGTTCAACATTGAACTATTATTTCCAATTTCTACGCTTTACGAGTACCTCTCGCAACAAAAGGTACGGTTTCTAACGAAAGTTGGAAGCAGTCGAGATTTCGACTTAGAGCGGATAACCTATTTTATGGCCATTTAATTTCTTTATCCTCAAGTCCGCAATAAAGACGATTTTATCGACTTTTGTTCTTCAGCCCTGAGCGCTTTAATAGAAAACTGTAGGTACTTGATGTTGCGTGAAAGTTGGTTCGGTTACTTACCCACTTTCCTGCTCCTGGAACTAATTTTGACTCCGCAGAACAATAAATTCTGCGATTTCCACTTGATCGGTTTATCCGATTTCGTTTTTTTGCTCGAAATCGTTATACAGGGAGGTCACAATCGAGATTTTTCTTCCTAGGAAGAAACGAATCTGTAGCTCATTGGGTACTTGTTTTCTTTAAACATTTTTGTGAGCCCAAGGAAAAGCGCACTCAGTCTCGATCGCTTTCAGAAAAATTCAAATAATTTCTTCCAGAAGTGCTTCCCAGTCCTGAGCAAATCGAAATGGTGAATATTGATTCTCAACCTGTATTATCCACCTCCATCGATTGATTTTCACCCCATTATTTCCCCCAATCACGTTCATCAAGCTTTATCATCCAGCTTGAGAAACTCCAATAGTTTTTTCTTCAAGGTAGGGATTAGAAGAATTCGACAGTCGATTTATCGTGGAGAAAATATCATGTATTAAAACTTTATGCAAATAATGCAATATAATAAACTCTTTCGAAAGGAACGGCAAATATTCAGTACGGTCTAAGGCACTTACGCGTACGAGATATTTACAATATTTCATATTGTGTAATTACAATCATTTTAAACGATATTTACAAGCACGAGGACGATGCCGACGCATCTCACGAATGACTAGAACTAAAAATGGCTAATCCGAAAGAAGAGAGAATGCGACGCCAAAAAGAAAAAGCAATTTCCATAGATGAAAATCAACACCGAAAAATGGCACATCAAATGGGCCGAGCAACGCGAGTATCGACGGTGAGAAATGGCGATTTTGACGAGGAAAATTTAGAACTACTCAGTCTTGGTTTTTGTTCTTAAGGCACTAAAATTACGAAATAATAAATAGAGGGGATACAAATAATACAAAGGGGCCAATAAATAGTGGAAATTCCTGACTCAACTTAATGTCTCTCGTGGACATGGGGTTCGAAAATATTTTGAAAAATCTCTCGACCAATCTATTTACAAGGAGAGAAAATTCCGATTTTTGACTTAGGGGCTCGAATTCAGCTCTCACGCTGAAGGGTAGATCAGCTCAGGCGGCTGCTGATGGTGCAGGTGGTGATAGCCGAGCGACGACGACGATCCGTCGTCGGACGCGGACGACGGCGAAGGGCTCATGGGCGACTGGGACCCGGGGCAACCGCCCTCGGCGTGCTTGGTGAGGAGGCTCATCCGCGAAAACGTCTTCGCGCAAGTGGGGCAAGAGTATTTCTTGACGTCGGAGTGCGTCTGCAGGTGAGCGCGCAGATTGGACCGGTCGGCGAAGGCGCGGTTGCAATGCTGACAGGTGAACGGCTTCTCGCCCGTATGCGTCCTGATGTGACCCTGCAGCAGCCACGGTCGGGAGAACGCCTTGCCGCAAAGTTTGCACTTGCAGGGCAGCGTGTGCGTGCGGATGTGCATCTTCAGGGCGCCCAAGCTGACGTAGACTTTGTCGCAATCTTTGCACGAGAACGTCTTCTTCGCTGATGTGGAGTCCTCGTTGGCCTGGCAGTGGAATTGCTGGTGTTTCGAGAGGCCCGAGTAGGTCGAGTAGGATTTGCTGCAGAACGTGCATTGGTAGCGCGGAGAGGCTGAGGATTCTTTGCGCTTGTTGCGCGGCGGGCTGAAGCCGCCGCAGTTGCTGCTGCCGACGCTGCCGGGCGACGACAGGTCTTCGGGCGTAGCCGGCGGCATGGCGTAGATGTGAGACGAGGTCGACGACGTGGAGGACGTGGGCGACGTCGGAGAGAGGCCTCCGGTGTATGGAGTGCCGTTGACGTACATCGGCTTCGGCTGAGCCGGATAAGCGTGGTGCGGCGGGCTGGGCGGCACGGCGCCGTAGTAGCCGCCGTAGCTCGGCACGGCATAGGGATGGTAGTGCTGCGTGTTGAGCGGCAAGTAATGGTGCGGCGGGTAGTAAGGGCGCGGCCAGGCGGGCAGCTCGTGCTGGCTGTTCAGGTTGAGCGGCTCGAGCGGGCCGGACGCCGACGATTTGCCGCCGAACGGCAGCGGGGCCGGCTGTTCCGGAGAGCGGATCAGGTGACGTCGGTCGGCGGTCTCGGGCTCGGCGCGTTTGGCCGAAATGAGCGCGACGGCGATCGGCGGCGTCAGCGATTTGCACGTCAGATCTTCCGGCTTCGTGCTCAAATTTTCCGGCTCGGAATTGTCGTCACTGGCGTCTGTAACAGGAAAATCGAAGAATATTTTGAGTTTTTCGGTAAATCGATTTAAATCATCAGCGGTAAAAAATATTTTTACTCAACGAATTATCTGGAGGAAGTTTTGAGTTTGCGAAAATTCGAATTATTTAAAATTTTAGATTGTTTTTTTTTTAAGGAAATTGTCTCGATTCGGTCAGGCTGCAGCACCAACTCGAGATATTGATGAAAATTGAGCAAAAGATGCCTAATGATACGATGCATATTATTTCGTGTGACTACTTTTATTGAAAACATTCGTTGATTACATTAGCCATCAGATTTCCGGGACATGTCGATTTATTTTGTCACATTTTTCGTTATAACTTCTCTACGCTAATAGATAACAAACTAATTCAATGTAACCAAGTCTCTTTATTATTGTAAATACCTAGTTTTTTTTATGCAATAATCTGCAGAAAAATACTTTATAAACAAATTTCGCAAGATTTTACGAAACTGAGCGCCAAATTTGGAAAATCAATGACCCTCAAATTACCAAGGACATTCATGTTACGTGCCTTTGACCATGAAACTGCAGAAGTTGACCCTGAAAAGCTGACTATTGCAGTTTGGTGAGATCAATATCAATTTTTTGGTGGCACGTTGTTATATGTTATGCTGATAACTGTGTAAACATTGATTACAGATGTTTCTGCACTTATTTTCCCATTTTTATTGATTTACAACCAAGTTCTGTTCATACTCCGTTGTAAAATGCGATTTTTTCCAATTTTCAGCAGAAAACAAAATATTGAAATACCACTAGACCAAAATATTCTCGAAGAATTAAAATTCATAACAACTCAGGCCAAGTTTGAAGGTCAGTTGATCGCCCTTGACATTAGGTTGGTCAAAATTCCGGAAAATGTCACCAATAATTCGAAAAAATAGCGTTTCAACAGAGATAAAATAACCGTTTAACGAATAAAACGTCGAATCTCTTTCGCGTTGTTGAGTTGGACGAGAAATTTTGGAAAAATCCGGAATTTTTGAGGGTCAAATAGAATTTTCAAGAAAGTGAAATTATTATGAGAAAAAATTGAATGCTTCATGTTGCAAAATATTGCAGAAATTGGAATCAATTAACCTCTTTCATGGGAATTGAGGAATTCCTGGCATAAAAATGTTTTATGGCTTTGAAACGTAGGAATTATGACAATTATTATCAAAAAATTGTTTCCTAGCAGGTAACAACATCACTGAGTTTCTTAAGCATAATTCATTAAAGCGTCTGTGCATTTCAACATTGTAGTTCGCTAATAAATCGCAGAAAAGTTAAATCCGCTTACGACAAATTTTTTGTGAAGGGAAAAAAAGTTTTTAACTATTTTTTGTGATTTTGGAATATTGAATCAACGTAATTCAATTTTCAATTTTATCTGTCTGCACAAAATACAAATTTTAATTTTTGGAGCTCAAAATTTTAGTTTGGCAATAGAAAGAAAATTCAAGCGATAAATTTAGGGATGTTTTGAGACATTTCCTTTTTTTGCATGGAATACAAATAAAAATAACAATCAAATATCAACACTGCTGAAAAATCAGGCTAAGATTTATTGAGATTTTTGTATATTTCTTTTAAAATGCTGGGAGTTGATTTTCCAATACCTGAATCAATCTAATCGTGAAATTCCCTACAAATTTACACATTGTGCCGGCATAACAAAGTGATATTTTAATTTGACAGGATAAAAACATACTAAAATTTCTGACTTTTCAGTTGAAAAAAAAATAATAAAAAAAAAATATAAGATTTTTTTTTTCAACTTACCGTTGATGTGGTCGAGTTCTTCTTTGATGATGACATGGACGGGCCGCTTCTTGAGCGGGCAGTGCGAATAGTTCCGCTTGAAACTGGCGACGGGCCGCGGCATCGTCGGCTCTTCGTTGACGATGTGCATTGTCTCGTCGTTAACTCGCGCAACTGACGATATCGACACGCGGAAGTCACAGAATCGATCGTGGAAAAAAAGTTAAAGTCCGAAACACTTCGTAATCCTTGTCACTTGGCGGAGCGACGTGCGCGCTTGGCGGCGAGAGACTTCGATCTGGTGCCGTCGGGCGGAAAGTGGGAGATATTTATAGAGTCCCCACCATCCGGCGGTGCGGGAAGGGAGGAGTACAGCTGCTCGGTCAGGTGGGGAGGGAACGTAGCACGTGCCGGGCGGCCAATCAGCGAGCGTCTTCGGGCCGCCCTAGCGGTACAGCACCCTCCACACAACAGGTGCCCTCCCCGCGATCGTCGGTGGCCGGCGGGCCGCTCAGTCCGACCTGATGCGCGGACTGGGTCAGAGTGAACGCCAGGGTGAGATGGGTGGGCGGATACGCAGGAACGATCGTCGATCTGACGACGCGATCCGGACCGTGTCCGATTTTTTCGATTTGACGCTTTTTTTTCAAAATGGAAAATTTTTTAGAAGAGACAAGAAAGTCATGAAATTATTGGATTTTTGATGGAAACATTAAAATTCAGCACAAAACGTTGTTGCAAGTTTTCTTTATCTTGCGTAAAGAAGGTGGAATAGCAGGAACAATAGGATAAAGTTAGAGCCACCAGGTGGGTACGTACGTTTGATCTTGCGAACCGTATAGGTACGTTGGCTCGCAAATTTAGAATCACTACATTTTTCAACAATCCGAGCGATTAAAATGCTGAAGACCGGGGAGTCTTAGTTGGGGAACTATAACAAACGCAAAAATTCTATTTATGAAACATTCGAAAAAAATAAAAAATTCAGAACCGTTTTTCAATTTACAAAATATAGGCAATTTGTGAATACACCTACAAAAGAATAGCAGCTTGCCAGAAATCCAAAAATTGGTGAGCTTATAGCTAAATTCAAATAGCGCAAAATATTATATGTTTCACCCCTTCAGGTAAAAACCCCTCATCTGAGAAGGTAAACAATCAACGCACCCCGTAGAGCAACCCGAAACAGAACCATTGATTTGGGTAGAATTTTCGTTCCTCGATCGGAAACGGAACGTTTTTTTGCCAGACAAGTCGAAGCCGTCCAAGTAAAAACTCAGACTGAAACTAAAACCCAAAGTGATACTGATACACAAACTCGAGAGGAAATCGACACTAAAATTCAGCTGAAACTGATACTCGAACTCAAACTAAACAGGAAACTGAGACTGAAACTCAAACAGAACGTCCAACTCAAACTTGAAGTCAAACTGAAACTGATACACTAACTCAGCGAGAAACCGAGTCTCAAATTCAAAGGTCGCAGAAAAGGTTACCTGAATCTCAATCTTCTGAATCTGGAACAAACTGAAAGGCAAACTCAAACTTCACCTGATACTTGAACCGAAACTCAAACTGAAACTAAAACTCATACTGAAACTCAATCTCAATCTGAAACATAAACTCTAACTCGAAGTCGAACTGAAAATGGAACTCGATCACAAACTCAAAGTCGAACTGAAACTGAAACAAAAACTTAAAGTCATACTGAAACTCAATCTCAAACTGAAACGCAAACTCAGTTTTCATTCAGTTGGAGTTTCAGTATGACTTCGAGTTTGGAATTGAGTTTCATTTTGAGTTTACACTTTTTCGAACTCGAGTACCAGTTTCAGTCTGACTTCGAGTTTTAATTCCAGTTTCAGTTCGAGTTTGAGTCTGAGAATGAGTTTGTGTTTCTGTTTGAGATTGAGTTTCAGTTTCAATTCGACTTTGAGTTTCAGTCCGAGTTTTAGTTCCAGTTTCAGCTCGAGTTCGGCTTCACGTTTGAAATTGAGTTTCAGTTTGACTTTGAGTTTCAGATCGAACTTCAGTTTGAGATTGAATTTCAGTTTGAGTTTGAATTTCAGCTTGAGATTGAGTTTCAGTTTCAATTCGACTTCGAGTTTCAGTCTGACTTCGAGTTTTAGTTTCAGTTCGAGAACGAGTTTGTGTTTCAGTTTGAGATTGAGTTTCAGTTTGAGTTTACATTTTTGCGAACTTGAGGACAGTTCAGTTTGAGTGCCAGTTTCAGTTCAGGTTGAGTTCGGACGTTATGTATCAGTGAGTTTGTGGGTCAGTAAATCAGTTCAAGTTTGAATTTCAGTTTGAAGTTCTGTTTCAGTTTGAATTTGAGCATGAGCATCAGTTGGAGTTCTCGTATTTTTGTCAGTTTGAGTTCGGCTTCGATTTTCAGTGCAGTTTAATTTCGGGTACCAGTATCCGTTCGAGTGTCGAGTTCGAGGATAACATGACTTCTTGATACTTTTGTTACCTTAAACCAAGGACTATTTTTATGAAATTGGTTCTCGTGAGAACCTAAGGTTCTGAACCTATCTCGGAGTACCTAAAATCACGAATCCCCTAACTTAACGTGAAAATGGTATGGCGTACCTATTTAGTCAAGGGTTCGATTCAACACAAGTCCTAGAAACTCGCACTTGATCCGAAAGGTGATCTCATAGTTCCCGTCGTCCCTTGGGCGGTTAACTTTCCCAGCTGCCGATAACCGATCGACGTTTAACGCTTTTGACGGCTGCTGTGATCCGTGACCGAGAACGGTCGTAAACTGCGATATGGAAGTTATCGGTCAAATCTATCGGTTCAGGAAGTCGGCGATATCGGAGTTATGGAATGGTTAATGTTAACAACGATATTACGAGTGGCTGAGGCGTGCAAGGAAGTCGGGGTGCGATACTTGTCGAGAAGTTCATGAATAATGCACAGGTAAAGTGCGAAATATTGCAGGTATTTTTTAGTCGATCGCACTCAAATGGAATATGAGAAAATGAAGATGGATCGATATTCCTCAAAAGAGACAACCAGAGATCCATATTTTGAAACGCAACATTATGACACAATTTGATCAAATTTTGAGGGTGCTTAGGTCAAAAATACCAAAAAACTCACTATGCAACTTTTAAAACTCGCCTAAAATAAAAATACGCCAATTTATCGGAATGGAAAAAATATCCACATATTTTGCAAGATAAAACAAAGATTCTAAGAACAAGAACGCTCAAATCGGTTCATTTTTGTGGCCAGAAAAACAAAACAACTGGGTGCCTATTCTGTAAAAAATGTCTTGGCAGTCGCTATCGACTCATTACACAAATTGTCATACGTTGTCATTAGATTTGCCATGGCAAATCGATATTGATTTCAAAAGACAAATATGTCTTTTTGGCTTTCAGGTTACAGAATAGGCCCCCAGGTCTATCAATAAATTTACATTCTAATCTTTAGATCCTAGGACACAAATCGCACGTCATATGTGACAACTCGACAAAGTGATTTCGAGTAAATCGAATTCAATGTTTTTCATTTTTGCTTGGCGGGGAAATTTACCCCAAGAACCCTTTTCCTCTTGAATTTTTACTCTTCAGGTAGTCAGAAGTATGCTCTAAGGCACTAGCATCTCTTTGGGGAAATTCTTGAAGAAATAAGGACTTTTTAAAATAAATTTAAAAAACATGTTTTGAGTTGTCTCGTTATTGACTAACCAAACCACCAGACTTTTCATTGTCGAGATGTCACGCCTATTAGTAATTTTGAGTTGTCACGTTTTGTCGAATTTGACCATTTTGCGAAGTCACGTTGTTGATACTGCATGTAGTAATTACACGGGTTCCTATACTTTCTGCCGATTGCAATAGTGTGACTGCGCCGTAATGTGGCCGCTACGAGATCTAGGAAAACAACGTTTCTTGCTACTTGTATAGCATAAATTTCTGCATCTAGTGGTGGGAATAACTCAAAAATATACTTTATTGAGACGTCACACTAGGGTGATTCCACTAAAAGTGGCGAAATTGGGGTCAGCAAATTCCGTTTTACCAATGATAAAATTTTGCATGTTTTTCGACGAGAAATTGTTCATTTGCCTGCTATTAATGAAAACTATATACCAGCAGTGTAGTTTCATCACCCAGAGAGGGTTTACAGACATGATTAAATAAAAATCAGTGGTCCAGGGGAATGACAAAATTGAGAGACTTAAAAAAATCTATTTAAACCTCAAATTAAACGCTGCTAAGTAGATTAGTGACATGGGTACATTATTTGTCTGGGTATCTCAGAAAATAAAGTTCAAATAATTGGAGTAGGTACGTCGGTTCATCATCATATCATTTGAGGAGTAATGGTCAATGGTGAATTCGATGATGCCAAAATGGTACGTTCTGACACTGATGAATAAATAGGTGTAAAAAGAAAACCAATGGTGCGTAGATAACACACAATACTTCCATATTTTGAAACGTAAAATTGAGACACAATTTGATCGTATTTTGACTGTTTTTAGGGGTGTTTTGGTCAAAAACTCAAAAAATTCACTATTCAAATTTTAAAATTCACCCAAAATAAAAATACGCCACAATATTGGAATATAAAAAATATCCACATATTCTGCTAGGTAAAAAAAAGATTTTAAGACCAAGAACGCTCAAATCGGTTCATTTTTGTGGCCGGAAAAAAATAAAATAGAAAACACTATAAATTCAAATATATCGGAAGTACTGTGCGTTATCCAAATTTCGATTAAATAGGGTGTTAGGTCTTGCCGAGACAAACATTTCAGTTCAAGAAATTTGAAAAAAGGTTGAGAATTGAGGGAGCAGCGCCCTAGCTGACAAACCTCCATCCAGAACATGCAGGGGAATGACGGCCAGGGGAATGACAAATCGCGGTTTTTCCCATTTCTTTCCTCCTCCTTTCACTACCTAAATTTTGAAAAAAATACGCCGGAAGGTGCACCTCCAGACTTAAAGAATAGTGGCAGAGGGAAAAATCTACTACTTCAATTTGATAAGATATTGAATACAGGGGAATGACACATAATAAAAATACTCACCATAAATGAGGTTGTTTTTTGCCTCTCAATGGCTTCTCAACAAACACTAGTGTTATCTTGCAGATCAGGCACGTTCTAGAGTTCCAGGGCTACCGAATGCCGTTTTCAAAATTACCGAAACTGTAATAGTTTCCCATTTATGGGGGTGACCAGTTTTGACAGGGGAATGACGCAAAAAGGCGGGGACACGCTGTGCTTTGCTTCTAACATTGAAGCCTATGCATCTAAAATTATGAGAACAGAGGAGCTAATACGGGACTATATACTGAGTGCATTCGTTTTAGCAGATTCTGAAAATCTCGATCCGAATAACCAGGGTTGGTTGAAGAAGTAGTGTACCTAGGGGTGGGGACATGCCAGGGGAATGACATTTCGGCTATATTTATATATTTTTCTCCACTTGCTAATAATATTTTTGGACAGTTTACACGTGCGGAGCATGGGGACCAACGATCTAATCACAACGCTTTTTGTTCCATCGCAATACTACGAATAGTTTTCAAGATATGAAGAAAAGACACGATTTCGCCACTTTTAGTGGAATCACCCACTATCGCTCTCAACTTGCGAAATAGGAGAAGGGCTGAAAACCATGGTAACGCATGTAATCCATTGTTTCGGTACATAAAAAGAACTTGCTTCGAGTATGACACCTACAGGGATACAAATTTCACTCGTATCCACTGCATGACGACGTTCCCCATTTTCGCGCCTCACTTTTCTAGAGATTTTTTCACTAGGTATACCCGGTGAACCAATAAGGTCTCCCTTTCAATAATAGCTCGCGCCCTTACCAGGCAAGGTGTTTATTCCCGAGTGCATCTGCTTCTGGCCCTTGGAAACCACTCAATCTGTAACAGAGCTGGAGCACATGCCCCTCTACGGCTTCGTGGCGCACATATGCTTTTCTCCGACTATTGTCACCTTTCCAATAGTCATCGTTTATTTATCCATCTCGCCCGGTTGTAGGTAGAGATTGTTTTGTTCCAAAAGCTGGCAAAAGGGATTGACAAGCAAGTAGGTGAACAGAGATGTCAAAGAATCGACTTCATCAGCGGGCACTGTGTTCTCGTAGGTGTCAGACGACAGGAAATAGCATTGTGAGCATGCGTCTATACCAGAAAAATGTCAACCACTGCATGGCGAATAGGAGGTTTGGTTTTAACAGTGAATGAAAGCACTATAAATCAATTCTACGGTTATTATGGTAAAAACGAGATAGGAAACAACCCAAAATCGGAATGGGCTCTGAGATAGAGTTGCAGGATTAAATCCTGCAAACAAATTTTGTTTTCGACCCTCGAGGCGTCCTTCATATAAAATTCATTAGCATTATTAATAACGTGGTGGAATTTCGTAAAAATTTGAAGAGAAATTGAAATTTTGTGAAGGCACGGGCATTTGCAGTTGAGATAATTTGAGGGTTATTTGAAGAATACTGTATACTACTGAACAACTGAATCTGATTTCCACTTTTTGGCCAACGACGTCTTTCTCTCTGAATTTTACGAATTTCAAGAACTGTGATTTCGTTTGACTAAAATTCTAATTAAACACAATGTCTTCACCTTATGAGCGTTTTCAGGTACAAATGAATCGATTTTGTTATTTAAGGTCTTGAAATATCTGTCGAGAATTACAAAACGTATGGAGTTAAAGAGCTTCAAAGCTTTTCGATGTCTTTTTCTTGCAATATCCAATCGACCAACCACAAAGACAGTCCCAATATGTACGTACCAAAATATGGTAAAAATGTGAGTTACCGACGCATT
This sequence comes from Nesidiocoris tenuis, assembly GCA_036186465.1. Classification (NCBI taxonomy): domain Eukaryota; kingdom Metazoa; phylum Arthropoda; class Insecta; order Hemiptera; family Miridae; genus Nesidiocoris; species Nesidiocoris tenuis. Next base: position 31,990,412 of record AP028909.1, on the reverse strand, counting down.
TCTTCTTCAATTTAGCAGGTGATGGAGGAGCTGAGATGTACCTGTACTCGAGTGTTTTCTTTGAAATCCAATATCTTCCGATCGGAAGCCGCCAGGATCGTCTGGGCGTGGCGGTGGACAAGTCTTGAAACATCCGCTCAGGTGGTTCTTTTTCTAAAACTCATCCAACATCCGGAGCCTATGACCTCGTTTTGAGACCATCACGTACTCTAAGGCGATCCCAGTTCCTTGAATGAGTTTCTCGGGAATGCATAATTTATTATGCAACCGGATTAGAAGGTACCATTCATGCTATACCAACAGGTGTGCGTGGAACATCCTGCGTTGCCCTATACGCTATCGTTGCTCAATCGCCTCAGGAATTCGAAAAATCACGAAGCGAATCTGTACAAAAAAATCTCTTCAGTCAATCAGGGTCGTAAAATTTTTTGAAATTCGGGGGATGATGTGCAGCGATGGATTTGAGCGAGAGGTCAATGTGCATTACCTGAACACTGAATTTACCAGTGTCCACACTCAGCAGGACAATGAAGCTTACGATTATCCCCGTATAGAGCAACAAGTGTTGCATTATGTGCAAAAGTGTTGCCAAATACATTAGTATTTAGTTCTATTACCATGTTAAATTTGTCTATGAGCCCAGATGCCTAAATGAATAACAAATAGGTCTATAGTTGTCCCAAAAACTGGAGTGCCCAAACAACCATTGCTGCTTGAGAAACTGTAATGAACATGGGAATCACTATTTTTCTAGAAACCCGTCATTGCCATAGAAACCGTCATTGCCATGGAAATCATCGTTACCCCAGAAGCCCGATATGCGTGTCTCGTAACGGTTGGCCAAGGACAGGGGTGGTGGCTTGGTTCAGGCAGTGAGGTTATCGGGTTTCACGCCGACGCCACCTCGACCAATCCGAATGGTTGGTTTGATCGCTTAACCTTGCACTTTAGTAAAGTGACTTTACCAACATTTATCTGCATTTTTTGGACCTGTCCAAAGAGATGTATCTCCGGCTGCTCTTCCCATTCCATCTCAAACTGCAAGGATACCTATGCAGACAGACATTTTCGCCAGGTGGATATATCTTAAAAATATAAGATCAGAAGGTGCCTATGTAATTTAGGGGTTCCATTTACGTCAACACGAGCTACCAAGCGATCGATACTGGACATTGATCCAAATCAATGGGTCAGTATCGGTCGCAACTTGCTGAGTAATTCCCACGGCTCATCTTCCCATGAACATTTCCCGTTCTCAGCGAACTCGATAGGATCCCCTTTGGATTTATCATCTAAATGCTCAACATACAAGTTCCCACACGCCAGGTGATAGAAACTGCCTCAAAACAACTCCCCACATTATCCGAGCTCTCCAGTTTCACGTGATTTTTCTCCCCTTTTTGTTACAAATGCAACCCTCTTACAGGTCGCTATTGTCCTTTTCCTTATTTTATATTCACTTCCTATTTTACAGTCCAACGGAAGACGTTTTCCTCGGTTTCTGGCATAAATCTTTGAATAGGCCATCTCGCACGGCCCCTTCTGATCGTAAAACCGCATTTCCCCTATCGGTGCTCACATTTTTCAATTTTTTCTCCACAGTTGCACCTTTCTGTTGCACATCCTTTGAAGATTTCATTCTCCAACGGTTTTCTGCCCCTTTTGCTCAAAACTTAACCTTTCTCATTCTGTAAAGATAGTTGGCAAAGAAGCGTCTCAAAAGACAACTTTTTTTGGCGCATAAACACACTAAAGACACAATGAATGTTCCCTCAATTTGTTTTTCAAAATAACCTCAACTTAACACGCTACACGAGGGGAAGAAAGATGTAGTTTTTACCCCTAATGTAGAACTTGAGAAAGAGACGAATTTTTCTTTTCAATTTGGTAAATCGAACAAAAACAAAATGTTTACTAAGCCTTAAACGGAGAAGAAGATTTTTGACTCTCCCCTCGGATGCAGCATTTTGAGTTACGAGACAAAAAAAATACTAGATATACCTTTGGATAAAAATTTAATTCTTATTGATTGAGAATTTTTGTATTACACATCACTTTTGCTTATTAACCAGTATGAATACTGTCGACCGATGAAGCCCAAGAATACTGATCACATGGTAATCTTACTTAGGTATACCATATAATTGATTAAAATAGGACAAAAAAGTTATCGATTTGCAACTTTAATGCAAGTTTCCACCATTCACTAATAATGATATTCACTTGTTTAATGTCCACAAACCTAATGAGTTCAAGAACAAGATCTTATGCTATAGGTAACTATTGTATTGCAGGATTTCAATGTTCTTGACCAATCTTCAGTCTTCTTCAAACTTTTTTGAGACATATCTCAAAACATAAATTGAATTCTCTTGGGCTGATTGCGTCTTTTTTCTGATGCCAGTTTACGATTAAAATTTTTACTGCGATACAATTTTGTGCGGTACAATTTTGTACGATACGGTTTTGTAGCCGGAGGAAATTATTATTTCGGATACTCCACTCCATCTGGAAATCTGAAGAAGCAGAAACCGTTTCGGAAAACCCAAGATTGGACTGACTTGAGAGCTGCTGTCCAAACGTGAATAAGTTGCCTTGAAATTTTAGAAAGAATCATTGCAAAATTATGATCCGGTCGGACCACTGCAGTTTAGAACAAGGCTACAACTGAACACTGCTTCTATTCAACAAGTAGGTACAATCTTGAAATTAGAGGGGTCGAACAGATTTCGAGTTGAATGCAATATGAAGATACAGCGGAGGGCAGTGTTCATCACGGGGCATTGGAACGAGCATGATCTCGGGTAGGAAACGTGAGATTGTCCAACGAGATAAATAGAAACAATATGACGATGCAGTGGAGGGAATTGTAAATGCAAAGAATGGTGCATTTTCAGGTGCATTATCTCCGATCTGTGTGCCGATATCGAATCTCGAGTGGCTCCGACGTTTTATTGCGCCGAAGGTTCAACACGCCGCCCTCCCTACCGTAAGTCAGTCGGTTTTTTGATGAATCTCGCCTAATGACCGCCGTCTAATCGCGAAACTGCGGATAAACCGGCGATTACGGCCAGTGCCCGAGACATCGTGCAAAAGCACTTCCCTGTCCGCCGATACCGGGATGTAGCACTGGCTGAATCCATGGAAGGGATAACTCGGAAAGTGGGTACTGTAGATCCTATCTCGAGCCCTAGAGGGAGGGATAACAAATCCGAATGGGTACCATTTACCGTTTTTCCGTTATTGAAGCTGATCACGCGACTTTTGCAGCATCGGTATCAGCCCTGCAAGTATAGACTTAATAACTGGTCTATACATTTTTTGGTATTCAATATTCAGCACATAATGTAGGTATTGCATGTATCTAGGCAATGTTGCACTGATTTTATTCAGGTCGTCACACTGAAAATTGTCTTCCTCGAAGGGTTCGAGTTCATTTGCTACAATTTTTGATCTGTATAAATTGATTTGTGATTTTAAGGGTGGGTTCATCGATCTTGTTTAATTATCGAATATCCATTATTCTCCGAATATAATTTTCCATGGATACATTGACAGGGAAATTCATTGTCTACTTTTCCAAGAAACTACTTATTCGGATAATATTGTTTTTTTTTTTTGTCAAATAAACTGATTTGAACCCACTCTAAGGGAAAGTCCACTCGTAGATTCGTCGTGTTTTTTACTTTGTCTCAGTAAAATGACCATGAGTCTTCCAAATTTTGGAGTAATTACAAAAATGAGAATACCGTTGGAAAGGCGGTTGAATTTCATGATATTTACGGCTCTCTAACATTGAGTTGAAGAAGCGAGAAATCGGTGGAATATCGATCGTTGCTCAAGTTTTACAAATCACCGTTTTTTCAACGTTCGTTCAGGACCTGAAAAAATGCGAAAATCTTGCCCTCGTTCAGGAAAAAACTGGTCCAAAATGCCAGCTTTTGAACGGTATGGTCATTTTTTTATTTATCTTGCTTACCAGACGAGAAATCTATGTTTTAATGCAGAGAAACATAGATTTTCGCTACAATGTATATGTTTTTGTGCAATGTCCGAACGTATCGAGTTTTTGAAAATTCTCGAGCTGTACACGGGTGACTCATAGTGAAATGGCTGTCTGATTTCAAATTTCAAAGTATCCAGTGCCTATTTCAATCAACTCTATAATTCAGGTGCACAACACTGTAACAAATAAATATTGACGCTCGAAATGTTACTCACTATCAATGAAACGAGGTCACCATTTGTATTGAGTCGATCGAACCTTGTGAGTTCACCCGAGCGTCAGCTCCTTAGGCTAAGTTGAACCTGAGGTCGAACATCTTTACCGAGCTGTTGGCGTAGGCGCACAGTGCAAACCTTTGCAGATTCTCGATTGCATTTACACTTCGGCGAAACGACTTGTATCAAAACGGATCTAACATTTCGCGCCCAATCAAGGACTTGTTCGGCACGAGATTTATAGAAACACGGTGCTCCATTATAGCCTAGTGCGACTCGGCCCTACGTCCTATTGGGTCATTTACGTTAGTTTATTGAGGAACTGACATTGATCCATATGCTGTTTTATGTACAGGTCAACTCCAAGAACGCGAATAGCGTGCTGAACTTCAGTTAACAGACGGACGGAAGACAAGGCTCGCACTAGTTGTCCCCAGAGGGAGTCTAAGATAGCATCTATTGTAAATCGAGTGCAGCCCAAGTTATTCCGAGAGCTCATGGACAGTGCTATATTATCCTGCAGTATCGGCCAACGGGGAAGCGCATTTGCACGAAGTTGAGGCTTATGGCCTGTTTTCCGTGTGCACAGAGAAAGTTTAACGAATACGCCCGCCGTATTTAACGGTCATCATTAAGGAAGGTTAATCAAAACAGAGACTGAACTTTGGGAATGTCTCCAGCTTCCTATAATTCCTGGATAAACGAGGCAATTATGTGGTTCATTTGCAGATGGTGTTTCGACGGCGTTTCTTGCGCGGAGGAGCCTTCAGAAGGAGTTGCAGGGCTTGAGTGTAATAATCTCGATTTAATTATACTTTTTGGATGATGAAGTTTTCAACTGCTTAAGTGGACATTTACTCTCACTACCGATGCTGGAGAGATCATTCAAGAATATTGTTGCAGTTCAGATCCAAAAGTTGCTTGCAAGGGTATAATTTTCCATCTTTTCTGTGCAGCAGGGCTGCTCAGGTCTTCTCAATTCGTCAGACACAATCGGTCTTGCCCTGATCAGGCAAAAGCCTTTCCCACACTTTTTATCAGACTTCCCCTGTTCCTGGACTGGTTATTCCAGTGATTCTAGTTTCATGTCTTGAAATAACTCGTTGCATTCATGATTTCGAATGTCACAACAGCAATACGAATCTGTAAGGAATACATTCAAACAGTTTGATACCAAAAACGGTTCCGAATTTCAGGCGCTTTGTTCCCACTAAATGATATTGAAATGTTTGATTGAGGATATTGATGATTGACAAGTCCCTTAGGATTCCGGAAATAACCGTCTGACAGGCTGATGGTTTAAGGTTAAAACGCCGAGAAGTCCATTTGAATATCAAGGAGATACGCCAAGGGGCAGTGAACGCTCCAGAATTAGCATACCAGTCTCGCGTGATCGGAGGGCTGATCTGTCCGCAGATTTCAATCAGCTTTTCAATACTCGGCATAGGTGACGAGAACTGGAATTGATTCGATTTCAAATTCAGCGGCCGATTCCCTCCAATCAGGGACAATGAGCATCGAAAGGGGGCGCTCGCTATGTGCGCAGGCATATTACGCAAAAGCCGCCTCTCCTGGCATTTGCTATTCTTTGTTCCTTCAAGGTTATCGGTGAAAATAGTGAGTGCGTCTTATCTTGATCGGCTAGACTCATATAGACTTGCAGCTAGCTCATTTAAGGTTATATAGGCCGAACCGAGCCGCCGCTGGCCACTGGGCAAGAATGATAGCTGTAAAAGTTAGAGACCCCTAGTTATCAACCCTGGTGCCTAGGTGTGGAGATAATGATCCCACTCGTTGTCCGGGGTTATTCGAGCAATTAGCGTTCAATATGGATCATAACGCAGAGTTCATGTTAGGCTAAGAGCGCAACTATATCGAGGCAAAACTATCTCCAGCCGAATCTTTCTCAATCCGCTAGTAATAAATTCCCCGTTCAATTAATGAGTAGAAAAGGGAAATGAAGTTTTTTGTCTTACTTTCACACTCAGTTTAAATTTCAGGAGTATACTGATCTCTATGGGAAGAGCAGCATTGTTGCTTAAGCATTTCCGGATCCGGAATTTCGGAAAATAAATTTTTGATTTGATATATTCACCCATTCTTGATAAGGAAGTGCCTGAGCAACAAGGATATTCTTGCCGTAGAGATCTGTACATCAAGCTGGAAAAATCGATAATATCGACGGTGCAGAATCAATACTGCCCAATTCGTTTGCCATGCAATCTATGGACGCGTGATTTGCCAAGTTGCCACCAATCCAAGTTTTGATAAGTAGGCAACCCAGACGCCCCCAAAAGACATGATGCTTTGAATTGGGCAGTATTGCAGTTTCATCGTCGATATAGAACTTTCTTGTATTGAGTTCATGCCAAGACAGATCATTTTGTTTGGGGGTGATGGTTACTAACATTTAATCGTAATCATGGTAAAAATTATGTTCAATTCAATTCAGTTCAAAATTATGTGTTTTCCGGACGTTTTCGTGCCGCACGAAGACGCACTTGTAAACCCGCCTCAACTTTCAAAAGCTCCTTACTTTCAACCCTGCTTGCTGTTTACCATGACGTGTTCAAGATAAAATCTTTTCATCTGATTGTTTATTTTTTTACCCACCTATCTTTGAAGGAAGGTATTCTCGGTTTCCACGTTGACGTTTTAGTGGGGACGATTAGTACACATCTTGGCGTCCTTGAACCACGAATAGTAGGTTTTAGAAGGGGGTTCCTCTGTGAAAGAAGTGAGAAGAGGGGGAATTGTTGGTTAAAATAGGTTAAAGACTGCGAGGGGCTGGTTGTTGTATTACGGGCCCCCTTTTCTTGCAATACTTCCCCATCGCGAGTAGGAACAGGTACCTAGAGTTTATGTACAAAAGAAGGGGACGAATGCTGAAGGGTAGCTTGCGCTTTTCAAAAACCGGTAACATATTTTGTTGCGTCACCGAGCACAGGTTCGTACAGGTCTCCCATCGTCAGTACTGCGTGTTCATATCGGTCTACTCTATACTGTCAGCGGACTAAAAGTGAGTTTCACAAGTTGATGTCCTTCCGGTCGAACCAGTTCCGTTTTCACGCTTTTTCAACCAGAACGGGTTGCAGATACTTACGTAGTCCTTTTCAGAGACTAGATAATAGGATTTCTAGTTATTTTCCAAGTTCGGAAGGGTTGCATCGTGAGATTATGGAGTGCATATAAGTAGTCCGACTAGAAATACAAGTTAGAGCAGTGAATGACAGTTTGTGCAATCGACGACAGGGCGGAATTTTGACGTCTGAGTGAGAATTTCGAATAATGGTCTTTTGTTGTATATCTATGCAAGTAGTTATAACAGGTAAGGGTCTTGGAAATAGGAGAGAAGTCATAGGTGAGAAGTAAGGCTGTACCTACCTGGAGGGTTAGAATGGTATCCAACCTATAGGTAGGCAATTATTTGTGTTGAAATGTACATTTTTGAACTGAAATTTCTGATTACCTATCTACTTATTTATGAAAATCAACCTGTCAGCACTACTTTTAAAGTAGATGTCAAAATCAAGCATAAAGTACATTGCAAATTATAATATTTGGAAAAATGGCATTAAAAATCGGTTAAACAGCCATCGACTGTGTGCCCAACATTTTTTATTTACAATCAGATGATTAATTGAGATCATTCTTGTAAGTACCTCAGTTTTCCCTAAAAGGCCTATATCCCAAACTCAATTAGTGCCTACTTTTACCGAATAAATACAAATACAATAAAAATGAATACACAATTCAACCTTAAAGACGTAGCCGACCTAGCGGACCTTTATGCAATGACTAAATTCGAATGGCTTGTAAACGGAGTCAGAAACTACACAAACGGGAGTGAATTGAAACCATTTTTTTTTCATTTTTTTTACTTACCTACTAAATTGGGGCTTCTATTAACGTTTTAAACATTGAAGAAAAAGATACTTCGTACTGGGTACCTATATCTGCATATACCATGTACAGAGACTTCATACCGAATGCATCTCCTAATTCTTCGGACAATGGTTCAATTACATTTCTTTGAGCAATGACCACCGTAAACGGCCCGTAACAAAATTCATCACGAGTCAATCTTTTTGATAAGTGAAGCGTAACACTCAAACTGTTCCCACCAAGGCCAACCCTGTAATTTCGTAGGTTAGCCTTGCGGTTCGATTAGAAAATAGGGGGACGACCTGCATTGTCGGGCAGTGATCTGATCGAAATTACAAGTCAATTCAACCTTGCACCTGAAAATTTTCGTTTCAATGGTCAAAATATAGGAGCGGGTTCATACAGATTATGGTCAGTTAGGGAGTTTATTGACGATTGATGTATCATTTATTATCTAATAGGTCACGACTGATAGGTAATTTCCTTCCAGAACCGATTGCAATCCCTGTGACTAGATCGATTAAAACCATGGTTTTGAATGCAATCCATCAATACTTGGTGGACTTTCCGGGCGGAATCTACAAGTTGCACAAACATGTGAAATATTTATCTCCTCTCCGTGGTTCCCACAGTAAATACGACCAATTTAGCCGAAGAGCAACAGTGCCAGCCATTGACGAATGAAGTTTCCACACACTTGTATCAAAGGCCGTTGTTGATCGGTCGGATCACTTGCGATAAATCGAAAGCTCAACAATCCGCTATCCTGTTCCCGCATTGTTTGTTCAGTTGTCCCATCTGCCGCATTTGCTGAGAACTTCAACAGGAAATTGGGGAAAAATCTACGCAGCAAGGTTCACCGCGAAACGATTGATAACAGGATTCTCAGCTAGGTTATGAACTTGATTAACCTGCTAGTGGTTTTCACGTTCTGTAAATATGATAACATATAAGTAACAATGTTCCCTAGATTCAAGGTTATTAGCCAGATTTTCTAATGTAAATGTAGCACAAGAAATCTAAAATCCGAAATCTCACTTGAAATGTTGAAACAATTTTCCTAAAGTTCAAGAGATATCAATGCCCGCGTTCAATTTCAAAATCCGTTTACAATCTCAAAATTCTCATTCAATTTTCCCTAGACAAGGGGCATAAATGAGGTGACCAGACGTCCCGCGTTGGGCGGGGCAGTAACAATTTGAGGGGTTGTGTCCCAGTGTCCCCACGAACTCGTAAGGGACGGCCAAATGTCCCGCTTCAAGGGAAAAGCATGCTTTGGGAAGGCATCCTCTAAAAAATTAGGTTCCTACCTATCTATGTAAGTACGAGGTACCTACTTGATGACCGCTAGATCCAGTGTTGCCAACTCGTCGCCTTGCTTTCCCTCTGTCGAGCACCGAAAAAACCTCTGAATTCGACTATAAACCCTTGACTTTCAAAAAGTTGTGTTCCTAACTACAACATTAAAAAATGCGAACATAAAATTATCACAGTCAACTTCGAGATCAAAGTCAACTTCGAGTTCAAACTCAACATCGAGATCAAACTCAACTTCGAGTTCAAACTCAACTTCGAGATCAATGTCAACTTCGAGTTCAAACTCAACTTCGAGTTCAAACTCAACTTCGAGATCAAACTCAACTTCGAGCTCGAACTGAACTTCGAGATCGGAATCAACTTCAAGATCAAACTCAACTTTGAGATCAACGTCAACTTCAAGATCAAACTCAACTTTGAGATGAACGTCAACTTCGAGATCAAAGTCAACTTCGAGATCAAAGTCAACTTCGAGTTCAAACTCAACTTCGAGATCAAACTCAACTTTGAGATCAAAGTCAACTTCGAGATCAAAGTCAACTTCGAGATCAATGTCAACTTCAAGATCAAAGTCAACTTCGAGTTCAAACTCAACTTTGAGATCAATGTCAACTTCGAGTTCAAACTCAACTTCGAGATCAATCTCAACTTTGAGATCAAAGTCAACTTCGAGATCGATATCAACTTCGAGATCAATGTTAACTTCGATTTCAAACTAAACTTCAAGATCAAATCAACTTCAAGATCAAAGTCAACTTCAAGATCAAAGTCAACTTCAAGATCAAACTCAACTTTGAGATCAACGTCAACTTCGAGATCAAACTCAACTTTGAGATCAACGTCAACTTCAAGATCAAACTCAACTTTGAGATCAACGTCAACTTCGAGATCAATGTCAACTTCGAGATCAAAGTCAACTTCGAGTTTAAACTCAACTTCAAGATCAAACTCAACTTTGAGATCAAAGTCAACTTCGAGACCGAAATCAACTTCAAGATCAAACTCAACTTCGAGATCGAAGTCAACTTCAAGATCAAACTCAACTTTAAGATCAAACTAAACTTCAAGATCAAACTCAACTTTGAGATGAACGTCAACTTCGAGATCAAAGTCAACTTCGAGATCGAAGTCAACTTCAAGATCAAACTCAACTTTGAGATCAAAGTCAACTTCGAGACCGAAATCAACTTCAAGATCAAAGTCAACTTCGAGATCGAAGTCAACTTCAAGATCAAAGTCAACTTCGAGATCGAAGTCAACTTCAAGATCAATCTCAACTTTGAGTTCAAAGTCAACTTCGAGATCAAACTAAACTTCAAGATCGAAATCAACTTCGAAATCGAAGTCAACTTCAAGATCAAACTCAACTTCGAGATCAAAATCGACTTCAAGATCAAAGTCAACTTCGAGATCGAAGTCAACTTCAAGATCAATCTCAACTTTGAGTTCAAAGTCAACTTCGAGTTTAAACTCAACTTCGAGATCTATGTCAACTTCGAGTTCAAAGTCGATTTCGAGATCAACGTCAACTTTGAGATCAAAGTCAATAATTTTTTTGGTGTGGTTCCTACCTATTCTTTTTTCTTTTTTTTTTTTTTTGATTCCTCATAATTTATTACGCTTGATATTCATTTTTCTACCAACTTTGATATATACCTGTTATATACACAAATATATACCATTATTTATTGTTCATTTCATAGCGTCCCGCTTTTGAATTCTGGATATCTGGTCACCTTTAGCATAAACCATTTATTCTACAATATTAAATTGTTTAATAATGTGTTTTTGAAAAATATAGGTACCTAGGCAATAAGTACGATTTTCGTTCAGCATAGATGATAAATACATACAGCTACAACTTTATATTCCCTCTTGTCAAGCAGGAGAACTGATTTGATGGAAAAATAGTTTCACAATTTATCGAGTCAAGGGATGACGTGATCCGTGAAGCTTGTTAAGACCAGTAGCCCACATTTGCTCCTCGTAAATTGCATATTGTGCACGCTCGTTCACGGCTCGATGCAGTAGCACCACCAATCACTATATTTTCGACCTCTTCCACCATAGACCGACCTATGTTGCAAACGTCTGCTGAGAAATATGACTTCTCCCTCAGTAGAGTTCGCTTCTACTTTTCATAATGAGTCAATTGACGTAAATATTTTCAGAGTTTTACCCGGTAGTTTCTGGATATTTCCTATTCAGTTGCACCAGTTGGGAGTCGACCGGAGAATTCTAGATTCTTCCACGTCTAGTGGTTCGCCTAATCATTGTTAGAAAAAATAAGCTCAGTTCAGCTAGAATTTTTGATCAACATTTTGACGATAGTGCTGATAAATTTGAAACTACTCCCTGAAAAACTGAATCCTGCATACACATTAGCCCTAGGCTCCAGCTCGTTTGATGGAAAGCATAAAATATATTATGGAAATCACTGAATTTGAGAGATATGACTAATCTTAAGGAAAGAATCAAAGACTCCCTTCTTGTTCATTAGCTAGAGGGTGAGCTCCCTTATTCACTATCGGCTTTCCCCCTTGCAGTGTCAGAAAATAGCGTCAATAACAAACCTCTATATTTAGACAGCGCCCTTCCAGTTGCTGAGGAGCAGCTCGAATTCGCAGCTTCCTTCTTCAAAAAGCTTTCTCTTTGTAGTACACAGTATAAGCTTCTGTACTCAGCTTTTTGTACTAATGTTCCCATACGCAGTCTAAGAGGGGGGGTTCGGATTTGACTTTGGCTTGAATGGTACGATTCCCTCCTTAAATGACCCGGTTGAGCTGTTCTGAGAATATAAAATATAAATTATCTGAAGAGTTGAATCCATTAATCCATTTCGTTTAATGAGCCCATCACACCGTGTCATAATCTTTTTATGATTGATTAAATCCAGTTGCAAGTTCTACGTATCGTCTTGAACTTAAGTAGTGTCGTGTTCTCACTCAATCAAGTCCCTCGTTCATGGCTCGATCGTTTCAAACGTATCGCTCTCACGGATACGGTGAAAAATTATTTCCCCGCTCCGTCAAGATTGCCCTTCTTTCTCGATGTCGTCACTGATTGCTTCAATTTGTCGTCAACCCAATTTCCTAGAGCTGAATCGCGTGCAGAGTTGGCTTAATCATTACTGGCGATATGAAAGGGCAGAGAGAATAATTAGTCAGGAGGCCGTGCCCCTGCGGGAAGACGTGGAACAATGGACTTATGTTACACTTGAGATGAGGCGCTCCCCCAAGTATACCGAGTTCCCAGTCGACCAGGATCAAGGGCCATTAGTTCAGTTAATACCTGCATCTTACTTGGTTAGTCATACGCCACGGTCTGTGGGCCTGAGTCGCACGGGCTCGGTGGACGGAAGGAGGTGACAGGAACTTGCGTCGCACTTGGTAAAGGAACAGCTTCCGTCGTTAGTCTGGATCTCGATCCATCAATGTCGCCTCACTCAGATCTGGAGCATATCGTAGAATCAACACTGCCCAATCCTTTTGCCATGCAATCTACGGACGCGTGATATGCCAAGTTGCCACCAATCCAATTTTTGAGAAGCAGGCAACCCAGACGCCCTCAAAAGACACGATGCTTTGAATTGGGCAGTATTGCAGTTTCACCGTCGGCATTCATGTGAAGCGCCCCTTGGCTAGGCATGATTGTAAATGATCGAAAATGTATTGCTCAAACGCAAATGATACCAAAATGGTGAATAGTGAGTGATTTCTATTCGCAACTCAGATTAAACTCTGTTAAATCAGTCGGTCTGTTAAATCTCTCTTAAATCTCGGTCGGTTTGTTCTGGGTTGACCCTTCCAATTTGGTACCCTAATGAGCTGAGCAGGTTGGCGCGGGTGCCAAGTTGATGCAGAAGCCCTCAGAGGCGTGCGTGGTAGAATGGAGGTCACCGCGTCGCACGACTTCCAGTAAACGGAAACCGAAGACCCCAAGTCACCCCTTCGTTTGGAAGTCAACATTGACGGATATCAACCTGGCGTCTTTCGCTTCACTCGGCTACTCCGATAACAAACCGAGATTCCTTAAGGCTGCCTCCAATTTGTGACAGTTTCACGAGCCCTTGGAACTATCCAGTTCGCGTCTCGTGTGGTTTTCTTCTAATAATCTCGTTAGCGTTAAAAAAAGGAGAAAATGATTTCACACGTCGGAGCGAACCGTCTTCGTTCTCGAATTTCATTCGAGCCATTCCAGTAGATGTCAAAAATTGTATATATGACAAAGATGCCGCTAACTGCTGACCGCAATGCTTGGGGAACTGGAGCTGTGAAGGCTATCGATGAAGATCTGTGAAATTTAGCTCGACATGGGAAAGCGATGAGTTTGGCTAGTAAAGGGTGCAGGCACTTGCCTTCTCAAAAGAAAACATCCTCTTATCCCACAGGAATCTTTAGGAAAATGTGGGGCAGAAATTAATTTTTTTTATAATACGAAAGAATATTGGTTTAACGATTATCTTCGATTATAGGTAGGTATACTTCTCGGGTAGGTATCATCCGTCTAAGAAAATTCAGACTCCCAAATTTAGCTGTCATAATAAACTCTTGGAATCTACATGGATCGGAAAACAGAATGCTCTAGGCCCTACAGTGTATTGAGTAATGCCAAGAAAACTGCCTGGACGTGGAAGTACTTGTGTTATCAACGCACCGGTGCGTTCCCATCTATTTATTCCATCAAATCGTTCTTCCGTTCGAGTCGTGACACACAGCAGAAACCAGATCTGCGTCTACCTACTTAGGGCAACTAGGTTCAGTGAATCACTTCTTAAGCTATTCCTGCTTTTGCCCAAGAATCTTGAAACGGGCCGCCGCTCAAGTTTTCATCAAGATTAAACCTTTCAACCACTTGACTCCCGACGGTAATACCGATATGAAGGGAGATCCGATCTTGATGTGTGCATCCGAGCTGAATATGAATCTCTAATCAACATCTACCGTGCAAGATGCAAGTTGCCTGCAAAGATACTTGATATCGACTGCTCTCATAGAGATATTAAATTATGCACGACCACACCCACTGTCGGCGTTCCTTCTTCCATTTTTACCGCCGCTTGTAATAGCAAATAGGATTTATTAATACTCGTTGCAACGATGGAATTCAACTAGGTAAGTATCGATTAATTGGGAGAAGATGGATAGTCTCCACGAACGGGAGCCGCGTATGATTTCACTGCAATTTCCTCATTCGTCGTTTGACTGCTGGAGCTCATCAGATGAATGTAATTAAGTTCACAGTAATGGAGATTTAGATGTCTATGACATTAGGCCAGTCGCTATAAAGAGTCGGTCATGCAGCGCAGCGATAAATTGCACGATCTGAAGACTTTCATGTTTGCGAAGTGAAAGAAATTACTCGTATAAGTAATTATGACGCACCTATAGGACAGGATAAGAAAGTACGAGCTTCAAACCATTGATCCTAATGCAGGCTTTTCTAAAAAGGTGGAATACCAACTGGGAGAACTTAAACGCAAAATTTGCTGTGGATGGGTAACGAAACGCATGCGGTAATGGCTCCACGCTAACTCCCACTGGCGATCTGAAGTAACCGTTGATCTATATTCCTGGCTCAACCAAACGTAATTTTGATGATGAAAATCGAGTCAGGATC
Source organism: Nesidiocoris tenuis (assembly GCA_036186465.1). Lineage (NCBI taxonomy): Eukaryota > Metazoa > Arthropoda > Insecta > Hemiptera > Miridae > Nesidiocoris > Nesidiocoris tenuis. The sequence goes on along the minus strand of AP028909.1, from coordinate 31,975,370 downwards.
TGAGTGTGAAATTTTGGCACCCCCAAAGAGGTCGCCATGGCCTCGGTAGGTGCACGGACTCTTTCGAACATAGAAATAACTGTTCAAAAATTATTGTCAGGTCGAAATTTTGTCAACGTGCAGATAACAATCAACGTCCGAATTTATGTGCCCAATAATTAGGTACCCCGAGATTGAATATTAATTCATTAGGGTCCATAATTAGTATTGTATTCATATTGTTTCTACAGCTTTCTCAACACTACTCTCTTGTCGCTATTGTAGTGGCGTTTCGCAAGACAGTCGATGTCTGAAGTGACTGTAGTGGGTGTATCCAATCGCATATTCCGTGAGGGAATTCATAAATACGTCAAGAGGACAACACAGCCAGGGTGTGCGATGCAACTTGCGGACTTACCGATAAACGGCTTCACTCTGCCTATAAACATTTCGAAATATCGACTCGGCTGAGTTTCAAGCATACGAGACGTCATCGAAAGGTGGGGGTCGCCACGAGGTCACGAATAAGGTAATGGTCGATTTTATTCTCTCGTTTTTTTTTATTCCTCATAATCCATAAATTTAATCCATATTTGATGCGGCTATAAATCGCTGGAACAATCATCAGGAAAAGGCTGCAGGGAATTGGGGTTTAAAGGGAAATGTTATAGTTATTTCTAGCTTTTATTATTCGGTAAAAATTTTCGTTATCGTGATATCATTTTTGACCATTTAAGTGAGAGAGTGTCTCCAAATCTTGTCGAGGGCAGTGAAGATTTGGCCGTCGGCATTCACGTTCTCACTCATGAATTTTGAAGCTCGAAATCCGATACCTACCACCTTTTCACACTCAAGGATAAAAGAAAGAGATTTTGAACATTCTTCTAGCTGAATAATGGAAATAAATGTTCAATCACTTTGTCGATCTGCCTTTAACGTTACCATCAATAGTTTGATCCTCATAAACATCAGCCATTGAGTGAGGTCGAACTTCGGTTCAAGGTTCCGAGTTCATCGCCTCGGAATCGACGTAAAAAATCGTCTCCGAGGTCACCCTCGTGGGAGATAAGTCTCATAAAAAGAGTTTTACTTCCCCAGTCCGTGACCTGTGTAAAGATCGGACGGATTCAGGTGGATCTTCTCTTTGACGACAAATCTCTTTTAGTCGCATAACTCAGCATAACCTCGACTATAGTCAGGTAGAACGAATCTTGTATTACATTCAGTGCGCACCTAGCCTTTGATTCACACGTCATCTTGCGCCACTTAATTGCAAAAGGTTATCGACACAGACGTTTATTGCAGGTGAATATCCTCAAGCTGGTAGGAGGTCTCATCTGATCCAGATCAGGTTCAGCTCGTCTATTTTCCCACGATCCTGAGGAGTAGAATGAAACTAGAGTTGATCACGGTGTGGGGCAATATACAAAGTCAGTTTCAATGACATCACTACATCTATCACTACATAAATGACATCTACTAGATAGAAATATACTGAGATCAAAATGAAACTACAGTTATGAAACTTAACTGCTCGGTCTGTCGGTTTGTAATGGGGGAGTGTTGGTTTCTTTGCTCATGTTAAGGGTGGATTGGGTTCATTGAATTAGGAGTGACCATATAGGAAGTAGTGGCTGTATTGAAATTTCACTATAGACACACTCGGCTAACGACTAATTTATTCAACTCTCTAGCTGATATTCTACTGTATTCTTCGAGAGAACTATATGGCGATCTCTCGATAAGGACATTGCATTTAAGACGATTGGTATTTCCCCAGTGCTCTACTGAACTTAACCCTTTTAGGTTTCTCTTTACTGTTTCTGAAAAATATCCTTTACGATAATTTACACACAAGGCATTGGAAGCACAGATTGTACCCTATTAACGTGTGTGCCCTATCGATACAGAATAATACAGAAAATCAATACAGAACTTGAAATTTTTTTCCGGCTTGGGTTTGAGCCTCTGGATAGGTTTTCAGGCTAACCGACCATCCAAACATCAAACTGTTACGTGAACGGTTAATCGCTCAATCCAGGTCCCATCCATTCGTCACGATGCAGCTCGAAATGGATCGAGTTGAAGGGACTTCAAAGTCCCACAAAGTTTTCTCCGAAAGACTCGAACCGCACAACGAATCCCTTGCTGAGGAGTTTCTTAAGCAATTTATCTCCCCCCGAGGAGAAAAAACCGCAGGGCAATTATAACAAGTTAATGGACATAATGAGTGATCGTGCTCGACTCGAGTCACGATCCATTTCATTTGCTGGTCCGATCCTAGGTCCGTCCACTTGGACTCCTTGTCATTCGAGTCGACCAAGCGGTGGTCCCCTCCGGGGGTCTTGGATAATGTTGCCAATCTTGTACCGTTGGAAACCGTTCAGGATGGAGTTCCCGACCGGGTTTAATACTGTGCCATTGTAAAAACTAATCGCTTCACAGATTAACTGTGAATTCTCGCGAGAAACAGCAATTTCGTATAAAAGGAAAGAACCGCTGAAAAGTCTTAGTCGAAAAAGTACTTGAACCTCAAGTAGTAGGTACGCAAGGTTAAATTTGAATCTGAAGTCGTGCAACATTTATTTGTTATGCCATCAACAATTATTTTATCATTCTTTTGGCGAGGTCAATCCCACTTATATTGTCAGCTCCATAACTACTTGTTTCAAGAGAATGCATACCAAAACTACAGTCGAGAGGCTCAAAATGCTGAATTGATCGTAACGGACTTTTTTCATGGAACTTTTGTGCCGATCTTTCGCAAAAAAAAGAACGGTAAAAAATGGAGCAAAAACTCATTCGGCTATTCAATCAGCTGGTACGGTCAGGTACTTCATGAACCGAGTAACAAGAGCTTTTGTTTTCCATCTTGGCAGCCTCGAGAAGTTCCCAAGTGAAAAGCGCAACCGGTAGCCTCTTTTGTCTCAAAGGAACCCTCCTTATACTTCCCTGGGGTAGAAGTCGCCTTTAATCAGACCATTTGTGAACCCTGAGGGGCTGAATTGCATTCACCAAACCCCATTGTCGACTTCAAGTGTTAGTCTTAATATCCGTCTAATATGGCAACGGTCTTAATGCTTAAGAAACACTCAGCCGGTCTTGAGCAACAGGTATATGCGGTTGTTGGTTGCGATGATTTACAGACGGTCTCCAGTATTTCTTTCTTTCTCACAAGAATGCTGACGTGAAACTTGAATGGCGTTTTGCATAATGCCACATTCGGTTGCACATAATCCCCTACCAATAATCAATTATTTTAATAATTGGAAAAAAAAAATATTTTCAATATTAGGACTTCAATATTGACTCAAGTTATAATTTTTTTCGAAGAATTTTTTGAAATTTTTAGGAGTACCTAACAGTTTTTGAAGAATTTAGTATAGACCTCCAAAAAATATTTCAAGGGGTTCATTCTGATATTTATTAATTGATCCACTTCTTGGGGCTGACTACGAGTGGTTCTCAAGTGTTTCACTCAATTTTTGGAATTCCATGATCCAATTTCTAAAATATAGCCATTTTCAATAATATGGGTAATCCCGGTTTTCTGATTTCAACTATTTTACCAATCCAGGGCCTCCCGGTTTTTGCACAATTATGTGCCTACGTAATTGCGAACCTACAGCACTTACAATTCAGAACTGCACGGCACTTTCTGCTGGTAATCACAGCCAATCGTGTCCCAGGTTGTTTGAAGTCCCGCTCACCTCCAAGGTGCCAACCATTTGGTGACAAAATGAATAGGTACATTTTATGGTTTCGTCCGTGAACCGACCGACGTGCAATACCGACAGAACCCTCAAGTTTTGCAATCAATAACAGAAAAGCGCTGGTCGTGACCTCATAGCGGCAAGAATCACGGAATAAACTTAACAGGACACAGAATAGACAGTCCTGGGCACAAAAGAGGGCCATTTATTGGACAACTGAAAAGAGAGGATTATGAGGCGTAAATCAGACGGGATGAGACAGAATTCTTGAACTGACCCGACTGGCAGTTCTAACTGGGAGATCGTGTCGCACGGCGCGCCGGTTCGATGCCACCCTCAACGCACAAGTCTGACGTTACTTCGCTCCCGAGACGGCGCACATGCATTCCGTTTTCGGAAGGTGGTTTATTCTGGGAATAGGGATAATTAGAACACCCCTGGATTAGAATCCCCGCGGTTGAATCCCATAGCATCGTCGGGAATTGATTTTTTATTGAAGAAGGCAGGTACTCTTTACGCCGAGATATCTCCTCTCCAATATTCCCGATTTAGAAGAGTCGTGTACCAATCTTTGGTTACCTCGACCAATATTTTGTCTGCACGTCCCAATCTGCACATCTCATTCGCATGCATTTGGAGTTTCAAAAAATGATCGAAATTGAAGAACTAAACCCTCTAGTTGTGATACCGTGTGGGTTAACCAGTGGCGAGGTCTCATGAGACCAATGCATTGGGCGACCAGGGCAAGCAGTACCTGGACAATCGTTACTCAAGAACTAGTATACCGTAATTAATGTCTATGGTTCTAAAGTCACGAATTTCCTTGGTAAGACTTGCCCTGTTTCTAACTGGAAATTCGCCAGTGGGGTTAACACAATCAAGTAAACCATTATTTACAGATTTTGGTTCATTTTTCTATAGAAATGAACCTTTGTAATCGGTCAGGAAAAAAAAAATTTTAACACCCCCTGAAAATTTGTTGGTTTACGTTTCAAGGGGTGTAGAATCCGAATCTGCAATAAAAATTTTTTGTCCGTCCGCCGTCCGCCGTACGCCGTCCGCCGTACGCCGTCCGCCGTACGCCGTACGCCGTCCGCCGTCCGGGGTTTTTCAGGGGGAAGGAGTTATCGAAAATTTTTGAAATTTTTACCAAAAATCAAGTTCCGTATCTAGTTGGTCCTAACGTCTCGGCAGAACCCTACCTTAATTTTAAGGCCAGTAAAACAGCTGTTGAAGTGGGAAAAAATTCGTGTTTTTCTGGAAATTTAAAACATAGGCATGTGACGCATCATTATCTATAGATTTTTCTATGCTGAATCGAATGAGACCATCGCCACGCCGGTAGCTTCAACCGTTTAGGAGTTATTGCAGTTTTAGTGAGACATTTTTGAGTTTTTAAAAATTTCTACAATTCTTAATAACTCGAAAACGACTAGAGCCACAAAAATCGTTTTCCACTCGTTGGAATCCCCACAAAAACTTCTGTCCTCCCGATATCTTCAATTTAAAGAATTTGGTCGCATTATACAAATCAGCAAAAAAAAAATTGGAAAAAGTTGAGAATTTGGCCTCGGCTCTTAGATACGGTTGATTGATCTACTTACGACTACTAGCCTATTACACCAACAAGGTGACGCACTCACACTACGACCAGTCGCGCTTGGCAACATAAGAACGAGACAGGCTTTAACAAAGGTTCCGAGGCATTCTCAGAGGCATTCTGAGGCAACGTTTTTCTAAATCCCCATCTAATATCTACCAATTTATACTGAAATTCTAGAATAATAACAACTAAATTCCGGTTTTAAGGAGAACCTATATATCGTAAGATTTGTCTTTGCAATCGAAAAATGAACCCCTGTGCAAAATTTGCAGAGTTCTTCGGATATACCGAAAACTGATGTGCACATGCCACTGATCTACTTAGCAGCGTTTTTTAAATATCCTTTCAACCGGTGGTGCGTAGGTAGCATACAAGATTACCATATTTTGAAACGTAAAAGTGTGACACAATTTGATCATATTTTGTCTGATTTTAAGGAAGTTGAGGTCAAAAACACAAAAAAACTCACTATGGGAAGTGATTCTGAGAAAATGTGATAGTAAAAGTTTTTTCTGAAGCTCCGTTCCAATTATCAACTTTAGGACGATTCCAATACTTCCATTTATTCATTTAGAAGTAAAAATTATAGTTGGTACGTTTTCTTGAACAGTCGTAGTGCAAGAGTTGACACCACATCTCAGCAATCGTTACACTGTGACCTGAGACGCTCTAGTGATCCTCGTCCAATATAAAACGCTGTCCTACGGCTCGAGTGACTCCGTCGCCATAGTGGAAACATTAATCCGAAAAGACTGGCTCTAAACCCGTCGAGAGGTCCAGTCTCTTCCGGGACGATGAGGTCAAAGTTTACCAGGTCGTCCAGCCCCTGCTACAACATCGCGAGTTGTATGCCCTCTCATTAAGTAGGTACCTACCTACGTTCAACCGGCTTATAAACTTCATGAATAGCTATGTCGGTGGACGACACAGCTTGATATACGAACTTAACTGCAATCCGAAGCCGAAAGACAACCCGACCAGCTCGAATACACGCATTTAAATTTTTCGAAATTGCGTCACAGTATGAAACTACTAATAAAATAATAAAAAGTACCTTTACTGAGGTTTTACCGAACTTTTAATACCTTGATAAGCTTGAAATGTTGCTTAACTGATAATTGTTATCGATGAGTACGTAGGTGTATGTAAAGTATCATTGGGGAGTTGCCTATCAAACCAGTTTTTGTAACTAGAATCTTGGATCAAACTTCAAGAAAAATCTTCTCTCTATGCACCTACTATCTTCCAAATGGGCATGACTGCTCAGTTCCGAAGAGACTGAGAAGACTGATGCCTCAATGCAGAGTAACCTAAATTTATACTGATGGATTTTTATTCGATCTGCATTCCCTCGATCGGGTCAAAGGATTATACGATCGTCCTCGTTCCGATCAAAGTCGCTGTGAAATATCTTCGCCGTTTTAATGGACCCGTTGTTGGGCCACAGAAACACGAAGGGCCTCGAGGCAGCAGTTAGTTATGTGCCAATAGAACCTGCTATGGGTTAATTACGACGTGACGTTACAGATAGCGCGGAATATCGGCAACTAGGACTGCCTAGAGTGGTTTCGTGCCAATTTTATGATGCCGCAAACGATTCGCTCTTAAAGTTGGAAATGTATCGCAGTCAATTCCCATACAACGAGCAAATCCCTTGTTCCTAATTCAATTTTTTTAATGCAGTTTGTGAAAAAATATGCAAGATGAGTCGATCCATGTGAGCTACTGACTGAGGCGTTAGAGATTGAAGACGTACAATGTCAAGGAGATAATTTTTGTGTCAACGCTCGAGTCTTTGGAACAGTAATTTCCAATTATTGGAAATTCAAATCAAGAAAATCATCCGCCCTATTTCGTGCTCGCCCAATGTCCTCTAATTCTGGTAAAATAAAATGCCTGGGCTACGTGGCGCACTTATGTCGAACTTGGTCGAACACAGAATAATGTTGCATTCTGCTTTTGATGGACTTCTCAATTGTTGCAAGCAAACATTTCTTTCTTTCCGTAGATGAATGTTTCAATTTCGGAATCACACCGAAGTTGAAAATAATATTGAGGGGGAGTTCTGTAACTGTCAATGTTTGACATAAAATTTAATATGCCCCACAAACTACTCTATCGATGACAGTGTCGCAACTCTTAATTGGGATACATTTTACAGCGATTGCAAACAATACCGTTACGATGGTGGTGAGGTTTGCGCAGGACAAGGAACGGAGGCGCAAGATTGTGATCTATGCCCTTAGGTTGTTATGGAACTATACTCCACCGGCAGTAAATCAACTATTATCCACAATGTAAAACGTGCGATGAAAACTATAAAACGCGCAAATCTGGGTTTCCTGATGGTAAGTAATAAGGAACTTCAGTTCATATAAAACCTATTTAACCTGATCACGCCTAGTATACCTGTACCTAAAAGATAGATCAGTGTGATAGATTTGTGTCTTAAAAATTAAGATATTTAATATCCATAACTAGACATCAATGATGCACGCGTAGAAATCGAATCAGACGAACGTTATTGGTCCAGAAGTTCCCACGGTTTATTTTTCAATGATTTATTTCATTTAAATCGCAAATCTAGATCAGCTCGTTTTCATAGCAGTAATGTGATCAATTTAAATTGTTAGATATTTATATATAAGTGTTACCAACATGTTAATTTTAAGTCTACTATAGAAAATCAAAATAAATTCAACTCGCCGTTGATGCGTTGGAAGAAAGCATTCGAAAGAGGATGCTGGTGAATAAATTAGCTTAAATAAATAATTTATTATGACATCGAAAAAGAGGTCATGGCCTTGAAGGGAAGAGTAATAATTTATTCGTGTTTTTACCTGTTTTGGGGTTCTATTATAAATAAGAACAAGTGTTGAATCTTGCATTTAGGTACCCACATGCCCTGAGATCTTCTCCGTGGGATAATATTGTTGTGGACCTGTTCCATCCTTGGATGGATTATAAAGGGGAGTAAACTTCCCCGCGGACGAGCTTAGATAGATTTTTTTTCAGTAGCCTCCTTTTAATGCAACGAACATTTTACGCCTTGAATGAATTAGAAACACGTTGCTTAATTGAGTTTTTATGTATAAGATTCGTTCCTGCAGGGGTTGCGATACGATCCTGAGAATTGATACTGATATGCATATGATTGTTGGTTGAGATGCAGTAGTTTTTTGCTTTATTCGGAGCATGGAAATCGAGTGGATGGATAGTTTCGAATTGAAAGTAACTTCCTAGACAGCTAATCTAAATTTTGCATAACTTCTGGCTAGTAATCGTTTAGATATGTGCCCTACTGTAGGTACTACCTACCTCTAAATACCTAAAAATTAATAGACCCACCCACTCGTATGAAAGTACGCACTCTCGAAACATACCCACACTCAAAGTTATCTACTTGATCGAATACGCTAAAGACGAATGCCTGAATGCCTTCTCAAATTTTATGCTGCGATATCTTGTCAAATTCATCAACGAAATGAGTCCGACACTTACCTTCTGTTTTGATTTTTATGCTCTCAACTACAGCATCCAATATAAGTCAGTCAAAGAGCAGGTACGAACGGTTCAAGTATAATAAACATGTATACCATATGGGCCGTATAACCGCAAATACTTATTATGCATAGGGTGTCATTCAAATTGCAAACTCAGCAAAGTTCAGGGCTCACATAAAAATTCGTTCGAATAGTTTTCAGCGGTCTTTTAACATCGCTTGCATTGAACGGGATAATGAGGTTGATAGCTATAGAGATAAGATTTTCATTGCGAAATAATCTTCTGTTTTGTTTGCTGATTGTTAAATAAGAACAAATCATATTATATGAGGGGCGTTTATATTTTCACGGCAGTTCGCTAATTACGAGTTTCGAGGAATTTAGAGCCGTCCAATTTTACAGCCTGAGGTGGGCATTCCTTGCCGAGAGTTACAGAGATAATATCCCGGACCGGAATATGGATCAGATAATATCCTTAACCGGGATATTGATCAGTAAATAACGCTATCATCCGTAAACGTTCGCCAGTGATACATAGGTTCTAGTTTCGAAACACGAAATCCTCCTAAATAGTCAGTAAATGTGCGCACAAATACTCGCAATGTGCGTATAATTGAGGCGCTGGCCCCGAGATAAATCAGCGTTACGACGCCAGAGAGTAGTGACTCCGTTTTGTGGGAGCTGGCAATTATTTAGCATCTTACGGGCTGAGATTCCGCTCGCTATTTTTGCGATCTAAAGCTGTAGGAAGCTCATTAGGCCAATTAATGGCTGCAGACCGCGTCTCCAGAAATACTTAGAGTATCGGTGTAGGTGGTACCGACGAAACTCTGCCGATCCTATTAGAGAAATTAATAGCAAAGGGTAGAATTTACATAAACACGTGATTAGTTGGGGTTGGTGAACGCGAAACCCGATCGCAACTATTTTTCCAAACTTACCAAATTGGTGTAGTCGTTATATATAACATAATATGTTATATTATATAACCACATACATGGTGGTGACCCTATCTCCCACATAACGAGTACAGCATTTCAAGGGTCGATCATATAACATAGGTGGTACCATATTGGTTTGAAATTCGTCTCTTAGGGCCACTTACATCAGAACTGTGTTTTGGGATTCGTTCGCATACCAACCCAGGTTTACTGCAAAAGGTCACTCACGTGCCTCGGAAAAAACATCAATCTCTGTTTTTGACGTATTTCAGAACGTTCCAATACCTCATTGACCAACCTCTGGATCGAGCAAAAATGAAATTATTCCGTAAGATGCTTTGTGCAATATCTAAATATTCACTGCGGTTCATGAAGTGACGTATTCATGCCGTACTATCTTAACGATTCCAAGGTCCGTCAAAATTGGCACCTTCCCGTCCGGCCGTTAATATCACCCGGCGCGACGTATACATCAGGGTCAATGTCGTAGGCCTTGATCGCTCGGAGCCCACAACCTGTTGGATCGAATTCCAGTCTCGAGACGCGCGTTTAATCGCCGATTTTCTCCCACCCGCATTTCGATACGCTCTCCTACGTTGGCTTTTAAAAATCCGGGCTCCGAACCGACGCCGAGGCGTTACAAGGCCGATTCGTGGAGCCAGGAAAAGCCTGGAGGCTTCGTACCTATTGAGTAAGCTCAAACGCTGTTGGCTATCTCCGATTAATTGAGAGTTTTACCGAGATTGGCATGTCATTTCGCATATTTGTGTCCAAGACGAGTAGATAACTGATGCGTCCCATATAACCTCTATTAAGGCTTATATGGGTTTCTATTCCAATTTCCCAAAAATGAGTTTTTACTTCAGAGCATTCGCTTGAACATCAGTTTTACTTACTTTTACTCGTCCACAAGAGCAGAGTTCATCCTGGGAAAGAGCGAAGGGCTTTTGGGCCTGACGAAGCGCTCCCTGCTCCGGCAATGGCCCCAAAACAGTAAAGTACAAATTTAGGTTCGATTCATAGGTCACTTTGCTTTAAAACTCAATATTCCATGATTTCCAAAGCATATCACCCCGCAATATGAATCATCTCCTTCAAATTTAGGGCATCATCAAATCAAAATGTCCCATAATCCACAGTGCCCTTTAAAATTAAACCAAATTTAATTCAGATCAAAATACTGCTTTGCGGGGTTTGGACCGTCGATTTATTATCATTGTTCACGTATTTCGTAATGATTCAAGTTTAAACGAGCTGAAATCCTCGCGGACTCGGGAGCCAAAAATTACCTCATAAACGCAGCGTTACCAACGAGCCAAGCAATGAATACGATGATAAAAACGCAATCTGCAGAAGAGGAGCTCAGGCCAGGCTCTGGAAAGTATGGAAGGACATAGATGAGCACCCAATGACCCTAAGCCACGGTGATTCCTAATGCTTGGAATTACTTCGTAATTTTTGATTGGCGATTAGAGTCGCATAAAATTTCGGATGAGCTCGAACAGCCGCGCGCCGTTAAACCGTCTCAAGAAAATGGCCTCTCTCAACTCGATTATTAATTCCTTGCTGATCTCGTTATTTACACATATAATTCACCGGTCTCCTCGCAAACCTCTATACTTATACCGTCAAGATGGGGTGCACAGTCAGCGGTGGAAGTGTTATTCCCCCGGATCGGAGGTGAGAGCTTTCATTAAAATGAATCCTTTAATGAAGATATACTGTTTGAAATTATCTTCTTGAATTAATTTTCCGCACAAAGATGCGGTCGTTAAGTGTCTGAAGAGTCTTTGCCAAGGGTATCAAGCTCAAGTGCTCATCGTCCATTATGCAGATAGCTGCATGTTTCAGACGTACTGACAACAGAAGGCAGATAAGAACCGGCCGATGGAAACACCAAATACCAGTTCGATTGTGAAGCAGAATTACTTTCATAGGCTATCTCGCCGCATTATGCAGAGCAGGTAGGAGGGAAGTGCCACTGGAAATTATTTATAACTTCTAAAAATCTTCTATATCTACAATCACTCAGGATGTACCGTACGACTGTTAATCAAGGCCATACAAATAACGGAACGAATACAAAATAAGGGACGCTTTTACAATCTATTATCCATGGGGCTCAAGTGAGTATGTTTCCACTGAAAAGTAAGGAGTTGCCATTGGAACTGAGCAATTCAGTGGAAAGGGGCCTACAACAGATGTCCTTCGGTAAGCAGTTTTCAGGGCCAATTCTGTAAACTCAAAGCAATATGTCTTTAGAAGTCACTATCGATTTGCCATGGAAAATCTAATGACAACATATCATGTTGAGAATATGTTGTCATATTAGGACAACTTATGTAATGAGTCGTTAGCGACTACCAAGCCAAATTGCTTCAAATTATCAAAGTAGGCCCCCAGATCGTTTCAAAAATTGCCAGGAATTGTCGGAATCTTCTTTTTTACTTCTATATTTACAGAGTAAATGGAAGTATCGTAATCGTCCTAAAATCGAGAATCAGAACGGAGCTCCAGAAAAAACTTTTACTCATACACATTTACTTACTATTCTAAGAAAGAGAGTCTACCCTTTCCAAACAAGTGTCTGTGTGACACTCTCAAAAGCAGTCAAGATAATATCTTGATCATATATGATCAAATTGCGTCAAAAATGTACCTACCTATCAAAATATGGAATTATTGTGTGTTATCTACGCACCACTGGTTTTCTCAGTTTTTCCACTTAAAAATCAACTCGAAAATTTCTCGTCGGAGCATCCAAGGATGATTCGGGCAATTGGTGCAAACTAGAGAGTTACAGAAATGAAATTATACGACGCGGTCGATGCGTCGAACTGTTGAATGATCTTTCAAAGTTGAAGGGGCCCGACTCGGAGCTGAAATTGTTGACAGCGCTAATCAATCTCGAAAAGCACCGCTAAAGAGATCACGTCTACTTTCGACTCACGGTGACCGTGCAAGTCTAAAGTCCGGTCATATCATGGCACAGAAACAATTAAGGACCTCTAATCGGACGTGGAGATCTCTCGGAGCCTTTTGATGGACACGTTCCATTTTTTGTGGCAACTTTTTTGAAAGCTGTACCGGCTCCGAGGCATAATGACTCCTAGAGAGGTTCTGTTTGATTCAATGACTGACTTATTTAATTTTGAAAAACAGAAAAAACATGTTTCCTTCCGATTTTGGCGATTGTCCAAGAAATTAAAATGGAGTTGGTGGACTTTTGATGGCTGTGGTTTCAGGACTGCGGTCTGCATGCAAAATTGGGATAAGTTGTGTTTTTTTCGTTCTACGAAATCGTATCTCATCTCATGGTCCGGGAACACCAACCGAGCTGGTTCACGACCGTGCAAGAACATTCGTGGACGTTCTCGAACGACGAGAGAGTTTTTGGAAACTTCGTTGTACCATGTTGGTAATTTGTATGAAGTAGTCACCTGGCAAGTATGCTTGGAAAATTTCAGACAAGTAAAGTCGGCCATGCGATTGATGGTGGAGGGAGTAAGACATTCATTGTGGTGATTGATTGAGGTGGCGTTAGAGTTGAACTCACTGAATTTGATTGGGGTTTTCAATCCACGTTCCCATGCTCATCAAACATCAAACCCGAACTTTTTGCTGACTGATGAACGGGCGCTAGGAATTTCATAGCATTTCTTGATTTGCCAAGTGACTACTTCGCACAAAGTTTGTACTATAAACTGCTAATTTCATGCTACGAAGAGGCAAAAAGTACCAAGTTTCCAAAGACGAGAAGAGCAATTAGAGGGTTTTCAGTATTACCCGATAAGTTCTGAAACATATCCTTGGTCAATCGTGAACAGCATTCTTGAGCTGTTATCGGCTCAAGCTAAAACTGCAAGTCGCCCGAGCATCTGGTCAACGCTCGGTTGGTGTCCCCAACATCTTAAAAAAGACAGTGAAAGTCCGATCTGGCCGCATAATTTAATATTACCGCTCAAAATGGCTTCGAAAAACGGTACGATTTTTCACGGGATATTTTCACCGTAACTTTATCCAATGAGAAAGGGATTGATTGTGAGCATGTGTGGGCGCGAAGTCCTGCTGAGCTGAACCGATATATATTTGAAATAATGCGGGAGTCGGAATAGCTCGTAACTCGCTAGGAAGTAGGCTACCGACCTAAAGCCCATCACAGATTCTGATGTATGTCGATTCGGCGGGGGGGCCCGGATTTTATTTTTTTCCCCCCCTGGAAACGTGCGAAGTCAATAGCCTCACACAGGGCTACTCCCGTTTCTCCCTGTCGCCGTATCTCACCAGTTTCAACGGGCGTATCGAAGCTTCGACTCGTTTACATGTAAATTTCACAGTCGGATCGCGATCCCAGAGGAAAGCCGGAGATATACCTGCCGGTCGGACGATTCCGACAAGTGGCTGACGGCTGGTCAATGCCACGTGTTCTTCCAACCGCCCAGGCGTTCATGGCGGTATTTAAGGAATCGCGCTCGTTCAACGTCCATTCGCTCTGAAGTTTCTCGGCTCTAGAGCCGCTCTATAAAAGTGATGACCTTCGATTTATGGGAATTTTAAGGCGTCTTTCGCCGTTGGATATCTCAAATCTTTTTTTACCGGAGTCTTCCTATGTGGAAGTCATATTGCCTCTTGGTGTGCATGATTTCTCGGTTTTACCGTCTCGAACTTGAATTGCGTTGAAGTTGAGGACCAAAGAACTTGTACAAAACTAGTTATTATTTCCATAGGGATATACTTTCTTGGGTGGGCGTACGAACGGCTGTGACATGCAGATATCAAGTTGGCCAGATTATAACGCCTCAAATATTATTTATGGTGCTTGCTTAAGCTCCGAAATGGCTGACGATTTCCGGATAGGGTAACTGTCAGTGGCGAGGTCTCATAGGACAACCAGGGCAAGCAGAACCTGGACAATCGTTACTCAAGAACTAGCACACCATAATTCATGTCTATGGTTCTTTAGTTAGGTACGAATTTCCTAGTTACTGCTTACCCTGTTTTTAACTGAGAACTGGTAACAGGCGATCTTACATTTACGGGCTCGGGATTACAAAATTTGTCAGCATTAAATGCTATTAAATTTTAATGCTGATTGTCCTTTACCATTGACGACTTTTTCGAAAATGTCGAAAAACTGCCTACGTATTGGGAAATCCAAGCCAACCATTGAAATTGTCATAATGTTTTATATCGGTAGTAATTCTGGAAAACCATGAATGTCGAAAACCCAGAATTTTACAGGGATAACCATGCGGATTTGGTTTGGAAGCGCCAATCAAATTTAATGGATTCATCTCTGAAGGCACCTCGACCAATTAAATTGATACATTGTCTCGACCCCTCGATCAGCTTTTGGATAGTGAATGGGCGCCTTAAAAGTGGCATAAGTCTTGACTTGAGGATATGCGTAACTAGTTGTTTTATCGGGAAAGCTCAGAATCGCATTTTCTCAAAAAACAAGAATTACGTGGTTTTCTACTTTCACTGTCGAAGTTAAGGTTCACTCAAACACCAAAAACCAATGGTAGTAGCATATAAGTAAACGTTTGTTCCGACCCTCCGTTCAGATTTACGATTACAATACGCAGGTAGTAAATATGTAAGCGAAAATAGCCCTATCTTAAGCTTGTCGGATTGAACATTTTTTCTTCTATTTTGCCAGCTAATTTGTTTGTGTCCTCAAATCAAGGGGCTTATGTTTGATGTTTTTCTCTAGCGCTGGCCTTCGGCTTCGACGCGGATTTCGGCCGTGATCTTGACAGTAAGAGAGAAAAACGACAATCCAGGGAACCTGTCGCCAAATAAACGGCACAAATTGCTCCAGTCTAGCCCAGAACGAGCCAGGCGACTAGTGAATTATTAATTTCTAGAATTTGCATCCAGGAAGAGAGTCGCGATTGATCAGAAATTCAGTCCAAACAACTGAGCCGCCAGGAGCCGGTTGACGGCCTCCAGACGCTAATGATGCGAAATTACGGTATTCGCGTAAAATGTTCGCTCCCGTGTAACGTTTTGTCGCGCCAGCGAAGAAAATCGGAATTTCTGAGAATGATCAATTTTTGTTCGGGTGCGCATAAACGACATGGCGCCTAAGCTAAATACTTCGCTTAGATGTCGCCAGGTCATGGGTGTGATGCTCTATTAGTGATTAACCCAGTCGGGTCATCGAGAACGTTTCGAAGAACTGATTATCCGCTACTTAATCCGGAGGAAGGAAAAAATGGAACTCAAATAAGCCGCATTGTTGAGTCGGAGTCTCTAACCTATACTCAGGGCCGTCCAGAGCCAAGCCGGGCCCCGGGGATAAAGACTCGACCGGGCCCCCCCCCCGGTCAATAAAAGCATTTTTTCTAATTTGCATATTAGTACGTAAAAGGCCCACGGGCGGGCCCGGGCCCCCTTGGGCCCCGGGCCCCGGGGATTTTGCCCCCCCTGCCCCCCCCTCTGGACGGCCCTGCCTATACTTGGAAGGCATTAATGCCGGTATTAATTGGTGTATACTGGTGACAGTCAACCGGAATCGTAAACCCCATTTGTCCAGTGGAAATACCGTTCAGAGAAGAGAGGAATAAGTTGTACAGTGCAGTTTACGCATGTGCAATTGACTAAGGTCAGCCGTCAGGTCACTGACTTCAGTCAACTGGACTGCCAAACGTAGTCCTATCAACCGGTTTCATCAACGTTTTTTGACTATACTTACTAGAGTTGTGCCACACCAGGTCAAAAAATTATCAAACGTTTCCGAGAACCACTAGGTAATTTTTGTTTCTATAAAATCAAGATATCCAAAATCCCCAGGTATCGTCGGTTCAGTGCAAGAGTGGACTATCTCAAAAATCCTTAACGTCTCCTTAACTCTCCTTCGTAACTTTTGAGAAACATGATTAGCACAATGATTAGGTAATTGAACTCTTTTCAAGATTAACATTGTAATTTCAAAAGTGATAGCACAAACAGACCTCAGGTGCAGACTCTCGCGTTGAGGAATGTTCGAGCTTTTGCGAATGCAGTTTTTCCGCCCACGTTCGCCAAAAGTGGGATCTCCGGTGCTCGTCTGCAGACCGGTCTGTCTGCGGGGGCCCAACCCACAGGGTCGTTTGTGCACTTGTTCGATTCCTTTTTAAAAAGGCTGACCGGTTCACTAGACTACTACATTTAGGCAGGGACAAGACTCCTACTGCGTTTATTTCCGATCCTCTCAGCATAATTATCATGCTCCGTAGTAATTATACCGGTGCGGAGCGTCCTACGAGTTTTTTCAATCGAAATATTAAGATAAAACAAATTACTTCTGGATAAAATCAATTTCAAACGATAGGCAATCCGAATAAGAATGTGTTTTTGATTATTTTAAGTGCAATTCATTTTCACCAAACTCCTCGAACAAGAAGGTATAAGATTTTGAAATGGTCGGCTGTGTGTTGAAGCTTCTCTTGAGGTCTCACGTAGCTTGACGTGGTCCTCAGTTGCTGTTGTTGAGATATTTCTACAAAAAAAAGCTACCATAATCTAATGATATGTGTCTTAAGCTCGTCTCAAGACTTTATGGCGAATTGGAACCTGAGTCCCTAACGATGCAATATCCCCTTCATTTACCATATTTAGTTCTGGGAATAGAACTACTGTAAAGCATGGGATATTGTTTTTCTCGCTTTCTGAAATTTACCAGGCTTTGTGATAAGGGCACATCAGGTTCGATCGAGATAGTAGCCAATTGCTGTAAGGGCCACACGCAGATCTTGTATGCATTAATTAAGTAGCAGCTTGGAACCTGCAGCTCGTTCGATGAGCTCTTCCCGGTATCCCAAGGGAGGTCCCCAGATCATCTTGGTCTCTTAACAAGACACCACGCGGACCTGCGCACTCTTAACAAGTTCCTTAGGCGAGGATGAACACGTTAGTCCCAGTATCTAGGATACACTATCGTCGTACACCAGCCCATACAAAAGGCACATCTGCTGAACTTGCATTTTAGTGCTTTAGAACCACATCAACGAATAATTAATTAAATTCTCGTAATTGGATAAGTTTTTGTCAAATTATGGTTGGTACTTGGTAGTCGTGAAAACGTCTCATTCATTCTTGCCCTCACCATCCATGTTTAGGTTATCCAGATCTTCCATTGCAATAGAATGTTTTAGAAATTAAACGTTTTGTAGGCTCCGACTGATATGTTTTTTATATAGACCAAACAATACCAAATTTTGCATATTAGGGAGTTTTTGTGCTTAAAAAATTGGATGAACATATGAGTTGTGAGCATAAAACGCAAAATTAGTCGTTTTCTATGCTGTAACGTACAACTTGCTCCAGACCCTAATTCATTGTTCGCTTTCGAATGACAATGAGCGTAATAAAAACGGCAGAGGGGGAACCAAATAGGACTACCATATCGGCACAATAGGACACTTGCCCTTATTTAGCGTCACTTCTGTCTCCATAACGAATTCTAAATCCACCCCAAGCCGTGTCGCCCAGCTTCCAAAGTGGGTTTGGACGGAGGAGGGGAGTCAACAGCATGCTCATCAAACTTGAACCAAATGTCCAATCTGCGCCTAGATTTCCGTTACATTTTGTTCCAGCTGGAATCCTGTTGGAGTTACTTACAGTTGATTTAATCGCAATAGAAGGGGCCCTCCTGGGAGTGAAAACCATCGAATGACTCGAGTGTTTCACCTCGCATATAAATTGTACTCATTCACGAACATCGAAGTCTTGACTTGGAATTGCACCTCTTTGATTGAAGTAGCTGTATACTAAGTTATTGCTGTTGCCTTTGAATATTGATATTTTATTATTGGGGTCGAAAGTGAAATCGACCGAGAGCCGAAGCTCATTAACTATCATGGTTATTCCGGAGTGTTTTTCTAGTTCCTAAAAATTCATCATTCAAGGGGGAGAGTTTAATTTAAGGGGTCATGCCCATTTTAGGGCACCAAAACCGAAAAATCGTAAAGTCTTGATTTGCCCTAAATCGAATTTTATGTTCATGATTCCGCCTCGGCCGGTGTCAATCAGTAGCTTCAATTTCCTCAAGATATTGGTACCTAGAGTATTTTTAATACAATAAACCTAAGGAACTGGGAGTAAGTTGGTAATTAGTACCCGCCAAAGAGGAACAGACTACCCACTCTTACTAATGATTCATCACTTGGGCAAATCAGCCGTTTTGATATGGCGCCTAATTATCCTCATTTACGAGCTTCAGCCATTGTAGTAATCGATAGCTGTCATTTTCCGAACATGTTCCGACATGACGAGCACCTGCTACCCCAGCACAGTAATGAACACCAATGCCCCACACAATTGCAGCCCTATCAAAACGACCGTTAGAAAGTTTGCAAAAGGGGAGAGGGACCCTGACAATGGCACCTGATTCTAAAAGACCGAAGAGCCGTTATGGAACACGACTTTTCCTCCTTTCTAAGTTGGAAGGCCCTACCAAAAAGTTCGATCTTGAGGCTCTATGGGGACTTTTGAAAATAGTGAATCCGGGTTTAATTAATGGTGTTCGCCTGGAGGATGTACGATGTACCGACGGCAAAGGAGGAAATCCGAGGATGTGTTCATACATCAGTCAGCTTTTCAGGTGTCGAGAGCGATGGCAGATGTCGCGTGCCCGGCAGCTGCTGGTTCCAAGAGCTTCAAATGTATTGTGCTCCCCCTGAGCTACATTGTCCGCCTAAGACCCCTCTGCAAGATGAGGAAGGGGGGTTCGTGGTCCTTATGAAAATGGAAGGGGGGTCGTCGGTTTGTAACGGTCGTCTAATCGCCCCTGTCCAAACAAGTATGTCCCGATGCCGCCGGTCGGTACTGACCTTGAGATTGGGAGCAGGTTCTGACAGGAATGATAACGTCGGCGATTGAGGGAAATTTTCCATAATCGACATCGAGATAGATGAAAATCGCGAAAATTACGCGACAAAATCCAGTATCTTTTGTTCATCATTCAACACAGATGTGTTCGTCTAACATGGAAATGTTCGGCATGTTTATAAGACACCCGAAATCGTCCATTTCAAAAACATAATTAACGACCCCAGAACAGGCTCGCCAAAGCTCGTCGCATACGTAGATGGGAAATTATTCCAGGCTCGCCGCTCAGGCCGCAACTCAACGTCATCCGTTTTTGGCCGGGACTAATTTTTGTAGCATCCATTCGCAGCGGGAATACGTGTGAACAGTTCGGTTTCGAACTCGGCCGAATCACACATCTTCACGTTATTTCATTGCTTCGGACCACTTGTTAGGAGTAATTATCGTAAAACGTTTCAATGATTAAGAGCCGCTTATTAATGCAGGCCGAATAAACGACGACTCCTCGCGCGGCGCTTCAATCGGCGTTGTAATTTTTCCAAAAGGCGTTCTCAACTTTTCAGGTGCTGGGGCAGTTAGGTAAATCACTTTCTAAACACACCGACCGTTTTCACAGACGCAGGTGCTAAAAAGGATGCGTTCGCAACATCGGGGATAAGTTCTCATTTCCAGAGCCATAATTCACCGGCCTAGCGTCCGTGTTGGATCCCTGTGTTTAGCGAAAGGGGCATCACTTTACCACCGTTTTTGTTTTCCCGGCGAGGGCAAAAAGTAAGGTTCTAGGAGCAATTTGGCGTCGACTTTAGCACCTTGTTATCAGGGGGGCACCTGGGGCTACTAGTTAACCCGACCCCCTCCGATCCGGCAATTGTTTTGTTTTTAAGGCGCGTGTGAAGGAGCAGTCCGTTCATTTTCATGATTGCGGTTGCCTAGTTTCGACGGGAGAACCGTTTGAAAATGAGTATGCTTCTTCTACACTCGTTCACACTGAAGTCAGGTTTATAAAGGTGGTTTTACTGCATTTTTGGTGGTTATGCACCCAGCATTACGATTGGCTTCCCTCTATAAGAGGTGGATCTTTTAGACTCATCTATCTTTGTATTCTTTGAAACAACTGTAGGAAATGCAGTGTATAACTGGATTCCGGTGGACAAGATTTGTATAATGGAAGACTCAAAAGTTCATGATAGTTATGGAATATAAATGTTGTCATACGACTTGGAGAATTGAACTAAACACATTTAATCCTAGAAAGTAGGGATCGATCTGGAAATTCAGGATTTATCGGGAGAAGGCGGTGAATTATGTTGGTATCCGAGGCGTCATAAAGTTTCGCATTGACCTTTTCACAGAGGTAGGACGTAGGTCACGAGATCGAGGAAGGAACAAGCCGCTTCCTTGGTCGGCTATCAAAATGAAAAATTGCTTTCGAGTCAAATTTGAATGGCATCGGAACGACAATTAAAATTTGTAAGGTTGTGTGGGATCGTAAGGATCCAAGGATCGATAGGATCTAAAAAAAGGTTCAGGTTGGTATCCAATGAATATGTAATGTGACGGAGTTTGATGGATTGAGGGACCTCAAACTGAGTGCCGTAGCAAGTGCGCACGAACTCATGAAATGGAAACAAAATCTCAATTACTTCATTTTTCAAGTAATTACTTTTCGGTCGGCACGTCAACACAAGCTTATTGATGAACTCCCCTACCATCCGACTAATGACACTATTCTCTCCACGATCATGCACAAGAAATTAATGGGGTACTTGATCGGTGAACTAGCCCTCCTGGAACTTAGTTCCCACAATGCAGAGGCCGTAACAAAGCGCTCGACTCAATTTTTACTCCAGTATGTTGCGTGGAAAGGAACGAAGAGGGTCGAATACCCTGATTTCTAAGTTATGGTCGTTTTTTCAACGGTCAATGTGTACCTAAAACCTATCCACTAAATAAGTGGAGGGTTTTCAGGATTTTGTGCAAGGGCTATGCAAGGCTCGGTTTTTTACTTTCCTTGCAAAGATTTTTTTAATAGGTAGTTTACAAGCTTATTCTTCAAGATGCAAAAAGACCGTGTTTACTAAACAACATCGTTCTACTTTAGTTGCAGTAAAACCGACGTCGGATTTTTCCTATTGTTTACAACGAGGTGTAGGTACTATCATCTGCTTTCCTCATTACACCTCGCCAGTAAACGCATCTGCTCAGCAGACTTGCAGTTTGCAGCCTCCCTCAGGTTCAGCTTGACTATTGGCTGCCACAATGGTACGAAGTTACTGTTTACCAGTAACGACACGGCGGCTCCTGCGCAGTCTGGATGTGACACATCTGTTTTAGCGACAGCGCGTGTCGCTCGCTATGTTTTCGAACAGTTGGAACATGTGTTTATATTAAGAACTGAGAACCCGGTGGGCTTTTTGCGGCCTATTTTTTCACAGAGTCGTCAGGTCATGGTGGTCTTGCTGAAGACCAAATCGAATGGAGCAGGTGGTACTGCTAATAACCGATATTTGGAAAAATCCGGGCGAATTTCGGACTGCGTCTTTGTACATCTTTCAAAAAAGGCTACGGGTAGGAAAACAGTCGTTAATTTTTTTCGCTTTTCTAACGACCCCTAGCATTTTTAATAGAGAATTTTTTGTGAAAATTTTCAAAGTGGTGAATGATTTTGGAATTAGGAATGCCGATTGTAGCAATTATGTGAACGTAGGTAGTTGACGTTAATTTGGTGCAAATGGTTCCTACTATACAAAATATAGATTAACGGAATGTAGGTCGAGTGCCATAACCTTATTACGATATTCCGGGTATCTAATGAGATGCATTGCATTGGATGTTCTTTATTTCCCAACTATTTTTACAATGCCGTGATGTACGATGCTGCATAGACGTATCAGTCATTTGTAACTCTTTACAAATAGAAGACAACCGAGATGTTTTTTCCCCTAATTGAGGCGGCAATTTATCAAGCTGGGAATGCGCCTCGTACGATATTTGAGAAGACGTCCATTCGTCATTCAAGAACGGTACAAAATGTTGGACGCTTAATTAAGTCGTGTAAGCTCGGTAGCTAATTGAGTTCGTGAGGAGAGAATCAACTTTCACACCAAGGACTTGATTCATGCACAATAGTAGCAGGTACCTGTCGCGAAAAAATTCTGAGCTTGCTTCTCACAAATAAGAGACCATTTACGGAAGATGTGCATTTGCTCAAAATGCACAGCAGAAGAGACGAAATAAAATTATTGTAGAATTATGGTATTATTAGGATGGTTTTTGGGCGTAAATTGAGCACGCCGAGTGGCATCAGCGGATCTTTGACTGGATTATGAAAGCACGCAATCATACTAAATTTTTTCCGAGCACGGATTGAATTACATCGTGTTATCACATATTGAAATTTACACAATAATAACGTGCGGTGGTCAAATACAATGTTTCTGAACCAGGTGTAACTACAATCGGCCGGATATCCTTTTTTTTACTACTGCTCAAACCCACCACTAACTTTCTTGCAACCTCCTTGACTCGCATTGTTCAACGTACGCCCTTGTACGCCGAAAGTTGCGTAACGGTAAATCTCAACCCAGAACGCGTGTCTCAGGCCTTCAAAAGGCAGAAAAACATCTTGAGACTTGTCCGTCATTTGAATCCTCGCCATATAATTTCCCTTTTATCAATCACCCATTCAGGAAGGAGGAGGAGCACTTGAGAAGGGCTTTACTTGCACGTGGCGTCTCTGGTTACTTCCGATCGTCGTGACAGCGACTCCCCCAGCAACGGAACTGGCTGCTCAGAGATCTCGAAAAGAACCCGAGCCCTGGGGGAGATCGGCGCACTTCCTCCGCCAGGAAGTAAAGGAAGTCGCCTCGCTGGAATACCACCGGTGTGTTGCCCTCACTTCACCTTCTTTCTGTCTCTAATAATACAACACCCGGGCTTTGGTTGAAGGCTGCATACAGCTCCACCAGCCAGTCAGTCTCGATCCCCTTCGCTCTCCTCTCCTGCAGATGCTACCTAGAATCACGTCGGCAGATGGTTTCACTTGTAAACACCCACCTCTACCTATTAATTTTTTCTTTGCTCCCCCTCCTGCCTCGGGCGGCCCGTTATGAAGAACTGACTATACTGGGAGGCGTGTGCCTTGTGGTTTACCCGTTTTTCGATCTCCATTTACCTAATGGTTAGCCTCGAATCGCACCCGAAGGAGTCGTTTCCACAACTTGTTCAGATGTACGTTACAAGCCGTGTCGAACGGTTAATTATCGTGAAAGGCGGCGGATGTGATACGAATCGCATCTTGCCCCTCGATTGCTATGTATTTGTAACACGTACACCTCTTTTTGATATGAGTCCTTTGAACAACTTCTCTTTGTACGAGCCTCAATTCGGGCTCCAAAATACAGAAGTCCGTTGCAACGAGCGTTGACGGTTCGATCCTCCGATTCAAGATTCCTATGAATTAACCAGCTCCAGTTCTGATTACTCACTGATAGCTGTACTTTCTGCTTTTGTTTTTCTTTTTTATGAACAAGGTCGATCACTAGATGATCAAAGTGTACCACCTGCACAAAAGCTTCCCAGTAAGATGTGAACCGAAAGACCGTTAATCCTGTGGGTTTGACTTTTTGAATGTTTGATTTGAACCATTTCTGGGGCCCAAGGAATCAAAGGCCCAATTTCACCAACAATCAAAAACCGAGTTCAGGGTATAGGCAACATAATGCTACTAACCTTAATTGTAAATTGTAATGCTTTGAGGTGGTTGAGGGTGAGAGATATTAGCTGGCTTCCCCTCACTGACTAAATATTATTCCCAGGCGCTTTCGGCTGGACAGTCCTCATCAAGAGAAATAACATTCTGTTGGGTGACATGGGACTACCACGTCGACAGATGGAAGGGCTGCCAAAGGCACCACCCTGGTCGTTTAATGTGGGGCGCACGACCCACCCTCCGGCTACTGTGGGCAGCAGTGAGATCACCCTTGACCAGGGTGCCGGTGGCCCAAATTCCAAAATGGTTCGGAATCGACAATCACAAAATATAATTACATTGATGGTCGATTTCTATTTTGAGACCCATTCAACTAGCGACTGCACATTCAGGTGTTTTTCTTGATCAGAGCCCAACTGTCCATTCATGAATGGTGCAACGCTTTTATTTCTGAGAAATAAATTCAAATAAGGCTTGTAAGACTATATTGCTTTGCTCCCGGCCAGCTGGTGATTGACCAAATTTTTCCCCCGATTTTGCCAGCCAACAAAATCCCCAGCACAACAACCGAGCCTTTTTGAAGTCGCCAACGGTTCAGCGAAACCGAGGGGAAGAAATCAGATCGAAGAAGGAGGTATTTAAAGATCGAAAGACGAGGGGTAACTCTGAAGCAGCTGGTCGCGTGCTTGGGCAGGTGTGAGGAGGGCGCACGCTCCCTCTCAGCAGCCGAGGTTGGGGAACTGTCGTTCCATAGAGCACCCACCACAAAAACACTCCACTACCTGCGACTGCCATGTCTCAAGGCTCCGACGTTTGATTGGGTTTCGCGAAATTGTGAAATTAAATAAACTTTTCGGCGGGAAATTCTCTACACCTATTACAAAAAGTTAAAAAGTGGAATTTTGAGGCTTTTGAAACCCAAGGTGAACATAATTTTGAGCACTTACAGAACCAATTTTGAAATTGAGGTTAGTTTTTGTGGCCAAAAATCCTAAAAGTACTAGAATGTAATGTGCATTACCCTACGAAATACTGAGCTTATCCGCATTGAAGGGTTATTCTGGTCTTACGACACAACCGTTACCCACACGGAAGAGGCATGTTTTGAGGATCGAAGTTGACATGGGCCCAGAGTTGTGGTGGAACCAGGAAAACGGAGCTTACCATACCGCTCATCCGGTACCCCGTACCCTCAACTCGAGGAACCGGTTGAGCGTTATGGGGAAGCTCCACTTTTCTGGTTGCACCATAACTGTGCTTAGGTTTGAAATGATAGGTATTGGAGCGTTTGTGTAGACATTAGCGAGTTCCTCGCGCATGCGTATTGCAAGATTTGGTAGGCAACACGAAACAGTTAGGAACCCAAAACTTGCGCCGAGCATGCAAGCTTTTTGGCATTTTCTGCACAAAATCTACTCCCTCGCTCCACGAAATTTCGATAATGACTGATAAGTGAATTCATACAGTTTTTGTTGGATAAAGAGCTCAAGTAGCCATTCAGAATGTGAATCAATTTTAAAATAATTGATGAGATAATTGGTTTTTAGCAGAAGATATAATTATGTCATTCAGATGTATACTAAGAAAAATTCGATAAACCCCAAGAATAAAAATATTATTTTTAAACAGCAAAATAATTCGCAAGATTTGTTCAGCTAACCGAAAGCTTATTTTCACAAGGTAGGTAGGTACGTACCGAATTAAGAAGGATGTCGCACTTGACCATTAATCGTACCCAGACGTCTTACTTGACTTTTGAGAAGCCACTTTAAAGAGGTGCCATTTCCCCAGTGACTTTTTAAAAAGAGTACTAGTTGAGTTTTAATGGACTTCGCACCTTTCGGTATCGTCGGAGGGTCTTCGCTACTAGGTGGTCGACTGTGTGAGGTTTTCCGGTTAAATGACCCAAACATTAATAAACCTCGGTTCCTTTAGACGAAAAACGTTTAACGCCGGCGCAAATAGTGTTCCTTTGTTATGTCCACCTGCTGTTCAAACTGGGGTATTTACTCCTGACAAAAGACTGTAGGTACAAACGGCGGTTTGGTGCACTTGACTCTGTCAAGAAATAACTCAACTCGAGGAAAAGGCTTGTCTATTTTCTTTGCAGAGCGCCATTGACTCACTGTGCATTCCAAAAGTTAGGTCGACGTGTATGCCCTGCGGGCGGTCCGAAGGGTCCGATTCAATGGCTTTCCCTCCAGAAATCAGAGCGAAAGGTAGTATATACGTAGGAAGTATAAAAAGAGGGTATAGACATGAGGCTTGCGACCAAGAAGACCTCCTGGGACCCCAGGTACCTATGCTTGGAGCTTTACGAGTCGAGGAATGGTCGTCGAATCGCAGCTGTCACTAAAATGCAGGTTGCATCTCAACGGTCAACATTCGCAGTTACGTGTGGGAAAGAGAGGGTGCGATTCCATTCATCCGCATCTCCTGGTTTTGAAGTCAAGCCCTCGTCATAATTTTATGCGTTTCCTGCAACATGCGCTTTTGGGCTCTGCAATCGAAACTGGAGCTATACTACTTCACAAATGGAGAGACGCCTATATCATGCAGGTGATAGCAATCGTGGTGTATATCATCCATTCTAACGCGATCTCATGGACGAATTTTTGAATATTAGTAATCTGGCGGCTAGTCTAGAGGTCAGACAGAATTATTCAGTTGGATTAATCGAATGACGGCGGCAGAATCCTAATCTTTGTTGCCCAAACTAATTAATCACTTTTGACGTTTTTGGTTCAAAAATACCTACATTTTTTTCGACGCACTAGAATTTGGTGTGACTCCATCAAAACATCAACATGTTTCAAACCCCCTCCCCCCCGTGAAAATTCGTTTTTGTAACAGATTTTGGTGAAAATTGGAGGGTTCAACCAGCAGTTTCAAAGAGTTTCAAAGAGGGTTTTTAGTATATAAGTATACTGAAAAAAATCAGTCCGTTCGGCTAATAGACAGAGATCCATTCCTGCCAATGGCTGAAACACGTTTATCGGACTCAGGGCTCTGAAACGTAATGAAAATGACTCAAATTCGGATTATCGATCCGATTGTTGCAGGCAATCGCCTTTCTTTTGGATATTATGCATCTGGAAGAAAAGTAAAACCAGTGGTGCGTAGATAACACACAATACTTCCATATTTTGAAACGTGAAATTGAGACACAATTTGATCATTTTTTGACTGCTTTTAGGGTGTTTAGGCCAAAAATATCGAAAAATTCACTATTAAAATTTTAAAATTCGCCCAAAATGGAAAAACGCCACATTTTCGGAATGTAAAAAATATCCACATATTCTGCAAGGTGTAACAAAGATTTTAAGACCAAGAACGCTCAAATCGGTTCATTTTTGTGGCCGGAAAAAAATAAAATAGAAAACACTAAAAATGCAAATATATCGGAAGTACTGTGCGTTATCCAAATTCCGATTAAACAGGGTGTTAGGTCTTGCCGAGACAAACATTTCAGTTCAAGAAATTTGAAAAAAGGTTGAGAAATGAGGGAGTTATGGCCATTTTTGTAAATGACCACAGGCGGACAGACAGACAGACGGACACACGGACACACAGACACTTGTTCGGGAAGTGATTCTGAGTAAATGTGTATAAGAAAAAGTTTTTTCTGAAGCTCCGTTCCGATTCTCGATTTTAGGACGATCACAATACTTCCATTTACTCTGTAAATATGGAAGTAAAAAGAGATTTTCTCCCTAGGGATTCATCAAAATTGTTCGATGTATATTCTTGTTCTCTGTGATTCGAATGATTAGTTGCAAAAAACTTCCTCTCAGCACTGATCTCTGAAAGAGTGCGGTTCGTGGCGCACAGGAAGTTACGTTCATTTGATGTAGTCCAAAAACGGAATCAAATGGCCAGATTGAGTGAATATTCGAGGCAGCAGATTGCAGTAAGCATAAAATAGGTGTTCGCCGAGCAGCCAGGTGCAGGGTGGCACGCGGCAGCTAGCCTTTTGTCAAGCCATGGCGGACAATACCGTCGTGCCGAAGGGCGCAGAGCTCAGGCTCGTTGAATGGCGAGGGAGCCAACCTATTGTTAGTCGCAGGTTGGCGCAGATATACGTTAGAAGGCATTCCCGAGCAGGTGTCCCCGTATCTGTCGATATTTAGGATTAGCTTCAGGCTCAACCTGGAATCTTCGTGAAGATGGCGATGTAGAGGATTGATGGAGCCTGGTTCCTCGTTCTTATACCGTTGCAAACAATTTGGAGGCCCACGGGGAAATCGCGCCTTTGTACGAACAGGAAGGGCAGGATTATTTCAGAAATTCGGGAAACATGCTGCGCGCAAGACCATCGATCATCTTCAGGCAGCACTGCAGCAGTGTAGATTAGCAGCTAAAAGTCTGCGTTGCAGTTCTCATCTTTAACCCGATAACTCGAGTTTTTAGGCTAAAAGGTTTCCACCAATCTCCATTAATAATTTTACCTGACACTTTTATCACTCTCTTCCGAATCACTTCGAAAGTTTTCAAGGGAAATTCCAGGCGATGGGTTTCAAACATCAGACCACGATCATAAGAAATTATTAAATAATTAAAGGTCTTGGTTTTGGCCTAAAATAAAGGGCAGCTAACATTACAATTCATTAACACGCGTCGGTACTGTATACGATTTCAAAATCATGACTGTTTAATATATAGGATAAAAACTCAAGATAAAAGCCTATCAATTCATAACATCCAAATTTACCTTGGCAAGGGTCAGAAAATCAGAACTGACTGAGGCCACTAAACGGCGAAAGCGCAAATGGGAATTCCGCAGAAATTACGGAGACAAAAAAAAAACAGGAGTCCCCTGTTTCCTGATCTTAGCCCTGATTTTCTGGTCTTTAAGGATGACTGATGGGCCGATCACTCATTCACTGAAAAGCTTGGTAGGGCTATCTTCACATTAAAGGGTTATCCAGTCAATTTCGCTTCTTCAAATGGCATCATCCAACTGAGCACTCCTTCCTCAATTGCGAGTGAGCTGAGATTTTGATCATAGCCGTTCTTTTGATATTTGCAACCAATTCTCCTTGAAAACCGTCCATAAATCCACGTTGCACGTAGAGACGAGTCAGAGCCATCTTAAGCGCTCCATCTGCTCGGCTCTTCATAAACTGACATCCTATAACTCCAACCGTCGTCAATACAGAGCACCGCCAAATAATGAATATGCTATGAATGTAAAACATTCTTCTGTCGAATAAAAAACGTTAACTACGCATTACGGGCTAACGAACACTCGAACCACTGGAGTGAAATCTAATGGATAAAATGCGGACCCCCCTCCTCTCTGCGACTTGATCCCTGATCCTCGCAGCAACCCTCCGGTATATCCATTTTATCTTTCTCCGACCTTAGAACTCCTTTCAAATTTTTCGGCTAGGTATAAAAGTGCACCTGAATGTTACGCAGTTCCATAGCCAAAAGGCACCCAGGTGTGCGCTTTGTGCCGCATTGGCTCAGGTAGGACGACGTGCGGAGGTTCGGCCTTTGAATCATTCTTCATTAATACCGACCTCCAGGACTGGGAGTTTAACGCTATCTCCGTGCGTCAAAACACGTAACCAATTTTGAATATTCATATACGGTAGCGTTGCCAACGGGTGGAAATTTATGAGACGTTTTTTGTCGACGAAAGTAGTGAGAGCGGATCCCCAAAGGCATAACAGTATACGGTGATCTACTTCTCCCTCCAACCGCAAGGATCAATGGCCACTTTTTTATCCAAAGTTATTTTCTGACTTCGAAGTTTCTCAGTTTTTTGGGCTGACTAAAGTTTATTTTACACCATATTTGGCATTCAAACCTCCAAAACAATAGTCTTTCGTATTCATGAGGGTGGTTTACTAATCAAATTAAACCGTGCAACAATCAATTTTAGCTAAAAACCCTCATTGGAAAATCCTTTTAGCATAAAAACTCTTTATGAAACCTGGTAACCAAACCGTGAAGAATCTAAAAGCCAAAATCCAATATACCACCCCTATCTATGTTCAATGGTAGTAACGACGCATGGGCCTCGTTCTACACTTGTTAGTTTTAGCTCAAACCATGGTGACTGAACTGAAATACACGTGGTCTCAGCCTGTGCGTATCTTTTCCGTCAAAACAACGTCTGGGCTATTTTCGGACAGCTCTCCTACAGACCTTCCTCCAGAACCGCCATTTAATCGTGAGGGTGTTTTTCCTGGAACCGCCAGTATTTGAGGGGTGGTGCCATCTGTCACGGTAATTAGGCGTCGTTGACATGTATTCGGAAGCGTAGCAAGGTTGGGTGGCTCCCTCGTGCTGTATTTTCTGAGGCAATACCCAATCACTACCGGGTGGGTCGTACCCCACCTGGCCTTCTACAAGGAGTTGCTCCGTTTCATGAACCCTTACATAATACAACATCCAATGAAGATTATTTATTTCGAGGCAAATCGACGGGCATAAATTCAGGAGCAGCGCGTCATTGCACACCAAAAGAGATTTCATATTAAACAAAAACATTTCAACCGGCGTTTTTCTGGTTCTCCAAAGTTGTCATACACTCAATTTATCACTTCCTGTAAATTTCAGCTTGGCTCGAGTTCTCTCCAGGGGAACTCCTCAGCTGAAAGATCATTAGTGTTGATTCGTCGGGCGCAAAGGCCTAAAAATGTCTCAACACACGCGTAATTCGAGCAGCTCGAATCAAGACCTGTCAAAACAGTCATCCACGATCCTCCTCGTGGCACCATCACATATGTTCAGAGGTCCTTCGACACGATTCAGAATTGGAACCAGATTTTCCCCGAAAAAACGAAACCCAAGACATTCCACACGTTGCCTCGGAGAGGTCGAAGAATCGCATCGTGAGCCGGAACAATAGCATACTACCTGGTGTCTTTTGAACATCCAAGTTTAAGTTACGACCTTGCGCGGTTGTCACTCGGCTGCGCATCACAACGCTAGCTGAAAAGAAGCAACCCACTATCTTGCACAAGAAAACGTCAATTTTTTATGCGATAAGGTACGCATAAAAAACCGTTCAGAAATCCAGGTAGAGACATGAGAAGTGCGAATCCGAATAGCAGGTTTGATGGAAATGATGGATTGCATTCACGTAATCGTGATTGTTCTTCAACTACCATCAACTTCCATTGCCCAATGTTAAGTGTGTATGCCTATATAATGCTCATAAAACACTTTTATAATGGCTTTTCCTTGTTGGCCAAAATGGTTTTCAATTTATACCATCGTCATAATAAATAAAATGTCAACAGCTTCCATTAGAATGACGTTGTTTTCTGAAAAACTGATATCATTATCAACGAAATCCGGGTCATTATCAAAGTATCCGGGTCACGAAAATATCACGGTCCATAATGCGATATGCAGACACACAAGCAAGACACCCCTCCAGCTATACAAGCTGTTTTCACAGAGTGACCTTCTGGTGACACGTGCAGTATGGGACGTCTGCCCGTGGCCGATGAGAAAGCGGAAGAACAGATGAAGTGATTAGTGCTAAGGGCACGAGAAAAGGTGGCCACGGACTACGGCTGCTAGGCCCAACTCGCTCGGCCAGGTCTATTTTCGCATTACCCGAAAGTCGATAATAGTGTCTGGACTAGTGTCAGCATGCGCCAGGAGAGGACATCCCTTTTGACCACCGGAAGGTGCGGGCTGCTCCCGATGCGATCCCCAAAGACGAGGTCTGCAGATGCGATCAAAATTTTCAGACCGGAGGAAACAGCTGCTAATCACAGCCGTCTCGAGCGTCCCCTTCGGAGACCAATAATATCCTGCGCGATTCGAGAGCACCTCGTCTGCGCGTGCGCGATATAGGCGTTCAAGACTCGGTGTACAAAGATCCAGTCGAGGCCTTTTACGAGATGTTAGGGTGGATGCCAGAAGCCTGTAGTTGCTATACGTGGGTGAAAAGAATCGAATATTGGCCCACAAAATAAATGAATATTCATTATTTCGTATTAAAATAAAAACCAACCAGAAATTCGGACTTCTTTCTGTTTTGATTGCTTTCGTCGGTACAACAATGGGCAATTTCGAACAATACCATATTCTGAACAATACCAAGTAAGTTTGTATCTTCGGTAGATTCTCTGGAGATACATGCTCCAAAACTTGTGTCTTGATCGTCACCCACCTTCCTTACTAATCAATGTTTTCTCAAAAACAAAATCCACCTAAAATGTACGTCAAGGGAATGAACAATCAAGTTCAAGATATTCAGCTCCGATATTCTGGCACTTACAGCATGTTTCCTGTTCGCAATAGACGGCGATGATGATGAAATTTGGGTACGGCAGACTTTTTACTCACTGAATAGTAAAATGCAGATTGAAAAACTGCTCTCTTCCTGGCCCGGTTGATCTTTACAAAGAAAATATGAGAGCCAAGGAACAGTACTTTAGACTGACGTTCCTTTACTTCTGAGGAAGTGCTATCAACCATCGCATTGTCCCGACCGTAATTACATCCTGACCAGGCGGAGCTGCCTTTTCTATACCTTCCCTCCTGTACTGGTAGGTGCCTTATTCTACCGGTTATGCTAAACGAAGGTGCATCTCAGATGATTGTTCACTGAACCGTACGAAGATTGCAAGCTAGTGTGCGAGGGTAAGCTGACTGTGTAAGTATGCTGGTGAGTGTATGCCTACCGCGAGCCGTACAGACTCGTATATTTGTCCAGCTCGTGCACAGTCGTTGGGCGTGGAATGATTTACAATACGCTCCCACTGCGGAGTCAGTTCTCAATTGGACTGGTGCGTTCGATGGATTGTGGGTTAGAATATTTTGGAGTAGCTACCTATCGGAGTTCGAGAGTCCAATTTTCATCGGTGAATTACGCCGATTGTGCTGAACAGAATGATGTACTCAATTACTTCAGTATGCAAGTAGATCTGCTAGTGACGGCGCAATAAATACAAATACCCTTCAAGATAGGTATATTTATCTCGAACAAGTCAATGATAACGATCCACTAACTATAGCCACCCTACCAGGCCAGAATCCAGGGAGGGGAACATGGGGGCCATGTCACCCAACGAAATTTTCTGGAATTCCTTCACACAAGTGCTACTACCTACAAACATGATATAATTTTCGTTATCAAACTTTCAAGTGTCAAACTCAAAATGAAACGGAAACTCAAAATTGAAATCGAAGTCAGACTCACAATGAAACAGAAAGTCAAAGTCATGATCGAAATCAAAGTCAAACACCCAATGAAACAGGAACTCAAACTCATGATCAAACTCAAAGTCAAACTCAAAATGAAACAAAAAGTCAAACTCATAAGCAAAATCGAAGTCAAAATCACAATGAAACAGAAACTCTGACTCATAATCGAAATCCATTCAAACTCACGATGAAAGAAGAACTCAAACACATAATCGAAATCGAAGACAAACTCACAATGAAACAGAAACTCTAACTCATAATCAAACACACAATGAAACAGAAGCTCAACTCATAATCGAACTCGAGGTCAAACTCACAATGAAACAGAAACTTGAAGTCATAGTCAATCTCGAAATCAAACTGACAATGAAACAGAAATTCTAACTCGAAGTCAAGCTCACAGTAAAACAGTATCTTAAACTCATAATCGAAATAAAGGTCGAACTTATAATCGAACTCGAGGTCAAACTCACAATGTAATAGAATCCCAAACTCATAATCGAACTCGAAGTCAAACTCACAATGGAAACCTCCAAATCATAATCAAACTCACCATGAAATCTATAGTCAAACTTACAATGAATCAGAAACTGAAACTTGAAGTCAAACTCATGAGCAAACTCGAAGTCAAACTCACAATGAAACAGAATCTCAAACTCATGATCGGACTCGAAGTCAAACTCACTATGAAACCGAAACTCAAACTCACAATGAATCAGAAGCTCAAACCCATAATCGAACCTGAGGTCAAACTCACAATGAAACAAAAATCAATCTCATAATAAACTCGAAGTCAAACTCACAATGATCCAGAAACTCAAACTCGAAGTCAAACTCACAATGAAACTGAATCTCAAACTCATAATCGAAATAAAGGTCAAACTCACAATGAAACAGAAACTCAAACTCACAATGAAATACAAACTCAAACTCAAAGTTAAACTCGAAGTCAAACTCACAATGAAACAGACGCTCAAACTCATAATCGAACTCGAAGTAAATTGAAACCTCCAAATCATAATCAAACTCACCATGAAAAATTAGTCAAAATTACAATGAATCAGAAACTGAAACTTGAAGTCAAACTCATGAGCAAACTCGAAGTCAAACTCACAATGAAACAGAATCACAAACTCATTATCGGACTCGAAGTCAAACTCACAATGAAACCGAAACTCAAACTCACAATGAAACAAAAATCAATCTCATAATAAACTCGAAGTCAAACTCACAATGATCCAGAAACTCAAACTCGAAGTCAAACTCACAATGAAACTGAATCTCAAACTCATAATAGAACTCGAAGTCAAACTTAAAATGAGATAGAAACTCAAACTCATAGTTAAACTTGAAGTCAAACTCACAATGTAACAGAATCTCAAACTCATAATCGAACTCGATGTCAAACTCACGATGTAACAGAGACTCAAACTCATAACGAAATAAGGGTCAAACCCATAATCGAACTCGAAGTCAAACCACAATGGAAAAAAAACTCAAACTGAGAATCGAACTCGAAGTTGAGTTTCTGTTTCATCGTGAGATTGAGTTTTTGTTTGACAGTGAGTTTGATTTCGAGGTCGATCCTCAGTTTGAGTTTCTGTTACATTGTGAGTTCAACTTCGAATTGGTTTTTGAGTTTGAGTTTCTGTTTCATTGTGAGTTTGACTTCGATTTCGATTATGAGATTGAGTTTCTGTTTCATTGTGAGTTTGACTTCGATTTCGATTGTGAGTTTGACTTCGATTTCGATTGTGAGTTTGAGTTTCTATTTCATTGTGAGTTTGACTTCGATTTCGATTATGAGGTTGAGTTTCTGTTTCATTGTGAGTTTGACTTCGATTTCGATGATGAGATTGAGTTTCTGTTCCATTGTGAGTTTGACTTCGATTTCGATTATGAGATTGAGTTTCTGTTTCATTGTGAGTTTGACTTCGATTTCGATTTGTATGTTGAGATAATTGGTGAGATTGATAATGAGTTTAAGTAGGTATCTGTTTCATTGTGAGTCTGACTTCGAGTTTGAGTTTCATTGAGACTTAAGTTTCGGTTTCATTGTGAGTTTGACTTCGCGTTTGATTATTAGTTTGAGTGTCAGTTTTATCGTGAGTTTGACTTCAAGTTTGAGTTACTGTTTCATTGTGAGTTGGCTTTGAGTTTTACTATGAGTTTGAGTCAAAATGAGAACAACATGATGTTTCATTGTTTGTTTGAGTTTCTGTTTCGTTGTGAGTTCGACTTCGAGTTTGACTTCGAGATTGTTTTTGAGTATGCGTTTCTGCTTCACTGTGAGTTTGACTTGGAGATTGATAATGAGTTTAAGTTTCTATTTCATTGTGAGTTTGACTTCGCGTTTGATTATTAGTTTGTGTGTCAGTTTTATCGTGAGTTTGACTTCGAGTTTGACTATGACTTTGTGTTTCTGTTTCATTGGGACTTAAGTTTCTGTTTCATTGTGAGTTTGACTTCTAGTTTGATTTTGAGTTTGTGTTACTGTTTCATTGATAGTTTGATTTCAAGTTTGACCATGAGTTGAGTTTCTGTTTCATCGAGAGTTTGGCGTATTAGCTAGAGCTTTGACGGTTGTTTCACCAGAAACCGTTAAATGCGATTTCTCTTTATTCGCGTACGCTAAGAACTATTCTTACCTAACTACGATTTTTTCCGAATTTTAGGATGTCCTATGATGCAGTTGAAATTCGAGCTATCGTTTGACCGATATGGGGTGAAACAATCTTCTTTTTCACATGATGAGAAATAGTTTTTGGCCAGTACCTCGCTAGTAGTTTGCTGAAGAGAAAGGCCGGTTTTCGGAGAACGGTCATGTAACACTACTTTTCGGTTCGAATGTGGCAAATTTTTATCGACTGCTAGTGCCAATTTATCGTTTTATTCATGGTGGCTCAACAGCAAAATAAAATGCATTGGTTTTCAGCAAGTTGAAAGCTAAACACGACAGAGCGGGACCAAGTCGAAGAGGAAGGAGAGCTGGTTTAATTCTGGTAATCTGAGTGGCCTCAGCCGAGTAGCCGTTATTGGTTGACCCCAGGTTGCGACAGGGTTCGCCCTGCGACTTGGACCTGCTTCGAAGTCATCTCAGTCGAACCGGAGCACCTTGTGAAGAAACTGCTCCGTCGACGATAATTACAAAATGTTATCTCACCCTCGCTATCTCTTTATTTACAGAGGAATGTGTATAGTGAAATCTTGAATGATCTGCTGCCTTTATAATACGCACCCTCTAAAGCACAGTATTATTACAAGATCGCCAGATTTGGGCCAGGCCCGAATATCCGTTGAATTTTGATTGACTTGAACTCAATGAAAGGATCGGGGTCAAATCGAATATTCGATCGCTGGAAGCATACTCCATATTGATATCGTTCCTCCATTAACCTCAGCCCGGCCCTCCGAACGGTGTCAGTTTAACACTCGCTATTTTCCCACAAACGATAGGTATATATCGTTAAATGCCGAAACGACACTTTTTGTGCGCATCGATTTTACCCGCACATTTTCAATTTTACCGCAACACCAAAAAAAGTGGGGAAATCGAACTTTTTTTTTTGTTTTTTGACACCTGAAACAGTCCCATAATTTTAGAATGACCCATATTTTTTAGTGTAGGTGTCCTCATTCATTCACCATGGTGTCATCATGTGGCATTCATTTAGTAAAAACAATGACTCAACTATTTCAACCTGCCGATTTTCCGAACAAATTTCGGCGGTCTTTTCAGAGGGGTCTGAGTGTAAGCAGTCGCGTGCCCTTTTGTGTATTTCACCCCCCTGCGAAAGAGTACGCAGGTGAGGGTGGCCACCTGGAACCAGCTTTTTCTCTTCTTATATCCTCCATCCCCTAATGCTTCAGAGATGCTGCCCTAACCGATTACTATACATTTATAGTACGCAAGAATACGATAGACGAAGACGGAGAAAACGACGATTTTCGGCGTCAGGGGTACCGAAGAGATGGCCTTTGTCCGCGAGGTGGCGTAGACTCCTTTGCGTCTGGGCCGGCCGCAGTAAACTTCCTGGTCGTCTTTTGATTTTGAGAAATCTCCATTCATCGTTCGACGACATCTGGCACGTTCCACGATGTTGAATAGATTGTATTCAACAGTTTCATGACACAATACGTTACGGTTTGGATGCTGGAGATATGTCGAAGATAGAACTTTCATGGGATGGGGCGTATACGCGTATGCGTAAGAAATTTGATTTTTGCTGAGAAGTACTTATTTGGATCGGGAAAGGCACCATGCAAAAGAATTATCTGTTTATCAAACGAAATATTGAACGATATATTCCAGCAAGTAGAAGTCGAACAAGACACTGGTTCAACTAAGGTATGAGCATAAGGCAAAGCACTCTTCGTAAAAAGAGGTAAGGTTGAGAATTGAGGGAGCTATGGCCATTTTTGTAAATGACCACAGACGGTCAGACGGATACACGGACAAACAGACACTTGTTCGGGAAGTGACTCAGAGTAAATGTGTATAAGTAAACGTTTTTTCTGAAGCTCCGTTCCGATTTTCGATTTTAGGACGACTCCAATACTTCCATTTACTCTGTAAATATAGAAGTAAAAAAGTGCAAAGTGCTAAATTTGAAATTTTCCGGACACTTTACTTGGAAAACTGTTCCCAATTTTGCGCATAATAGCTTAAGCTTCAAAAAACTGAGTTAAATTTCGATCAATCGTTAAAAGTTATTGGTTATTCCCTTTCACGCGGTCGCGGCGCTGGCCGTAGAAGTGAAAGGAAGGCGTGGAGACTGAGGCCTAACGCTCGGGTCGGGCCCTTGCGGTCCGGTTCCACAGAACTTCAGTGGCCCAGGATCAGCGCGTGATCGTACGTTGCCGCGCTGGGAACAGTTCCGATTATTTCTCGGATTCGCCGTCGGTGGTTTTGTGACGATAATTTCTACCTAGCCATTAATTCTCTTCCGTCTTCACTTCCATATTAAATATGGAATGTAAATTTTACAGTGAGTGGAAGTATGGAAATCGGCCTGGCATCAGAAAGGAGTTTCAGAAAATACTTTTACTCATGCACTATTACCCAGAATAACTTCCTGCAAGTTTTAAAATTTGCATAATGAGTTTTTTATATTTTCAACCTTAACACCCTCACAAGTAGCCAAAATATCAATTTTTTTCAAAATATGGAAGTACTGTGTGTTATCTACGCACCACTGGTTTATTCTACCTCCTACTTTTCATTTGAATCGTTTGAATGATGACTTTCTAGATTATGAAACTAAGGCTCACATCCTGCCGACATCCTTCTGCGGCAAGAATAATCAAACTTTTCAGTAATGTGTAATATTCGGTCCTTTAGGTCTTTTTTCGCATGTTTCTTATTGCCTGTTAAAATGAGTTGATATTCAAAATTCCCAAGATCTTCTTACAAACCTCTTGAATCTATTTTTAAAAATATTTGTAAATAAAAGTTTTTTTTTTTAATTTCTTTTTTTAAAAATTTAATTGTTAATAAATTTCAAAAATTGCTCATCATCTAAGGTGAAGCGACTTTTGAAATCAAAATTACTGATTGAATTTCATTACCGTTTACCTTGTAAATATTGTTAGTTGGAAAATATCAAAAAACCTAGTTGTTTTCAGAGTGAGGAAATTCGTTTTTATAATTTTTAGTCTATTTTTCATTTATTGGATAGGTAAAAAAAAATTAGATTTTTTTCAGAAGTGACTGAAACTTAATTGAGCTTCCGATCCTGTTCTGCATCGTTTCATGATATTCCTGGCCAGATAAAGCGATGACGTCGACTCCAATCTTTGATCCCAAAGCACGACGAGTCGTTAGGTCAGGGCCGCGGATTGTCTGAAATCTCCACACACGAGGCAAGATGAAGGGCGGGTATCCGAGATCGATAAGCATTACAACAACTTTCGCTGCAGGTAGTGAAATTGGCTTGAGGACGACGATACGGGATTTGGACCGCCTAAAGGCGGATTCGATATCGAAAAACCGGGTAAAGGTCGAAGCTAATGGCTCATGAAACTAGACCGACAGACAATCCGGCCGATTCGAGTACGGCACCCGACCGACGTCGGTCGTTATCAGGCGTGCTGTCATCGGAGCGCCATAACCTGATGCAACGGGGCGCGAGGGCGTGTGTCTTGAGCAACCGGTTCCACCGTGGTGGACTATCCCAGCAGAACGGAGGGTTTTGATTGTTTGTAATAAATGTAGAGCAGATAGGACGGGGCAGATAAAGTCAGACCCTCCTAATGGGGCCTCCACCACCCCAATCCTGCTGCTATATACCCACAACATACTATACGTGTATATAACTGATATGCTGGCCTTGAGTGACTTACCGGTGGCCCCCTTGCCAGATATCCGAAGCGATTGTGAAACCCATACTCTACTGGTAATTATTTGTAAAGGTAACTTCACTCCAGCTGACCATTGTGATCGGATCACTTCCAATGGTCCAATGTGCCTCTCGTTCACGTTATCGTAATAAAATAATGGCCGACCTTGCCGGACTTGACCCCTCTCGCCTCTGCTGAAACTTCGACGTCCAGTTTTTTGAACCATTAAGAAATTCGGGTGGCTAATCAAACGTGACCTACACCTTGGGGTAAAAACCTTATAGCAACGTTATATCTTCAAGTTCTTTCGACGTGCAACCTATATCATTAGTGGCTGAAGCAATATCGGTCAACAAATTTTTCAATACGAGAAATTGACCAAGATTTATGGACAAAAACTAATCTAACCGGGTACGAATATTATCGGTCCGATTTCTTTGCCCTACATTAACACCGGTCTCCATCCCGAGTGACCAACAGTTAACCTGACCTCAACCCCCGTCGTATGGAATTCACGATAAGAGTTGGAACGGAACGGGGTAAATCACCGCTTCAATTTTTTTAAATAAAAATACTGGCAAAAACTACTTATAAAATTAAAAAATATAATAAAAAATATTAGGAGGGAACATCTCATGTTCGAAAAAGATGTCATAGACTTGAAATAACACCTTCAAAAGCTTGGCCTCACAACTTTGGGTCTCGAATATTCAGTTTCGAGCTAAAATAATATCACGATTTCAATTTCCCCTGGTTATTTCATTCAACTTGTTATTGCTTAAGAAGCGCTTTTGCACAATCATTAAGTTCAGCTACCTGACATCTATGAAGAATGAATACGCAGAAACAAGGTAGAAAATACGTCGAAATTATTTACGACGGTCAAAAAAGCTCACGCGATGTAGTCTGGTGCCTATGTCAGACAGCCACTAACGAGGAGTCTAGTGATTTCGCAGCTGTTACATCCAGCGTAGGCTCACCCTTTAAGGCTTACTGAGAATTTTGGGTCTTTCGAAATGAATTCTAGTTGAAAAACGTATCAGCACAACCAGTGAACCTGTGTATTACCTATTAGGTAAGTACATGTTGGCGTATTGGATGATAAAAGGATACATACTGCGATATAGATACATCTGTTGAAAGGAAAACCATTGAAACCGTGAAAATTCCAGTTAAAAATACACTCTTTATTGTAAATAGGTTCAAAATTCTGGTCTCCGATATCGAAAAACCTTCACGACTATGGGCATGGGCCAAGCCATGACTAATTCAAGCATGTAAGTACCTATTTTCCATGAAATACCAACGCAACGAAAGCTTTGGCCTTTCTCGCAAAGGAGGATTCGGAAATGGATCGAAGATGGGCCACGGCAGGGAATGATTCGGCAAAACGAATGAAAAGTGTTCCATCAACATAAGTAAGGCCAGGTAAGTACCATTTTTTGTTTATCGTCGTTTGTTTATCAGTGGCAAAACAATTATAGGAAATGGCCCCACAATCTACGCTAGGGGAATAGGCCTTTTGCAGTTGAGTCGAACAGGTGCGCTTTGGTAGTAAGTACCTTCAAGTAACAATATTGAGAAACTGGTTGGAATATATTTATGAGTTCACATAAAATAAATTATTCGGAGTGCAATAGTAGCCGCGAGGAAGCCTAGAGCAACGTATGATTCAAAATCCAGTTCTTGGCAGACTGGCTTTATTGCACTTGATGTGGAGCGCCCACATCCTTTTACGTTATGACTTGCCCATATTCAGCATATGCCATCAAATTTATGGGGGATTAGCTGGAAGGTTTAGGTCGAGAATGTGGGTGTAATATACCACAATCAACCATCACTAGGGGAAAATCCAGAAGTGATGGGTTGTTTCGTTGCAGGCCAGCCTAAAATAGACAACATCCATATCAGGAATGAGACCATTTTTCGCCCAAAATTTGTACCTACTGTAAAAATAATCAAAGTTCGATAGTGGTCCAACTTTATGTCGTTGGGCCAAGCACGATTTGCATTGCCTGATTCAACCGACCAATTGCAATTATGCACCGACTAATCTATCCCTCAAAGTGCAAGGAACAGTAAGAACTACATTTCAGATTTTTCTATTTAATTGATTTTCCAAATCCGGAAGTTAGCATATAATGCGTAGATAGTGCACAGCACAGATGAGGGTTGAAAGAAAAAATCAGAAGAGAATGGACAATACTGTGACGTAAATTCTTGTTCTTCGCCCTCACAACAATGGATATCGAGTTACTTTGCGCCAATTGAAATTCATCGTACCTGAGTGCACGGTTCGACAAAATCATGCAAAAGGGCCTTTTGATGAATGCAGAATCCCAGACACAGTCCGAGCGAAACGCATCAGATAAAAGAAGATGGTCGTAAAATCGTGTAATGCCGACTCGGTGAATGGAGATGTATTTCAACGATGACTCGAAGCTATAGCATAACAGGTAGTTTAGATTCACTCCACTCATCGGTTCGCTGAGCTGGAAGTCGTGATCTTTAATTGATATTTAAATAATACGGGTAGAAGAAGATGGTGACAACTATATTTCACCTGAGGAGCCACTTGAGTTCGAAAGGTTCGCCTTATTACCATAGTCTCCTCCCTTTTGTTCCGTTCAAGTATTTCAATTCCCTGTCACCCATGAATAAAATATTGCTCCCGGGTCGACAACGTCTTCTTGAATGGTTGGCCCACCTGAACAGTCATGATGAGAGCTCATGGACGATCCCGAATGCTGAACGGCGAACTGGCAATCATAACATACGCATGAGGGTTCATTCGCTCAATGAGAACGCCAGATTCGAAGAAGTTGTTCATTAAAATCGAAGAAATCCATGACGTCTTGAAGAATCAAGCATTGCAATTTTTTGCATTTTGAGAAAAACGAGATTTCGTGAAGTTGCCATCGTCATTCGAACAAAGCTTTAACGTCCTATGTTACAATTTTACTTAACTAGACCGTCCGATGCCCATCAATTTCTTTCTCGAAGGGCATTTTAGCTTAGTACGCCTTATTGAGAACATTCTAGCCTGGGATGACGAGCTCTTGTATTGGACTTGTGGTGATTTTTCTCTACATTCCCATGGACTTGGGACGTTCTAGGCTAGCTCAAACGATGTGACTGATCGAGCTCGTTACCCTATCTCAGAAAGTGAAAAACTGGACTTATGACGTTTTAGCCTTGGACGGCAGAATGTGGGGGTTCGAACCTTGCACGTGCCTAGAATTCTGGAACCATTGCATGCCATTCTTAACATATACGGAAACCCCCTTCGTCATACACTTTCTGGAAGCAGAATCTTTACGTTATGCTAATTTAACTGAATTCAATAATGAGGTATCTATAGATGCGTGGATAAAAACCATATTTAGTTTCCGGACCATCGCGTTGAAAATATGGGTTGAATTCAACTCGTAGAATCGAACCATCTTCGAAGACTTTCGTGCCTTTGGTATAGTAAACTATTTCTGCAAAGGAGGTAAACCACGGCGACTGTTCAAATGATGAGAAGGTCGAACGACTGAATGGCGGCAAGAAAAGGACGCCTACCTAAGGGGCTCCTTAATATTCGAAATCACGACTTTCGAAGCCGACGGTGTCAAGACAGTCATGACGGCGTGCTTCCTCGATAATTTAACTCTTT
This sequence comes from Nesidiocoris tenuis, assembly GCA_036186465.1. Lineage (NCBI taxonomy): Eukaryota > Metazoa > Arthropoda > Insecta > Hemiptera > Miridae > Nesidiocoris > Nesidiocoris tenuis. The sequence continues at coordinate 31,931,930 of AP028909.1, read as the reverse complement.
CTCGGAAATCGGCTAGTGAAAAAAGATCAACTGGTCGTTCCACCACTGAAGGTCTTTGGGAAAGACAAGATAGAGCACACTGGATAAGGTTTTTAATTCTTTCCCATATTTACAGAGTAAATGGAAGTATTGTAATCGTTCTGAAATCAACAATCGGATCTGGGCTTCAAATTCGTCAGAGATAATTTTTTTAATCCTCTATTAGCATGTCATTGTCAAAAATATTTTAAAATCTTATATCGTGTTCCAGCAATCTGTGCTCGCAATTTGCGCAGAGAACAAACACTCTTTTCAAGTTTTGATCTCCTCTGAACGCTATCTTAAAACCACAGATTAGATAGGTAGGTACCACACCGGGACCCAACCTTAAGGGTAGTCACTGTCGCGCGCCAGAGGGTTCCGATAGTTTTAGCTAAGGTCGAACCTTAAAGTCGGATCTTCCCCTCGCATCCAGCAGTTTCCTTCTCGGCCGTTTCGTCTTACCTTAGGACGGCTTACAATGTAACATCTTCTCTCCAACGGTTTTCGCCCTTGAAGGAACTCGATTGAAAAGGAATTTTTTCCTTCCTTTTATTTCCCCTCTCTATCCATTTATAAAGGGCAAGGTTGGATTTTTTGGGATTGTGCAATATGAAAAGGAAGGCAGCCAGTACCCTCCCTGGAGCTTCGAATGTGCGCCTGGTTTCTTGCCTGGTCGCAGGTAGGGTCGACTTCTTCGTTCCACGCTTTTGGCTTTTGTGACTGGAAGAGCCGATGTTTACAGTCTGTGAGGACATTATCCCGGCAGGCTTCCAAGTCCTGGGGTCTTCCCTGTCTGACAATGGATCTTGGCCCGTGGGGGCTCAGGTGCAGGCAAACGGCGAACTATCAGCTGGTCCGGGTGTAGTTACCAGACGTCTTGGCAGCCCCATAGCGCACAGCCGATGAGTTGAACGGAGATTTAAACACCCGGATCTCGATAATTTTAGTTGAAGCATATTCGTTCGTAGCCAATACATTGATGATATACCAATGTCCTTACTATTAGATTTGCATAGTTGAGGTGAGGAACGCTTTGGTTTGAGATTTTTCGACGTTCTGACGCATTGAAAATCACGTGAACGGAGACTGCGTAAAGCCAAGTGACGTAAAAGCGAAAATCATCTGGGAAGCAGACGACTTGATTGCCAGAAATTTTATTTATTGTTTGCAGAAATTTTCTCCATCCACCTCTATCGTTGTTTAAGTAGGTACTGATGATGCTTTAATCACGGAAACCAGTCTACAATTGTACCTCCAAAGTGGAGTAGACTGTTTATTTTCTCTCATTTTTGAGTTTAATCCGAGTTATGGGATCCCACAATTTCTCCGCGAGTGGTTAAGAATCGCCCCCAAAAGACACGATGCTTTGAATTGGGCAGCATTGCAGTTTCACCGTCGATCTCCTCTGACGAGTGAGGTTGTCCTTCATAAAACTTGTCAATTTCCTCGAAGATCGCTTTCCAAGAGCGCTTGATATAGGAGAAACTAGTATTTTAGTTATCCGCTTTTTGCTGTGGATCGTGCTTTTTACGTCCTTTATCCTCGACGTTCCACTATACGCATTGTAGCGCATCGGATACACGATGCACGTCGGCCGAGGTTGAAGTAGCGCTCCGGGTGACGCAAGGCGTAAGAACTTTACTGGCAGGGAGCTCGCTGAGTGCTCAAGGGTACGCCTTATAAATTAATATCGCTCGTAGGTATTGTTCAGGTCGATCGCTCTCGAGAAGGTAATGGCCCGTGTCGTACGCCCCCTCAACCGGCGAACAAGGCGCCCCTAATCCAGCTAAACCGCCGATCTTGCGCGGTTTTCTCTTACGACCATTTTGATTGTACTTATCCGATAATACCTACCATTTGAACAGCAGCTTACAGCTGCCGGATTAACGTTTGAACTCGGCTTTTATGTCTTATTCGACCTCTTGTTACACGGCGATATATTTATCGGGAAAATTATTATGAAATCTTAATACTCCATACGACAGTTTTACACTGTCGAAGACTGCTGAATTACGTTTAAGTTACAGCGAGATATTGTGCAGGCTTACAACAGAACGAGCGTATGTTGGAATTCACAATCTACGATCGCTGACTGTTGGCCTCAAGTTATCGAAAGCTCAGTATTTTCAGCTCAATACTTCAAACGGAGTGCTTGGAAAAATTGAGAAAATTAACATAACTTCATGTGGAAATGGAGTTTTTTTTTTCGTTTTAATTGAAGCCTGGTCGAGTTGGTAGTTTTTAGGCCGCCGCAATAAAATCATAGGACTTTGTTTCACTTATGCCAAAATGTGGGGATACTGTATTTCACAACATTACGCATATTATTTACCTACGCTCAGTATATGATACGTATTACACCTGCACACGAGAACCACTTTATCGACTTTACCTGTATTCATTCATAAGTACCCATTTCAAAGAATTCAGCTGTTACCAAATAGGTACCAAAAATTGATTATGATCAATTAGAGATAAATTACGAGTTTTTTAGTTTTTTTTTTAGTTTTTAGTTTTTATTCGAATATAAATGTATTGGCATAAAAAGTGGAAATCAATCTATTTTTCACGAAATTTAGAGGTTGAGGATTACGGCCTATGCATAGGTTTACAATAAAGACACGATCTGCCATACACGTATGTCATGCTGGTCAGGAGTAGGCAATGGTTCCAAAAGGTACTCCAACGCCTGTGCTGGAAACGCAATCTGAAATGTGTCTTCAAGTCACATTGATAATCTTGAGATGATGGTTTTGTTGCGAGCTTACATCTTATTTAGTAGGGTTTGAAATTTTCATAGCTGATTTTTTGAAATTCATGGTCTTGGCCACCTCCTCATTAGGCAAAGTGTGATAAATTTGGTCTGAGGTTTTGTGTAGACCAATGCGTACTCCCAATTTCCAAAGTATTGCAGGATAGGTACTTACGTATGCCAACTTATCGATAGTTATATGCTCAGCACTGGTTTTCTTCAGTGCCTGTTGTACCTAGAAGGGACAGTTTAATTTGTAGTTTCCTAACTGGTTTTTAAGTTTTCTAATCTTCAGTAGAAAAATATCAGTATAAAAAATATCCATTTTAACACCCGTATCATTCAAATAGGCGCATGTTCAGGAAGTGATTCCGGGAAAAAATTGTACGAGCGAAAGTTTTTTTATACCCCGTTCCGATGGTCGATTTTAGGACGATTACAATACTTCCATTTACTATGTAAATATAGAAGTAATATGTAGAATATATTGAAATATGAAAGTGCTCTGAGTCATTCAAACGCTGCCGGTTTTTAGAAGAGCATCGAATAATATATCGCTCTTTATCGAGCGGCAGCGCTGGGCAAACAACGAGACCAGTGCAAACAAGTTACGTGTCGCCCTCCGACTCGAAGACAACAGAACTTCTGGACAGATCTCTCTTCCTGCTGGTCTGACTGCCGAATGATCTTCGTTACGTCATTGTCCACTGTCCCATTTGATATGACAACACTCGGTCGCCAGGTCGTGATGGGCAGGTAAGGCACAAGATCGGGATTCAAGCACACGACCTGCTCAAGCAGTCGGACGCAAACGCAACACGGCCCTTATATCACCATGGGCCACGTGCCGTTTTCGTTTTCTGCGCCATGTCCGACAGTGATCCTCATTTCCAAGTGAAATCAGCCCCGACCATTCTAACCTACACAACTGGGTTAGCAGGAAGAGATGATCTGCGGAGACAAACCCCTGTACACAGTTGGACTATTGTTTTTCGGTACATATCACAGAAAATCTCGAATTGCAATTTCGAAAGGTTCTTACATTAGACTTTGAGACCGAGTGTGGTTGAGCGGCAGTGCCAATCTTTGGGTCCACGGGCTGCCTAGTGGCAAGCAGGACGGACTCTATCTGCACGCCATAGCAGGGGGTATGGGATCGATTCCCATAAGTAGCATTATTTTCCATCTACTGTCTCATAATTACTCACCACTACTTTTACGTGGCAGAACACAATCGGAATTTCCTCGTTTGGAAGGTGCTGTGCATCAAATATGCACCCATGAACTCTTGAGGACGTGGGATGTAACAAGAAAAGTGCAGCGAAGCTGAAAGCGTGATTTCAAGACGTCTTAAACCTGTGTTTAGCCTTCTCCCGGGATGTTTGTATTTACGCCTCCTCGCTGACATTTGAACGTCTCTCGCTTCCACGAGGCTTGCCAGTAATTATAGTGCAACTCGACCACCAACACATATAGCCTACGTTTCACATTTCAGCTTGAATTGAAACTGAAATCTTTTTAATTATTTCATCCAGCGAGAAATCCGTCCTAGTTGCCATATTCCATGCTGGCCAGCCGATTATGAAGACCACCGGCCGGTAAAGTGGTCGGTAAGGTTGCTCAAGTCACGTGCTTCGCGTTCTTGACATGTCAGGAACCTATTCCAAGGTACCGGGTTACCGGAATGGCCTGTTACACCGAGTCGGTCCCATTCAAAAATAATCACACGTTATCTTTTTGGCGCGATCGCCAATTATTTCGGTGGGTGCAGGCGAGTAGGCATCAAGGCCTACGCGTTAGCTGCGCGAACCAGTTAAACACATACTAACAAGTGTCTGGGTAAATAAATCAACTCTGAATTTGGACCGATCAAGGATCTACAAATTGAATGTACGTGATGATCAAATGCTACACTTACGGATCGTGACCTTCTGCCATAACGGCGAACTATTCTTATTGCATTCTTGTCAGATCACGACTCCGAAGATTTCCCCGTTCTGAATGTGTACCTAACAACTAGAGCATCGAGTCATTTGTGGAACTTGGTTCGTTCGGCAAGTTTGCTCTTGGTTCTCATGATGACCATGACATGTTATAAGATAATGGAATTGAACAAAAAAGTAAACCGCCGTTCCAGGCTTTGGCTTTTCGCCCGATAACGTCGTTGTGGGCGTGGGTACGGGTTGCCGCCGAGAAAAAGAGGGTAAGAATCAGTCGGTGCAATCCTTACTGCACTTAACGGATAACATTTATAGGGTACAATGCATGAAGCACATCGGCTGCGCAAATGGAGATGACCATGAGGATTTGGAATAGAAGCGCCAATGAAACTTGTTGGTTTCGACCTCGACCAATAAATTAACGAATTGACCTGGCCCCACGACCAGCTTTTGGATGGTGAAAGAGCGCCAAAAAAGCAGCTTGAGTCCATTTTCTTGGTTCGAGGAGATGCGCAAGGAGTTGTTTTACCAGTAGAATTCAAAACATCATTTTCCCAAAAACTCAACTTACGACGTTTACTGTCGATATCCAATGTACAAAGCTACTATACTATTAAAATACTTTTTTTTTTTGAAAAAAAAAATTGAAGTGCATGGAGACAATCGTTAAATACTACGATAATGCACTGTTAGACCCGGTTTGTCAATGCATTTAAATCTAGATTTATCCAAGGGCTCTTGCTCTAAATAATTACTGAGCAATTTTCGGTATGACGTTCAGTGTAAATATGTCCTACCTAAATGAAATTTAGTGCAAGCTTCCTCTGGATAAATCTAAAAGATTTATATGAATAGATAAAACGACCCTCAATGTTTTCAGTACATCTGACTGATATTTTCAATATATCTATAAAAGTCAAACTCTTCATTGCTGGTTCACTCCAAGACATGGGACTGTACTTGTAACGACAATATTATCTAATGATATGATGTGAGAGATTTTTCTTTTTCAGAATGCATCAGTCTCTGGGGAAATAGCCAAAACAATTATTTGCGGTGAGTGGACGTCAATTTTGAGCGAGCTAACGTTGACTAAATCGTTTACTTACAATTTTTATACGTTTCTCAGTTCAGTTTAGTGAGCTCCATAAAACCATTGACAATCACTCGTTAGAGTGATGCGAGAGGCATTTCAGATATGAGATCAAAGGATTTTTTTTAAATCAATGCCTACGTTAATTAACTACAAATCGAAGCGCTCAAAACTGTCGACACCGATTTTCTGCTTGAGGGACATTATTTGAGTCATATCGGCATAGGTATGGCTGAGTTGAGATAAGCCCAGCAACATAATAGCTTTCGCTTTCATGACTGCAAGGTAGGTACACAAATCGTAATCGGATAACGGTTCCGTGGAAAGGCGGTTGCTCCCTTTACGAAACTGTTGCCGTTTAGGCGGCGAGTTCCTCAGGGGCGGGGTACGCTCGTATTCCGCCGACTAGGCACAGCCGCAGCGACTTTTGAGATTTACGACCGGTGAGGCGCGGGTGGCTCGCCCTGGTGACCCTCAACCTGGGGACCCTAATTAAGAATTATTGGTCAGCTACCAACCTTTTCTTATAGAACTCGGGACCCGAGAGCTTATAACTTTGGCCATAGTTACGTCCAGACTGGTTGTCTCCCCGGGCGCTGTTGATCAGCCGAATAAGTTGAACGGAGGAAAAAACAGTTCGGTATCGTAGCGAAGGAATCGGAACATTGACCTGGATAATGGTTAGTAGCGAAAACCAGTCCACAATTCCAAGTATTTCTAAATCGTGTTACTATTCTGGATTTGTTATCCCATGATGTGGCAGGCACTGAATTACTTAGGCCCGGCTTATTGACAAAATTTAATCAAACCGATAGGTATTCGAGGAAGCTTCAGATAAAATTTACCACGGAGGAATTTACATCAAATTCCAATGTAAAAATTTCATTGACAATCTTTAGTCAAAGCTTCTTTGGATATCGGATGGATAAATTTTGTCAATAAACGGGGCCAAAGTAAATATTATGGATTTGATTTGCAATATTTTTACGCATTCATGTGGATAATAATAATCTACTGAACAATATGTTACTCTTGATTTTTCGAGTTTGTAAATCTAAAATTTTAGATTTTATTCAAATTATTATGACATACCTAGCAAGTGCCAATATAACACGCATAATATGCGTAGAAATATTATTTCTACTTCTGTTCACATTTTCAAATATATAGATTTTTCAAGCGAAGATGACGTAAAAATAATTTATTGGACAAACGCCAGCGTCTATAGCACAAATTGTTATGTCAACTCAATTAATGAGCCACCTGAGGTCTAAATGGGCTGGTCGTTATAATGATTAAGCGATACCTCATGCCAATACGAATATTAAACAGCGATCAATAATCCTCTTAACTTCATCGGAAACTGAAACCTGGGGGCCTATCGTTTAAACCTATTTAGGCAACCTGTTCCTGCAGCCGTCCCCATCAAGGACTCCTATCCTTTTACAGTAATAACCCGTAACATTTGACGGTTTCATTCAGGCCCCGTTCAGAATAATAATTGCCGTCTTTGAAAATTGTTTCCTATTCATTGAAGAGTTTCGATTGTGGGCAAATTGTCGGTTGTTGGACGAGGAGATTCGAAGGCGATGATTTACGGCAAAGTCGACTAGACGCCGGGAATATATTGAAACCTGTAAACATAGGTACCCAAACACAAAAGAATTAAATTGCGTTTTCTAAAAGAGCAATTCTCTCGCGCCGAGAAATAATAATGCGATGTTGGAGCGATAAATCAACCGTTGTTATTATGGACATCATAATCCACACCTTTGCACGAATAGGACAGTTCCTGGGCTGTAAGGATTCAGATCACGTGCCAGAGCTGTCCAATCGGCTGTCTGTGATGAAATTAATAAGAAAATGTTTATAATGACGAAGCCGCCTTTTGCCCTCTGTTCTATGCACTACAGAATATGTTGTATTAGTTATCATTTGCAGTATAATGCTGAAAAGGTTAAGGACAACGCACGTCAAGGCGTAGTTCAATTGTTGGAAAACATTGGAGGAGGCGCCAAGAATATTGCATAAGCGCAAGAGCTTGTTAAAAATAGTTTATCCTCTCACAAAAATTTTAAAAATCGAAAGAAAATTATACCACACACGACGCTATAAAATTGTTGTTTACTGTTGTCAGCAGATCAGGGGTAGGGTCACCATCAGATCGCAATCCCTGGATAAATCTAGCTTTAAAAAAATTGATAAACCAGCCCTAAATATCACCGACGAGTGATCCTAACATGGAGGATATATCCTACGGGACCAACGTAAAAAAGTAAAATCCCCAAGTCTTGAAAAGCTGGTCATTAGAGTTTCAAAATTGCTAGCTCATTCGCAAACGAATCTCGAACTGTCGGTCCTCCAGTGACCCGGGGGCGGCTGTTACGTGTGTTGTATAACAGTTATTGTGTTGCGCAACCGTTAATTTCTCCCAATACTTTCATCTTACTCCTGAAGGTTTGTCACGAGTTGACCGTAAACAACCGAGCAACGTCTGACGAGCTGAGGTTTTTTTCGTCTTCTAAGTGGATCGCCAACTGGAACTACGAGTTCCATGAGCTATTGCTCTATTACCCGCAGGCGTTTAGCTCGAATATCAAGAGTATTAGCAGTTCTTATAAGGATCTATTACCCTTCGAAGTACGCGATGTACTTGAATTCCTACCTCCATCATTTTCCGCGATTTGAGCCTAATTACAGTATTGGCATTTAGTTAGAGAAATGCAGACACGAATTACCGGAGACCTTTAGTTCGTTTGGCAAGGCTTTGCCATGGATTTACCCACATCGATAGAATATTTCACATCATCGGTCGAATGAAATTGTTTTTGCTATAAGTGCATCTCAACATTATAATATGACCTGCTACGTGCCGACCTATTCGGACGATTTTCGCTGACCGGAAATATACCTACACTCATATAGCCTCCACGAGTAAATACTATATTACAATTTAACATCCATATTAAAAATGTGTTTAGCATATATGGTGGAAAAAAATTATAGAGAAGTATAATATTATGAATACATATGAAAAATTGAAATAAAGTCGGTTCCTTCAGCACGACCGGTCCAGGAAAAAATTATAAAGTTCCTAACACATCTTCGCTTCACAATGGTTGTCAAAATCACATCCAAGGCCAAAAAATACATTCAGAGCCTCAACGGCTACAACCTGAGGGATTTTTAATTGCAAATTTTCGCCCACCGTGGGTCGATATTGATCACGATAATTTTATCACACTGATTGTCTTCGGATTCTCACGAATCTCATCAGTGCACAGCGCCGATCGAATAAGACATTGTCATTCGTTCTACCTCGTCTAACGGCATTTGAATTGACCGTGGAATGAGGAATACAAAGCGACATAAATCTGCCGAAGAGCGCGCCAATCACCGATGACACATGATAGCCTTCAATTTGCAAATTATACCCGATTACCATCGCTATGTAGATAAGATCTGGGGTTATTTTAATCTAGCGCTATCCCAAGACTGTTCAAGAGGGAGTCAGGGACAAATTTCGAAACTGATGAGCCGATTTTGAATTTCCGGTTGAACGAGGTAATACACTTTTTTCTCACTTAGGATTTTTTCCAAGAAAACCGTGAAAATTTTATGGGAAAATGCAGCGTATTGAAGGAGATTACTATGACGGTATAGAGCTATGAGATATAATTATGGCCAAGTGTGAAGGACCAACCGGGAAATCGGTCATACTTACATTTCGGCCTTCGACGCCAATCTGACATTCATTTTTTGGCAACAATAAACTCTTTTTATGAGAGAAAAATATTAAGTTTTAAATATTATTATGCCTGAATTTGGGTGCTTATACACTCTCAGGCCTACATTCTGAAAGTGAATTATGATGTCTTTTTGATAGTGATCGAAATGTAAGCTCATGTGGGCCACCTTGATCACTTTACTTTCGTGCAATCAGCAGCTCCATTGTTCGACGTGATGCCATTACTGATTAAACAAAACACGATCCTTGAGCAATCATTTAACATATAGCGCCGTTCCCTTATTCAGGACGAAGGTCGCCAAAATAAAACTTGACAATCCCCAAAAGATATTAACAAACACAATGTAAAGGTGGGACGAATACAAGTCGGCAGTAGCCGGATTCGACGGAAAATGACCGCTCTTGGCGCTCAGACTAGACGTGGCGTCTGATACAGATCACATCACCTGTAAATCACATGACCCGCGGCGTTTAGGGTCAATTCGGATCATTTATCTATCAAGGTTGATGTGTTTTGTAGAACGGGTGGACAAGTGGCCCGGCCCGAAAAAGGAGTTTGGATTAATACTAAAGGCTTCCGCAATCCCGAAGATAAATAATGAGGTTGATAATTTTTTGGTGGCCGCATTCAGAACGTTGTTCGATTTTAGCTCGCCTTGAAAGGACGTTAAATTTTTTTTTCAAATTAGGTTGATAGGTAAGTCGTTCCAGGCGTTGACTTTTCGCCCGATAACCGAAGTTGTCCCGGGCGTACCCTGCCGCCCTCAAGGAGAGGTCGGAACTCGGTTGGTAGGTATTTTCTATGGATGGTTAATTGTTAGCATGTAATTCCAATAGTTTTATGTGTTTATTTAGTTTACACAAAGCAAAATACGGGTTCATAGCAAAAAATTACGAAATTTGGGGATTTTATCGATCGAAACAGGTGAATGACATTTTTCGTTACTACGATCATTACATCCGGAGTTACGGTAGGTATACATCCTTGAGTACGCTATGTGTAGAATAAAAGAAATACAGAATATAAAAATATAGGCGATTCGACGAATTGCACGTCTTTCTGTAAGGTGCAATATTGCAATGCTAAATGCACTTTGCCGTTCTGCTAATAGAGAGATCTAGTCGCTAACGCTCAGCACCACCTTTCGCTTGATGGTTCTCAATATTCTTCAAAAGTGCCTAGTCAATGGCCATTACCACCGCAGCTCAACTTCGGAAAGAGAAAAATTGAAGTAAATCACCTATTCGCATAATCATCACTCGGTCACGAAAGCGGTAACAGTCTGTGGTATATTGGCGATTTGAGGGTCGTCCTTGGCTTACATCTTTAGACCATTCTCCATAGATGAAGTTACTGGTCATTAACTGACGCACCTTTAAAATCGTTTTCGTTATTTTACCCGTCGGTTTCAGCGGTCAATTTAGAATTGAGAATAATTCGTTATCCGAAGCCAACCATTACACCGGCGGGCGCTGTGGTGCGTAGATACGCTTTCCCATGTCCATAATTCTGCGTCGAACTTCAGTATTATGTATCACATTTTCCTTTCTAACAAATTCAGGTAATCATTACCTAAATTTTGTTACCAAGGAAAATGTGATACATAACTATGTGATGCATAATTATTGTTATGGATTAAAAAGTAAAAAAAAAATTGAATTGATTAGGTATACCTCCGATACCTGGGAGGTGCGTGATATCTATAATATTACATGTAATATTGGTAGGTTCTTCAGTGAAGAGTTCCTTCAAACATATTTCTAGGTAGGTAAGCAACTATGAAACAATTTTACGCAAGAAAGAGTTTAAGAGCCAATTTCATGGAACGGGTTTATTTGAGCAGTGGCACAGGGTCACAATTATACTTAAACATACAATTTTTTGAAAAAATAGCTTCATGAACTGCGTTTCTGTCTGAAACTGAACAATTTCGTCCTCATGGCTGGATGAGCGGTTTTGGCCACTGCGCAGCGGTGAATGTACTGAAGGCAAATTTCTTTATCCTGATAAATCCCTAAAACTGTTTGGTCATTTATCCTGCCGTAAAATTAACAATCAGCTAAAGGTATCATCATAGGTCATACTGAATCTGGTTTATTTTCAGCAGCTCATTCATTATTCGTGCGTACCAGTGATAGTAAGACGAACCGGTTGTCAGTGAGGGGGTCGCTCATAAAGCATACGTTAATAGAAACACCTATAATTTTAATATTCATTTATAACGCAGACAGAAAGGGGAGATTTGACACCTGGCATCGGGCGCATCTGTTCCGTACATGTTGTACTCGTACGTGCTTCAAGTGAACCGAGCACAGACTCGAACGACCCCCAAGTGTGCACTCAAAGTCTCAGCTGTCAAAGATTATGATCGATGTTGGCACATAGGGTTACATACCGAAGTATATATTTCAGCGTGATGATGATTAACTATAAAGCCAATCGTAGATTTTGAATTTTTAGTTTTCTATAAAAGAAAAATAAACAACTTTCTGTTTTCAGGTCGGATTGAGAATTTTCCAAACCAAACTGAACATTTTTCGAAAAGGAAGTGCCTTGGAATTCTCAAATAGGTTTGGAAAAGTCTTAATTTGGTTTGATAAATTATCGAGTTAGTTTGGAAAATTTTCAACTCTCCGTGAAAAAAGGCAGTTTCCACGATAGAGGAACATTACAAAATACATATTTTAGTATTCAGTAAAACATCAGGTACAAATAATTTGAACTAGATATAGGTAACTAGTAGGTATAACGTAACTATTTTGTTTTTATTTTTTTGATTTTTAATTCAACTGTAAAACATTCGGGTTTTTGCGATTTTTTAATCCAAAACGTACCTACCTACTGTTGTTAATGAACCTCATACAGTTTGCCCTTTGGATCTCATGCTTGGCCTGTGCTTGGTTTGTCATCCTACTAACGAAGCAACGCTCAACAAAGTTCATTTTAGATGGTATTAGAAGTGAATATATTTCTCTACCCATAAAGTGATTCGTTTAATTCAAGTAAAAGCTTCGCTTGTTAAACAACAAAATGTCAACCAGCCTATAGTATCTCTTATTATGTACGGCTCTCGAATGGTATATTGGCTTCGATCGAACAATACTCGTTACTTATATTCTGTTGCAATTGAATCAATTGTATTGAAAAATTAAATGCCACTCACTAACATAAACAGAGTCTAAATCTAGGTGAAGGCTTGCTGATGCCATTACGTGAACTGCGTAGCCTTTTATGACCTATGTTTCTTCACTATCTATATTGTGATTTAGTGAATAACAGATTATAATATAAAAAATTGCATACGTACATCATTTCTGGATATTATGTTCCAATACTCTTAAAGAAGAACTGTGAAACAAAATCAAAAACTGGCGAAATAACGCTAAAAAGCATAATCCTGTTGTTCAGAGTAAAATATTCATTAAAAACGTGCCTTTTATTGCTGAACTTGAGTATTGTTGTAGGAGTATGAAATACGTATTATGAATGGGTAGCATGAAGAGGGTGGATGCTTCATTATCTACCAGATAGGAAGGAACCTTGAGCATCAAGTCAGATCAAGTCCGCCCACTAAGGTAGAGGTTTCCACAACATGAACTCTCCTGAGAAGGTTTTAGGCCTCAGCAAAATTCAATTGACCCAAGGCGATTTACGGAACGAGAGGATGCAAAGTTCCAGTAATGGCATTTAATGAGCCGAATCTGAATGAATCGTTTCTGAATCGTGATTTGTGTCCATTTCAAGGTTCGCTAGCGGCCGAGGTGCCGATCTAAACGGGATTCCTGCTATAATCACGATTATTACTAGCATTTTGCGATTGGAAATTATTACGACGCGTCACAAAATTATCAAAACAGGTTATACCTACTCACCTGAGGGGTTAACAAAATGCTGGTTTGATTATATTGATTGAAGAATTGACGAAAGACGGAAAAAATGACTGATCAGAAATTCATTCTCGTGAATTTCTCATCAACTGCTACACCCTGAGAACTGCACCATAAATTATTTTCAAGCTAAACGCACTATTAGATTGCGGAGTTGTTTATTTTCCAAAAATGTCAGCGAATTCCGTTCTAGAGTAAAATTTGCGATCTTTTCGTGCTATTCGATTGAGCCTGCGATATTTATGCTCCTATCAATGGAGCAGGAGAAGATTGCCAGAACCTCACCCCAAGTTAAACGTTTTGCGCAATCTCCTGACGAAACAGGTCACAGATCAAGGGCGCGTGTGGTCGTTCCCGTTCTAAGGAGAAGTTCTAAAGATGCGACTCAAAAGACAGGTGGGGGGGGGGGGGCTGAAATTTCAATACTTTTCAACAGCACCAAAGGATTTATATTGTGCAACGCAAAATAGGACTAAAGAGATATTGCGTCATGCTCAAAGAAGGGCTGTTCACTGAAGAGGAGTCAGAGCATCTGATTATGAAGCCTAGGTATCAAGCAGCACGTACCTATGCCTACTTTTATTGTAAACGTTAGCATAAAATGATTGAATCGAAATTTTCAAAAAATTGCAAAAAGCATTATTTTTGATACTCTCATTAGAAAGGTTTACTGACCTTCAGGTTAATTTGATTTTTTGATTTTACAAGAGTTTTAATTTAGTCAGCATCTGAAAATCTATTTAAAAAAATTATATCCCTCACGAAGCTTTGACTTTTTTATTTATTTAAGTAATCCAAAACTAAGGAGACCTCCAGATTTCAGATAGCAGATTTTAATTCGAGAAAGCAACAGGGCTTCTCCAGTCATTAGAATTGCTGAAGAAAAATGTCTAGAGCTGGAGCTATAAATTACCCCCATATACAAAGCAAAACGTGGACTTTCAGCGAGGGCTCTGATCGCCCTAAATTCCAGACTCTAGAGTTAACAGTTCTAGAACAACACGACCGAACGGTTCCCAGCTTTCATTCAGTTTCCATGGATCCCATACTACGTCAAACCAGAGAACATCGAATTCGTGAAGGCCGTGATCATTCCGGAGTCATTTCCTCTCTGAAATGATACTCCTTTGCAGGGTAATTCACATTTTACAAAATCCCGTTCAACCGCCGAAACGATAATGACCATATCCACGGATGAAAGGGACGGTAAATAATGGTGGGGTCACGGAGGATAACTATCAAACTAGCAATGCGACTGTGTCATGTTAGTTCATGTCGCAGGCTAACCCTTAACTATGGACGATGGACTGCAGAGTAAATGGCGACTATCGGAGTCCGGGACAGTCGAAAGCCAAGTTGTAAATTAGAGGCTGGCGTATCAAAATACCCAGCGTTACACGTGGTCTCACCTCGTCCTCAGCTTTCGGTCGTAAACTTTCAGATTGACTGTTTAACTGGCATTTATTGCATGCAGGTAGGACCCCCTCATTGCTGCCTTCCGTGGGCTACAAGGGAGTATCAATCAAGCTGATGCATTATGGAGTTTTCTATGATAATTGTAATACCTACTTTAGTAGGCAGTTATTCGTGTAGTAAGGACCTAGCTGATGGAATTGAAATAAAACTCGAAATTGAAATTTTAGAGCAACTTAGAAACTTACTTACAGCAGGTATATCGGGAAATGAGGGGAAAAATCATCATGGAAATTATTACCATTATTAGCTGAGAGCATCTTTGGTCTTGAAGCTTTCAATTGTTAATTGTATGAAACCCCACGTGGAATGAACCCAATATAAAATTCCTCAGATAGCGTTTGAATTTGGACAGTGGACGAATCGATTTAACCCGTAGCAACACTCCCCATTCCAGGTCACTCCCACGACCAAACCCGTTCGAGGCTCATAAAAAAGGAAAACGCCATCCACGTTACTTACCAGGTCACACGTAAAGGTTACCCCTCCTCGGTCAGCTAATCGATTCACCTGCCGGCGGCTCCTCATGCCCGATTCCGCCGTTTAAACTACCGAACGAGAGCACCAGTGTTGCCAAATCGAGATATTTCCCGCTTGATTTGAGGGATTTTCTCGGATGGCGGACAATTAAGGGAGATGAAATGTACAGGGGGTCCTGTGACATACGAAGAATTTCAGGGGTACATTATGGGTATTATAAACTAATGACATTTGACCCATAGGGAGGGTCGGACACTTCGATTTCTCAGCTCTACAGGTAATCTGAAAACAGGGTTAGGGGAAGTGGGGGTTAGATGACGAGGTGGGTAAGATGACGAATTATGATTTTCTCCTGATTGAAAATAGTTAGAGACACCGTTCCAGCGTCACCAGTGACCTATAGTGGTCCTACTCGTAAGTCAACGGCGGACATTCGCGCCCCCGTCTCGAAACATGGTAGTTACAACAAAGTTCGATTTCGAAGATGTGTGATGTAACTTTTGCTCCACTTTTCCTAAGCGACTACGATTTTTTGGTAAGTCATTTGAATTTCACGTTTCAATATTCCGAATCTACAATTCGTAAGCTACAATTTCACTGGAAAATGAACTCGTTTGCTTTGAAGCTGCATGTTGATGCACCAGTTTCAAAAAAATATGGTGGGCTGGGGTAAGATGACGAATTTCTGTGTGGGTAAGATGACGAAAGGTTTGGGGTATCGTCATCTTACCCCCACATTACTTTTCGATTGTGAATTATGTATCTAATCACAATTTTACACCATTCTAAACACACTGTTTCTCTTAATAATTAATTGTCTTGCAGGGATCGATTGAAAACCGATAATGGTTGGAACGAGAAGAAGCCGCTCATCAGCAGTGGAAATGTGACTTCTGCACCCCAAATTGAAGATTTTATACATCTACTTCGTCTAAATTTCTGTTTTGAGTAAAGTTTGTATGATTTCCGTTCAAATGTTTGTCAATTTGCCATCTTAACCCCCCATTCGTCATCTTACCCCGGGCCCCTCGTCATCTTACCCACAACGTGGGGTAAGATGGCGAAATTGACATTTTTCCGAAAATTTAATTTTTTGACATCTTCCAGTTGAATGTAAAATTTAAAAAAAATGTATGTTGTACTCAGATGCTCACTAAAACGAATAGTTCCATTTACAACTCGCCTCGCTGCTCACAGAGCCTAGAAAAAATCTTAGAAGCTTAGGTTCGCCATCTTACCCCCACTTCCCCTACATTTGGAGACATTTAACTTCAAAATATATATTCCTTGAAGAATCGTAATTTTATCAATTTATGACCATTCCAACGATAAACCGACGAAATTAATTTAAATAAACGCTCTTCCTCAAACTCACTATTAACCTTATAATTCAAAGCAAGGACCGCCTCGAACAAACACCATGACCTACGTTCTGGTGTCTCGTATGCAAGAAGACACGTCGTGGATTCCTCGACATTATTGACATTTCAGATAAAGTGGAACAATGCAAAAAGGATCTTTTTCTTCAGGTGGCAGACAACCCTAAGGGAATTCTTATCCAAGAACGGGGGAGTTTCTAGAATGGCCAGCGGTAACGCTGAATCAGTATCGCCCGTCGAAACGCAGGTTCTCCTTGACCGCTCGAATTTTCTTCCGCCAGCGAAAGCATTAATTTGAGCGAAATTTAATTTAGCTCTACTTTGGACGCCCCGAGATAAATATCCTTTCCGGCGAAACAAAAACTTAATCAACTTTTAATTATAGCATCGCCGGCCCAAGTTACCGAATCAGAACTCTCCATGTTAGCATACCGGCGAGATAATATTTAATTTGTGTCGATAAGATCGGAGAAAATGTTCCAGCTAACCTGATTTGGCCGCGAATTGAAATATTTTCCTCTCCCGAAGATTATTGGCCGTAGAATTGATGGATCGAGGAAATCAGAGTACGTGACACGTTGGCCATGCAATAATCCCTATCGCAAGGTGAACCTTTAGCCGCGATATGACTCTATTACGATCGACGAATGCGAATCGACGTATTTTCAACCTATTTCTCACCGGACTTATTTAAATCGCGTTCGAGTTGCACATTTTACGATTCTCAGACCATAAAAAACCAGTAACTATCGATAAAAGCATTGCTCGAATGTGGGCGGGAACAGATTTTTATGGTTATATCTAGAATTTAAAATTTCCTGAGGAATGCCACCCAATTTGATATCAAATTAACGCTTATCTTGCTTTTTAAAGTTTCAAACTGAAATTTCATCTTAAGAAATTTCATCTTAAGATCAACTTAAAATCAAACTTAAGCTGAAAATCAAACTAAACTGAAAATTAAAATCATTCTCATGCTCGAACTGAAGCTAAAACTCAATCTCAAACTACACATCGAACTCAAACTTAAATTAAAATTTGAACAGAAACTAAAACTCACAAGAAAGCTGAAAATCAAACCAAATCATTAGTGAATTTCACGTAGTGAAACTCAAACTTCAGATGAATATCAAACTCAAGCTCGAACTTAATTCGAACTCAAACTCAATTTAAAACTGATAATCAAGCTCAAATTTATAGTGAAACTACAACTAAACAAAAACTGAAATTTGGACACAAACCTTAACTCAACTGAAACAGAAAATCACACTCAAACTGAAACAAAAACTGACACTCGAACCGAAATTCAAACTCAAAGCTAATATCTAAATCAAAGTGAAACTCAATCTCAAACTGTAACACAAACTGAAATTCAAACTCAATCTCAAACTCAAAGTCGAACTGAAACTGAAACTCGATCTCAAATTCAAAGTCGAACTTAGACTGAATCTCCTACTCAAATTAAAACTCAAACTAAATATTCAAGTAAAAATCAAACTTGAGCTGAATCTCAAACTGAAATTCAAACTGAAACTCAATCTCAAACTGAAACTCAATCTCAAACTGAGACTCAATCTCAAACTCAAAGTCGAATTGAAACACAAACTGAAACTCGAACTGAAATTAAATTTCAAACTTAACATCAAACTCAAACTGAAATTCGAACAGAAACTGAAATTCAAGCTCAAACTAAGAATCTAACTCCAACTGAATCTTAAACTGAAATTGAAATTAAAACTGCATTTCAATCTCAAACTGAAACACGAACTGACATTCAAACTCAAACTGAAACTCAATCTTAAACCGAAATTCAAACTCAAACTGTATGTCAAGCTCAAACTTAAATTCGCACTGAAACTCAAACTTTAACTGAAACACATACGGAAGCTGAAAATCAAACATGAATGTAAGTTTAGTTCCCAATGCATTCTAACGTAACAGGACCGATCGGGATGAGACTTGCGGAATACACCACGCAAAAATGTCTGTTTTTCTATCCTTACTTTTTTCATAATTACTTCGATTTGGATTTACGGCACAATAATTTATCTCTCTATGAAAATGTCTCTGTAGACGATGCCCAGCACGCAAGACGCGTTTTGATCAGCTCAGAATACGCCGGGTTTCTTCGCATGTTCTGAGAACACGTTTCAAAACCCCGCCCACCCCCTGGGAATCGGGGTAAAACTCATTTGGCGGACAGGTCCGGCAGGTATTAAATTGACGAAGATTGGGAGCCCTCGGTGTGAATTACCCAATGTAAAACTTGAGGCTCGTCGCACTACCGGAATTTTAATGGACGCGTTCGACTTGCGTTGTCGGATGGGGCGTGGGCCTCCCCTTGCGTTACGTTGCGCAGGGTCAGAGGTCCGCGCCTGCGGTTGCCCAACTTCTGGGCCGACAATGGCCTGGGGCGAACGTCCACCGTTTTCTAATGGCGATTATCCGTATCACAACTTATTGTTTACGCTCCCCCGATCGATTTGTTTCTGTAAGTGAACGCAGTTGAGTTATCAATCTCGGCCTTGGCTACCACCGGTTTTCGAGACGACAAGATTATTCAAAGTTGAAGATAAGAAGGAAATTGTTATTTATTTACGATAACCTCGTCCGCCTCACCCATGCCGAGCACCTATACTTATTATGCGTTATGCACCCGTATTACACAATACGGGATCAATTTTGATAACTTGCCACTTCTTTGTTTTAACCAAATCCCTCTGAGAGTCTTTAGGATTTCTTCATAATTCGTACAAGTACATATAAAATCGTACATATAAAATGTCATTTTACTCAGTAAGTTAAAAGTGTTGGGTAAGTTAGGTATGTAACTGTGGAAGAGCTTCTGAAATAGAAAGCTCTTTTTTGGTTTTTACTTTTTTACGCATGTTCAACGAAATTTGGGACAGGTATGAAACACTTGATTACGTCTCTGGCTTTTCCAAGGTGAAAACAAGAATTGAAAAGAAAAAAAAAATCCTTAAAATTCCGTTAAAAAAGCTTAAAGATTTGTCTGTTCTACAGCCCTCGGTGAATCGTTCGCTATTGAAGGGTCAGTCGAATATCGTCTTAAATGAGCTTGAAAAGTCTAAAAAATCCGAGTTTCTTCAATTTTACCTACAGTTTTTCAAATGGCAAAATTGAACGTCTAGGTAGGTGACCGGGGAGAACGTCAGGAATTTGGGAAAAATTGAGTCATCGCAAAACTAATCGGATCGGAGCTTAAGAAAAAACTTTTACTCATAAACTTTTACTAAGTCTTTCTGTCTGTGGTCATTTTTAAAAATGGCCATACCTACCTCCCTCAATTCTTAACCTTTTTTCAAATTTCTTGTTGAACCAGAATTCGAATTACTAACAGCACTTTTGATAGGTATATTAGCACTTTTGGCATTTTTTGTTTTATTTTTCCTGGCCACAAAAATGGACCGATTTGAGCTTTCTTCTTTTCTGAAAATATTTCTTATACCTTGCAGAATATTTGGATATTTATTATATTCCGAAAACTTGGCGTATTTTTATGTTAGGCGAGTTTTAAAATTGGCATAGTGAGTTTTTGGAAATATTGGACGTTTAAGTCCATCATATTTGCATCATATTTTGACTGCTTTTGGGAGTGTTTAAACTCCCAAAAGCAGTCAAAATATGATGCAATTGGTGCTTGTGTCGTTTTCCGTATGTTGGAGGAGGAGGACTGAGGACCCCTACTTGGACCCCATGTAAATGATGCTCCTGAAGATGGCCGAACGGCCGAAGGTACCCGAGCAATTACAAATTTCGAGAGTACATCGTGTCTCAACTCTCACCCTCAGTCCTCCTCCAACATGATGCAATTGTGTCACACTTTTACGTTTCAAAATATGGTAGTATTGTGTGTTATTTACGCACCACTGGTTTAGAACAGCTCATTTAAGTGTATGAGGCAGACCAACGAATTTCTAGCACCTGGAATAAGAGGGAAAAAATCATTAAATTACCAAATCAAAAGGGTTGTAGAACGAATGTAAAACAAAAATCAAATTGCATTGTTGTAGACTCAAGCCTTAAGAAAGTTGATTTAATTTAAGTACACCTGGAAGTGCAACGCTGTGGTGCAAGAAGTCCTCTCGAGATGGTCGGTTTTAATAAAACAGCTTGGACAGTGACAAGGCCAGTTTCAAACGAAGGAAAGAGCGCGGATGACAGCCCAGTGGCAACCTTTCTCAACGTATCGCATTAAATCGATCAGCGGGCACACTGTATTGTCAGCCGTTCGCATATTATTTGGACGTTGTCATTACTCGATCTTTAAGTTGGACGCAATTGAAATAGCCGGTAATTACGATTCACTTGCGAAAGGTCATAGCGGCTATTTGTGCCGCCGTAGCGGATATCTGCTTCAGTCAGCTGATCCGATGTCTGAATGCTCGAGTTAAATGCCACGGTCGCGAAAAATGCGTTTCCTAGGGCAAATCGTGATAGGCTATGAAATAGGCGAGCGTAATCTTCATCGGCACCTTTCTTCCGCAGTAGAAATTTGGAAGAAGCCCAAAACTGAATTCATAGTTGCTTTTGATATCCTCTATCGTTCATAAATGAAAGTGGGGTGGTCGTCCAAAAACCATAATACATAGATGGATATTGTATCGATGAGAAAAAAGAACAACTCTATTACTTACTTGAGAAAAGTTTTGAAAGAAAATGGTAACATAGGTATCAGAATCATGTCCTTACGATTCATGCGTTGATGAAGTGATATCCTGAACGTGAGCGTCTGTCTTCGCCATAAACGTCATAACTCCTCCAATAAAAAACCTGTAAACATTTTATGAAATTTCTTTCACTGGAAAATGCATCTCTAAGAACCTGTTGAACCCTCCGATAACACCTAATATTTCTCATTAAACCTATTCTTTCAGCTTCTTTTATTTCATTTTTGAATCAATATTAGCATTCAAGGCATTACAATTTTTGGTTTTTTAAGATAGCGAGTTTTGGTCATTATCATTCAATGTGACCTCTCAAAACTTCCTCCATTTAAAAATTTCGTCATGGCTTAGGAATACCTACCTACTTTAGGTATTTTTTTCATTTCGGAGATCTTATTGTTGGTTCCTTCTCAGGTAGAAGTTAATAATGATATTTAAATATATTCGCATTATTGAGCCTAGAAGCTACACAATCCAGTCCAACTATAGGGGGTGGGGTGATAAAAATATATGCATAACAGAACATAAAAGCTCGTTATCTGCGGTATTTCAACATGATATTTACTTTGAAAAAATGATAAACATATTATTCTATCTTTCATGTTTATGTAAAAGTGCTCGTAGGTATTCGTACATTCAAAGCGTCAAGAGCAGTAGTTAGATAAGAAATACATTTTTCAAAGGTGATTGAGCGGAGTTAATCAATCATGTTCCAGACGCCTGTGGCAAATCAAAGATTCAAGAACCCTAACGTGTAATCATACGGATGGCGTGATATCCAGCTATCGGGAATTCTCCAATTGGACTCCAGCTGAGCCATTCGTTTCCGCCACCGGTACGTGGCAATAATTACGTCAAAAACCCGAAAAAAATCAAACCATTCCCGAATGGGTTAAGGTTACGTGCAAGTTACGGCTTTGGATTATGTGCGAAGAACCTTGACACGTATGGTGCGCCTTGTTGGATCGGAATCTAAAGGATGAAACAGTTTGGGAAATTGACGAGGCAATTTCTGGTTTGGCAGGCCTCGATCACATTGCCGTCCTTCTGAAAAAGCAAGAAGCTGTAATGTGAGTGTGTGTAGTAATGTTTTTTAGGATTTTTCCCGTAGGAATTTTTTTCAGGAATTTGGTGGATTAGGTTACCAACCGGAATCTGATAGTTTTTCCTAATATTATTTGGAGCAGTACCTATACTTGAAATTATTGTTTTCTCGTACTTGAACCACAAAAATAGATGCAAGAAGGTTATGTGTCCTTCTTCAATGGTCAAAAATGGGGAAAAAATGTTCTACGAGTAAGTTTCAATAAATTTTACTTCCAGACCTTTCTTCCTAGTTCGTTTAAAACCCCTGTTTTCCGCATTGTTGTTTCGACGTTAACGCACAGACGCTGCTGTAGCTCGTTCAATTTTTGAGCAAAATAAAATCTGAAGACACCATCGGAAAGCTCACAAATTTTCCTGTAAGTAAAGTTTCTATTCCGACTTCTTTACTGGATAGCAATACGGGAAAAATTAAAAAATTGAAATGCCAATTTAAGTTTTTTAATCGAATATCTACAAAAACATTTTCTAGTATATTAAACTCACTATTTGGAGAAAAAAACTTGACCAAAAACTCAGTTTTCAAGTAAATGGTAATTTTTCTGTTTACATAATATGTATGTTCATATTATGAATAAATAAAAGTAAGAAATTATAGTAGGAATAAAATAGTTTTTTAAGCAAGAACCGTCTTCAAATGTTGAGGTGAGTTCTACTTGAGATGCTCTCTAAGCTGAATCAAACAGAGCCGCTTTCAGAGCACATTTGATTATGATTATTATTGATTATTGGATTATTGATGGAATAAAATTTTCACCCATCAGCACTCAACCACTCGCCGTGATTTAGTTTACCGATTTTTCCACCCATGGGTGAAAGCTGAAAAATTCATTCGAGGCTCCAGGAATTGTTTCTATTTTTTGAATGATTCATCACGTGATATTCTCAAATCATTTAAAAAAATCGGAACGATTCCTGGAGCCCCGAATGAATTTTTCAGCTTCAAATTAGGAAATGACCGGCAGGCCGGAAAATCGGCCGTGTGATTCCGCGGCTTTTCGAGATTGCCAACTTCTAACAAGTTCCTCGGCCCATACGAAGGCCGCAGATTGAGCCGGGCTACACCCACAACACAAGACATACCCCGGAGGAACATTACCAGTCATAGTGGCAGATTGGACGGGGCGAGATAGCGATTTAATTGCGGAGGAGAGCGTCGAAGCAGCGCCGACTTATCGGCCGGGGCTCGAAATAAATTCAAACTCATTTTTCAAAACCCCAAACTGCAATCTAGAGGTGTTATTACTTTGCCATTACCTCCAAACGATGATATCTCCAGCTCACTAATTTTATTACGTGATGTTCGAATTTGATAGTTACGCTGAGGCCAGTGCTCCAGGAAATAATCTCGGAGGTATACGCCGGCCTCGCAATTAGCTCGTTGCAGTTTCACCTGCTGAACAGGTTGTTCCCCGATCGTATCTATAAGCAACCTATCTCGCATTCATGGCCGACATCAAGGACGTGCACGAAAATATGTCGACCGAGTGGGGTAGGTAAGTAATCGAGGGTACTGAGGAAAAAATGTACCTATCCATAGATATGTATAGATCTGTATACAGAATCGGAACAGAATAGGTCCGTTATTTGAATGGGAAATGCTTTTCTTTAGCGATATGCGGCAACCCCAGGCTGCACCGAGGGAGTGTTGTTACAAATTGCTCAAATCGGTCTATTGTGTTGACGGTAAAAAAATTGAATGAAATTCCTGGTTGAAAATTATTTTAGGCATGGAAAAACACACCATTCGTTAGGTTTTCTGACGAATAAACTGTTTATTTCTAGGGATAGTCACAATTTATGCTGCTATAGACCGCCGCAGATGGGGCCGTCGAGCTTACAAATAGGAGACTCAGGGACTGAGTACGAGGGATGGGTATCGATGCATCGATATCTCAATTTTTTCAAAATATCGATGTTTCTCTCATCGATGCTTACTCGACGATGTTTCTTTAACATCGATGTTTACTCTATGATGGTTCTTTGGCATCGATGTTTTTACCAGAAATCGATGTTTTCTGTTTGGTGGTAGGTAAAAATGAGTAGCAGGTAGGTCGGTACTAACCTGAGTTTATTACTACACAGTAATAGTTTTCATTCTAGTTTCAAAATGAATGTTTTTTGCTGACTCGGTTGTTTATTATCCTCAATAGGTATATAAAAATAGAATCCTTAGTAGGTGAACAGATTCAAGAAACATTTATGTGTTTAGTCGTTTCGTAGGTTCTACGGATATTTGACCAATGTTCTTTGTTTTGCAATAACATTTATTCAAATTGTTCGAAAAGATTAGCCAAAGAAGAAGAACAATTTCCAAAGAAATTCAGCCAACTTGTTCCCTTCCCATCAATGAGTCGAAACATCGATGAATCGAAACATCGAAGAATCGAAACATCGGTGAATCGAAACATCGGTGAATCGAAACATCGATGAATCGAAACATCGACGAACATGAATATCGATGTATTTTGTCTGATGTTTTGTAGGTATCGATTCAGTTCTGGTAAGAACATCGATTTGCAAACATCGATGTTTTGCCCATCGATACCCATCCCTACTGAGGACCACCTTCTCAGTAACTTAAAATGAATTACCTACGAAAAATGTTGTACTACTTTAACCATTTAACTCTTTCGATTGGGCTCATCAATATTTAGAATTATTTCTTGAGGGCTAAAGTTTAGTTAGCTTTACCACTAAAGAATGCAGGATGTGCTAAGCTAATGCCAGTGCTAATGTTTAATTAGCTTAAGCTTTATGAATACAGGATGTACCACGCTAGCCAATCCAGGTCTCAGTAGAGCAGATGGTTGTACCTAGAGCGTGAGGTGCCAGTGAGGCCGACTTTAGGATTGGAAAAGGATTTTTCTGATTTGGCCATTTTCCCGGGCCTAGACCTAATATTGCCTGCATTTTGCTACACGAATCAAGTAAATTTAGTTTTGTCTTGGATGTTTTCTCAATTTTTTTCAAGGACTCCGGTGATTCGCATGAGTCAGCCCACAGCAGAGTTATCATAATGCCAAAACGATCCATCAAAATGGCGAACATTCGTTTCCTACGGGTCCACAAATCTCGGATGCTGGCCTATTGTCATAAATCAGGCCTGCCTCAGGAACGCGACTCGTCGCCACTGGTGGCTCTCGACAGAATCGACGCGTCGCTTCAGATATGTTCGCCCGATTATACCAGATCTATCCGGCCGATAATTCGTATGATTGATACAGTGGCGCGCGCCAGGAGGCGGTCCACGGAATCCGCCTGGTGTAGGAGATGTTTCCTGAGTTTATTCACACGGTGCGGGAATCTTAAGGTACGTGGATTTTTCGAAAAAAAATATGAGCATAACACCGATGAGGCGGCAAAAATTCAAATCCAGCCCATAAACCAGTGGTGCGTAGATAACACAGCCTATGCGCATCCACCCAAAAATCACCCTGAAATTAGTGGCCAAGAGATTAGCTCTCAGTTTTTGGATAACTGACAATTGATGAAGCGGCCCTAAAGGTAGGTACATGGATTTTTCGAAAAAAAATATAAGCATAATACCGATTGAATAAGCCAAGTAATCAGAATATGAAAAGTATCCGCATATTCTGCAAGGTAAAACGAAGATTTTATGAGTTCGAACACTCAAATCGGTTCATTTTTGTGGCCAGAAAAAAACCAGTGGTACGTAGATAACACACAATACTTCCATATTTTGGAACGTAAAATTGTGACACAATTTGATCATATTTTGACTGCTTTTAAGGGTGTTTAGGTCAAAAATATCAAAAAATTCACTATTCAAATTTCAAAATTCGCCCAAAATAAAAAAACGCCAGTTTTTCGGAACACAAAAAATATCCACATATTCTGCAAGGTAAAACAAAGATTTTAAGACCAAGAACGCTCAAATCGGTTCATTTTTGTGGCCAGAAAAAAATAAAATAGAAAACACTAAAAATGCAAATGTATCGAAAGTACTGTGAGTTATTCAAATTCCAGGGTATTAGTTCTTGCCGACATAAACATTTCAGGTCAAGAAATTTGAAAAAAGGTTGAGAATTGAGGGACCTGTGACCATTTCTGTAAATGAAAACAGAAGGACACACGGACATGCAGACACTTGTTCGGGAAGTGATTTTGAGTAAATGTGTATAAATAAACGTTTTTTCTGAAGCTCCGTTCCGATTCTCAATTTTAGGACGATTACAATACTTCCATTTGCTCTGTAAATATGGAAGTAAAAACATAAAAACCCGTTGAGAAACCTACCTACTCCAGTATTTATTTCTTTCAGAATCGCCCCTTTAGAGCACGCATTTCTAAATAAGGAGGAACTAAGCCCTAAAATTTGGTTTTGAGCGAAAATGAATTTTTGCCGTTTATCGCCGTTGGTGTGATGCATTCTTTTCCATCCAGGAGGATGACATTAAATATATCCTCAATTCTCATAGATGGCTCATAGATCTTCTTCGATTTTGGATAGATTTTTGAGTCTCCCGAGATAATTCACGAGGCCATCGAGTCATGCCATCATAGTGTATCACAGTCGACTATGACGCGTCAAAAAACAGTCCGCCTACTTCTGTCCTCAGGATCCAACAGGACGCGCTGCGGAGGACATAATCCTATCTGACAGGTCCTGCGTCCCATCGCTATTAAAATGTATTATTCTGACCTTTAAATTATGCGCCATAGAAGGTGCGTCGGACGGATTATGCATATCGGCCGTATCGCGCCAACACGGAGCGGGTGACAATCCGCGGCGCGTGGGACGTCGGCGGGAAACAATACCGAAACGCGCGACTCCCGACGTTGGTTTTTAGCCGGCCGATTCACACTGGCCCGAACTGCGGGAAATTTCGTTGGAAAAATCGAAATTTGGAAAAACGAATGAGGACCACAGGGGAAAAACGTGTTAACTCAATATGTGAATTTTTCCCCTGTGGTCCTCAAATGTTTTGAAGGGTTGTGAAAGTACTGTGTTCCATCAACTGGTTAAACAGGATTGCAGGTTTTATTTAGCTGAAGATTTTTGGAAAAATTGGAAAAAAATTGAAGACTGTTGTAGACAATGTCGGTTTTGGAGGACAAGAACGTACGAGTGAAAAGTCAGACGAACCAGTGGTGCGTAGATAACACACAATACTTGCATATTTTGGAACGTAAAATTGTGACACAATTTGATCATATTTTGACTGCTTTTAAGGGCGTTTAGGTCAAAAATATCTAAAAATTCACTATTCAAATTTCAAAATTCGCCAAAAATAAAAATACGACACATTATCGGAAAATAAAAAATATCCACATATTCTGCAAGGTAAAACAAAGATTTTAAGACCAAGAACGCTCAAATCGGTTCATTTTTGTGGCCGGAAAAAAATAAAATAGAAAACACTAAAAATGCAAATATATCGGAAGTACTGTGCGTTATCCGAATTTCGATTATACAGGGTGTTAGGTCTTGCCGAGACAAACATTTCAGTTCAAGAAATTTGAAAAAAGGTTGAGAATTGAGGGAGTTATGGTCATTTTTGTAAATGACCACAGACGGACTAACGGACACACGGACACACAGACACTTGTTCAGGAAGTGATTCTGAGTAAATGTGTATAAGAAAAATTTTTTTCTGAAGCTCCGTTCCGATTCTCGATTTTAGGACGATCACAATACTTCCATTTACTCTGTAAATATGGAAGTAATAAAAAATATCAAAGCAATAAAGGAAGGCTTAATCTGACCAGAGGTGCGTAGATAACACACAATACTTTTTTGACACAATTTAATTATGTTTTAACTGCTTTTGAATGTGTTTAGGTCAAGAATATCAACCTGCAAATTTTAAAATTCCCCTAAAATAAAAATACGCCGAGTTATCGGAACATAAAAAATATCCGCATACTCAGCAAGGTAAAACAAAGATTTCAACACCGAGAAAGCTCGAATCGGTTCATTCTTGTGGCCGGAAAAAAATAAAATAGATGAATGTTCTAACGTTATTTTTTTACAGAACCACTTATTTACCTACGCTCGGCGTAATTTTACACCCGCATCCCAGAAATGTACGCCAGGCAGAAGAACAGGGCGTATCCCCCGAGCGACCTTGATCTCCCGGAACCCGTCAGGTGACGGAGGATCGCCCACGTATGTACGACATGGCGCCTGCCATCGGACTTGCTGTTGCATCTCTCAATAGTTAATCGTCGCAATTATTTATGCTTGATAAATTCAAATTAGAAACCGTAAATATAAAAAACTATTCGAATTTCGGACATTTTATCTATATAAATTGATTAACTGTACCAACGAGAAATTTATTGCTAAACCAGTGGTGCGTAGATAACACACAATACTTCCATATTTTGAAACGTAAAATTGTGACACAATTTGATCATATTTTGACTGCTTTTGAAAGTGTTTAGGTCAAAAATATCAAAAAATTCAGTATTAAAATTTTAAAATTCGCCCAAAATGAAAAAACGCTACATTTTCGGAATGTAAAAAATATCCACATATTCTGCAAGGTAAAACAAAGATTTTGAGACCAAGAACGCTCAAATCGGTTCATTTTTGCGGCCGGAAAAAAATAAAATAGAAAACACTAAAAATGCAAATATCTCGGAAGTACTGTGCGTTATCCAAATTCCGATTAAACAGGGTGTTAGGTCTTGCCGAGACAAACATTTCAGTTCAAGAAATTTGAAAAAAGGTTGAGAAATGAGGGAGTTATGGCCATTTTTGTAAATGACCACAGACGGACTAACGGACTAACGGACTAACGGACACACGGACACACGGACACACGGACACACAGACACTTGTTCAGGAAGTGATTCTGAGTAAATGTGTATAAGAAAAAGTTTTTTCTGAGGCTCCGTTCCGATTCTTGATTTTAGGACGATCACAATACTTCCATTTACTCTGTAAATATGGAAGTAAAAAGTATAAATAAATAAAGGAGAATGTTCAAATTTCTATCTAGCGGATTCGCGAATTTTCGTGAGAAAACTTGAAAATGAAAAAAGTTTGGTAGGTAGGTACATAACATAATAGGTACATACATGGTAGGTACATGATACGTCACACGGAGGGATTTTAAGCTCTTTTTTCTCCTCTTCAATTTATTCTGTGAGACCTCTGATCCGATTTTACAATATGACGATCCAGTACAGCGGCTCACTTCGATTTACGTCCGCCCTTGGCGGTCGCTCGATCCGGCGGCTCGGCCCGTGACGGATCGAAAGCCGCAGATACGGGCCTGGGAGCCGGTGGCTGCGATAAATCGATCGGCTTAAGTGCCCTGAGAACCCGCCGAGCGGAGGGTAAGCATTTCCCACGGGGGATGAGCGGGCGCCGCCCGCCGGTCCGCCCTCTAGTTTCCCAGGCGACCGGCCACGCGCCCCATCAATGGAAGGCCGTCAGAATAATGCGGCACCAGACATATTGCAAGTGCCGCATGGGAAAGTAATCGCGGGCACGCGGCCCGCCCGAGGATTTGGCGATGGGCGGCCATCCATTTGACGCCAGATTTGGCCGAGTTTCATTATTTGGCCGAGTCTCCCACGGGGCGGCGCGCGCCGGGCGTCGTCGATACGGGCGCCTTCATTTCCCGCTATTCCGCCGCCGTCGCGGCACAACGAACTTCCGCTGACGGCGGCAGTGACGTTTGATACGACGTCAAGTACAAGTTTTCCATCGGCAGAAAATAAACAAATACGAATGACAAAAGTCAATAGGTCAAAACACGAATTTCGACGAGAAATCAAATTTAATTTTTCATTTTGTTCGATCTGCAAATAGAAATAAATTTCTAAATTTATAGAAAAAAGGTATTTATCGAGTTTTTTAGGCAAAAGTAACATTAAATTCATGTTTGTTTAGAGAAAAAGTGAGACTTGATTTTTGGCAGAACAACAAGCCAAGTTAGTTGTCCATGAGTAATCGGCCTAATGGTTAAAAATTAAAATTGTCGAAATTCATTTCAATCCGTCGAACGAGACGATTCGTCAGACGTCCGACTTTCGCCGAGACGGGAGACGTCAAGCGCGAAACAAACGCGCCGAGCCGCCCGTACGCCGAGATAATGGCGCTGATTAGCGAGTTGAAAGGTGACGCCGAGACTAACGAACGGCCGAATCGGCCGAGTCATCATCGACGATTCATCTCGATCTGAGTTTCGAATGAGAGCCGTGTTTACATTTCACGCCGATCGTCGATCGGCCACGATTCACTCAGAACATGCAAGCAAAATGTTGAAAATTTTTAATAAGTAATTTTAATTAACGAATGCAAAAATTTTTCTTGCAATCCGATTCGTATTTAGGTACATTGAGAATTCGGAAAAGAAATTTTTCATGTAAAAATTCTTATTTGGTAGATTTTCATGTTTTTTGCAGTTTTTTTTTCGTTGTACTTTTTCCGGATTCCGCTCGATGTTTTTTCCCGTCGAATGTGAACCCGTCATCGGCTACTTTATTGTCCTCGGCCAAGAAATCCATAACGTACACGATTGTGATCGACGATCGGGCCGAAGCATTGAAGGACACGTATCTAATGCCCCGCCAAGGCGGCGCTGCCGGTTTCACGGTTTTCTGACAAGATTTCCGACCGATCCGCTGATCGATGGCCGACTTTACTATCGTATTACTCAGTAAAGTCGCGTGAGCGACCGGCTGTGAAGCAGATCGACGGCGCCCAACATCCTTCAATGCAGGAAATAGGAAAATTTTCTTATTAGGTATATTGGGTATTTATACCTTATGGCGGAGGAAATTTTTGAAATTTCGTTCCGAAGATCAGCCGGAAATTGGAAAAATTTGGCGATAAACGCTGAAAATTCTTTCACGGGGATTTATTTGGCTTGCTTCCCTTGGCAATTTTGAGGTTCATTTTTACTTCCATATTTACAGAGTAAATGGAAGTATTGTGATCGTCCTAAAATCGAGAATCGGAACGGAGCTTCAGAAAAAACTTTTTCTTATACACATTTACTCAGAATCACTTCCTGAACAAGTGTCTGTGTGTCCGTCTGTCCGTCTGTCCGTCTGTCCGTCTGTCCGTCTGTCCGTCTGTGGTCTTTTACAAAAATGGCCATAACTCCCTCATTTCTCGACCTTTTTTCAAATTTCTTGAACTGAAATGTTTGTCTCGGCAAGACCTAACACCCTGTTTAATCGGAATTTGGATAACGCACAGTACTTCCGAAATATTTGCATTTTTAGTGTTTTCTATTTTATTTTTTTCCGGCCACAAAAATGAACCGATTTGAGCGTTCTTGGTCTTAAAATCTTTGTTTTACCTTGCAGAATATGTGGATATTTTTTACATTCCGAAAATGTGGCATTTTTTCATTTTGGGCGAATTTTAAAATTTTAATAGTGAATTTTTCGATATTTTTGGCCTAAACACCCTTAAAAGCAGTCAAAATATGATCAAATTGTGTCACAATTTTACGTTTCAAAATATGGAAGTATTGTGTGTTATCTACGCACCACTGGTTTTCAATTCATTTTAAGCTCATTTTAAAGTTTAAAAATGTGGTTTTTTCCATTTTAAGAAATTTTTTGAAATTAGCATAGTGAATTTTCTGATATTTTTTACCTAAACACCCTTAAAAGCAGTCAAAATATGATCAAATTGTTTCAAAAATGTAATTATCGGAATATGGAAGTATTGTGTGATACCTACCACCTATATTGTGTGGCACCACTGGTGTAGGTATCGAAGAAGTCTACCTAACCAACTCTTCATTGGCTCTCCTGTAACACCAGAAAGTTACACCTCAGACGTGTTCATAATGCTCGACACCAATGACTCGGCGCTTCGAGCGATCGGCACGTTCCACGGACGCCCTCGCATTTCACGCCGAGGACAGGGAAGTGGTGCCAGTTCTACCGAAGAAGAGACGCCATAATTCTCAGCCGAGTTGAGCACCACTCGATTACCGAAGATTGAAGAAGCCGACGAGTGGGATGACTCGTGAAAAACACTCGGAGCTCGAAAAACGGGTTATTTGGCTCTCGAGGATTTTATGCACCTGAATCAACTGCCTCCTGCGAAAGACAATGAATAACGCACAGTGCTTCCATCAGTGCGTAACGTATTGGAGCAAATCGCATGATATTCAGGTTACGTATGTCTGATATGTGTAGGCTCAGTGAAGCGTAACAACTGACATATAACCCCAGTAAAATGGGAATTACGACGAATCACGGCAATTATATGAAAAATAATTAAAACACCTTATACCATTATGCAAGAAGACACCATGCGTTTGGTTTTCTGGCTCGTATCATGAGGAGGAGTGTCGGTTCAGAGATAGCGTACGCCGCCAGAGACCGCCTCAGATTTGCTAAGGGATACCGAAAGGGGAAATTTCCTTTTATTTAGGTATTAAATACTAAATACGTTAAATTTCAATACTCTTCATGTGATAACTACCGATAGTTTTAGTAGGTACCGAAACTTTACTCCTGATTCCAGTAACTGTTAAAAAAAAATCGGTATTAGTATTTCCCTTTAAAGAATTCTTTCATCGCATTCTTCTCGTTATCCAATCCATCAGTCTTTTTCTTGCTTCAAGGACCTCAATACTTCTTAACAACACTGATACAAGTTTGGCAAGAACCTAAAATTTGATATTTAATATCAAATAAAATGGAGAAAGAGACCCATCTTCCATGTACCTGGAAACACAACGTAATAAAGTTATTAGTTTATAAAAGCTCAAGAGGACATTAATTTTTTCCATTTTACAAACTCGCTGATTAAAACCCCTGATTTTCATGTGAACTCAAAAAACCCGAAAATACCTCATTAGTTTCCAGTCATCTGGAAGAGATTCGAATGGATATATTGAACAGCGTGTACCGGGTGAAACAACGGACATGGTAATTACAGTAAGATAGGATCGGCGTGAAACGGAAACATTTATGTGAATCTTGATAAGCCGGCTGACCGAAGATGTAACGAGCGGGAATACATAATACAGTGTAGATGGATCCATAAATATCTACGAAGGAGGCCAAGTCGGTATAATTTTGGTGTTATGACTTCACACCGATGACATGTACTGCTGAGCAATCGGATTGCTAATCAGTAGAATGGGAGGCTCCTTATTGCTATGTATTATGCTGACAATTTCGATTGGCGTTTTGCGTGGGTATGAAATTATTTGATTGACCAAAAAGAGGACGGAAGTTAAGAAAAAATTTGGCTCAATGTCGAAGTCTCAATAATTATTAGGTTATAATATAACCTATAAGGTTATAATAACCTTAGGTTATAATATAGTATATTATACTCCAACATTAAAAATGGGAAGTAAAATGATCAAAGTCAACTTCGAGGTCAAAGTCGACTTCGAGATCAAAGTCAACTTCGAGATCAAATTCAACTTCGAGATCAAACTCAACTTCGAGTTCAAACTCACCTTCGAGATCAAACTCAACTTCGAAATGAAAGTAAACTTGAGATCAAACTCAACTTCGAGATCAAACTCAACTTCGAGTTCAAACTCAACTTTGAGATCGAAGTCAACTTCGACATCAAAGTCAACTTCGAGTTCAAACTCAACTTCAAGATCAAACTCAACATCGAGATCAAAGTCAACTTCGAGAAAAATGTCAACTTCGAGTTCAAACTCAACTTCAAGATCAAAGTAAACTTGATATCAAACTCAACTTCGAGATGAAAGTCAACTTCGACATCAAAGTCAACTTCGAGTTCAAACTCAACTTCAAGATCAAAGTAAACTTGATATCAAACTCAACTTCGAGATGAAAGTCAACTTCGAGATCAAAATCAACTTCGAGATCAAACTCAACTTCGACATCAATGTCAACTTCGAGTTCAAACTCAACTTCGAGATCAAACTCAACTTCGAGTTCAAACTCACCTTCGAGATCAAACTCAACTTCGAGTTCAAACTCACCTTCGAGATCAAACTCAACTTCGAGATGAAAGTAAACTTGAGATCAAACTCAACTTCGAGATCAAACTCAACTTCGAGTTCAAACTCAACTTTGAGATCGAAGTCAACTTCGACATCAAAGTCAACTTCGAGTTCAAACTCAACTTCAAGATCAAACTCAACTTCGAGTTCAAACTCAACTTCGAGATCAAGGTCAACTTTGAGATCAAAGTCAACTTCAAGAAAAATGTCAACTTCGAGATCGAAGTCAATTTCAAGATCAAAATCAACTTCGAGATCAAACTCAACTTCGACATCAATGTCAACTTCGAGTTCAAACTCAACTTCGAGATCAAACTCAACTTCGAGTTCAAACTCACCTTCGAGATCAAACTCAACTTCGAGTTCAAACTCACCTTCGAGATCAAACTCAACTTCGAGATGAAAGTAAACTTGAGATCAAACTCAACTTCGAGATCAAACTCAACTTCGAGTTCAAACTCAACTTTGAGATCGAAGTCAACTTCGACATCAAAGTCAACTTCGAGTTCAAACTCAACTTCAAGATCAAACTCAACTTCGAGTTCAAACTCAACTTCGAGATCAAGGTCAACTTTGAGATCAAAGTCAACTTCAAGAAAAATGTCAACTTCGAGATCGAAGTCAATTTCAAGATCAAAATCAACTTCGAGATGAAAGTCAACTTCGACATCAAAGTCAACTTCGAGTTCAAACTCAACTTCAAGATCAAAGTAAACTTGAGATCAAACTCAACTTCGAGATGAAAGTCAACTTCGAGATCAAAATCAACTTCGAGATCAAACTCAACTTCGACATCAATGTCAACTTCGAGTTCAAACTCAACTTCGAGATCAAACTCAACTTCGAGTTCAAACTCACCTTCGAGATCAAACTCAACTTCGAGATGAAAGTAAACTTGAGATCAAACTCAACTTCGAGATCAAACTCAACTTCGAGTTCAAACTCAACTTTGAGATCGAAGTCAACTTCGACATCAAAGTCAACTTCGAGTTCAAACTCAACTTCAAGATCAAACTCAACTTCGAGTTCAAACTCAACTTCGACATCAAAGTCAACTTTGAGATCAAAGTCAACTTCGAGGAAAATGTCAACTTCGAGATCGAAGTCAATTTCAAGATCAAAATCAACTTCGAGATCAAACTCAACTTCGAGATCGAAGTCAACTTCAACATCAATGTCAAATTCGAGTTCAAACTCAACTTCGAGATCAAACTCAACTTCGAGTTCAAACTCACCTTCGAGATCAAACTCAACTTCGAGTTCAAACTCACCTTCGAGATCAAACTCACCTTCGAGATCAATGTCAACTTCGAGTTCAAACTCAACTTCGAGATCAAACTCAACTTCGAGTTCAAAGTCAACTTCAAGTTCAAAGTCAACTTCGAGATCAAACTCAACTTCGAGTTCAAACTCACCTTCGAGATCATACTCAACTTCGAGATCAAACTCAACTTCGAGTTCATACTCAACTTCGAGATCAAACTCAACTTTGAGATCGAACTCACCTTCGAGATCAATGTCAACTTCGAGTTCAAACTCAACTTCGAGATCAAACTCAACTTCGAGTTCAAAGTCAACTTCAAGTTCAAAGTCAACTTCGAGATCAAACTCAACTTCGAGATCAAATTCAACTTCGAGATCAAACTCACCTTCGAGATCAAAGTCAACTTCGAGAAAAATGTCAACATCGAGTTCTAAGTCATTTTCAATATCAAACTCAACTTTGAGATCAACGTCAACTTCGAGATGAAAGTCAACTTCGAGATCAAAGTCAACTTCGAGTTCAAACTCAACTTCTAGATACCTGGAAACTAGACTGGGTTTTAAATTTAGTTAAAATTAGTTTTGTTCTTCTGACACATTGCTGACCATTTTCTGACCTCTATCGTGGGGCGAATCTCAGGCCCGCGTGGCTTCAATAAGGAAACAATGTAATGCACGGTGCACCAGCATGTGAACAGTGGGAATTCGGTACAAGCACTTCCAACCCTCGATAAGGTGGTTTGGCTGAGGTTTAATTCTGCTGGGGATGCAGATAGGAGCCAAATCTCATGGGAACCTTCTCGAACAGATGCTGGTGTTAGATGATGCGAGGGAGGGCTTAACAGGGGAAATTAACCCCCCTTTTTCGTACGAGCACGCGTTACCAGAGAGGGTGGCCCATTCGAAAGGGTGGGTCGGTTTGGTTGTTTAACGTTAACAAAAAAACCTCGTTGTTTGCTCACTTGTTCACGCTAGACGGGCCGGGACCAATATGGATGATAGTGATGATTCCCGTCTATCGGACACTTCAGACGAAGTGATTCATTGTAGATCGAGTGTTAACATCATGGTACAGTGAGCAAGCTAGGAGTCCCATGGGAGAGTGAAGATCATCGCAAATAGAGGTGATTGCTGGCGAATTTCTCAATCTAAAGATATTATAAAATAATTTTAACCGATATTGCGATATTATGAACTAGCAATGATATATATTGAGTAAAACGTTGATAAATTAATTCCAGCTAAAAGTCGAGTTGTTCCTTGATGGAGCTCTGGGGAGAGGGAGTAATGTCTGGTGACAATCTTGAAAAAATCTGTGTTCATGAAGAAGAGGGTCGATTTTAGGATAGTGGGAACGTATTCTGCTAGAGACCACCCTTGAGAGGGCTAAGTAATACTTTGCAACAGTAGACCGAGGGCTGGAACTGAATATCAGAGCAATCGGACGTTTTTTTCACCTCCTCTAAACTTTCGAGTTTTCAACATAGCTACATGGTTTTGCACAGTCGACATGTTTGATAATTTCGACGAAAATGTCCGATAAACTTCGCTGATTTTTGGCGACGCTCGCGATTTATGAGTTGCAATCGCTCATAAAACCAGGAAAGAAACATCAAGGCCGAGCGAAGTGCATTAATCTGAATTTTTTCGTTTCTCGAGCCAAACCTTCAACTGACGCTATAATAAGACATTTGTCATTTACTTTCAAAGAAAACTCAGCGGATTTCGCTGCGTCCCGTTTCTCGGTTCCAGGATACGCCAACAAGGTGTTATTGTGAAGGACAACGCTAATCAGACTGCATTGGACAACATTTGCGAATCCTTTCAACCGGTGTATGAATAGGGCTAATGCCGTGATATATCGCTAACGTGTCGAGGCCTCGCAAATAATCTTTTAAGAGGACATTGCTGATTTACAGATGTCGCACGGTTCATTGTGAGTGCAGCAGTTGGTGAAGTAATTCCATCATGTGCTTATAATGCTAACTTGAACTTGTCCTACCGGAGTACGCGTCGGTGTCAGGAGCCGCACGATCAGCGCCTTTTTCTTGGCGCGTTATTTCTTTCGCTCGCTCATCCGTTGTGTGCAACGTGGACGTGGATAATCTGTATAAATATTTATAACTATAGCTCGCAGGCACCTCCTAAGCAGGTTTAATGATGATGAAGACTAACGATCGTCGGATAGGGCGAGTTTCACACGATCCTCCATCGGCCCGTTTACGTTCGTATTGTCCACTAACAGTTTTTTCATCATCCCACCAGGTACTTCTCCAAGATTCCCTGAGTCATTCCTTTCTTTTCCACGGACGAATCTACATTTACAAGAGGCAGGTTTATATGCTCTGGCCCAACCCATTGTTCTTCAATGGCGATGCATAATACCTTATAATTTTGAGGATTATGTCCTTTCGTGGAGCGAAAGTCGAGAGGTCATGCCAATTGTTTGTGCTCATGATGGTTCCCCCGCAGGTTGGTAAACAGGTAGGTTGACAAACGTTTGTTTCGAGAAGCCTTCCTTCTTACTTGGGATGAAAATGTTAGGTAGTGTTGGGCTTCGACTTTTATCGCAGTTCTCGACTCCCTACTCGTTCCTACCACCCATGGGTTAGTCTTTCTAAATCAATTTGAAAGAAAGTAAAGTTGGAAAACATTACTTGGGAATCCTATTCTCACGTTTTCCTTCTAATCCTGAGTCTGTGTTGTTCCATAGGGTCGAAGATCGGTGGTGGCAAGACTGCGATTTCTTATTATACCCCGTTACTTCTCTTCGGAATAGGAAATTCAAATTCCAGAAAAGCACGATCGTTACCATGATGATAGTCTACTATGGCATTAGTACAGTAACAAAATTACGCAAAATCGCTGTAGAACAACTGCCCCTGATTCATCCTGTCTCTGTTATACTTGGAGCAAGTTATTCAACGCCTCTCCCGGGTGCTGTTAATGGAACAGCGAACAGGCATACCAACTTCACTGTACCTACTCGAAGCCGGTTATAAAATCGCTAAGGCAAGTGCCTGTATTGCGTGCTCGGTTACGACTGTGTTTTTCTACCAACGCCAGGCCTTCCATTTTAATCACCCGAAAGCAATAAATCCCTCTATCGGAGCACGTGCTTTATTGTTGAATATTATGCACATTGAGATAAAAGCCCCATATAGGGTTCGACTCCGTTATATACCACCCAGTCACGGACACCCAGGCGTACAGGTTCGCTCAGGCAAAGTTCATGGCCTGATAGGAAAAATATGTACGTAGACCCGGAATCGTACGATTTCGCAAATTTATGATAAGCCTGACAGCCCACACTTTGGAACCTCCGTACTGGTTTCGCCAAAGGTTAAACTCATTGGAGCTGACAGTCAAAGGAAAGAGCAACGCGCTTAGCAATAGACAACCAACGAGCTCCGTCCTTCTCACACTAGTTTAATTGCAATAATCACCAGGTTCGTATTTGCTTGTACCTACTCGTATGTTTATGTGGCGTCGTGCAGTCGCATGCGAGCACGTGGAATGATTGATGTCTCATTCGATTCGTATGCTTTGGGGAGGTAATGTATTCCAGAAGTATAATATGTGGTATTCACGGGCACCTATTTCATTACTAATATGGGTCTAATCGATTTTGATGATCAACACGTGTAATATATGTAATGATTAATTTGAATTCTGTGCAGCTGGAAGAGAGGGCAGAAATGCCCTAAGCTGCACAGAAAAATAAACGTATTCATTCATTCAATATACTTCTCAACGTCAATGATGAAGCCAAATGTTCGAGTAAAAAAAATGGACTCCACCAAATTTCCGAACAGTGGTCCTACATAACCTGTCATAAAACAGAACCTTCAAGCCTGAGGACGAAAATATATTTTTCGAAAGTTTGGCGAAGGAGACAGAGCATTCCGCGTGACCCTACCTCTTATCATTGACGTTGAGTAATTCATCAATTCAACTATTTTCCTCAAAGTTTTCTAATTGTTTTAATTTTGATAAAAAAATGTTAGCTTCAGTATCCTAGTTTAACACATGTGTTATGCATGTATGCATAAAAATCTAGTAAACTTGAAAGTCTAGCATTGGTACGTGACCTTGAGGCGGAGTTGATTCAGTAGATAATTATGATTATAATCATACAAGCGTTTCTGTACGCTAGAAGGAATTTCCCAATTTTAAATGAGTCCACCGACCAAATTTGTTGAAGATGTTCAAGGAGGGGTTAGAATATGTTTCCTCGAGCGATTACAATGGTTTATTATTGAATAATAAACCAAAATTATGGCATCATAAAATCGTCTGGAAGGGTCCGTCTTCCTCCAAAACAGTTTTCTTACATTTTTCTCATCTTGAGTGGTATTTTTTGTGTTTGCACAAAAACCGCCTCTCCATTATCCTTGGTAATAAATTGAACGACGCCTCAGCACCTGCTTTGACTCATACTCACAATGAGTACGGGTACGAGGTACTCGAAGAAGCCCACTCACGTGGAGGAGAAAGAAGGCCATCATTGGTATACCAATTATTATTCACTTATTATGCATTGTCGATGCCGGCGCTTACCCACGCGCTCTCGGTCGCATTTTTAAGCCGTCGTAAATGAAAATTATTCAAGTTCCTAGAACGTTGGAGCTTAACTATAAACGTATTTGCCTTTGATCTCAATTATGCATTTTAGCATACCAAGATGACCACTGGCTCTGGGTGAAATATGAAACGGCCATTTCTCACAAGTCTTTTAAATGGCAACGTTTACGGCAGAATATTAAATTAATCGCTTCTCAACTGTACCTAACTTGGAAACGGTTACAGACGTGGGCGGAAATTGCAGTTTAGTTGCATTTCTGCATCTATGTAGATATACCTAATAAATTTGTATCAAATAGCTGATTGTAGTTTGTGTAGGTACTAGGTTTATTTTCATATTTTATCAGCATATTCATAGCCTCAGAATTTGAAGGGTCTCATGTTACATGGTATTAGTTGTTGTTTGATTTAAAATCGCGTATTGATTTACATAATATTAAAAATTAATTTAAAAATCGTCCGATTCGAGGAACTTCATAAAAGCGTAATGATCATTCCTGAATACGGGTCTATAGGAGATGAGGATATAGAAAATTCACATCGCCAGTCCCGAAGAGCTAAAATTTACCCCAACAAGCCCTAGTCGTACATTATAGGGGTTCCATTCACTTGATCTAGAATAGAACCCTCATTTTACCCCACATGAGAGACGCCCCACTGACGTTTCCCATAGTCAATCCCATTGTCATCTAAGCAGGGATACAATACTACTTGCGGTTAATTGAGTGAAAGTGCAGCGAAACCGATTTTCGTTCATATGAGGTTTGGAAATTCATCAGGTACCCACTTACAGCACTTCTATTCATACCGTGAAGTTTGGAATTTTGAAGAGCTCAATGCAGTCGCCGAAAGTGCTGCTCAAATGTTAATAATCAATTTAATGTTGATTAATCAATTTGAGCAGCACTTTCGGCTTGGTTTTTAGGATCTCTCAATTTCCAGAATTTCTCTTCGCACCTACTCAAAACTAAACTCCTATTGAGTATGACTTATGAAATACAAAGTTCACAGTTGTCAGCGTAGCGAAATAAAACACAAACATCAAAACGGCCGGGTCAGCGCAATACTGACAATTTATTAACCCGCTGACAGCTTTCCAGATCAAAAGTGTTGCCCGTGGGTGTGTGTCAGTAAGGCCAGGCCGACCGGCCGAATCAAACACATCACCTCAACATTCGACTTTTCGACTGACTCCGAGCACCGAGGTCTGGGTCTGTGTCAAAGGTGAGGTCCATCTGGTCCGTGTCAGACGGACGGCCACCGGATGCCGGCAGACGGAATGAGCTTTTCGAGTAAATTATTTTCCATTTCCAATTATTTTTTGTTCTTTCAAAAATTGTGTGAAGTTGGTTTGTGTGGCGTATGACCTTGAATATAAAAACCATTATAATCTACGACATCAATGGGTTTACGCTCAAACGAATAGGCAGAATTTCGACGACTTTTTTGTTCTACGGTTATAACTAAATGCAATTGCTGTATAAAAGGGACACGTGAATTGACCTCACCTCCGCTCCTGCTGATTCCGGACACAAATTCACCCTAGGGATAGGTAGTGGTGACGATCTTTATTTCTCCGTTTCACTAGTAAAAGTTGAAGAAATGAAGCCTGAAAGTTCAAGATTGAAGTTTCATAGGGATTTGAGCCGGGCATCCGAAGCATGGAACAAGTTCTTCCAAGATTAAAGTCAATATAAAATAAGTAGATCAGTGGCATGTGCACATCAGTTTTCGGTATATCCGAAGAACTCTGCAAATTTTGCACAGGGGTTCATTTTTCGATTGCAAAGACAAATCTTACGATATATAGGTTCTCCTTAAACACGGAATTTAGTTGTTATTATTCTAGAATTTCAGTATAAATTGGTAGATATTTTAGATGGGGATTTAGAAAAACGTTGCCTCAGAACCTTTGTTAAAGCCTGTCTCGTTCTTATGTTGCCAAGCGCAACTGGTCGTAGTGTGAGTGCGTCACCTTGTTGTTGTAATAGGCTAGTGGTCGTAAGTAGATCAATCAACCGTATCTAAGAGCCGAGGCCAAATTCTCAACTTTTTCCAATTTTTGTTTTGCTGATTTGTATAATGCGACCAAATTCTTTAAATTGAAGATATCGGGAGGACAGAAGTTTTTGTGGGGATTCCAACGAGTGGAAAACGATTTTTGTGGCTCTAGTCGTTTTCGAGTTATTAAGAATTGTAGAAATTTTTAAAAACTCAAAAATGTCTCACTAAAACTGCAATAACTCCTAAACGGTTGAAGCTACCGGCGTGGCGATGGTCTCATTCGATTCAGCATAGAAAAATCTATAGAAAATGATGCGTCACATGCCTATGTTTTAAATTTCCAGAAAAACACGAATTTTTTCCCACTTCAACAGCTGTTTTACTGGCCTTAAAATTAAGGTAGGGTTCTGCCGAGACGTTAGGACCAACTAGATACGGAACTTGATTTTTGGTAAAAATTTCAAAATTTTTCGATAACTCCTTCCCCCTGAAAAACCCCGGACGGCGTACGGCGTACGGCGGACGGCGTACGGCGGACGGCGGA
This sequence comes from Nesidiocoris tenuis, assembly GCA_036186465.1. NCBI lineage: Eukaryota > Metazoa > Arthropoda > Insecta > Hemiptera > Miridae > Nesidiocoris > Nesidiocoris tenuis. The sequence continues at coordinate 31,889,027 of AP028909.1, read as the reverse complement.
CGAACAAAAAATTTTTATTGCAGATTCGGATTCTACACCCCTTGAAACGTAAACCAACAAATTTTCAGGGGGTGTTAAAATTTTTTTTTTCCTGACCGATTACAAAGGTTCATTTCTATAGAAAAATGAACCAAAACTAGCGAGGTTATAGGTTAGTTACCTATGCCTGCCAGAAGAGCCACGCCACAGCAGTGCATGGCAGGACGCTCTAGTGAGCCTTCATTACAGGATCCATGATGTTGTTGGTTAAAATTCATGGCATCTTCGAATCTGACATGATCACCAATGGTCTTTGGTGAGGTTGGATGAGACGCCAGGGTTCGATTAGCAATTATTAGGTTTTATTCCAACAGAAACGGTATAAAGCCGGATAACGTGTAAGTACAATGCCGGCCATGTGAACCGGCAGTTCAAGAAACCGGCTTCGCGCAGTCGCAGTACTGCGCACTCTGTGCTGGCAAACATGCTCTCATTATTTCCACGAGATGTGTCAGCGTCGATCAAAATTTCAAACAGCTCTTATCGAAGCTATTAATCAAGTACCTACTGAAAGATAAGTATCCCTCGGGGAATACTGATCTAATTAAGTACATCAATCGAATTTTTTTCATCGAGATTGATAACGTCTGGCCTCGCCTCTACTTTCAGATACTTTGAGGCGAAGAGGTCATTTGATGGTCATTGCAGAGCGTGAAATCCTTCAAATGCAAACGTTGAAAATGAAAGTGTTGAGAGTGAACATTGATCAGCCTTCAAATCCAAAGTTACACGAGTATTAAACTTCATGACGGGCACTTTTTACATTTTCATCAATTTTTCTTCATTCAAAGAATTCAAAAAAATTTTCATGAAAAACCCTACCTAGTTGAAAAATCAAACTACCTACGTACCTATCATGTTTAGACCTTCAAGTATGGATTTAATTTGTACGAAAAAACTAACTGCTGAGAAATAAATTCGTTTTAAATAGCCCCTCTCATTGCTTCCTTTAAATGTTAGAAAGCTGATGATAGTAGGTACTCATTAGATATGTATTTCTCCTTTGTGAAATCTTCGGATCAACACAAATAAAACAAAAAAAAAAACAAAAAAAAAATATGTATTTCTGCTTCAGAGAGCAGCTCTCTAGAAAAATTGATTTGGTTCATCAGGCACTTACTAATGCTCCACAGTCAATTTACCAAGCCCTGATGAAGGTATGGTATGATAAGTTATCGACAGCTCGGCGAAGGAGACAAGTGTTTTAATCTGACCCCACCCCTGATCAGCTGGCATCAAAATCGATTTACCTATCCCAAATTGAAAAAAGTATCCGAATTCATGGGAAATTTATGGCACTTTTTGGTGAAAGGAACGGCCAGATGGGCAGGTTGACCGGGACAAACGGAGAAACGAGGAAAGATGTTGATATCGTAAGGCGGTACATGAGGTAAACAATGGACAGTCGGGATGGGGCATACGGCGAGGCGAGCTTGGCCAAAATTGGGGGAGTCACGACAAGTGGCCATGCGCCCTGAGAAGGTATACCCTTTAACTGGAACTAGCCAAGAAGGTACATGACCAGATCTGAATGTATAATGACTGACTCCGACCGAACTGCTATACGAGTCATTGTGTGTCGTAGCTAGAGTCCCATGATGGCAGCATCGCCTTGTAACTGCTGATTTTAGTTTGCTGTACCAGCAGTGCGTAGGCAACACTCGATTCCTTATCTGGATGATCGTTTTTGTTGCTGATAAAACGCAAAACGGAGTGAATATTGGGTTGAAATATTAAATCAGACGGACGAACCCCAAGACTGTTCTATTTTCGATACATAATTTGTATTCATTTCATGCAGCATTCAGTCGAAAAGAGTTGCCTCGCTAATAGGTCGACAAGACCTGTCCTAGCAGGTCTAGCTCTAATCTCTTGCTGCTGCAAATCAACACATAAAATTTACCATGGTTGGGTATCATTATTCAACATCTACGAACTAGACTAGTTTACAGCAGTTAAAAAAACGAAATCATTCAATTCAGGTAGGTACCTACACCTATTATAATTTTACACCTATTATAATTTTGCACCTCAAAACTGGAGTCAACGGTCATTACAGAATTCACAGTTCTGATTCTTCCGAAAGTGGTGGCATAATCGAATAAAAAATTTGCTGAAGACATGCTTCAGTCATCCTTGATCTCAGAATCACAAAAATATGTAATGATTTCCTAATCCCAATATTGACCTAAATATTTACTTAAATACCTATATGCATAGGTAGATATGCATTTATTTGATTGATTCATGTCGAATTAGGTTTGGGTTTTTAAGCACTTTTAACTTAAAAATTGTTTTAGTAAAAATTGTAATTTTAACTAAAATACTATATCATTCTGTCAAAAATGAAATTACCCTCAGACAGTTGACGCCAAAGTCCAATACCAAAGCATGCAGTCTTCAAACACTTCCCGGGAGTAATTACGGTTTCTAGAAATATAAGGCCCTAACGGAATGTAGGGTAGGGAAAATCGTGATGCGTATTCCTATTACTTGCCAGCAGAGAACCATTTCTTAATCAATTGATTTCCAACGTGCATGGAAGAAATATGGGTCCCTCGAAATCGATGAAATGCTTGGGCGAGGCGGCAGGGTCCATTCATATTCCGCAGAGTAATATGTTCACTCCCCAACTGGTTCCGCTGATAGAAATATCACCTGAAACGAGTTGATCACGGGTGGTTCACCCGTTTCGGCAAAAGACCACCCGGAATCGCTGATTAATTAACTGAAACTAATTACAATACAATTTCAACTTCTTTGCGTGACGCCGCTTTCCGGTGGCCGACGATCGAATCGTATAAATTCACGATTGTGAAAAATTGTATTGCGTTCGAGCTCGATATTTTTCCATCGGGATTTTCGGGCCATAAAATATGAAGGAATCATATGTATCGATTTGCGCAATTTATGAGCATCAGTATAATGCAGTGGAAAAATTGGAAACGGATAGGTTAATTTTTAATAGGTATTAAACCAACGTGTGGAGAAGGACCATGCCACCAAAGACCAAACTTACCAGTCGTCAGCAAATCAGGGATAGGGTCACGCAGTGAAACGCAGTCTCCTTCGCCGAGCTATCCCTGATTTGCTGACGACAGAAAATTCAAGGGTCGATCATTTCACCATCAAAACTTACCAGTGCGATTGATAAAACGATAGGTAAGGCGGGTAAACTAGCCCTTATTCCGAATTATTTTCGGAAGTGATGCTCGACACTCTTGGGAAAAAATGTTGAAAACCAACACATGGGTTATAGTGAGGTATGGTATCAATTGGTTGCCGCACCCAAGTTCGAGGGGCTTGTTCCTCTTCAGGCGTCGAACTTGACTAGAATTCTCCAGCAGCTGGATTGCTTCTGGGTATGTGTTTATGCAGTCTATCGACTGAATTTCTTTCGAGATACAAAGATGTCTTGGTCTTGGCTCAGAACCCATGGTAATCTCGAGCGCTTTCGACTTTTCAGCCCTCATCCTTGGAAATTATGCACTTTTGGATGCCGTGGTACTCCGTTGACGGGGACCATAGGCCCCGATCCTGGTCGCTTGTACGACCCTCCACCCTAGTCATGGATCTTCGACGACCCCATTTGGGAAAAGTGTAAAGTGCTGCAGAAACTCTCACGACATATTCTGACACCTGAAAGCATCTCCTGAAGTTCACCGCGATCCTAATGGATCATAATGCGGCACTAACCTATGGTGAACTATGGCGACAGATCGTTCCACTTCGACAGACTCCGTTACGCGTAAAGCGAGCTATTCCGAAGTATGTTTTACCCCTCACATGACGCATTCAAGGATCAGTTGTGGGATGAGTGATCCTCGCACCCCGTGCCAAATTGATTTGTGAAAAGATGAGACCAGATGCGGGAGGAACGGGTCACGTGACCATTAGCGGCCTCCCGCTCTTTCCCATTTGAAACTTAATTAAAAGCAATTAGTTTTACCGTACGATGGCCGTGCCATATGTCAGTGGAAGTTTATGGTTGTATCATTTCCTCTCCACCCTCGACATTTGGTGCACAAGGACGCGTCTAGCTGAAAAATCGATTAGCGTGGCCAGTGCGCCGGGGCCAATTCAAACGAACATTACCGAAAACTTATTTCAAAACGAAACGTCCCCTGATGAGTTACTCGCAGGTTTCTTCGACTCAGAAGGGCAGGTCGATTGAGGAACCAAGGCCTTCCTGATAATAGATATATATCACTCGAAAGACTTCTATTCTGATCTGTTTAAATGGGCCAGCCCACACGAGAAGCCATTTGTAAGTCAAGTTAGGCATCACCGAAATATTATTGACAAACTAGAGGTGTGTCGCCTCGGTGCTTCCAATTCCCTCATGGTTGAGTATGAATTACTTTAATTTTGCCGATTACAATCTCATTAGAAAGGTTCATCTAAAGCTTCCTTGGATATCGGATGGATAAATTTTGTCAATAATCCGACCCTTAAGGCTGCTTTTTCAATTCAAAATCAAATTCGATCCACCCCACCATCATGGCAAATAGGAAAATCGTTTGAACAAGATCCGATTTCATTATTTGCTAATCTTTCCTCTCCTCAAGTTATAAGAAGCTTGGCGCCCACTCACATGATACCAACGCGTAGTAGAAGCACGTCGACCTTAATATCTTCGAGGCAGGGAGTTCTACTGGCAGAAGTTGGCACCTAATAGAACCCTATACTTTCGGTCTCGAAAAATTTTGTGAAGCCGAATAAAAGGTTCGAATTGCGTCATTTCAGGGTGTTTATTATACCAGTTAAGAAACTATTGTGTGAAGGTGGACGGGCCCTGGAGGCGCAAAGCCGGGTTGGCGCGGTTGCGCCCTTGGGCGTTGCGGCAATTAGGCTGAATGCTTTACATCATCGTTCTGCTTCGTAAACTGCTGACCCGCAGGTTATTGGAGCAGCCCTTCGAATCGTCAACATTGTCTATCGTCAGAAAAATGTGGGCCACCTGAGATCCATACTTCTTATATCTATAATAGCATCTTGGCCTTTTATTCTGATACCGAAAGCAAAAATGAGATATCGAGTTAGATGCATTGAAAATGTTTGATATCTTGAAGGTTTCACAATATCAAATATTGTCTATCAAATGTCAGGGGTAGCATGCCCATGATTTTCCGAGTGGAGCAACAATTGCGACATTTCAAGAGGTCTATCACAGGAAAACCGCAAAATTCTTTGGGCTTGAACCTCTGCCATGACGCAGGCAGGGGTGTATATCATTCCGTCTACACTTCAGAGCGTCTAAAAATCCTTATCAGTCACTGCGTCTAACAATTCTTATCAGTCACTGCGTCTAACAATTCTTATCAGTTCTTGCGTCGAAAAGTACATTCGGGTCAGTCCGACTAAGATTAAAGCAATCGATAGTGACGTTTTTATCGATAGTGAGTTGAACTTGTTCAGCGGAGGAACGCGATGTAACATCGATTGTTTAATCGATTAAAATAATTTCTCGACGGACTGACCCGCCTCGTGATTTCGACGCTTTTTCGGAAGACATTTTTTCGACGGTCGGTCGCGTAGACGCTGTGTTGGCGGGTGTAAAAGTGACTAATTTCATGTATCGATCGATATATCGATTGAATGGATGCGATTATTCGCTGGAAGTTTTTTTACTTCGCCGTTCGGTTTGAGATTGTTCAAGATGTTGAGAATATATCCGCGTAGAGCGCATGTGTGTCAACGTCCACACATTGGTGCATTTGCGTGATAGGTATCAATTTATGGTATTTCTTTGCTTTGGCATGAGACTGGATTGATTGGAAAATCCTGTCTTTGGTTTTTGAATTTTCAAAGTCATTTTGGGTTTTCTCACGGTTTACCGGCCCAATTTAAGTTGAAGCGAAAAATCCCGTCTTTGCTAATAAATTAGTGAATTTCTTGAGGGTTGGTCAATGACCAACCCTCAAGAAATTCACTAATTAATCGAGTGGTCGAGAACATTTTGAAAAAAAATTTGCTAATAAACCTAGTTTAAGTTTAATTGAAAAATCCCATCTTTGGTATAAACCTATTATTTTGAGTTTTCTCGCGATTCACCTACCCAGGTACTTATGATATGGCTCAGATGGCATGAAAAATCATACGGTAGGTAGGTCACCCTCCTATTTTTTCAAGTAGGTAAGTACCTACCTAAATTTGTTAGAGGTAGGTAGGTACCTTAGTTCTGAAAACAACAGAACGTCTTCTATTAGGTACCTATTGCTGGTATTTTGCGCTCCAAGGCTTTCGGCCAATTCTTTGGCCTTCAATCTTAATAGACTTGAAGACAATCAAAGTTTTCTTTGAAGACAGTCCCCCTTCTTCCGACGATTGCGTGCCACGAGTGGCATGCTGTCGTCCCTTTTATCTTCGAATCAAAGCTCGCTTATGCAGATGCTGTTAATGTAGGAGTTATTGGGTCGTTTTTGTGCAATGAGGGATGCAATCACAGAGAGGGCTCGAGGCAATGTAAAATACTAATTTACTAGGTAATGTGAACAATAGCAGTTTCACCCATTTCAGGGTGTTCATAGGAACTTCGTCGTTAAGAGGAAGTTCATACGGAGCCTGCCATCCCTGTTGTCGGAATCTGAAAGGAAGTTATTTTTTCGACGCACCCCCTTCAGGACTAAGTTCTCCAGAAACAGCCGTTTTCCCTCCAAAATCGCTAAGGAATTTTGCCGTAAACAACTGAAAAGATTGAAATTTTCTGAGCTTAATTGCAGTTGCTCTTTGCACGTTGTGAAAAAACGGTTGTGAAGAAACAGGTGGCATGGTTAAAAAACGATTAAAAGGGAACCTTAAGAGGGTTAAAAAACGCCTTTTCTTGCATTTCGTATTTTTGATGGTATTGCACTCTTCCTAAGCACGGCAGTATGAGCATTTTGAGTAATTGAATAAATAACCCTGAGCTACCTGCGAAATTGCAACCTCCCAGAGATGGCAGTGCGGTGGATCAAATTCCTCGAGGAGTGGGGTCGCTCCAGCGACCAGTCAGAGAAACGTTATTTTCTTCTTCTACATAATTAGATTACGTAGGTAGGTGTTAATAACAGTTTCCGATTTGATAGGTACCTATGCACTGGTGAACAGTGTAATAATTGAGCCGTTCAGTAGCCAAGTGGGATAAGTCCATTTTTTCAAATTTCACAGGAGCGAAGTATTTGAGTTTGGTGCTGTAGTTTTGTAAAAGATTAAAGATAGACAAAATCGACCATTCGATTCTGTGTTCGATTACTCAATAAAACATAACTCCAGCACCGTTCGTCAACTGGAAGAATATGACATTTTCTTCCGTTTGGCGCAATAAAACAAAAATCGGAAAAAATGGACTTATCCCATTTGGCTACTGAGCGGCTCAATTAAAGAGATTTATTTGAGCTGGCCTAGAGATGATACAACGATATTATCGTGATGCTGCAATATTGAAGAATTGAATGAGAATAAAAAATAGTTCAATTGAAACAAATTTATTGAAATGTATGAACCAAACATCACCGGTTTAATCAATTGTTTCATAGAAAAACGCTGCAAATTCTTACACAGGGGTTCATCATTCACGTGGCTTGTTTGATTTTTACTCACTACCTGCCTATGTTAAAAACTAGTCTAATATTATTAAATCAAATTTTGTGAAAAAGTTTAGCTCGACTGATCTGGCAATGGCCCCATTAGATTCAGCATGAAAGGAGCTATCGAATAAAACAATTTACTTGCAAGCCAGAGAAGATTTTGGAAAAACACAATTTTTTCAAGATTTCAACAATTATTTGGAAGGGCTCAAAACCGAACGATTGGCTTGGCTAAAGAATTGGGGGCTCTCCTTTAACAATGTAATTTTTTCTGAAAATTTTGAAAACTATCTCCATCCGTTTGGGAGAAAAAGTGTTCAAGGGAGACGGAAGGATCTTTTTAATTGCAAATTCGAATTCTACGCCCTTTGCAACGTAAACCATACAGTTTTCAGGGTAGGTAGGTTAGAACATTTTTCATCATGGACGATTACAATGGATTATTATTGAAAAATAAACCGAAATCAGGTATGTCCACATCACAATTCTCCTCTCATCAATTTTCAGAGTCCAATATTTCAAAACTGCTCGAGCAGATAATCCAGCTAGGCCTTTGGGAAAATGCTGAGTCGATGGAAATTCAGAAGCTGTTGTGACTACTTCAACGTTAGCTTTTCCATCAATGGTTGGAAGTAGGTAGGTATGTAGGTCCACTTCGTAGTGGTTAATCTCGCTTCAGGTTGCCATCCATTGACGCTTCCTCATTTTGCGACTTCGCAGCTTATCTTCTGTGAATTAAGTCAACAATTTAGGCACAAGGCAGGGTTTACTATAACTGAGGGCTTACAATACAATCTTGTGCAAACAAAATACAATCCCATTGCTCAAGAACCATATTTTTTCTGCTCCCTTCAATCCAGGGTTTCATTTCGGATATAATCTTATAATATAGGTATATAGTACCTATAATAAATAATAACTATGTTCGGTTAATAAACCTACAGATGTATGGATTTTCAAGTCGAATGAGGAACATGCATGAAAAACGAAATCCATTTTTTCTGCCAGAATGATGCTGTTTAGGATGCGAAAATGATGTAGTGATGGTCTACAACGAAAAAACAACATTTTTCCTGGTGAAAAACGCTAACGAAAAGTGCCCTTTTGAATGTGGCGGTTAACCGTATGACGTCACTGTGCGGGCAAGACTGCGCGCAGTTTCTTAATGTAACAGCAAAAATCCGTTATCGCCGTCCTATCACAGCATACACGCATGAACTCGTATGAGGTTGCACTGGTGTTCACGGGAAGATGACACACACTGTGTAACCTTGAGGCTGGCCATTTTCCCGCTCGACTTCAAATCTGCGATTTTCACTAAGCCTCCCTCCTCTTTAATTACCTCTTTTCCGAACCGTCATCCACCATAACACAATTTTCGAAGCCTAACAAGGAATATTATGGCGAAAAAACAGTTTATTTTTTCACGCATGTTCCTCATTGAGAACATTTCAAACAAAATTGAGAATTTTCCAAACCTAATTTGGAATTTATTTTCCAAGGCAGTTAGGTACCTACACTGGAAAAATAAATTCTGAATTTGGTTTGGACAATTCTCAATCTGACTAGGAAAATTCTCAATTCCGCTTGGAAACGCAATAGCATTCAATAACATCTCTACGTTTGGATCTCCGGGGCAGCTTAGTGGCTCGCCCGACTGACTAGCTGCAGGCTATACCCAGGGTGGGATTTAATTCCCATAGGTGGCATAAACATTTTTGCCCATAGTCTCATAATTCATGTCATCCCTCGTACTCAGGGTATCTCGAAATTATCTTAATTGGAGAAAGATTATCTGCATGGCTATGGAATGTTTCATGCCACCAATGGAAATCTAGCCCATACCTCCGGCCGTGGCCTGTACCTAGAGACGCAAGACGACGCCACTGAACTACCCGTGAGACCTTAAAAGAAAACCGTTTCTGTAACTGAGGTTGGGTCCTGAGGAACTCAGATGCTTCATTATCACAGGCCGATTTAACCCGGTCTATCGACAAACTCATGAAAGGACAAACTCATTAGAAAGGAGGCTTCGAAAGGCAATGATCCGCCTCCCACACTCTGGTAATCTTAACGAGCTGGTAAATGTTTGGTAAAAGTGGACCTGGTCAAACAAACCGGTCAACATAGCCAACACATTTGCCAAGGGGGCAAAAATTGGGCTCATAGCCTCAGTTATGAAAACGGCATCTTACTGAAATGAAATACAGTTCACTGACTTACCGAAACACTAGCTTCCAATGTCTCCTACATCTTTCTCGACAGAAACAGTCATCTTCCACGGCTAGACGATTGCATCCTTAGGTCCTACATGAATAGCTGAGAGCTACAATATCTGCTTATGTGACACGTAAACTACTTTCAAAACCATGTTATTTAAACGGATAGATCTAAATATAAGTTATAACAATTTATTCACAACTCTGTGGTTATTCCACTAACCAAGTGCTAACATGAGTGAATTTTGTACACTGTCAACAAAATTTAATGACAGGTCCTACAATGGGGAGGCGTGTGACAGCAACAGTTAAGCAAGCTTAAAAACAGCGTACGATTTTACGCCCCTGGCGGCAGCTCTGTAACCATTCTAGAAGTGTCTCAAGTTGAGGTACACTATCCTACTATCGATACGGAGGATTGTGATCGATCTTAGACGGTGTGACCCGCTTATCATGTTAGACGCTTTGGCGGAAGCTATTTTTTAGACGCACTGAAGTGTAGACGGAATGACGCACTCCCGCAGGCAGATGTCCTAGCCTGTAAGGCTGACTACATAGTACATTTGCACGGTTCCTCTATATGGTATATTACTTAAATTTTCTATTTCATATACTCGACAATTTCGCTTTATAGTCCTCAGACAAAGACTACGTAGCTGACTGTGTCTTTGACCGTAAAATCGCATCCCGCAGGTAGAGGAAATCGTGACGTGAAAATAGCTCCTTTCATTTTTCGATACCATCAAAATCGGCTAATCCTATGATGATCAACTTGGCTGAATGCTTGCAGGTGAAAACTTCCGTGACACGTTGCAGGTGACGCCCTCGACATCGCCTTTTCGATACGAATCACCTTCGCTCGTCGATAATCATCTTCAAAATTTTGCCCGAGGGCTTTTCGGACTTAAGATTGAAATCCCCTAGCCGAGATTGAAGTTCTACATCGGAATATGAACCGGTATCATGCCCATCCGAAGCCTCGAGTTTTTAAACGTGTTGTTTGATGTATTGATGACCCCGATATGGAAGTTATTCAACCCGGTCGGCCTTCGTTATGAAGTCCGCGCCACCGAATCGCCTCTAAAGATTCTAAAAAGGTTAATTATGTCAGAGAGGTGAACTCAAGTTATAAAAAAAAAAATCTGAAGAAATCAAGTGTGTGGAGGTGCTAGAAGCAGAAATTGGTTCGTTATAATATTGCGTCAGAGTGAAATTTTTTAATGCCAGCATCGTCTTGTAATCCAGATTTTTTTAACGTCCATTAACAGATTGAAAAGTCCAAGTGATTTTCTCTAATGTTTTATTGATTTTTAACGTGCATATCTTTTATTACACAAAATGGCTTGATTGTATTTTTTTCAAAACTTTCTGAAAATTTTTTGACTCACGTTTCGATAGACTGAGGGCCACTTTATCAATTCATTTAATAAGAGACTTAGCTTCTGTAATTATTCGGGCATTATGTTAAACGAATTCTAGGTACATATCGACGGTGAAGAATCAATACTGCCCAATTCGTTTGCTATGCAATCTATGGACGCGTGATTTGCCAAGTTGCCACCAATCCAAATTTTGAGAAGTAGGCAACCCAGACGCCCCCAAAAGACACGATGCTTTGAATTGGGCAGTATTGCAGTTTCATCGTCGATATATTAAACCTCCGTAGAACAGGAGCCAGTGAGTGGCTGTTCGGTTGCCTTATTCGAGACTACCTACCTTCCTTTATTATGCAGGTAGGTAGGTATATTTCGATTTAGCACCGACGCGTACGACGGAACACGCCGCTGTCTGGTTTCGACCCTTGTATTTGATTAAGCTTCCACTTGATGCTTGAGCACTAGACAGTGCGGTCAAACGGGTTCTTCCTTTTCAAATCTTCCAAACACTGGAACTGGCCTTCGGCCCAATCGGCAAGTTGATTGGTGCAAATGAGCAGGCAGGAAGCCTTCGGTTCCTTCGTCTTCAGCTTCTAGGGTTAGTTAGGATCAATTGACCTCTCGCAGCAGGACTCAACTTTATAAGGAACACTCGAGCCAACAGCTTGGTCCATCAGAACACACTTGTGTGAGGTCTAACGAGGAAATTGTTTCTTCGGGTTAAAAGGTAATCCAATCTTGAGCCTGCATCCGAGAATTGAAGCTCAGCTGGAGCCTGAAACCTTCAACACTTCGACCTTATGATGGATCACACTCCAATTCCAAGCGTATAGCCTTTTTGGAGTTCGAAGGCTCGTTTTCTGGAGGACGATATGATTTGAGAGCAATATGCTACGGGTGGTGAAGACGATGCACATAATATGCTAGAAATCGGCTACGCATGGTTTTACAGCATGCTTCGAAGCCAGGGTAGTCTTCTTGATTTTATTATCATTATTTTTTTACTTTGAAACTTTACGAAGCAAATGGAAGCACTCATTGTGATTGTCCTTGAACGAGAATAATACAAAAATGGACCGATTTGAGCGTTCTTGGTCTTAAAATCTTTGTTTTACCTTGCAGAGTATATGGATAATTTTTATATCGCATTAACTTGGCGTGTTCTTATTTTAGGCGAGTTTTTAAAATTTACATAGTGAGTTTTTTGATATTTTTTACCTTAAAAGCAGTCAAAATATGATCAAATTGCGTCAAACTTTTACGTTTCTAAATATGGAAGTATTGTGTGTTGTCTACGCACCACTGGTTTTCAAATATAACATATTAACTGGAATGTTTTCTGAGCAAGCAACTGGAAATCATAGCCATACCTTTCCACTTTTCAGCTCTCCAGAACGCGTCCGAGAAGCTTGAAATATATGCTGCCTAATACATGACCTTTAGGAGGTCCAAGTGTTCAAGAGCCGGGGGTATTCTAAGCACCGAGTATAGCGAACATGCATCCGCGCAGTAGCAGCGTTTCACGCGCTGTTGGCCATCGACTGCATTTGTTAAGAAAGTGCAGCCCTCGAGTGCGCAGCTCCTTTCAACAGCACGTGCTCTGTGTACGAGGAACAGCTTCGACCGGGACTTGGCGAACATGAAGGGAACTTGAGATCAGTAGAGTAGAACAAAAGGAGCAACCGTATGAGCCCTGGTGGCTTTCCCAACAACCCACATGGAAAGGATTACAGAACTTCTCTAGGTCATTGTGTCGTGAACTTCTTCAGCCCAAGTCAAAAGATAGTTGGAATCGTTGGAAGGGCGAATTGAGAATTTTTATTTCTATCGCGGATTACGCTAGTTTTCCAGGAAGGGCTGAAAGCTGACCTGGATTTTCAGAAAATACCTTTGAATTTTCAAGAATAATCAAGAACGAGAAGTGCAGGCATGTCCGCTACTCATTCAATGGAAATTTTTCCATTATTTTTTTATTTATTTTTATTATAATTTTCCATTAGGTATTCGAACGGCGATACCGCTTTATCTCGGATTTTTATTATTGACGAAGGGGTGCGTCGACTTGTTTACGTTACGCCTTATTACGTAAATAACGTACTAAAAAAAAAAATGTAAATGTAAATGATGGTTTAATTGTTTTTACCCATAGGGCATCACAAGGAGTGGGTTTAGTTCTCCAATATCATTTAATTCCGAAAACCCCGAATGCCAGGGATGACATGAATCATAAGGCTATGGACCAAATTTTTCATGGCACCTGTGGGAATTGAACCCACAACTCTCAGGTATAGCCTGCAGCTAGGCAGACGCGCTAGCCACTAGACCAACCCGTGAGCCCAAAATAACGTACTATAATCGAAGCTCGCCCACTCCCAGGAGCAGGTAGGACAGATAATAGGCATATATCGGCAAACGGTAAAGACCGACTCATTCTTGATCAGTTCATTTATCACTTTGGGCGTCCCGCGGTGAATTTCCAAGTTGTATCAAGATCTGACCTATGTTCATCTGAAAGATTAATAAAGTGAGAGAAAGTTGCTCTTTTGCGAAGATAGCGATCGACCGCCGAACATCCCGCACGAGATGAGATGGCCCCTTGCCACATCCATCCTTTTACTTTAAATCACGAGCATTGTCACGTTTTCTTAGTTAACACTTGCTATACTCCCACCAAGCATCATCAGCAGTCGTAGAATCTATTTTTCATTCTTCGCTATCCAATTCGAAAGACTCTGACGTTGACTTATCGTCGGCATTAATACGTAACTTCCAACACTGGCGGGGTTTGTGATATAGCTCTGCTGGAATTATTGCTACCATCGAGAGCACGCCAGCTCTGTCTGAGATGAAGATAAGAAGCTCCATGACCGCTATCCGAAATTGAGGCTTGCTCCAAAATTGAAATCATTTTTCACTCAGGAAAACTTATTTTAGCCTGGGCGAATATGGTAAAAAACGTGTTTTTAAGACATTCCATTGGAACCATTGAAAACGTTCGATTTTGGTTGCTCTCTGCTCTCAAAGGGGCTGATTCGAAGAGAATACGCCTTGATTTACCGAAATCGGTTCAGTATTCCAAAAGTTGTCCGAAGAAATCCGCCTTCAGTGACGGCCCAAGACTTGAGACTCCGCATAGAAGTCATACATGGTTGAATAGAACTGATTTATCGCTATAAGCTATTATACTTTTTTGAGCCTAGTGTATCAAATTTGGAACCGATTATTGGCCGGTATGCGGATACTCCGAATTCTACCATGGCGATGTCCCATTATACGAATCTCCCAAGGCGTCCAGCCTCGGGTGTTTTCAATTTCACGGTCCCTCTCGTACCACGCTTATCGTAAATCACAAATGTTCCCCTTGTTAAAATTCAAAACCCCCCTCCCGAAATGCTAATGAAATTGTTGTTTCAGCCTTGACGAAAAGTTATTCGCTGTTTAAGCCGACCTTCAGCAGGTGGCATCAATTTGGCTAGTATTCATCATGTATTTTGCGGTAGTTTAATTTGTAACTCACAAACGATTGTTGTGGTATAAAATGATCAACATCCGAGGTGCCTAACACCTAAATTACACATCCGAAAAAAATATGTGTTTTACGTGATTCCACAGTTTTTTGATGAAACGTCGAGATAACTAAAATCATATTGTTTATTGAAGAAAATCGTAGTTTTTACTGGTTTTATAGGTTTTATAGGTAAACCAGTAGGTACCAATGTAGGTAGTAGGTTTTATAGGTTTTATAGGTAAACCAGTAGGTACCAATGAAATATAGTCGACTAACGGAAGATCAAAATTCAAATTCAACATCGATCGATAATGCAGAGGTCGAAAACTCCTAGCAGTTCACTGAGTGGGACATTCTCAATTATTCCTCAAACAGTTAATCGAAGATTGGATCGACCGTCCCTCAACATCGGAAAAAAACCATCGTCACCATGATACTTCAAACCCATCCAGCCATAGGAGTGGCGGCGAACCGCTACGCATTGAATAATAATGTAAAATAATAAATTGTCTAGCCTCGGTTTTATATCAGTCAACGGTGGGTCCGAGACTATCGCTCCTAGTTATGGGAAAACAATAGTGAAGAATTGTGCGTCATCGGATTTATACTGAGGTCTGAGCTCTGCCATTGTCCAGCCTACGCCTTCACCATTCAAGGGATGCTGTAATCCATTCATGGTACCACTCGTATCCATTGAATAAGGCCGGAACATTACTCATAACATCTCACGTCTCTTGCACTTGACGCGATCGGAAATGTTGAAACGGACTGCCCCTTTCGACTTGAGGCCTCAACGGTTCATTGGTATTTGCATACAAACAAACGCCCTCCACCAAAGCCGTTCCTTAATTATGTGGTAATTTCTTTCGCTGGGAATCTTCTCTTTGCATTTGCCTTCGTGATGGCCATCTCGCATATGCGCACGAGGTGTTTCTGTAAATGGCCAGCCGATGATTAATTCAGGAGTCGCCATCTTTACCGGTTGGATGATTTGTGCTGATGGGCCATTAAGTTCGGCCGTCATTTGTCAGTGTGTTTATAGGTGTTTCTATTATGTCTGCCGCTGTGTCTACCTGTCTCAATGAGCCGATCTTTAAGGTTGCTATGACTTATTTATGATTATCTCCGACCTTATTTGGGAAACGAGCTGATTCTCAAGCAATTTCCATACGAAAAATATCGATAATTCGGATTTTAACAATAGGTAAAAGTTTTACCGTGAAACCTATAGTATTAAGGCGTGTTCAGTGTTTTATCATGTGATTTTGGTGAGGAACTACCGGCGTTTTGGGATTCCTATTCTCACATTCTCCTCCTAATCCTGAAGTCGGCCTAACCTGGAGAGCTGGACTTGGCTAGGGTGTCTTTCAGGTAGTCCTGTAAGGGTGGCAACACCTCCATCATTGAAAACCTATCAGAGATGGGAAATGGTTCTTAAATTCACGATTTAGCGTATTCCTGAGTCGACAATCGCAGAGTTCATCAACTTCATCTGACTCGGTCTCTAGCTAGAACTGACACTCCTCCTCATGATACTCTCCAGTAACCAAACGTATGGTGTGTTGTTCCAAAACCGAATACAAAACATACTATTGACTGAAAACGCAATTTCGAAATCCGTTTTAACCCCCCAGGCGTTGGCTTTTCGTCCGATTACCGAAATGTCCCGGGCGTACCCTGCCGCCCTCAAGGAAGAGTCGTAACTAGTCAGAACATGACGCTCCAGTCTCTTGATACATAAAAATGGCAGTATGCCATGTCATCCCCCGTAGACTGTAGATACAGGATGCTGAACAGCACGTTCCACGCCGTGAATTATGAGGACTTAACGCGGCTACACTTCGGAAGAATTGGATACTCTCGACAATCGATCATTTGCATATTTTTATCTATAGATGATGATGGGTTGCCCGTTTGTCGGGAGGAAAAGAAACGATCATATACGTGACCGAAGTCGGGCCGAAACCGAAAGGAAAATCATCTTCTGGAGCAAAAAACGAAAGTATTGTGGCGTCATCTCGGCTGACTATTAAAAAATAGGTAGTGAAAGTGATGGTTAGACAGAAGGTAACAAGGTGGGCAGGTGAGGCGGCCATTTACACCCCCAACAGCAACATCGTACCCTGGGGGGCCGAAACAGATTCGAATCAGTGTGCTATCAAGTTGAAGTGATACCTTCGTATCCTTTACAAGGCCTTACCACACCCGGAGGCCCCCATGCCTCCGTTTGTAAAAATGCAGCCGAACGCCTACAGTTATCTGTGCCAATTAGGTCGAGATTGCTATCCTGTCGTTTTTCTACCTGTTCCCAAAACAGTAACGTACAACTGACAAGATACGCATGCCCCTCGTATAAAAAATGTTAATGGTCGGAAAGGAGGAAAGAGAGAGGGCCTGAAAAATCTCTTCTCGCGTATAATAAATTGCATTATTTGCCCGTTTCCCCTTCATGACATTGGAATGATTTTGATTGAACATTTTACATATGAGTTTTTCTCGTAAAAAACGAGAAACGCCTTGATAGATTTCAAGATACTTTTCAACAAAACCTCATTAGGCTATGTTGATACCTTAAAGCGCAAAGGGTATGACCAAAAATAAAATGTAATATTCCTTTATATTCCATCAACCATATTCCATTTTTACTTTAAGGGCAAGAAAAATATGCTGACTGAATAATAACTACAAGAGCATGCCAATGTAGTTGTCAATACTATACAGAAGATGTCGTTCTGGTACACCCTGAGGGGAGCATGTTGCGACATAAGGAATGACATCACTAAAAGAAGCTCCACCACGAGTGATATTGCGATAACAGCAAACGCCCCCGGTCGAATTAATGCTCGGGAACCCGAAGGGCCTTCTTATCCAGATCTAATCTGGCCTTTAGCCCATTGTTTGGGGATCAGTTTCACAAGCTTCGTAACAATTAGCAAAGAGGCATCTCCAGGTGTGCCATCGTGACAAACCACCCCCTCAGAGCCGTAACTTAGCTTGAGGAATACCCCGGTCTCAGGTTGCTAACTTCGGCCCAACTGACCAAATGGCACGTCCCGATGATTAAGAACAACAAGGCCGTTGCGACACGGGTCGATCGGTTTAACGAAGGAACTCGAAATGATGAGACTATACCTGCAATTGGCTGGGAATCAGCCATGGAGCGCTACGGTGCGCTGGTTCCGAATAACACGGCCAATCAGAGGAGCACGACTATTCGTGATGGCGCTAACTCCCAATGCTCGTTTTCGGGGCGCAAATCATAAAAATTAACAGCATGACTGCTGATCTTTTTGCAGGGTATGAAGAAACTTTAGCATGATAGCAGAGTGTTCCGGGTAAAAACTTTTTATTGAGTTTCTGTATTACAAAATCAAGAGGCCTCAAAAAAATCGGGACACCGGCCATCAAAAGTAAGTTTTTTTTTTATTTTTTTGAATAGAGAAATGAAGAACTTACTTGAACGTTGGGGCAATACGCTAGAAATGATACGCAAAGAAAAAAATATTCCTACATGAAAATATCCAATTCAAGCCTAGGAGACGAAAGACGTCCTTGATTTACGAATATAGGAACCAAATTACGTTCAAGGGTATGATTTCGATTCATGAATTAATTAGCCGTAATTACTCGTTTCGTAACTCGTCTTTCCCATCCTAGCTGGGAGGGTGGATGAAAGGGAAGTTCGAGCTATGGGCGACTGTATGATTACCGACGCCTCTCAGATGAATGATCGAGATGTTATCATGCAAAACACACAATGGGCGCTTAGCCGTCGACCCAATCACACGTGAGTTGGTACTCACAAATCCCGCCTTGTTTTAATTAAAGCACAGCCTGGCTCGCTATTAAGTCAAAGTCTATTCATGATAGAAAGACGCGCCAGGGGTCTGAACAGCTGCTACCAACGTGAAGTGCTACTATGCCACTTTTCGATTTTTTTCTTTATAATAAAATTTCGACTTGGATATAGCATCTGGAAATATTTGGGTTTTGGTGGCTTAAAGGCAAACTATTCGATTGCTGGGGGAAGGGCTAAGAAAATTTATTACGGTGATTGGTCGAGGTTGCGTCGGCGTTGAATTCTATCTCGTCGTTTTCAAACCCTCGTACCGCATGGACATCAGATGCTGGCAGTTAGAGTGGAGATTCTCTACTCTAACAGCCAGCATCTGGATAGTGAAAGGGCATCCTAATCGGTTAATTCCTACAAGTTACGTTCAGGCTGGGCGGGACTTTCAAGCCATTTTGATATAATCAAACATAATTGACATTTTCATCAAGGACATAATTTTCATTGATCATCATACAGAAAATTGCATGGTAGTTACTTAATGCAAGGGTCTTTGGATACATCTAGATTTAAATGAAATCCACCACCTGACGGTTAGTGTTTATGGTTTAAGAAGGCTTTATTGTTTAGTAACGCTGTCGTATTCTTATTGGGTCAGGAATCTATTAGGCGGCGGGTCGATAAATCATGAAAAAAACTATCCTGATGACCAGGACCACCCGCGACCCACCTGCCCCCGCATTACCATAATGTACCGAGGTACCCGGACGATTGTTCCTAATCGACACTTTTATCTATAAATCAGTTCAGTAACGCGAGGTTAATGGGGGGTGCAATCGGTTGATGCATGCGTCTGATACAGCAGTTTTCCCAAGGTGCCATGTCACACGTACCTCACACCTTGTTAACACTTTCGGGCTCACCCCGTCCGCCGGTCGCACCCTGTTATTTGTGTAATAAGCCTTCACCCTTCAGACTGCGCTTCCAGGCAGTTTTGGATAGATGGACTCAGTTTTTGAGGCCACCCCTGGAGCTAAATCGATGGTAGAACCGAATTGCGTGGGTGGGTTCGATTGCTGTAGAGAATCTGCTACGACTTCGGATCCGTTTTCAATCAGGCGAACCAGCGGGAGGCGGATTCTCGCGAATGATCGAGGAGCGGGCGAACATGATAATTCAAAAGGAAGTGACGACTCCTGGCCATAAATGTTATAATGAAGGCAACGCGTGTTCAAGTGAAGAGTTGTAGACGATATCAATAAAAAGTATAATCGAATAGCATTGGATGATTAGGTATTTCTAGTTTCTAGGTATGGTGAATGCTACAACCGAAAATGATGATTAAGCAGTTGCGATCCCGGGGCCCCTTGCTCCGCAAGCGGATGTCCAACCACTAGACTACCAGGCGACCGTCTCGAATCACTATTTTCCCGGGAATTTGAATTGGAGTGTTGGTTTTTCTGCCGACTCAACTGTCCATGTTGTCGCAGGACGTTATGAAATCTGAATCTCTTGAACTTAGTTTCATTTTTCGACTTTCTTCCGCAGATTGACACTCTCATTTCGATCTAGTGAATTTTCTATTTCTAGCCGTTTGGCTATAGTTTCCTGTAGTTGCAGGTACCAGCAAGGGCATCTTGGCCAGATCCATGATCTCAATAGGGACAACGTTTAGTGGTCAAATCGAGCATAGAATCCTGAACTTATTCGAAAAGAAGATTAATGCTAATCCACCTCTCATCCATTCATACTGTGAACAAGAGGCTGACCAACGGTTTAACAACATGGACCCAGGTTAGTCAGTCGTGTGCCAACTCCACTTTGTCAATGTCTTCCCCACTTGTAGATTCACGAACGTCTTGTCTCCTGTCGTACGAGGTATAAATATAGTTGTGGTCCAGGGATAAGGATCGTCTTATTGGGCAACTGGCAAGGTAAGACCTCCTGCTGCGCCCTGGCGCCACTAAAACCCGCCCAGTATAAATAAATATTAAATGAACCCATAATACCGAATCTGGATCCTGCTCCATTGAATTCGATCAATCAGAACTGCATCAAAGATTGCATAGGTATGGTTCCGATTATATGGCAAGGTCTTGTAAAAGGTGACATTTTGTTGTTGAATATAAGAGCAAGTTGAACTATACAGATATGGAAAACACTCGTTCAGATCCAGCAAGAATATTTGACTGACATTTATAACAGTTCTTATAAGAAAGAAATGTATAAAAACTTCCTGCTGGTTTTTTGAAATCAAAATTTTGTTTTTGAAAAAAGTTATCATGCACAAAACCAGGATATGAAAATCTCGAAAAACGAACTTTGCCGATGTTTATACAAGCTAGTAGCTACACATGAAAGTCAATTCTCCGGAATGAAGGAAACTCCCACGTATTCTGCAACTTCCACTATTTCCACTTCTGCAACAACAACATTTTAAGCCCACGAACTTTTAACCCTGTTCATTTTTGTGGCCAATAAAAATAAAAAAACTCTAAAATCAGATTATGGTATTCACAGAAATAGGTACGTACCTATGACCAAGCAGGATTATGGGTTTCGCTTAGTAGAAATGATGCCAAATCAGGACTACGATCGAAAAAAGTTTCAGCTACCCACCAACGGGAAGTGAAACTTGACGAACGGTTAACCAATAAACGCTGATTCGAACCAAAAGATACGGGAATTCAATCGACCGGCTCCATTATAAATCTTACCCCCGAAAAAAACGCTAAATAAAAACCAACAGGATGAGACAGTTTTTATTAACGACCCTTCGACATTCATTTGATCCCATTATAGATAAATAGTTGTATCTCAGGAAGACCGAAAGAATCGAATTAATAAGATTTGGAAAACCGGACGAAACGCAAGGTGCCATTGTATTAGTATGCCGGAGCCACCGAACTAGGCAATTATTGAAACAAACATTGGTTTTTATACGAGTCGAAAAACCCTATACTTTCGGCCAGATGGGTTAGAAATTAATTAGAACACTCTTGTTTAGAGGCGCCCAATCGCAGCGATGTAGACATTAATCACACTGATCCGTATCTATGTGTGGCCCAGAGTAAACATGTTTGAACACCATTATTCAGATGGGCCGAATCGCATTTGCATAAGCGGTTCGTCATTGTAGATTTGATTCAATATACAGAACACGACCGATAACCATCGATAGAAGATATTGATGGCATCGATAAAATTTGGCAATTAACGGAGACGTATTTGAAATGAAAAATGATGGCGTTCACTCGATGTTTCGAAAATTCGAGAGAAATTTTCAATTAAAATAACGACTACGTATCTATTCCGGTAATTTTGATCGCTCTGGGGCGGGGGAGTGGTGTTTTGTGCTCGGTGCAAAATTGCTATTTTACCCGATCTTTCAAACTCAAGATTGCTCTGAAAACATCAAAAGTTGATAGTATCAGGTAAAAAATATTTTCTAGCTCCAGCTCACACCTCAACTCTCGTAGATAACAAGCAGCTTCAATATTGTGTAACCGTTAAATGTTTTCGACAATAGGCGTTCTCAGATTTAACTAAATTTTTCTACTTTTACTTATATTTTTTCAAACAACAGTTTGAGCAAGTGGGGTAAGTGCGTACGTTTTTTTCATAAATCTGTCTTTGCGATTCTACCATTTCACTCACGCTTGGAATTTTAGCATTCCGACGGTTATATGTAGGGATCGGATCCGTGTGTTATCTACGCACCACTGGTTGTAAAATACCACAGTTCGCGAAGTATTCTCAGTAAAAGTGTAAGAGCAAATTTTCTTTGAAGTTCCAATCCGATTTTACGACGATCAAAATACTAGCATTTCCCCTGTAAATATGGATGTTAAAACGGTTTTGAAATTTTCAATTAACCTGAATTTAACCCCACAATAGACAAAATGCCTTACAACTTCGAAAACGGACTTCTGGTTTCCTGTAACTAGAACATGCTGCAAGAATATAATTTTTTAAATCTCGATTTTTTGTAGGCTTTACAAACGAAAAAAAAATGGTGAAAACAGATGAAAAGATTTGGTGAATTGAAGACACTCGCCGATTTCAAAACTTATTGTATAAACGAAGTAATTAATTTTTTGTATTTTTATTTTTTCGCCCACGCAGCGACTTTTTTTGTTTTTTTGTTAAAAGACAATTTTAACTAGTATCTAAAATACAGTATACACGCCTTAAAAGACAACTTAACGCAGGAAAACCCAACTCCGTTTGAACATTGGTCGAGAGCCGACTCTCCCGCCATGGAGACGCGCCGCGCTGCCGGAACCCGAGCCGGGCGGTGCCGAGCCGGGCAATCCGAGCCCTTCGATCAACGATATTACTAGCCGCCCGGACCAGCATGGCGGAAGTTTTGACCAGCCGCCCGGCACGGCTCAGCAAGCCGTAGGCGCTACGATTTCGAGAATCTACGACCCGCGCGCATGTTCGTTCGTGTAATTCCATGTTCGGCTACCCTGCTTGTGCGAATCGCCTGTTCGCGGCCTCAGTTTTCCGCCGTCTTCCCTCCGGGTCGGTCGCGTCGCGCTCGCGTAAGTAAATTTTCCTTTTTGCCCCCCTAGGATAGGAAAAAACACTTCGAAAAATATTTTACATAGAAAAACTTCGTTTCTAATTGTCCTTTTTCTGATTTCCTTCTTCAAATTTCTTCAACTAAGAGATTTTTCTCAGTAAGACCTATCACCCTGTTGAATCGAAATTTGAATTACTCGCAGTACTTCCGATAAATTGGCACTTTTAGCGTTTTCAATTTTATTTTTTTCCTGACCACAAAATTGAACCGATTTCAGCGTTCCTAGTCTTAAAATCTTCGGTTTAGACTTCAGAATACGTCGGTATTTTTCATGTTCCAATAACTTTTCATATTTTTAGGCGAGTTTTAAAATTTGCATTATGAGTCCTGGTATTTCTGAGCCATAAAGCCTCCAAAGTACCTAGTAAAAATGTGATACAATCGGGTCGAAAATTTGCGAATCATAATAATATTATGGAATCCATATTATGGAAGTATTGTGTGTACCACTGGTTTGAGTGAAGGTTTTCGATAATTCAATTACCGATTATTTCGGTCATTTCTGCGTGAAAGCAAGTGAGTTCGGCATAGTGCGGGCTTAATATCGATAAGTTAAGAAAAATGCCATTGTTTTCGCCCGTTAACCGAATTTATCCCGAATTTTACCGAATTTTCCGATTTTATCGGAGAGAGGGTCGGAGCTAGTTAGGGCATGTCGCTCTAGTCTCATAGCTTAATATGTACTTTGGTACACAGAGGTCATTAGAGAGTTTTTGCTTCTTTCGTTTTGCAACAAACCAAACACGAAAATGGCAACGGAAACGAACTTCTCGTTGATAACGAAACTTCTTCCTCTTCTTTTTCGCCCTTGGCTCGTGTTCCGAAACAGTTAGCTCCGGTTACGAGCTAAGGACGTTTTTCGTTACGAATCAGCAGCTCGATTTTCGTAACGAACCTAGCACTGTCTCGTAAACGAATCATCTAGCCTAACCTTCTCGGAAGATAAACATGCAGTGTTTTTCGTCTCTTGGCGCCCCGTGGCAGACAACAGGATTCTCCAACTAACTTTTTAGATCGCGTCAAATCCACTTTCTGCCCCGTGGCAGACAACAGGATTCTCCATTTAACTTTTTAGATCGAGTCTAATCCACTTTCTCAGCGGTTCTGAATTTCTGGTTCTGCGTCTTTATTCGTTGTAGTTCGATAAATTTAACATTAACCAGTGGTGCGTAGATAACACACAATACTTCCATATTTTGAAACGTAAAATTGTGACACAATTTGATCATATTTTGACTGCTTTTGAAAGTGTTTAGGTCAAAAATATCAAAAAATTCACTATTAAAATTTTAAAATTCGCCCAAAATGAAAAACCGCCACATTTTCGGAATGTAAAAAATATACACATATTCTGCAAGGTAAAACGAAGATTTTGAGACCAAGAACGCTCAAATCGGTTCATTTTTGCGGCCGGAAAAAAATAAAATAGAAAACACTAAAAATGCAAATATCTCGGAAGTACTGTGCGTTATCCAAATTCCAATTAAACAGGGTGTTAGGTCTTGCCGAGACAAACATTTCAGTTCAAGAAATTTGAAAAAAGGTTGAGAAATGAGGGAGTTATGGCCATTTTTGTAAAAGACCACAGACGGACAGACGGACAGACGGACAGACGGACAGACGGACAGACGGACACACGGACAGACGGACAGACGGACACACAGACACTTGTTCAGGAAGTGATTCTGAGTAAATGTGTATAAGAAAAAGTTTTTTCTGAGGCTCCGTTCCGATTCTCGATTTTAGGACGATCACAATACTTCCATTTACTCTGTAAATATGGAAGTAAAAACGACTCTGAATAAAGAATTTCGAATATAAGTAATGCAAGACACTACAATTCACTGAACCTCACGAATTGAACTGAAATGTTTGTCTCGGCAAGACCTAACACCCTGTTTAATCGAAATTTGGATAACTCACAGTACTTCCGATATATTTGCATTTTATTATTTTTCGGCCACAA
Organism: Nesidiocoris tenuis; assembly: GCA_036186465.1. Classification (NCBI taxonomy): domain Eukaryota; kingdom Metazoa; phylum Arthropoda; class Insecta; order Hemiptera; family Miridae; genus Nesidiocoris; species Nesidiocoris tenuis. The sequence continues at coordinate 31,863,973 of AP028909.1, read as the reverse complement.
AATTGAACCGATTTGAGCGTTGTTGGTCTTAAAATCTTTGTTATGCCTTGCAGAATATGTGGATATTTTTTATATTCCGATAATGTAGCGTACTTTTATTTTGGGCGAATTTTAAAATTTGCACAGTGAATGTTTCCATATTTTTGACCTAAACACTCATAAAAGCAGTCAAAATATGATCAAATTGTGTCACAATTTTACGATTCAAAATATGGAAGTATTGTGTGGTATCTACGCACCACCGGTTTCGATTGATTGTTTTGTGTAAAACAAAAATTTCAGTTCCCCGAGATTTCCGGGTTCTATCAGAATAAACATATGATTAATTGTTGGTCGAGTTTATAGGTAGAATTTCATTGACCGAATCTCAGGAAAAATTAGTTCCAAATGTGTGTAGCACGGAATTCTGAACGGCCACACACTATCCGTTTGCTAGCTGTTAGAGTAAGGATGAACATGGGAACGTGGCTCGGAAAACCCAATGAAATGTATCACATTCAACGCCGACAACTCGACCAAACACACCAATGGATTTTCTTACCCCCTCCACCAGCAATCAGATGTGTGTGTGGTCGACTTTAGGGTCTGTTCGATGAGGCCAGTCCTGGACTAGTCTGACAACGCCAAGCAAATCCACTCAATCACCTGGCTTGAATTTGTTTTCCGCCAGTAGGTACTCGCCCAGGACTGGCCTCATGAAATAGACTCTTGAATGTATTAACCGGCCCTTATTCTGAGAATGTCTAGGGAACTGTAAACTCAAAGCGATATGTCTTTGGAAATCGATATTAAATTGCCATGCCAAATCAAATAACAATATCTGCAATGAATCGACAGCGATTACCAACACATACTGCTTCAAATTCACAGAAATAATGCTACCTGTAGAATAAAACAAAATTCTGTGGAAACTAAATATATTTCTGCATTTTCCGTGGTGAATAAGTAACATATGGGAGTGCATAAAGCTCTTCTTAATCTTCTTGCCGGTGGCAAAAATTCCTGCAATGCACACGAAAATAACGGCGGTTTGGCTGCCGTTAAGTATGGAATGTCAATTCGTGAAGATGGTCGCCTTCTCGGTCTTGAAGGAGCAGCTTTTGATTTTTTGAAAAATCAATGAAGGCAAATTCACCTGGAAAAAATCAGGAGTGTTGACGCTTTGTATTGGACCTGCGGAGAATCGCACCGTACTTGTGGTAAAAAACGCAACCTGATTAGACCGACTCACCTTTTGTGCCCGGAGAAATCGTTTTCTTGATCCACAGATGGCCAGCACATCGGCCGGGCTGTGCCGTCAATAAACCCCCAGCAGTTTTCGAGGGGAGCTCCCTTTCCATGAATGCCCTGTCGAAATTTAGCACTCATTCACAAGTATTCACCAATACAGTAGGTAGGTATCAAAGCTATGAAGTACATCCTGACAATTACATGGCGGAACATACCTTAGCGAAGTACTGCAGTTTTCCTGCATTTAAGTACGCAGGTAAAGAGTCAAGCAGATGGCCAAACCGATCCATTAAAATCTTCGTTAGGTACGGGCATATCGTCGACAACGCTGGCCCTGACAAACCGAAGATCCACTCCAGATCGCTAGTCGGTTAGGATAGGCCAAGCGACGCAACAGGATGCTCAGAGCAGTCTTGCCCGTACACGGTAACCCCTGCCTGTAACAAAAGGAAATCTCAGCCCTCTCCGAGACGACTTGTGCGATCCAGCAATCGTGATCTATAATATAGGTCACTCATACTATAAGCTTTATCAATAGTCGATTACCCAACCAGTGGTGCGTAGATAACACACAATACTTCCATATTTTGAAACGTACATATTTGAAAAATTTTGATCATATTTTGACTGTTTTTAAGGGTGTTTAGGTCAAAAATATCAAAAAATTCACTATGCAAATTTTAAAATTTGCAAAAACAAAAATTCGCTACATTTTTGTAATATATAAAAATTATCCATACATTCTGCAAGGTAAAACGAAGATTTTGAGACCAAGAACGCTCAAATCGGTCCATTTTTCTGGCCGAAAAAAAAAATAGAAAACACTAAAAATGCAAATATATCGGAAGTACTATGAGTAATTCAAATTCCGATTAAACAGGATGTTACGTCTTGCCGAGACAAACATTTCAGTTCAAGAAATTTGAAAAAAGGTTGAGAATTGAGGGAGCTATGGCCATTTTTGTCAACGACCACAGACGGACACACAGACACTTGTTCGGGAAGTGATTCTGAGTGATTGTGTATAAGAAAAAGTTTTTTCTGAAGCTCCGTTCCGATTCTCGATTTTAGGACGATCACAATGGGCCGTATTCAGAAACCTCCCTGAAGTTCCTCCTTAGTTGTTACCTTGTTAAGGAGAAAGAGTTACCTAAGTAGTTACTTTATACAAATCAACTTTCATAAACCGCCCGTCACTAAGCATCTCCCTAATTAAGTTTTTACCGTAGAGAGGAACAACTAAGTAAGAGCTGGGGAAGACGCTATCTAACAGCCTTTCTGATTGGCTCGATTTCCTGGGCGGGTTTGATTTTTACCTCCCTGGCCTGTCTGTTATCTACTATCAGTTATCTATTTCGGACGCGCCCTTCTTTTCTCCTCTTTTCTTAACCTCTTTTATGCATAACAATCGCAGGTTGGAAATTAATTTTCACAAAAGAAAAAATCGAGTCCTTATTATTCTGAAAAATTACTAGATTACTTGATACTTGATTATTAGATACTTGAATCACAGTGAATCTGATAATTTATTTCCAAATTTGTGAGTGCTGCCGGTATTATTGATGACGTTCCATCGTCGTTTCGCGTTGTGTCTACGAACTGTCGTCTGTTGATCAATCTTTTGTTTGTTGAAAAAAAAAAAACAAAACAAACGAGAGTTTTGAAAAGTCCCACGCCATCGAGGATTTCCGAAAAATATTCCTATCTCCGATTGACGCCTTCGCCCAGGCTCCTGGGTAGTTCTATTGAACAGTTAATTGACGCGGGTTCCTGCGTATTATTTGTTAACGATTTCTGAAGATCGTGCTTTTCGGTATTGCTACTATTGTGTGAATTTAATAAATAGCGATTATTTAAAAATCGTATTTATTTATTCGACTGTTCCCCATTTTTCCGGAATGAAGGTTAGTACCCAAGTGCATAGCTGCTGACTAATTAAAATAAAAATCTTGAAATAAAATTAAAAATTTTAAATAATAATAAGTGATGGTAATAAATTTCTTTTTTTAATTAAAAATTTAATCAATCAATAAATTTTGAAAATATAAACCGGAATACATTATTATTATTATCACACATCAATCATAAAATATATACATAGGTAGCTAATCGTCTTTATCAAATTCGACCAATCAGATTTTCAATAAAAGGGTGAAAATCGAATCGATGGACGCTCTGAAAACCAATTTCGAGCTCCTTAGGAGCTCTTAAGAGTGCTCGCGACCATCCTTAATAATAATCGACGATTTTGGAGGGAAGAACTTAGGAAGACGGCCATTTTCTTCTTCCTTAAGAGCTAGGGGAGGTTTCTGAATTGGATTTCTCGTTAAGGAGTTCACTAGGTAACTCCTAAGTTACGGGAAGAACTTGAGGGAGGTTTCTGAATACGGCCCATTATTTCCATTTACTCTTTAAATATGGAAGTAAAAAATCGTAGCTAATCTCTTGGCTACAAATTTCTCGGAGACACAGCCTATGCGCAACCACCCAAAAATCACCCTGAAATTAGTGGCCTGGTGATTTGCTATGATTTTTTGGATAATCGACTATTGATAAAGCGGCCCTAAGTATAGTAGAATGCAGTAGCTACAGTACAACGCTCACCTGGAATCGAGATTTCGTCGGGAATCAGCAGGGTTTTTTGCAGGACGGCAATGTCCTCCCGGCGAAATCGGAAGTTCAATCGCACATCCTCGTCGGTAAACTTATCGAGGTCGAACTTTCCGTAAAACTCAGCTCGTCGTCGGGGCTGTCGCCGGCTAGGCCCAGGCTCGTTCGACTCACCGTCCTCGGCTTCACAATTCGAGACAAACAATTCGAGGGCTCAGGAGAATTCCTCCACCGATATGAGCCCGCATTCCAACAGGTCCTTCGCTTCTTCCAACGATTCCATCAAATCCACAGTACCCACTCGGAGAAACAAAACTCACAAGTCACGGATGGATGACTGCACTTTGGGTTTAAATACTCCCAAGGTCCGGCAAGCAAAACAATCGGTGAAAGGCTGGATCCCGAATTCCGTTCACAGCCCAATTTAACACAATGGACATCCAGGTAGAAATACCAACACAATTCAAGTGAAGGGCGAAAGTTTGCAAAGTTCGGTCGAACCAAAAAGTTAAAACTACAAAATAAATTCAGCCTCAATTGCAACTACCTATCAACAGTCCCTACAGCTATGGAAACTTGTTTTCGTTTTGCGTCACTTCAAAACTTCACCGCAGCTAGCGTCACTTCAAATCTTATACGCAGTTTCGTGCCGAAACTAGAAACGAATCTTCCATCCCGAACTTATTTCTTATCACTTCTTATCGTCTTATCATAATTAGTTTCGTGCTCAGTTTCGTTTTCACTTTTGCACCACGAAAGAAGCAAAAACTCTCTATTGCCTCGCCGCCTCGAGCGGACTGGATCCGTTGGACTAGCACTCCGGGCTTGGCCAGGAATTGTCTTGCACGCTCATGAGGGTGCATAGCGCTGCGTCTACGGAAAAAATAGTCGGCGGCGCATCGCCGCGTAGACGCAGCGCCGCGCTCCCGGATTTTGCCAGTGGAGCGGGGCCGTGTAAATTGAATTGTGCCCTCGCTATTCGATACTATCGATAGTTTGTGTTTGTTATTCAATAAAAAATCTTTGTAATCGCCCAAGTTTCAAATAATTTTAAGATTTTCCGTAGGTACTCTCACGATTATTTCTCATTATCCGAAAATTTCTTTCTACTCCGACTGGTTTATTTCTTGGTAAGAAAAGATAGTTTTGGTAAATTTCTTGGACTTTTTTTGTTAATAAAGATAAATAATATAAATGTAAATATAATATAAATAAAGGTAAATAAAGATAGATTGGTCAATTTGATAAAAAATATAAATGATATTAATAAAGATAAATAATATAAATAAAATATAAATACATAAATAAAGGTAAATAAAGACAGTTTTGGTAAATTTCTTGGACTTTCGTTGACCTATCGATAGTATTGGTTAATTTCTTGGACTTTCGTTGGTAAATAAAGATAAATAATATAAATAAAGGTGAATTAAGATAGTTTTGGTAAAGTTTTGATAAATAAAGATAGTTTTGGTAAATTAAGATAAATAATATAAATATTTATAAATATAATCTATAATAATAAAAGCAAGACTTACACATAGTGTGATGTGTCTGTCTGTCTGACCGAGCTCTCCAGCCAAATCTATCGCACGCAGGTACCTGGAATTTTTTACACGGGAGCACAAAGGGGCTGGCCACCAGACCTCGAATCCCAATTTTCAATTTTTGAATTAAGATGAATTTGAAATTTTTTTTTAATTTAAAAAAAAATGACCTGTTCTCATTTAAACTAATTTTTTAACAGATTGCTTCTTTTTATCGACGGGGAACTCAACACAACTCAACTCAACTCAACTCAACTCAACTCAACTCAAAACCCTCAACCCACCCAACCCTCAACCCAACCCAACCCAACCCAACCATCAACCCAACCCAACCCTCAACTCAACTCAACTCAAAATTTTTTTTATAAATTTAAAAAACGCTGCTAAGTAGATCAGTGGCATGTGCAGATTAGTTTTCGCTATGTCCGAAGAACTCTGCAAATTTTGCACAGGGGTTCATTTTTCGATTGCTAAGACAAACTTCACGATATATCGGTACTCCTTAAACTCAGAATTTAGTTGTTATTATTCTATAATTTCAGTATAAATTTGTATTTTAGAGGGGGATTTAGAGAAACGTTTTTTCAACCCGGCAAAAAATAATCATCCTCTTTGCTTGATAAATACTTACCTATCTATCTTTTCAACGCAGCAGATCGTTTAATTCCGTTAAATTCACCATTTAATCTATTCTTAATCACCTTCATTATTAACTGAATAATAATAATTATTAAATTCTCTGAATAATGAATGAAATTAAAAATGCCTCAGAACCATTGTTAAAGCCTGACTCGCTTTCATGTTGCCAAGCGCAACTGGTCGTAGTGTGAGTGCGTCACCTTGTTGGTGTAATAGGCTAGTGGTCGTAAGTAGATCAATCAACCGTATCTAAGAGCCGAGGCCAAATTCTCAAATTTTTTCGATTTTTGTTTTGCTGATTTGTGTAATGCGACCAAATTCTTTAAATTGAAGATATCGGGAGGACAGAAGTTTTTGTGGGGATTCCAACGAGTGGAAAACGATTTTTGTGGCTCTAGTCGTTTTCGAGTTATTCAGAATTGTAGAAATTTTAAAAAACTCAAAAATGTCTCACTAAAACTGCAATAACTCCTAAACGGTTAGAGCTACCGGCGTGGCGATGGTCTCATTCGATTCGGCATAGAAAAATCTATAGAAAATGATGCGTCACATGCCTATGTTACAAATTTCCAGAAAAGCACGAATTTTTTACCTCTTCAACAGCTGTTTTACTGGCCTTAAAATTAAGGTAGGGTTCTGTCGAGACGTTAGGACCAACTAGATACGGAACTTGATTTTTGGTAAAAATTTCAAAATTTTTCGATAACTCCTTCCCCCTGAAAAACCCCGGACGGCGGACGGCGTACGGCGGACGGCGGACGGCGTACGGCGGACGGACAAAAAAATTTTATTGCAGATTTGGATTCTACACCCCTTGAAACGTAAACCAACAAATTTTCAGGGGGTGTTAAAAATTTTTTTTTCCTGACCGATTACAAAGGTTCATTTCTTAAGAAAAATGAACCAAAATGACATGTTCTTATTTAAGCTAATTTTGAAACAGATTGGTTCTTTTTATCGACGGGGAATCGTTTTTCGTTTTTTAGGTTGAGTAAAAATTTTCAGGTTCAAATATATTATTCTGTCGACCTATCGATAACACGGAACTATCGATAGCACCGTACTATCGATATTAAGCCAGCACTATTCCGTAATAATAATTCCACGAAATCTCGGATTCGATGAATATAACCGACAATTTTTTGCAAAATACTCATTTCATTTTCTTACCGTCCCGTTTCGCTCGTTCCGATTCGCGTCCGTCCGATTTCTCGTGCCGGTTGAGGGAACAACTATTTTTAAATGGTTCTGTGTTGTGTCGCTGTGTTGTGTTGTGTGGTGGAGTCGCTTTGGACTTTGTGTCTGCCGCCCTGGTAACGCCACAAGTCAAGATTCCATCGGTTCGATGAAAGTAAGTGCTAGAATAGTGTCGAAAATCATTCATCCTATGCTAGTTCTGGCGTATTCCTATGCTCGTGGCTGTCGTTTTCATAATCAACTTGGAAATTCAGATTTTTTTATGATTGAGATTTTCATCTTACATTTTTATGAACTCGTCCTCGCTGTAGTCTACAGCTAATCCAGTGTAGTAAGCAATATTTTTTCTCTCGATTTTATTCAAAATTTGACGTCTAACCGCAATGCTTCTTCTTGTTTGTTGCAGGTGTGATCAAGTGCCGTGTTTATTCTCAAGGGAGTGCGATTCCAAACATTTGATCAATATTAATAGGTGATTACGTTAGGTTTGAAAATTTCGGTTTGGTGTTCATCTGATCAAACTTCAAAGTTCAAAAAGTTTCAATTCCTGACTGGAGCCTTTGACAATTGAGTCGGTAGGTATTTCTTTGCTTTAAATTTTCACCATAGAAAGCAATTCGACACAAAAGCTTTGAGTGAAACCTAGTTGTTAGAAAAATTCAAAAATCCCTTAAATTCGTAAATTAAACTGTTTTATGGATTTTTTCTCCTAAAATCAAGTTTTATTTTGACAAAAAAAGTGTCGTGCTGTGGAAACATTCTGTGGTTCGAGAAATGCAACACCTCGGGGTATGCAACCGGAGGACATCGGCCAACGAGGAGCGACGCGGCCAAACGTAAGTTACCATTAAATGATAAATTTTATCATTTTTGATAAATTTATGATTTATATCACACTATTTCTATTATTTCTGCTTCCCTGAAGCAAATGGAGCTTCAACGGATTTTCCATTTTTTTGTTACAGGTATGTCCGAACTTGTCTGCGTTTGGTCCAAAGGTAAGAGTTTTTCATTTGAAATCGAAGAGATGCACGGCTTACGAACGAAAAATAGGTAAATGGGTAGGTATTGTAGTGAAAGATCCCCACATTTTGGCACTTTATCGACCCGTTACATTCCCATAAACTAGAATTTCGCGTTTTTTATTATCTCGTGTCCTGTCCAGTTTTTCTTGACATTTCTGAAGTGTTTCTCGAAAAGTCTTCGCGATTTATTGTGACTCTGGTTTCTCCTGATGTTCGAGCGTTCAATTAAGTCGTGGGAATAGGTAAGTACGATTCATTTAAAAAAATGCCAATTATTAGATACAAATATTACCTTGAATAATTTTTTGTGCTTTGAATATCCACTGTTCGTAATCATGTTACGGCCATCGATCAGAAATTAGGCTGTAACTCGATCGAAAATTCACTATTTGTTTTCACACAATGTCATTGCAGTGATGGACAATACTACAACTATCCGTAACATCTTCGGGCTGAGGATTCATATAATTTCGACCGAACTTCAGGTAAGTTCGATTGGTCGTCAGTTTATTAAAATCATCATATTATATTACTATGAGTATAAGTACCTATGTGTATGAGTAGGTACCTCAATTTTTTAAAATTTTTGATTTTTGTTAAATAATATTTATTTAAATGAATAATAAAAAATATTTATTTTTTAAAATCCCTGGGGATCTAAATAATATTAGCCAATCCCGTTAAGGTAGAAGCCCTTCTGTTGAATTTTTGAAAAATCGACTGGCGTTCACTAAACTTTTTACTGGCTTTATTTAATCGACTATCTGCAGTGCTTCGGGGTTATGCGGGTTTGCATACACTGGCTGGCAAAGGCTGACCTATGACGGAAATTGATTTTGAGTTGGTTGGTTTGAAAAATTAAAACTTTCGAAATCACGCCAAAACCAAAAATAATAAATTTTAGGCAGAGCTACATACTAGATCCGAATCCTCGGAAATATGGAAGTAGGTAATGGACGAATGAAGGTAGTATTCTAACTGACAAAATTAACAGTGCAGATAACTTTGTTTATTCAGGATTTGTCCAGGATTATCCAGATCAATAATAATTTCCTCTATTTACCATTACAATGAACACAACGTGAATATTGGCACGTACCTGGAAAGCACGACCTACTTGCCATACATATCGTTCCAAAACCTCGACAAGAAGTGGGCTCGATGTTTGGATTGACCAGTCAAAATAGAGTGAAAATGTCAAAATTATTCGGAGGAACTTACTCCGAGTCAATGATCAACAATAATTATTTACTCCCACAGAATTCTCGTGAGAAATTAAGCTGTGTCAATATTTTCATAATTGGGGCATTGACGGTTAATTTTAATCCTCCGGAATGATCTTCACACAGTCTTATCTCGACAATAAACTATTCACTCCAATATTATCCATTCATATGGTTCAACTATTTCTCTGATATTCTCCAATAATTATTGTGGCTCCAATTAGACCTATTGTACCTACGATGAAATCCAAATAACAATCGTTTTCAGAAAGCCTCGATTATAAGATCTCTACAAAGATATTGAGATACCAAATCGAGATATGAATTCTACCTATCGTTATGATGATAATCAACATCTGAAACGACAAACACGGAAACGATTCAGTGAATTTAATTAGTTGGAACTTGAGACATTATAACCTAAAACTGGACGGCTCAAAAGAAGCATCCGATGTCCCACGATATGTATCTGAGAAGTATAGAATCGACTGAAAAATTGGATAGACTAAAAACAAGTTAATTGTTTCGCCACAAATAACCTCAAGACCCCACTTTGTAGAACTATTTGCATTCCCCCACAGGTGTTCATGTCTCGCGAATGAACATAGATAGCAATACTTTGATCGGAAGAACATTGTTATCAAAACATAAGTACCGCATGCAAATCAGCCCAAAATAGAATTTATTGAAATATACATGACTGACTTATCGCCAATTTGAATGGGAACTGCAAAAAGTGCAGCGAATAGGTACTGCAAAAGGGGTAACACAAAATCAATTTCTAATTTACTACCATGACAAGATTATAATTCATTATTTCAACACATCAGTGCGCTCGAAATGATTAAATATAAAATAATGCTATAATATCAAAACAAACGTAAGATTTAATTTTTCTTTAAAATATCTTCGTTTCTCTGAGGTTGAATAATGAAGTTGAAAATACTATGGACCGTCCAGGGCGCTCACTAAAACTACAATAAATTTTCAACTGTAATAGCTACCGGTTTACTTGTAGTCTCATTATATTCAGCGTCAAAAAAATCCTCTGTATATTGATGACTTTGCCCAATTCGTATGATTTTATTTCTTTCAAATTTCAACAAAAGGAAAAGTTTTGACAAAATTTCTTACTATTGAGCAATTCTATATTCCGCTTAGCTGCTCTGGATTGCAGGTTCGAATCCCACTAGTGGCATGAAAATTTTGGCTCGTAGCCTCATTCATGCCATTTAGAATAATTGGCTTTAGAATAATTTTTGTTTGAAGTTTGAGGAGAAACCCCACCCGTTGTGATAACAAAGGTCAAAAAATTGAATTTTTTTGATTCTTTAGACCCTAGAAAGTTGAGCCAACTTATGAGAGGATGTTAGAAAAAACAATTTTCGTCCGAATACATAGGTTTATTTATGAGCCATTTTTGCAATATTTCTTGTATTTTGGCTGCAGCTCGAAAACGACTTGTCGAAGGAAAAAAATCCATTCTCAACAAGAGAAAGTGAAATTTGGCGTCAAAACACCGGCTTGAAAATTGAAATCGTTTAGCCTCTATGCCCAAATACGTTTAATACTGAAAAAAGTATTTGCCAATAATAATAATCATTATTAAAAAATTCTTGACAGAATTCTAACGCATTAAAGTTTAATTTGAACGAACACAAAATAAAGGAATTAATTCGTAAATGCTGAGTTAACAACTAAAAATTCGAGAATAACTATAGGTTGCATTAAATAACCATTACAGGGTATTGTCATTTCTAACTGACTCCCAAACTCCCTGGCCTAAATGTAAAAAAATGTAAATGATGGTTTAATTGTTTTAACCCATAGGGCATCACAAGGAGTGGGTTTAGTTCTCCAATATCATTTAATTCCGAAAACCCCGAATGCCAGGGATGACATGAATCATAAGGCTATGGGCCAAATTTTTCATGGCACCTGTGGGAATCGAACCCACAACTCTCAGGTATAGCCTGCAGCTAGGCAGACGCGCTAGCCACTAGACCAACCCGTGAGCCCCAACTCCCAAACTCCCTGGCCTATTCAACACTATCAAGTAGCAGTAATAGTGTTTTTTGATATTTTTGTTGTTGTTGCTGTTGTTTTTGTTGTAGTTATCATAATTTTGTTTACAAGGTTACCATTAATGTTCCTTATAAGGAACGACGACCCAAGTATTCACCAAGTGGCATATATAGCAAATCCCTGCCAATCTTTGCGTCTCAAGCAATAGCTTTTATCCCAAATTTCCGCACCTTGGCCGAATTTCAAACCACGCCATAAATATTTTCGAGGTTGACAAAGTGAACAGTCAACGAATAATATATGCCTATCGGATAAAATTTCAACAACTTTCAACAATTAACCAACGTCTGGCGGTTGTACGGCATTCACTCACATTTATTCTTGACTGTTACCATTATCATGTTAGTCTGATGGATCAGGTACAGAGCGCTGACAAAAACCGCATTGCCTCTGTAACATAAACGTGATTGATGAGTGTTAGTAAATCAAAAAAGAGAATGGCAGTTTGAGAATGACGTCTCACTTTTTATTAAACTCGAATCATGAAATATCTTTCCTCGGACATATTATAAGCTTTTTTCGACTTCGGCAAAAATTGCTGTAACTTTTCAAATTTAAGAGTAATTTTACATCTTACAGCAATTTTACATCGTTATACAGTTCGAAAAAGCGTTAAATTCCCCATCAACTCGTTAGAAAGTAGTAGGTACTTGGGCATTAGGAGAAAAAATTACTTCAAACATATCAGTAATCAGAAGAAGTTGCAATAACTGTTCCGAGGATTCCTAATCGGCCAAAATAAATTGATCTTTTAGGAAGAGAGAACATTAAAATTTTTGATGGCTCTTTACATAATTAACTTACTGTCCTTCTTTGAAGTAATCTTTGAGCGTGTTGCTGAACCTTTTAGAAAACTTCACGAATTCTCGCTTACGCTGTTCCAGCGCTTGCTTGCCGGTCGGCCCGGGAATGAATCCAGCAACGTCGTTTACGGCATCCAGAAGTTTTTTTATGGCACTAGCGATTTCTCTGCAAAAGATTCAATTTAATTATCATCTTAAATAGGTACGCAGGTACAACAGCAGATGGACCTGGAGATTACAGAGCGGAACTGGAAGATGGGCCCAGTTTCTGACCGACCATTTTCCGAAAGGCGATCACCATTCCAGAAAGAAAGGGACTTACTTGATAGTTTCCAAGAAAGTTTTCCTATCCGTGATTTCGTCAGGTATACGGCTAAGAATCTTTTTTAATGCGGCTGACTTGCGATTCAACTCTTGAAAAGCATCTTCCGACCTTGTTAAGCGGTACTCCACTGGAACAAGAGTAAAATAATATTTTAGTACTTGATTATCTGTGCTAATGTTGCGGTTCATACGACATCTAGGCACTTTCGCCATGGACAGGGCCCCAGCGTCCCAGAGGTAAGATTTCAGATACCTTACCATCGGAATCTGTGGCACCTCCTTGGAGGCGAAGCATGCTCTCGTTCATGTTAATGTCGACTTCCCCTCTCCGTAGAACTCCTACGACGAAATCGTAGGTGAATCCAGGGTGGACGGCTTCCACCTTTGAGAGAGCAGCCCTTAGAGTTTGCGATGCTACGACATCCCGACGCTCCAACTAAAACAAACACAAAAATCATTTCAATTTGTTTCCTCCTCAGTTTTGGAGACTCAGGAGTTATCCATAGGGGGTGATTATACAACACAAGAACAAAGAAATAAAAATATTGGGAATTTCGTAGTACGTGGGTATACCCTATTGTTAGTTTGTGAAGTATCGAAATTGAGTTTCAGTCACCTGCGACAGAATCGGACGAATTAGGACGGGCATAATGAGAGAAGTAACTGGCGTCTCGTCACCCATGGTCATCGTTGAACTCGCAGAATTGTAAAAGGAAAACAATTTTGCTATCGTAAAAGTGCAACGTTCTACAGTGAGGTGCCACACAATCAATCCGAGTAATGTTTATGAAACTCCATTCACCAGCTCAGAAATGCCACAGGGCAAAGGGAACTACTGGGATAGGTACTGGTACACTCCTCTGGGACTGGCCTGTGGTTCCTTTCTTCCTTTCGCCGTCGAAGTTCACACTGCCAGTCCAACTTCCGAACCTTTCCCTCTTTCTTTTCCTTTGGCTCTCGGACCATGGGAGGAAGAGGATGCCTTAAAAAAGCCGCCCGTGTGAACAGCCCCTCGCCAATTATCCTTATCAGGTACTGAAAAGGTAAAACAAGAAGTTCCAATCAGCACCACCAAGAAGTTCGAACAACAACAACAACAACAACAACAACAACAAAAGAAGAAACTGAAAATTGCCATCTTGTTTTTGTTGTCATGTTTTGATCTGACACGCATTCAAATATTGGGTTCTTTATGATTCTATTCTCCTGAAAAATCCAGAATGCCGTTATTATTTCTTAGAGCTCCTTGTGGTTGATGGATTGAGGCAAAATTAAAGTTCAATGTAGAAGTTCGCCTTTGCTTGAACGAAGCGTCAGTTTTGGTAAGTGCGTACAGTAAAAACTTCAAGGATTCAAACTGCCACCTGCCATGATTGTATTTTGCCTATGGTGAATTACTTTTCAGTACGAGTAGAGATATTTTGGCCATTCGTTATCTTAACCGAACCGCTGGGAGGTGATTATAGTCAGTTCCCAGGAAGGGCCAAAATCCGTTGGTACCTACCCAGAGATTCAAGAGAACTGAAAGTTAAAGCCATGTTTGGTGGAGTTCGTCTGATGAAGGGGCACGCTCAAAAAACTTCAATGCAGGTCTACCTCAGCAAGCTCCAGAGCCAAGTTCCCTGAGCATCTCGGGGGGCCTTGAACACACGCGATGAAGTCCTCCACGGACCTCTCTCTTCCCCATATAACTGTGCAAACGACTGCTTTTTCAAACTCATACCAAAACTCAAGCCTAACACTTTCACCTTAATCTCGAACCTCAAACTCATAAACTTACTTCTTAAACTCAAATTTCAATCTGAACCCTCCAATTGAAACTCGTACCTAACACTCACACATTTGAATCAAACCTCGAACACCTAACTCATACCTTAAACTCACACCTTGAACTCAAAGCTCAAATATACACCTTAAACTAAAATCTCAAACTGAAGCCTCTAACTCAAACCTGACACTAACACCTAGAACTCAAACCTCGAGCCCAATCCCACACCTTAAGCTCAAACCTCAAACTTACATCTCAAACTCAAACCTCGAGCTCTGACCACAAACTCGAACCAAAAGTCGAACCTTGAACTCAAACTCAAAACTCACACCTTAAACTCAAACCTACAACTCACACCTTGAGCTCAAACGCAAACCTAACACTCACTCCTTAAACTCAAACCTCAAGCCCAAATATCAATCTCAACCCTAACATTAAAAACCTTCAACCAACTGTTTAAACTCAAATTTCAAACTGAAGCCTCAAACTCAAATCCTACACTCACCTTAAACTCAAACCTTGGACTTGAATCTCAGACTCAAACCTAACACCCACACCTTCAACTCGAACCTCAAACTAAAACCTTAAACTCACACTTCAAACTTAAATCTCAAACTCAAACCAAAATCCGAAAATCAAACCTCAAACTCAAACGTAACACTCACACCTTGAGCTCACATATCGAACTCAAAACGAAAACCTCAAACTCGCAAGTTAAACTTACACCTCAAACTTAAATTTCAAACTCATACCTGACATTCACACCTTAAACTTGAAACTCAAACTCACACCTTAAAGTCAAACCTCAAACTGAATTTCGAACAGAAAGTCAAAGTCGAACTGAAACTGAAACTCAATCTCAAATTCAAAGTTGAACTGAAACTCGAACTGAAATTCCAAATCGAACTTGACATCAAACTCGAACTGAAAGTCGAAGTCGAACTGAAACTGAAACTCAATCTCAAATTCAAAGTTGATCTGAAACTGAAACTCGAACTGAATTTCGAACTGAAAGTCGAAGTCGAACTGAAACTGAAACTCAATCTCAAATTCAAAGTTGATCTGAAACTGAAACTCGAACTGAAATTCAAACTCGAACTTGACATAAAACTCGAACTGAATTTCGAACTGAAAGTCAAAGTCGAACTGAAACTGAAACTCAATTTCAAATTCAAAGTTGATCTGAAACTGAAATTCAAACTCGAACTGAAATTCAAACTCGAACTTGACATCTAACTCGAACTGAAAGTCAAAGTCGAACTAAAACTCAAACTCAATCTCAAATTCAAAGTTGAACAGAAACTGAAACACAAACTGAAACTTGAACTGAAATTCCAAATCGAACTTGACATCAAACTCGAACTGAATTTCGAACTGAAAGTCGAAGTCGAACTGAAACTGAAACTCAATCTCAAATTCAAAGTTGATCTGAAACTGAAACTCGAACTGAAATTCAAACTCGAACTTGACATAAAACTCGAACTGAATTTCGAACTGAAAGTCAAAGTCGAACTGAAACTGAAACTCAATTTCAAATTCAAAGTTGGTCTGAAACTGAAACTCGAACTGAAATTCAAACTCGAACTTGACATCTAACTCGAACTGAATTGCGAACTGAAAGTCGAAGTCGAACTGAAACTGAAACTCAATCTCAAATTCAAAGTTGATCTGAAACTGAAACTCGAACTGAAATTCAAACTCGAACTTGACATCTAACTCGAACTGAATTTCGAACTGAAAGTCAAAGTCGAACTGAAACTGAAACTCAATCTCAAATTCAAAGTTGATCTGAAACTGAAACTCGAACTGAAATTCAAACTCGAACTTGACATCTAACTCGAACTGAAAGTCAAAGTCGAACTGAAACTCAAACTCAATCTCAAATTCAAAGTTGAACTGAAACTGAAACACAAACTGAAACTTGAACTGAAGTTCAAACTTGAACTAAACATCCAACTCGAACTGAATTTCGAACTGGAACTCACATTTGACTTTGATTTGGAGCTCAAACTAAAGCTCAAATTCAAATTGAAAATCAAACTCAAACTAATACTGCAAATCAAACTCAATCAATAACTCGAACTGAAGCTCAAATTTGAATTGGAACTCGAACTCAAATTGAACCGCAAACTGAATCTCAATCTGAAACTCAAACTGATACTGAAGACTCAAGCTGATGCTGAAAACTCAAACTGAAATTCGAACTGATGATCAAACCCTGAATGAAACTGAAACTCAAACAGAAATTCGCGCTGGAAGTCGAACAGAAACTCAAACTGAAATTTTCGTATTGAAACTCAAACTGAAACTCAAGCCGAAATAACTCCGTGTTTCAGAAGCCTGTGAGCATTAGGATTGTTGACGTTCCTATCGTTTGAAGTTGCTGAACGACTAAACGATGGCAGCGCTTGCATCCCTGACGGAAATGTACACCGACTCGGAAGGGGAGGATACAGCGCCGGGACCCTTACCGACAGAAACGTCCGCCCCACGTCGACCGACGGTGACTGATTCGTCAGAATCGCCTGCCTCCGACTTGGACGAATCGTCGCCATCATCTGCCAAACGTCCTCTAATGACGTCCAGCTTACTGTCCAGGTCGATAACCGCTACTCAAGTGAGCAATAGGTCGTCAACGTTGGTCAGCTATTTGAACGACACGGTCATTTCGGACGATGAAGGAGAGCGTGACGCCGTTACGCAGCCTGAACCCATGGAAGAAGTGACGCCTGAACATGAAAGTCCGAAATCGCCGTCAGCTGAAGACAAGTGAGTCGTTTAATTGAAAGAGAAACTACCTAAAGAAAATAAATGTATGGAATCCTGTTGAATTTGATCGATAGCGTTTCTAGTTTGAAATGAAACTTTATTTTCCTCCAGGCCCAGTTCTACCAACACAATGTCGACGATCGAACTTCCGCCAGAACCGACTGGTAAATGTTCGAACGAAATGCAGCAGAAAATCACCGCCTTGACCGACAAAATGAAATTGAAGGGGCACGACATGAATCAGATAATCCAGGAGCGCAAGGCTTTTCGAAATCCGAGCATCTACGAAAAGTTGATCCAGTTCTGCGGCATTAACGAATTTGGTACGAACTACGAGCCGCAAATCTACGATCCCTTCAAATGGAACAAGAGTTCCTACTACGACGAATTAGCGAAAATTCAGAAACTCGAAGTCGACAAACGAGAGAAGGATAGAAAAGAAAAAACTAAGGTATGCCTTTTAAGTAGTAGCTGCTTTTTGCTCTTCTCCTTGTCTTCTCCAAGGTTGGGCGGACCGCCCGGCACGAGGGTTGGGATGGAGTTGCCATGTGATGATACGTTAACCAGCTGGAAAGCTACCGCTTGCAGATCTTGCATTGGAATCTTTGCCCATCCCGTGACTGCGACTATGGGGGTGGGGGTTCGGGAGCGTCGCTGATTGGCCGATGCGTTGTTTTCTCTTCGCCTCACCGGCTCTGCCCCTGGACTGGGGAGGAGAAACGTCTGCCGTGTGATAAAGGCTTTACTGCTGCTATCGAAAATCCTGCATTAATATGTTCTGTACTCTGGTGTTATAGGTCGAGGTGATTGTCGGAACAGCGAAGAAAGCGACGAATGGGGCCAGCGCATTGGCGGCTGCCGAAGAGGAGCGCAAAAGGAAATCGAAATGGGACCAGGTCGGCCATCATATGTCAAGCGGCGGGAGCCACCTATCGGGCGGTCATTTGTCCAGCGGGGCCCCCATGAGGGCCCCAGTTCCTGCTGTTGGATTAGCCACACTGACGTCTTCGTCGACAGGGACAAAGAGTACGGTCATATCGGCCTTCGGATCATTGCCCAAAAAACCCAAAACCTAAACCACCTAGATCACTTTTTTACAATTTTACGTTTACATTTAGCTCGGTACTCCTGTATGTAGATAACGATTATCCTACGTTTCTGCCCTCATGTTGTTTCATTACGAGATTATATTCAATTCAAATAAATGGTACTGATTCCTCCTGGTTATCATTGTAATATTAATTAAATTCGAGCGAGTAACCTATTTAGCTGGACCGAGCGCTTCTAAATCGAAGTTTAGCAGCTATTCGGGAGTCCTGCTGAATCCATCAGCTGCCACAGTTTCGCCTAGAAGTTGACGTAGTACAGATTGAAAATCTAATCCAAGTGACTCCTCCCATCCTCCAAGAACCGGAGCCTTCTCGCAAGACTCCTCCATCTTCCGACGCCAAGCCTCGACATTCTGAAGTCAGCCCAGACGCGACTTTCCTCGCTCTTTCTACCTTTTCCCTCTGAGGTTAGATTACATGGCGCTCCGGGGGGAATAGTATGGCAACCATCCTTGATGTGCCCCAACCATCTGCGTCTGATGATTGCCGGAAAGTCCAGCGGCTCACCAGTCAGACATAACGACAGGGCAGGATTCAGAAATGAACGTTTGTGGACATGATTTGCTTTATTTCGAGTGGATTCATCGTTTTATAAATAAGTAAATTATTTATTCAAATTGTCCAAGGACGTGGTCTGTAACGTTACTTAGGAATCGGCGGCAAAAGTCGAGCCTTCAAGCGACGAATTTGAAAAACTATACGTACTTCAAGACAAACTAAACTCTCTAATTATATCTACTTCACCTATTTTTGTATGTACAAGCACTCAAATGCGTTATAATTATAGTGGTAAACAGCGCTACATTTTGGCCACATGAGTCAGCATCGGGAGAAGATTGTTTCGCTCGTCGAAACACGACGTACAAACCGAGGAATTCAAATAAAATACAATAACGTACATAGAAACGTCATATTGAATAAGACTAGATAGCGGAATAACGAATACAACAGGAGGAAAAGTAGCGTACGATTAGAACATCGGTTGATTGTTCAGTCGGGTTGTTCGGTTGTGTTTGTGGGACGTTGGGCATCGGATTCGTTGATGACTACCATTGGCTCTTCAACCCTAAAAAAAACATCAGTCGTGAATGTTTACATCCGTCACTGGGGTACGATGTAGCGTTTAGCGATGTAAAGTATAGCGATTGGGGGTGGGGATTCAAGTTAGTGTTGCGAACGTGATGTTCGGACATCAATGAATCCGAAAAATGAGTAAATGTTTACAGCTGAGCAAGTTTTTCTGAATGTTTTAACATGTAGCCTTCTAATCAGTCCAAACGTGTGCAGATGTTCCAATAGCGTGTTTTACCTTTGGTTATTGACGAGCAGACTAGCGAATTTCTTGGCAGAACGTTCATTGTCGTCCAAGTCGAACTTTCTTTTCACCGGGTTTGCAACGTTGAATTGCGCAGGTCGCATAGCGATTGGGCTTTGACTTCTACGACTGCGAAGCACATGAAAATAAAGCAAAATTTGTGAATGGAGGCGATTCATAGTTCTGGGCGATACCCCGCATTCAAGGCATGCTGCCCTCGAATCGTAGATTTCTAGCAGCCTGTAAGACAGAATTTGTGATGTTGAATTTTTTACAGAAAATTTTCATTATTGACGCAATACCTGAAACTTCTATTCGGGCTTGGCGTTAGACTGCTTTTGAACGTGATGAATTGGCGGTTCGCCGTCATCCTCGTTGGACTAGGAGTCGAGCACAGGGAACGATCCGAGGTGGGAGTCGAGGTCAAATTCAGATGAAGGCCTTTCCCATTTTTACCGTTGGTTTCTGACGAGTCGGTCGAAGGAGTCTGAAATGTCAAGAGATGATGTGAAGAGTATGGTATCAACCGTAGGTTAGGTACGAGTGCTGCTCCAGATGCAAGTTCTTTCTTTCTCATGTTTGAGGAGCCATAGTGGAATCTTGGGAAAACACCACTTCTGAGGCAATATTCCCATTATTATTTTCTACAACAAATTCGCCTTGCAGGCCATCCCCAGGAGCAAAATGATTGTGAAGATGAAGTTATAGGGACCATCGAACTTCATGGTCCACCAATTTTAGCAGGCTTCACTCGAGACCATCCGACGCATACCAACTTACCTTGGGTCGATCAGAGATAAGTGATAAGTCTTCGCATGACAAGGAAACGTGCATGGCAGAGTTGAGTTCTCGTTCGTGGGCGGCTTCTCGGCAGAGAACGTCGGCCGATTCCTCTCGGCGGAGTTGTGTGACGCGGTGGAGTTTCGGCGATGACGGTCCTCCAGCTGACAGCGGCACGACTGGACTGCATGACGTGCTGAACCGCCTCAGTCTTGTCGGTGGCAATGTGGCAGTCGGTTCTCTGGAAAGGAAACCGGCGAGTAAAGACTCTAAGTCGCGCCCTGGGACAGCCTGCGGCACGCTAAACTATAAGAATGAATGCCGTTGGCTCTTCTTCCTGGCGAGGAACACATCAGTAATGGCTCCTGAGATTCTCAGGCTGAGAAACAGCGATGGAACATCGAACACCCCAAATTACTATTTGTTCATAAAGATATAGCCATGGTTAATCGGTTATCTGTTATCTTTCCAAAGCTTACACCTTGGCAGCACTCAGGAGAAATCTCTGTTCACACTAATATCTAGCTAATTCAGTCATGAATTGGTCACAGACGTTCCTTTAAGTCTTACTGAGGGGCCTCCTGACAGAAGGTAGGCCTTCCGTAAAGGACGGTCCCTTGGAAAAACGTTGTTCCTAGCGCTTCAGAAGGTGCCTTGTCCATACCTGCCTGTCTCTCAAGAACTGCAGCATATCACTGCCACAAATCCAATCCTTGAGGATTGTGTAAGTGTGCGAGTACAAGCCCCCATCCACAACATCCAGTGCAAATGCTGGACGTAACTCAAGTGCTAGGTCCGGTAAGTCATCAATCCACATATCTTAGTCACTTAAGGAACCCAAGGCATGCGCCAGGCATCTGGTATATCTACCACTCTGAAACCGCTCTTAAAGTCCACCCACAAATCGAGGAAGAAGCTTAGAACGATAACTCGGAGGTGAATCAAGAGCGATGACCGGTAAATCTAAGCAATATGAGGCAAATGGTTTCATCAAATTAGATAAATAATCAAGTAAAATAAGAACACAAGGCTAAGTACAAGTACCTAAGTACACTCGTTGTGGGTTGGGAAGACATCATTGAGCTGTTGCTATTTAATTCGTTGATCATTGGTGCACTACTAGACCTTTTCAGCGTGAGGGGATTATCAACGTCCATTTTTACAGCGGAGTTGGACGAGGCCATTTCGGTAGATGTTTTATCCATTTCAACGACCGAGTAAACATCACTAAGTACGAAGCGTTCGTCCAAATATGATAGGTTTCAATATCATCAATGAGCGAGTCAAAGGTAAAATGTAAAAATTAAAAAAAGATTACAAGATTGCTCGATACAAAAAGCTCATCGGCAAGACCAAGAAAGACCAAAGACACACACAGACACTGAAGACTCCCGCTCCACGCAGACTCTGTTGAAGGGGATCGAGGTGTCGCTAGGCCTAGGCTGAAAGGATCGACAGAGGTATCCCCACTAATATTTTAGGTTATCCTTTCCCAGTGATGGAGCCCTAGATTTTTTCCTAGAAATCCTTTAAAGATTTTTCCTTTTTTCCGAAATTTTTTCGATTTTAATCAAAATATCTCAAAGAGCAAGATCGAGCTGGGTTTATTCTATGTTAGCAACTCGCTATGGGGATTGATGGTAAGATTCTGTTTGTTTGGTTTGAAGGACTTGAACTTTGGACCTCAAATTATCAGTAAAGAAAGACAACAACAGTAACCGCCCCTTATCATAGGATTTTGTGCGGGCTGAGTTGGTTGTGTTGTTTTCTCTGGCTGCGGCGTTGCATTAGTTGCGTTGAAATTTTTTTGACGAGATTCAATTTTCAGTTTGTTTTGCATTTAAGTATAACTACTAAGTAGCACCTATTCATAACTATTCCACATATTAATTATTCCATATTTCTCGCATTGTGAAATTCTGGTAAATACATACTCGCCGGTGTCATGCAGGGACTTCATTCAAGTATTCTATTGATGACGTATAGAATGTGGATAGACATCAAAATGTCCGATAAACTGGCTTAAGTTCGTTGAAATTCATCTAATTCATTCTGGACTGGCCTAGAGACCAAGGGTTTTTGAGATGGCGATTGCTTGGCTCAGCGTACTCCTGCGTACTAGATCTAGGATCCTCTACGCTCCCGTTTCGAATGTTGAGCCGATCTGCTGTTTGTGCGGAAATGCCAGAAAGCGCTACTCCACTGACACGACGAGCGATCTTGAAATCGTACGAACACTGAAACGTAAGTGTGGCAAGGTAAAAGATCAGGTACATATTATGCCTTGAAGAAAACCATCGTACGGTCTTTTCGGTTCAACTTTCATTATTGCCATTTGCAGCCCCATGGGCTCTTGGAATTTCGAAGCTCAACTTTGGATTTGGATGGTGTCCAAAGCATTTTTGGGTCACAAAATGAGGGACCCAAAAATGTTAGGAATTTGGGAATTTTTCGGAGACAAAATCTCTGAGGTACCGGTAGGTGATTAGCACAAACAATCTTATATTTCAGGCATTGCTGAGCTAAGAACGGGTAAACGACATCCGTACAAAATCGTCAATTCACTGACGGAAGAGGATTTGTTGGAAAGGTTCAGAAACCTGGAGGTGAGAATATAGAACCGATCTGCGCATTGTGCATTCGGTTCAACATCTTGAGTTAACAGTTTTGAGTTGGATCTCGGATTGAACATAGCGGTGTATCTTTTCTCTGCGTAGAAATTGGGAGTGGTGAACTGCAACACTGTCGAATCGCTGCCCTTGTTGTCCCAACATATGTTCACGGTAACGAATCGCGTCCAAGTTCTACGCGAATCTGGTTTCCTCAGAGAAGCCATCACAGCAAAACGACTTGCGAAGTATGTTGTGTTTGCTGTTGAGACTTCATTTTTGCCTTTCTGGCCCATGATTTCCTAGGTGATACAATCTCCCGAATTTAAAATCCACTGAAGCTTTCATACTTGACGATTCAGAACGTATAGACTCAAATGTTAAAAAAATCATCCTCCGTTTGAAAGAAAAAAATTGCTAAGTGTCAGGAAGAACAATGTTTTTGGAAATTCTACTACTTGCCAAGTCTGATTGGGGTGTAGTTGGTCGCGTTCTGCCTATGGAAATGGGGAGTTCAAGTTCCCATCATGGCGTGGTGTGGGGAGCTGTATTCTCCAAAAACAGCTTTCTCCAAAAATGGTTCCGTGAAATTCTCGACCTGACCAAATGCGATTTTTATGGGGGTACCTTGAATCGAAGGCCTAAATCAACGAGCCAAGACCCTTTGTTCCTGCATTGCAGCTCAAGGACGTCACAATATGGAAGATGTCATCTTCCAAACTTGAATTTTTTGCGTATTTTTCCATCCGT
Organism: Nesidiocoris tenuis; assembly: GCA_036186465.1. Classification (NCBI taxonomy): domain Eukaryota; kingdom Metazoa; phylum Arthropoda; class Insecta; order Hemiptera; family Miridae; genus Nesidiocoris; species Nesidiocoris tenuis. The sequence goes on along the minus strand of AP028909.1, from coordinate 31,840,193 downwards.
TCTTTCTGATGGACTATGTAGATTGATGATATGTGTACATTATATTTCTGTGTGTCTGTAGAACTCGCAAATTTCACTAAAGGTTCGAATAAAGTTTTACAATTCCATACAATGTGTTCTGATATAGCATCCATAAGTTTCATATAGAAACTTCCTTTTGCAAACTGAAAATGCGGAAAACTGCCTCCCCACGAGAAATTCCTATCCCATTACCCCTATTATTCTCTCAAACTTGAGTCATTTACCTTTTTTTCCTTGAGGTTCATAAAACTATCGAAGGAACGTATCTCTACATTGAAACAGCAAGGCATTATCCCTGAATACGTTGACGTGATGAGTCACATCCTCCAGCATGTCGATCTTGATCCCCAGCACTATCCAGAAGGGATGCTGGATCAATATGCTACGCTGGCGACGATAAGGGTAATTAATCCTGTATTATAATAAATGTCCTATATTTTATGTATCGTCACTACAATGGCAACAGCAGTTGTTCCATTGTATTTCTATTGGAAAAAGCTGGTGTTTTCACTTGAGGAGAATACAGTAACGGCGATGGTTGGTGTTAAGCTTGCTTGTTTTTTTTTCAATTTTTTTTAATTCTCTGGAATTTTTGCTGTTGCTGAAAAAAAATAGAATAGAGCAAATATTGAAAGAGAGACCCATTTGAGTACTAGTGGGAAACCCTCATGAGTCATGACTAATGATTGGAATGTAGTTTCATGATTTGAGTTTCTGTCGCGTTCTTTCTTTCCTAATCCGGGTACCCTTAGCTAATCAGCGATTGATAAAGAAAAATAACTCTCCCTATATAGTGTTCTAGTTTCATATCGATAACATTTTTCTTTTTCCAATTACAGCAAGAAATTGTCAGAGCTTTTGTGAAAAAACGCTTCAACATGACCGACGAAGAAGTGAAAGCGAAAAAGGCCAATATCAACAGTCTGGCCTACAAAAGTTTCGCTACTATCAACCGAAATATTCGACTAATTGAAAATGAAGTTGGGATGCCAGCCGACACGGTTAGTCGCTATTCCAGTATGTGGATTGGCAGAATACTTATGGTGTTAGCTATCGAAGGTTCTATGGATCAGTGGGGTCCGGGAATTATTTAATTTAAAAACCATGCCTGATGCGTTTATTTACCTAATGGACTAATGAACAGTTTTTTTCTTGGAAATGCGAGCGCAGCGATTATCCATTGATCTACACGCATTAGAAGCGTTTTCTTTAGTAATAGAATTGAGTAAATCAAATTAGTAAGTCGATACCTCCGGCTAAAAAAACTGATGAAGATTGATGATTAGACGGAATTTTGTTACACATTACAAGCGCTAGTGGGCTCTAGAGGGGCAGATGGCAGTGCTCTGCGTTTTTAGCAGACTTCAGAGTTAATAGAGAGCTTTTGCAAGCCACTAACGGGCGACGTAGAACCTCGCGACAGAGCCCGTAAGAGCCGGGAGACGTTAACTCGACATGACGTTATCTACGGGCGCCGGTAAAATGGTCTGTTCAGCGTCGCCCGTTGAGCCGAAGAGACGGGCCCGTTGAATGCCTAACCTAGGGTAATACGGTTACCATGGCAACCAACATAGCAACCGCTGGCGTTGTTGCCCCTATTCGTAGTTAACGTCGCACGCGAAACGTCTCCCGTGAGACGTCACTCTCTAATGCTATTTTTGCTGGTCTCTATGCTCTTGTTACAAAAACACCATCATGAATTCCTTAGAGATTTTAACCGTGGATACTATAGTGACACTTTCTCACTGATATATTTTCTATACTTACAGCTAAAACGCCATCTATATCTGCTACGCGTAAACCCCAGTAACATAGAGGCTCTTCTCCACGATGTTGACTCAATCGGCGGCATGGATATTCAGACTGCCCTAAATTCCCGTCCAAAAATTATGTGTAATTCGTACGGAAATTTGACCAAAATACTCAAACTTCTCGAGGTACGTTTGCGTGATATTCAAGTTCTCAAGCTCAACAAGATGTTAGGGACCGCTCAGGAGCTTTAAATGCAGAACGGGTAACAAATGCGCTGACATTCCTCAGTTTTCCGCCAATACTTACTCTGGGACCTTGTATAGTTGAATTCGGGTTTTCCCCGTTTCAGGAGTACAATCTACCGTTGCACTTCAATCAGGCCGCTTTGAAGCTGTTCACACTGAACCACAAAACGGTGCGAAGTCGCTTCTCTGAGTTGGACGACATCGAGTATTTCTCAGTGTACAAGGAACACCCGAGATTGGCAATTCTCGTCATCTCCCAGAAAGTGGCCAAAAAACGGTTGAAGTTATTGGACGACGCCAATATTCAGATGAAATCTTTGAGTTTGATCACGGACCGCCGTCATTTCCACAAGTGAGTCTACTCGCATATGTTTTTTGAACGATTGGGAGCTTCTGCTGGTTGGTAGTGAAGGGATCAATCTTTGGTTAACCTATATAACATTTTCCAGGTGCGTAACTGAAGGATACCATGTGCTTGGAGTTCAGGACCTCCGCCACTACCTTTCCAACCGCTACGGTTCCCGGTTCAAGGAGCTTAAAGATAAACTGGACAGACATCCGTACTGGAAGTACGTACCTTTGGTTACCGTTGGGCGCAATCAGAGGTTCCTCTCGAAACATTTGTCGAACGATGATATCCTGCGTTGTCCGATCGTCCTATTCTATCCCGAGTAAGTTACCATGTTTTACTGCTGTCAGCTTATTAGGAATGGGTATTATTTGATTATTCAAAATAATCGATTATTTTTTAATCTATGCTTACATGTTTGAATAATTGAGTGATCAATTGATGTGTAGCGATTATTCAACCAACTTTTTCCTGGACCCAAGATTTGAAAAAATATATTTCAAGGATGAGGTTAGCCTGGCCAGAACAATAAATGCAGTTTCCGAACTGATAATTTTTTCTGAAGCTGGCAAAATTCTGAGGGAACTTCTCGTTCCAGCGACAGAGTTCAGGAGGAATTCAGCCGTTTGAATGCAAGGGAAGGGATCGACTGTTGCAAAGAGAACGGACAAGTCAAGCCGGAGTTCGTCGCCCCGCTGATCGCCTACTTCATCGAGAAGGAGACCAACTTCAGTTTCGACGGGTTCTGGCAACACGACGGCTCGACTTCAGAACCAGTAGACGCTCCGCACACTACGATTTCGCTTGGAAATTTATAGTGACAGTTCTGTTCTTGATTTTGTAAATCCGGAGACATTTTCTTCGATATTGTCGATTTGAGTGACTGCTGGGGACTGGAATATTCACCGATATCATAAGAGGTAAGAATTCAACTCAGTAAGAATAATTTTGAGTATGGGATACTCCGTTTTGAGTACTCATATAAATTTATTCGTTGTGTTTCTGATGAATGCCTCTGGAATTGTTGATCTCAAAGGGCCTGTTCGGACAGGCAGTCCCGAACTTAAATTCAACCTATGTTACTGGATGGATCTGCTTGTCGTCGTCAGTAATTTGTCTGGGACTATCTCACAGTTTTAAGTCGATGGTTTGATCATAATCAATAACAAACATGAGTCATGTTTATCAGTTTCATTAAGGCACATTAATTTTGTGAAATAATACGCTATAAGTTTTGTTTGAAACGAAAAAAATATATTTCCTTTGACTGAACCCCTCGTCAATATTGCACCACCAGTCGTTCAATTGTGCAGATTTTGGTTCTTGTGCGTAAACTGATGTTACTTGCGGGCGCGTTGAAAAAACTTCCATTTATGTGGGTTTTAAATGACAGAAAATAGCTCGTGCCTCTTCATCCTCCTCTCGTATGATGTGTCCGCATTTCAGATAATTCAGAATCGTCTGTAACGGGAAGCATGATAAATTAGCTTGTCATTACACATTATGAATTAGCGTTGTAGAGTATTGGCGTCGGGCTGGGTTGCTGGCTCCTTCACCAGTTTTTTACAGATGTTGGTGGGGCTTGGTTAGGCATAGGTAGGTCGTATTTCGTTCTACGAGGGCCCGACAGAAAGTTTTAATCTTTGAAACTCACCGATTCTTCCAAAGCCATTCTTCGCAGCTTCATCTCCTGGACGATTATCTCCAATCGACCGCAGAGTTTACCTATTTATAATTTACGCCACTTTATTTTCGATTATGGGGGAGTATACAGTAGGGTGGAGTTATCAGCTTGTTGCCGAATTTTAGGGCGTTCTGCGGCCTCGGTTAAATTTTAAATAATCTGTTATGATACACTGACTTAGATGACCAACGGAGTATATATCTAGGATTAGGGTATAAGTTGGTAGCCACCTACCTTTAATCGTAGATTTTTCTAGTTTCAATTTATCCAAAATCTGGAGAACTTCAGTGCAGTTCTGCAGCAGCTCGGCCAGATCGGAATCCGCTAAACCTGAAACAGCTCAAAATATATTTCTTATCCTGAGGATTGCCTTTAAATACCTCTGCTCTATTTCTATCTGATGAGGCCGTTCATAAGATTTTGTTTGATCCTCCTAATCGTCTGCAAGCTCTCCAGAAATGGTCTCCTATGATGTAATGAAAAAAGTTGGAAGTATGACGTCATTCTGTTCCTATGCTCTAGGCTATGACTCGCTGATGGTTCTGCTGCTGTTACAGCAGCTGCAGGGTTTGCTAGAAAGATGTTTTTGGAAATGCTATTTCTTTCCATGGGATGGGCTGATTGGGGTAGGGTTATTCATGCCCTACAGAGAGGAATGGGTATCAATTTGCATCATGGCGTGTAGTGTGGAGGCACAGTTGCTGCTGTTACGGCAGTTGTTGAAAATGGTGACAGCATTTGATTACTCTTGGTCTTATCAATTCAGTTACTAACAGCCAATAAAATCAGGTGCTCATAAATCCCGTTCAAAGTGCTGGGAAATGGTGGTTCTTATGGGACTCATTTAGCCACTGACCTTTTATACTATCGTTTTTGGTAGATTTGAAAACATGTTCGGTCTTTAACTGGACGGATATGTAGCCACAGTCGGGGTTCAGACTGGCGTAATTGTCCGTGATTACCCTGCTACCTTCCCTCTTCCCACAGCCGCAGCAAGACCATTCGCTGTTGAAATTGAGAGAGTCCAGGGGCAACATTATCCCCCCACATTGGCATTTCGTTGCTTGCAAATATGTTTCGAACTCCTGGAAATCAGTAATCGAATTGGCGTAATTCATGTTGAGGTTATTCTCTCTCTCACTTTGGTGACCCTGACTTAGGCCGTATGTGAGGTTACCTAACTCAGGCACAAAATCATTCGCGAAAAATTTTTGAACCCTTCAATTTGAATAAAAACTCAAAAGTGAGAGAAAAGAAACCTTCGATTTTGTAGCATCATTTTGTGTAAAAATACAACATCCAACAATTTTGTAATTTGATTTCAAGTTGATAAATTAATCTGATTCTTCAATGAATTATTAATACTACAAAATGGCTACGAGGATGAAAAAACAACAGCAAACAATTTCATCATCAACACCAGCAAAAATGCTGAGTTTCAAGGGCTTATACTATTTTTTTCACTTTTGAGGTACGATTGTAGTTGTTTTGGTTATTAAACCATCATCAGTACTTGACAGCGTTGTTACTATTTCTTTTCTTTCATTTTTGAGTTTTTAATCGTCCTATGTCAACTTCCTTGGGTATTGTTTGAATTGACGACGAACCTACCGTCGGGTCGCAACATCGTTGGCAATTGCAAATGAAATGCTTTGAATATGCGAGGTAAGGCCTCCTGAGACTGTTGCTCCACATCAGAGGACAGTAGCTCGTCAGGATTTCAGCACCTGATTCGTGAAGGCAAATTTCAGTCTCTTTGTATGGGAATATTATATTTTATCACATTTTACGATTTCAACACCGATGACTGGTTGGTGGTTATTTTGCGACCTTCTAGAGATAAGTACGAGATAAATACTTGTAACGTAACACTATTGTCGTGCAAATGTTGGAAAAAATGACATTTTTATTATACTAGTAATTAAGTAATGCAGCAATGAACCTTTGGCGATCGGTCGACTAGCGATTACCAACATCCGATAATCACAGCTGTGGCTTGGCGTACCAGTGGTGCAACAGGATCGAGTATTAGGAGTGCAATTGTGGTTCATCATCGCTGCTAACGGGAACAGACCTAATAGACAGGAGACGAGGTTTTATGGATGTTCACTACTATACTGCCGTGCTTAAGAGTGCATTACCTCCAAAAATATAAGATGCGAGAAAAGCGTTTTTCAGATTTTATTCGTTTTTTGGCCTTGCCACCTGTTTTTTTGGCAACGGTTTTCACAATGTAGCATGCTGGAGTAACTGCATTTGAGCTCAGCAGTATTCAAGCTTTCCAGTTATTTACGGCAAAATGCCTCAGTGATTTTGGAGGGAAAACAGCTATTTCTCGTGAACTTTGGCTCTGCAAATGGTTTATTACCCTCCTATGAATCTCTAGAGCAGTCTAACTCAAAACCACCAAAAAGTGGAGTTACTGCACACTTGATAAGCACGGCAGAATAGTAGATGATCTAAGCCAGTGATTGTGAAGGTTGTTCAACGTTGTTCAATCAAGATTACCATTCGAAAGCCTATAACCTAGAAACTGAGGAAATACAGGTGAGTACACCCTAACTTGATATTTGTCTGTGTGTAATTGAATTATCTAGAAAGTGATAAGTACCTTTCAAACTTGTGCCAGTTCCAGTCAATTCGATTTCAAAAGCGGTACCGTCCAAGACGCCGCAGCAATGCTCCAGCCAACGAACGTCTCCATTGTTGAACGACCCTCCAGCTACCGCCACTAGCTCTGAAACCTGTGAGTCTGGTTTATCTTCAGGCAAATGGAATAAACATGAAATTGGCCTAAATCGCAGTTCCAGGAGTCAAAAATAGTTAGGGCATGTTGCTATAGTCTCGTGGCGCTGAATGTACTACCCTTCTAACCCTACCCTTTTAATGAATGGGGTCTAGATTTTTATGAATTGATTAGTGTTGTCAGTGGACGATCGAATAGAATAAATCTCATTTTCTTTGAAAAAGAGTCCATTTACTTGTCTCTGAACTTGTTTTCCGCGGTTAGCGTGTAACATTGCAACCAGACGTCGATCTTGATCATTCATGTTTAGACATCGAATCAGAGCCAACGATCTGTACAAGAACGGCGACCAATCCGGCGTAGATTTGTTCTGGCCCCCGGTCAAACACCTCAAAAGATTGCAATCGCTTTCGTGTGCTGGCGATTTTTCACATTCTTGACTGCAAATTGGCAATCGGCAATTTTTCGAGCAGTTTGCCAGGGGTTTATTTATTTTGCCGCAGACCACACAACCGACGATGCCCTCGCGCGTTCTTGGACCTGAAATAAACTCAAGTAATGTATTGCGGTATTCTGAAGATATCAATAGTAGGTACCTACAAGGAAACGTGGCCCTGCCAGATATCAATAGATAGCAAATCAAGTTTGAAGATATCAATAGTATAAGGAAACGTAACCCAGCCTTCATTTTACGCCGACAACACCTCAGCCAATTTCTTAGCTTAGTCAGGTTACCCCCTCTTTTAAATCGCCTCCCCCAGTCCTAAACCTAATTTGAGCTGAGTTTGAGGCATACCCAAGGTACGTCCTGAAAAATTGTTCTTACCGGTGATTATTGGTAGGTCGGAGAAAATAAGTTCTCCGCTCTGGATATCATCAATGGCGAATAGCCCTCTGCCACCACCTGCGGACGGTTTTACGGCCCATTTCCGGCCCCCAAGTGCTGAAGGTGACGATGTCAAAACTTGTGACGAACATCCCTCACGGCGGCTGACCGAGGCCTCTCGTTCGGCAAGCAAAGCGTCAAGCGATGATTTCATAATAGATACCTATAATATTGATATATACCTGTAATGCTACCTATACCATAACTGTACCGGCAAATCGTGAAGGACAAAGAAAATAATAAATTAATCTAACAGCTTGTACCAGCTCTGGACCAGCTTTTCAGGATGGTCATGGGACGCCTGTGTTGTTTACAGAATGCAATAATTGAATCCTTTAATAACCTATACACTTCACGGTATAACTTATACCTACACCCCATACCGATGCTTAGCTCTAGAAACACCAAAAACCATCCAAACCCATCCTTGTAGAAGCCATTCTGCGTCCAATTCTTGGATAAAAATGTATTTTTAAAACATCAATTACGTTCTAGGGGAGTAGGAAATTCTCGGATAGCCATCACTTTTTAGCCTCTTCTTCTAGGAATTTATTTTTATCGACCAAAACGTCTGTCTTGACGATCATATCGGCCAGCGTGTGGTCCAAAACCTCAAGCCTCAGCTTCAGCTCGTCGATTCGCTTGAGGATTTTTTCGTGCTCCCCAATTTCGATGTAGTAACGATTCATTCCGTTCAAGTCCGCAATTATGCTATCAACGTTAATCACCGTCATTGGGTCTTTCAAATCTGTCGTGGAAAGGCCATGCCTCCTTAGGAATAGTTCGCGTTCTAACCTGCTGAAGCCGTTCCTTTCAAGAAGATTATTGACGACTTCAGCGTCGGACATCTTTCTAAAATCGCTCTCGTCAATGCGAATGTACATGGTTTTGCATTTGAAAAATAGGAGAATTTTTTTATAAGCGTTCTTCAAAATGTCTTGAACGTAGAGCTCTTCGCCCATCACGTCAGTTTCTTGAGCTGCCACTTTTAGTCCGTAGACTATAGCGGCGGCGTACCAATTTACAAATAATATCAACACGATGAAAACGTAAATGATGAAGAAGAATGGCGCAAGTATAGGCCGCGTCTCTTCGCACCTGGCGTAAAAGTTCAATCCTCCGGCTAACAGAGAGATAAGAGAGAATAACGACCCTTTGATGTTACTGAATTCCTGAACGTGAGGCCCGAACAGGACGTGGGCAAACATGGCAAAGCCGAATACCAAAAGCAGCAGCATTATTGTCAGAGCGACCAGTTCAGTGCGGACTTTTTTGAAGGCTCGCAATATTAGAGCTCCTGATCTGAACATTCCAGCGTATCTGCGAAAAGAAAATTTTAAAAAGCTCCACAAGAGGTTGACAGCTGTAGGGAAGACGAGGGGCGATTGCACGTTTGCCATACTGCATGATCAGCGTCCTCGAAGAAGGTGACAACACCAATAGAGATCCCTGACGCGGTTCTAGGTATTTCAATCAAAGAGTAGCACATTACTCTGTTATGCTTAGCAAGGATCGTGTATCAGTGCTGCCACATTCTTCGGCAATACGTTGGGGTGGCTAATAATGAGAGGCAACAGATGATGACGTACCTGCAGGTTTTCAGCCATGCAATAAATGCAAAGCATCCGAAAAGTTCTTCATACGTCGTGTGGACAGTTCGGATCGAGTGAAAGTTGAAGTGCTTCTTTTGTCGGATCGCGTCAAGAAGACCGCTCAGTTGCTCCTCGACGGTGAAGTAACGCCACACTCCAACCGCCGCCGCTGCGTAGCCCAACGGCAACATCACCCAATCCAGTGCATTCCATAAGTTCGAGATGTATTGCATGGGTTGATGCACCAATTTCAAGATGTTGTCCAAAGTGAGTAACACCAATAGAGCAGTTAGCGCAAGTTCAAATCCTAACATCACACAATCTAGTGTCGATTCGTATCGAAGCAATTTCTGAACTCGGACGTCAGCGGATGGAATGGCTCCGCCGGATGGTGGCAGCTCTATCAGAAGTGTTACAATGCAGAATAGGTTGTCACGCTGCGTGTAGCTGGCCAAGTCAACCATCACGGCTCTTGTGCCATGGTCAATCCACGTGTTATTGAACATCTCGTTGTAAAGTTTCAAGGTCTCTTCCAATGACGAGCTGAAATCCATATAATAGCCACCGCCCGTATACGTGGTTATCTCTCCGGCTACGCCGCTGGCTCCAGTCACAGACGCATTTGAATACGTCCACATTGTGCCATTCCCAAGCCCGAACGGTTCCGTGTCTTCGAGATGCGGTTTGAAGAAGTAATAGCACGAATCGAAAATGTACAGGAATCCTTCCGGCACATGGCAGGAGTCATTCCTGACTCGCACTTGCCGTATTCTTGGCAGGGCTACGAGAATATTGTCGTTCACCAGCAACAGATCTTTGGGATTCTTCAACTTGGCTAAATGCGAGGCTGCCATTTTGTCGTTAACTCCTGAGTATATCAGCGGTATTAATATCCCGGAGAAATAATCCCAAATGTGATCTACCACGACGATTTCCCAGAAATTCTTGTACAATCCGGCTTCGGTCATGAAAGTCGAATCCGTGAGGAAATGAGTGAAGATGTCGTGATAGTAGAATCTACTCCAAGGCACCATGTAAATTACGATGGTGGTCACCAATGCGAGGAGTAACGCATGCATGATGAAGTCTCTGCAATCCTACAACATACATCGAAACAATCCTTTACTCACTCCATTTTTGATGCCACTAACGGATAATGTTACCTCTCTGGAAAATACTATTTGCTGCTTGTGGAATTTGTTAATAATCGTGGCCAAGAGTCTCACCTGTAGGATTTGTCTGATTTGAATCGAAGTGGAATCATCGGCACCGGCGTCGGCTCCAACTTTCGACGGCTGGCTGTCATCTTCGAGCTTGTCGTTTTTTGTGAGTTTCTCTGCCATTCCTATCTTTTCTCTCGACATTTTCGCCGGTAGTTTAACGTTTTTGACGATGTCGACATGTTTCTGTAGAAGTTTTTTATCGACTCCTCGAGGAGCCGCTGAAGACGGTCCAGCAGCTGGCAGGGATAGTTCTGAATCCGGTGATTCATCTTTTTTAGCCATCATCAGGGCATCGCCGATCATCGAGAAATCTCCTTCATCTTTGGTACGGCCTGTGTCTTTGACAAATTCTGCTTCTTCTAAAAGTTCTTCTAAACCATCTGCGTTAAGAGAATTGGCGCTCATTTCGACAAACCCTTATACTGGATGATCGATATTCTCTGAGAAGTAAAAATTATCATCGCGATTTGATTGTTTGTTATCCTTTTTTCTCCTGGAGTCGCGTTACCAATAAAATCTTTATGGAATTGTTGCCAAGTTGGACTTGATTTCTACGTGTGATACGGGCTTTAAGTGTAGGAAGCTCCACAGTTGTAAGGAGTGGCCACATTTTGACCTGAATTTGGGCTAATTTTTTTAATTGAAAAACTTGAAAGTTGCTATTTTATCTCAGTGTTGAAAGTTTGACCCTTCTGCTCTTGTAATTTTTGAAGAACTTGGTTGTAAGGAGAGAAAAACACCAAACGAAGAACTAACGACCACAAACTTAGTTGAACTACTGGCACCAATGATGGTCCAATGACGATGATAGGTGTGTACTTACTTCATACAACAAACTGATCAGGACAGAAACTCAATGCAGCACTGGTCCAGATACGTACGACCGTTGAGCACAGCACATTAATGCATCACTATTGGCCATTCGCATCATGAGGATTTACTCTATGCGTAACTGTCCGCGATTAAAAATTAGTCAGGTACATTGAAAGGTTTCCCCACAACGAGCAAATTCGATTCAGATTTTTAATTAATTAACTCGATTAAATTGATTAATATGCTTGCATTTTCGTGCGTATACTCGAATTAGTTTCATTAAAGACGTCAATCCTCAACTCCCGGCTATAGCGTATTGCGGTGTGGCGGTTAGGTAGGTGGTACCTATTTCAATCAACGACTGAAGAAAAAGAATGCGCCCTCCCTTGAATCTAAAGGCCCCTCTCCTATATTCCCCTCGCGATTTCCTCTTTTTCCCTCCAATTAAAATTCAAGAATTTTTCGCATCCGAATTATAGGCACATCTTGGTTGAAAAAACATGCGCCATATTTTTATACGAACGAATTTTCAATACAAATACTGGATTATAGCTAACTGCCAGAAATAGAAGGATAACAAGAAAGTTGATTGTCGTCGCATGGATTCCAAAAAATGGGCAATGTTATGCTGCTCATAAATTACCATTGGGATTTCATAATGTTTCAAATTCGAGTGCGATTGAAATGAAATACCTATCAAATCGATGGAAAAATCGCTAACAATCTGCATTGGTCAATTTTGCCTCTGGTGCACCAATAAATGGAAGTGGAATAGCTGGGAATCCAATCAGAGTCACAAAAATTGCGTGCGGAGAGAGAGAGAGAGAGAGAGAGAGAGGGAGAGCAGCAACCCCCTCCCCCACCGACTCTATCCCTCCTTTGATCCCCTCTAACCCCCCAAAACGGCCACCCTAGCATTTCGCTTGATAATGGCGCTGTCAAGGTAATGAATCATCTTCGTGACTAGTATTACCTTCGTCGACGCCATGGTCGGTCTTGATGAAATTGGGATGCAAATTGAAATGGCTTGACATTTGGTCACATTGAACACCTAGGTACCTAATGATACCGAGGTACCTAAGGCTTGAGTTCCTTGAGAATTCCATAATGCTTTGATCAGATTTTTCATAAAAAACCAGCCTCTAAAGCTGGAGTCTCCGGTGCCATTGAAGGCTGGGGGTAAAAAAAAAACAGAAAATATTCTATTCGAAAGCTGGCAAGCTGAATCATAAGTCCAGAGCCCAATATTAACAGAAGGATAAACAATATTTTTCCCTAATAAAAATTTGAAGAAGCCCTCTCTCCCCGCATATTGAACCTTGCTATTGATTGACCTGAATTTTGTTTATTATTTACTCATTTCTTTGTTATATATTCATTTCTTTGTTAATCCCAAAAATTTCATCAGAATTAGTCGTTTCTCGCCAAAACACCGCATCCCAAGTTATGTTGTTCATCTACTAATAACATTTTAATAAGCTCCACGAATAAGATCCACTTCTGGCAACCTCGAGCTAAAACCTTTGGCTACGATGATGAATCTCGCTGATAACTGAATGATGTATCAGCGATGATATGACCGGTCAAACGGTTGCCAACTCTGCCAACGGACATTCATCCTGTACCCAACGACCACGGGCTCACCCGTATGAACGATCACGCATGTCCACAACGATATTTCTCTCATTTCCTTCCTAGCCGCGATCACACGTAGGAAATAATATTGAATACCCGCTGCCGAACAATACAGAATTGATCATGAAATTTTTAGAGAAATTTTTCATCAACTCTACTTAGCGTATCGGCTTTATTCCATTTAGAGCCGTTTTTTCAATATATTTAAACACAAATACCTGAGACATACTTTCATTGACCGTCATAGTGAAAATTTCTTGGAAGTTAGTTAATGCAAGCATCCTCGGATAAATCTAGCTTCAAAAAAATTTAAAACCGGCCGTGAGAATTTCTCTTCCCAAAATTTGTTGGTAGTCCTTCGTTTCCCAGGAAAGGAAGCCGAATCAGCAATAATGGTCTTTGTTTGCCTACCGTCCTGGGTTTTTTCATAAATATCAGGGCTTAACAGATAACACACAATGCATCCATGTTTTGGTATTGAAATTTTGTGCCATAGGTGATACTCAGCAAACGGTGTCAAATTTCGAAAGAATTTTTTCGAAAGAAAAGTGATGGAAAAAATTTGAAAAAATCATGAAGTTTCTATGATATAGGTAATATGAAGGCTAAACTACGTCGCTCTGAGATCAAGTTCTATTTTCAGCCTCTAAACGTCAAATTTGAGATTTTAATGTTCCACGGTGATCACTTTCATTCGTGGTAATCAAAATCTATAGAAGATTCATCCAGAAATGTGTATCTCTGAAGTGGGAAATACAATACCTCACTATAGAAGTGGTGCAGAGATCACAATATGGATATCGGTTTTATTTCAACTAATTTGGAGGCTCCTGGAATCCAAAAAGTTTCAACCCCGCCTTAAATTAATGCAGGTGTTTTTCACCTCACGTTGCCAGAACGAAAAAATATTCATGTATTCTTCGACGGGATACCAACATTTCAAGACATAACGGGTCAAATAACGCTCAAATCGGTTTATGTTTGTGGCTCGCGAAAAATAAATTATAGAATACATTAAAAGTGCCAATGTTTCGGAAGTACTGTGAGCAATTGTAAGTCTGGAAATAATGTACCGAAACTATCAACAGCTACTAACGAGTCAGAAAAATGTTGGTGCATTTGATCGTGTAGGTATATACTTTTTTTTTGAACTTGGATTTGATTCTTAGCTTCAAGAAGATTACGATACTTCTCCACTTTGTATATAATATTATGGAAGTAGAAAGACCCTTAGGAGATCCGAAATAACAAAATCGGCTCAGTAGTTCAGGAAAAAGGCTGCCAGGCAGATGCGCTTCACTTAGCATCACGCAGGACATACGACATCACAGTGTGAGCCAATATTTCGCCGATCTTGTTCTCGTACAAATTAGTTTTCTATTAATATATCGAGAGTGTGTTTGCCGTAAGGAGAGCTTACCTGAGCCAGATTGGCGTTTATAAATAGGCAGCACTCCGGCTACAGGTGTTTCGTGTTCTCCGTGTAGTGTTTCTAGTTCTTGCTCCCTTATTATAGCTGTCTCGAAGTTTCACTTGGCAACCATTTTTTGGCTCTTTCGATCGCATTATTTCGAATTGGATAAATTCCGTAAACAGTGCCTATCATTGTTTTGACGAGCGATGTTTCCGAGTTAATTTAAGACTGCCGACATTCAATCTGAATTTTTCGACTTGGAAAAATGTGAGCTATGGCCATTTTGGTAGATGGGCACAGCGCAGAAACATCACTTTTATAATAGTACGTGTTTTTTCATGTTTTTTTTTTCGAGTGTTTTTATGCTGAAATTTCTTCGTAAACATCCGTACCTAACCCTTTCTGTCTGCATTTTCACTTCATAAATGCGGAAATTAAAATTAAAATTCTTTCGACTTTTTTGGGCTTTGTGGAAATGAAAATAGGTTGAGGTTGGGGGCGGAACAAGTGTAAAATCAGCTAGCGATTATCGATCTAAATATCCGGTGATTTCCTGTGAGAGCTTCAACGATGAACAATACGTATAATACATGAATTATTGTCGTAAAAAGGTTGTATTTCCTCGATACAGTTTTTATTTTGTTAGAAAGAGAATTAATGTACATTCGCTTCTATCTCAAATAATTTGCCATGTATGTGTAGGGATTTCCATCGACATTCCATCAGTACCTGATTGCTATGTTCAGTAAAAGCCTTGAATAACAGTACCGATTGGTAAATTGATCGTATACTACCAACTGGAAACTCTGAATATCAGAGTGAAACGAAACGGGAAGAACTTAGCTCATTGGCTAAAGTGAAGCTACGTTGTGATGAGATTGGAACTCCAAAAATCAGTTTTGAAGATTTCTCTGGATTCTATGAATCCAAGGACCGTAAGTGTCCGGTTCGAACTTCAGTCCAACAAAAGCTCGAAATGGACCACTCCGATTTTCTCCTTGCGGTCGTGTTTGAGATTTTTCGCCCAGGCTTTGCACTCTACGTTGATGATGACTCCGGCTGAAAGAAATATTCGGTTACATTTAATGTTTACTTTCTCAAAACATGATAGGTATTTTGATTCATTTCGGTATTTGGTGTTTTCGGTAATTTCTCAACTCGGGTAATACTAGTTGAATAAATTTCAAAGCCCCAAGAGGTCAATAATCTTGTATTACGTTGGTTTTCAATTTATAATCAATTAAATTTTTCGATTCTTTTTTCAATTTCCCGAATTTTTTCAGGTTATTCACTCAACAAATATAAATTTTTTGATGTATAAATTAATGCCGATTTTGAATCGAAAATGAAAAGCAATCGGATTCGACCGGTTGAAACAGTAAAACCTCAAAGAGCAATTTGAAAAAGTCGATGGCTTACTTTTTGGTCTTTTGAAGTGGACGGCCATGAGAGGGCTGAGGTAACCTTCGGTATTTACGTATGGGTAGAAATATCCAGGGAAGCCTTGCCTTGGAATGTACTGTATTTCGCCTATGTTCTCCCGATCGATGGAACCTTCGCCTTCGCAGCTCACCCACACAGTTTTCACCTGAAAATCACCCATAATTCAAAAACTGAAAATTCTAGAAAGGAATGAAATATTTCTGAAAATTATTAGTTATGCCGATTGGTGATATTCGAGATTTTTAAAAATTTATTATTGGTTGTACAATTGATAATTTAACGGATTTTACGATCGCTCTCACCAATTCTGGATTGATCGCCTTCTGCGTGACTATGTGATTTTTGAGATCATCTGGCATTTCGGGCGGGAATTCGTCCGTGTTGTTGTAATAATCAGGCTGCCAGCCGTAGATCTGAATAATGAATAATAAAATACAAATCAAAACACTGGAACTGTAAGATTTATTCAACTAAAACTCAAATTAAATTTAACCCGCAAGCTCAACCCTCTCACTCAACTTAAGCTCAACCCACTTACTCAATTCACTAACTTAACCCACCTTTTAGACCCCCACCCCCAGAAGACTTTTTTAAACTTTGATCCTCCTCTGAAGACATCCTCAAAGGACATCCTCAACCTTGATTGAATAAGAAGCCTGCCTACCTACCAACTTGTTCCTATGCATATTGAATATGATTAACGATGTACGAGAAAAAAAATGTTGTCCAAACCTATGACCCGATTTCCATTTTTGGAACAGATATCTCGGCACCAAAATTACGCTCTTTCAGGTTTTCCAGATCTATAGCAAACCTGTTGGTGAAAATTCCATAAAAACTATTACAGGTACCTACCTTGTTTAATTTAATGAACACACAAGGGCTGGACTGATGATAATTGAAGTTATTCTCGGACGTGCATGGGAACCAATTCTTGACGTCGACGTCACAGACCTGCCCTCGGCCTGGGGGGCGATCGTAGTCGCAGTTGTAAATGTTCTGCCCTCTGCCAGGAGTTAGACCCGGCCTTCTGTAAACTGTAAAATGCCAAAAAACAGTGAAGACTGGAAAAAATCAAATTTCGTATTTCAGGCGAATTTTGATGAAGTCCTCGTGGTGTGATAGGTGAGGTTTTCTATGCTCCCAAAGGAGTCGGTTTCAAAAACAATTTCATTTCCCATAAATATTTTTCCAAAGGAAATCATGTTAATCCCAATAGTGTTGTGGTCACCTCAAACGCCATGCCAGAAACATGATTCACGAATGCGGCGTTTTTCAATTTGATTTCATAGTAATTGGTTGATCAGGTAGGTGCCTAACTTGGAGAAAACTCTTGACTCACTTTCTAAGAAATTCTCTAAAGACTCCGTCCAGAGTTCATACGTTTTCCGGTGTTTCCCCTGGTACCAAATCAGCGTACTCCGGATATCCGAATCGTTCGGCATTGGACGGAAACCCAGACCTACGGGAAATAACACCACAATTGATAAACAAAAATTTAATTCCATTAGGTATTCATTAATTTGGGAGAAAATTTTTAAAATAACTCAAAATAAAAAATCTAAAAGCAGGCTGTAACTTATTGAATTCTTCATTCAGTCGAGCAATCAAAATTACTTTTTTAATTATAATCTTATAGGTATTATAATTATGATACACCTCAATTTACCTGGGTCGGTGCCAATTAATGACTCTTTTAGGATCCATCTGGGCACTCGGGGGTCGAGAGTATGGTAAAATATCCATAACATAATACCGAAGAGGGATGCTAACACTAGGTAGAAAATTAGGTAAAAGGTTCCAATTTTCGCTGCAACAAAAAAAACCCCGAAGTAAAACAGATGACATTACAATGCAGAAATACCTTAACACATCATTAGCTAGATAAAAATACCATAGTTTCTATAATTATTATAATAATATCATCAGTGGTCCATGAATAACACTCGATGCAACAATATTTTTTAAACAAAGCGATGGCAACGCTTATTGTTAAGTGCAAGACTGAGTTATCTCAAAAAACACAATATCTAGGGGTAGCCATTTCTTCATCTACAAAAAAGCTAAAAAATTTAATCTTCTAATACCCAATTGGAGAAATACGTACTTGAAGTGCCAATAAATTGGAAGCACTGCGAGTAATTAATATTAATCGAACATGATGGATCCTGCATGAGTATCCCATTAAGAGAAAGATGAAAAAGGTTGAGGATGGTGATGACGAGGATGGAGTGACGGATTATGGAATAACGGTGAAAACAAATAATGTCACCTAATGGTGTAAATTGGTAATCCCGGTCTCCAATTCTAAGCTACTCAGCCTTGAAAACTCGAAACCAGTCGATAACTTCAAATTTATAAATCGGTTCTTTCTTGACGATTCGAACTTTAATAATTCATTTGCAGAGTCAACCTCAGATCGTTTAAATATTAAGCCAAAATTATTTTCGAGATTGATCCCAAAATATCAGGAGGTGGTGGGAACTACAAGAATGTAAAGGTTATTCTGCATCTTCAACGAGCTGGCCTGAATAATATTCACTATATTATAGTGAAGCGATTTGGCCTTGCCCGGACCCTTTACTATGTAAATTATCCGGAAAGACAAAAAATAGGGCTTTCCTTTTCAATTTGTAATAGTAAATCCCACATCAATGCGAATACTAAATTTTTCCTGGGTCCCCGGGAGTCAACTAATTTGTGGCGAATATAAGAGAATGGAACGGCTATGCGTTTGCAGAAGACACCGTTATATCATAAGGGATCAAAGAGTGTTTTATTGTGTTACCCAGAGGGAATAATTACTCCATACTTAGGCATTCTTAGAGAGGTATTTTTCTTACCCTATTCTGAATCTAGCCTTGAGGTTTGCTTGATACGATATTCCCGCATGGAAAATCGCATACGATAAATAAAAATTGATACGCTATTGCTAGGTTGTACGAGTGATTTAAGTTGTACCTATTGCACACTTGCTGGAGCCAGCTAGCGGATGGACCAATATTCTGGAGATTTTTCAGCAAACGTGATGATTTTGAAGTTTGGTAAGAGCAAGGTGCGTGGAAATTGCATTTTCGGCGTTAGTAGTTAGGATTCATAGGCTAGCTATAGTTTTTCGTCCGTTCATGCAATATGTTGACAAGGGTGGCTTCGTGCATACGACTGGGTGTGCCGCCGCACTACCCAATGCAGCCCCTGGTGAGGTCATATACGCCGAAAGCGCTCGGGCAAACATGCAGATTTCAAGCGTTCGTCGAATGAAATCAAATTATGCTCTTGGCTCACAGAATCTGTGCCAAGGCATCTGATGCCTTGATGGTGATTTTTTTGATAAGTTGAGGATGAATTTCTATGCATGAAATTCAGGACCATTCGATTTTTGCTGATCCTGAAAGCTTGCAGCCCTTACCTGATGAACTTTCCCACCAACTACTTCTAAAGACCTTGAGCGGACTATATTTGCGCACTATTCGCGGTTGGTACCGGATTATTTTGACAAAATCCAGAACCCTCTAAACACTACCGATGCAAAGTTCTACAGCCTCATCTGAGGAGGTCTCTAGCGGCATACCTTCCGACTATCCCTAGAACCGACACTCCTCCTCATGAAGTTTACCTGAAAACCTAACCCAGGGTGTTGTCATGGGAATTATATTCTCACATTCTCCCTCTAATACTGAAGACGGTCCACCCCATGTTTTCAATACGACAATCTGCACTTTACATAGCTAGGCATGGCTAGTGTGACTCCTTCATTACCTTATGGGATTGGCAAGGTACGAATTTCATTGACGATGAGGTTTTCCAGAGGTGGAAAATCGTTCAGCTGTTCATTGGCTAGCGTTTTTCACTAATAATTAATGAGAAGGTGCCACTCAGACCCTGGGTATATTATTGCAAAGTTCAACAGCCCCATCTGAGGAGATCTCTAGCGGCATAACTTCCAACTATCCCCAGAACCGACACTCTTCCTCATGGCACTCACCACAAACGAAACTCGGGGTGTGTTTTTGGCAATACTATTTTCACATTCTCCTTTTAATCCTGAAGACGGCCTAGATGGCACCCCATGTTCCCGCTACTGAGACCTGTGCGTTGACCTCTATAATCCTAAGCGATTGGTATGGTACAGATTCCATTTTAGATAATCATTCCCAATCATTTGGGCTTCAATAAGAGTTGGTGAGAATTTAGCACTCAGACCCAGGGTCTACTACTACCTAACGAGATTTCGCCCAACCTCGTATAAACGTTAAATGTGGGATATCAACATTTCAAGTTAAGCAGGATTCTTCTTGGACAACCATTTCTAATCGATGCTACTCATACAAGTTAAAATCCATTGCATCTACCTAGATAAATGTTTTTGCATTTTACAGCAGCTGCAGCACCAACTTACCCCAGCTGGGTCCTGTCCTTCCAAACACTTGATTCGTCGCTGGATTGTACAGGAACAGCTTGAACGATTCCCACGCTGGTGTTTCGGGCGGCTTCACGTAGAAACCACTTTGTTGCTCTTCCTCTTTCACTTTCTTTTTGATAGCCATTTTTCTGAAAGTTCAACTGTCCAGACGAGAACTGCACTTCGCGATTCGAGAACGCGTCTACGAGAGAGGACGATTTGAGAATTGAGTCCAGAATCACACGTCTGGTTTAGCGATCTACGACCAGAAATTTGGAGTGGGAAAAAAATTTTGCAACTCTCAAGTTTTTTCTTTCTTCTAGGGGTTTTATCCTCAATTAGCCAAAGGCAAATAGTTTGATGAATTTTTTTTAAACTACAAACGTCAAAATAGGTTTTCAAGTTCCGGGGATCTAAAACACTGATGTAGATCTTCAAGTGCTGTGAGGTTGCTGAGCAACTTGCCACAACTAGTTCCCTCCTTGAAAGCGACAGGTCACGCCCGAGACAACTTCGGTTATAAGTAACGCCAGGGACGGCGATTGTTAATTTTCTCACTAGTTCCCTGTTTTCCGCTTGAAGGCTGCCACGACCATAAGAATGCGACGTCGCTGTCGCTTCGAATTGCCCTAAGTGTGATTTATGGACGGTATGACTCATCGTCCAATGTTTTTAAAATAGTTAATCGCATTTTGAAGACTGCGAAGTTGGTAAACCATGCCACCAAACTGAGAAAAATAAGTTTTGATAAGCGCAGCTTCGTTATTTCTTCGATTTCAGCCCCAATGTAACACAAAATCAGTCCGAATTTCTCGAAATTTTTGGATACTCTTCACTAGATAGAATCATTCACTCGGAAATTATTCAATCGCTGGATAATTGATCTAATGTGGGGGCGGTGATCGAGGAAGGTGGGCGAACCTTTTGCCCAATTTCGATTTGCACTCGATCATCAATAACAGCATTTCATAGATGGGCATTTAATCAGCAAAATTTTATTTTGAACAAAGCTGCTAATTTGTTAAAATAATTAATGTCTATAAAAAATGTTTAAAAACACGTGAAAAAATGTAAAAAAAAAATTTTGAGCTGCAGTTTCCAATTTGTCGTTTTTTTCCAAATTTCCGCAATTTGGAAATTTCCCTCCAACTTTTCAGGGTGGAGGATTCGCTAAAATCATACGTGTTATTCGGACGGAGGTACGAGACGACTTGACATGTGGACCGAACAGAAATGCACGCACTTGCGGGTAGTGAACTGAAATGGATGAACAGAGCCGCTCGGCTGAGGTGACACGACTGTTCTCAGCAACCGAAGGACCGCCCGGCACAGAAGACAGCGGCTACAGGATTGCAGCTCTAGCACAGGATATTAGCAGTTAGCCCATTGAGCCGCGCGGCTACAGCGGCAGGACGACCGGCTCACCTCCGCACCTCCTCGGCCCGAATTGCCATTCAGCTCTCGAGACTCGACAAAAGTGCTCGTGCACTTGGACACGTTGGCGATTCGTGGCCGACGTCGAGTTTGGCCCTAATTGTTTGGCCTACCAGCGGAATCCGCGATTTGGCCTGTCCATAATATAGGTGAGGCACTGATTTCCAAAACTTGCTCCTTGCAAGGTAAACCGTTTTTCAGAAATCACGAAAATCCTCTAAAACGTTATTATACAGCCGATTCGCAGGTTTTTTTGCACCACATGATTTAGATTACATCAATGGAGCTCCGTATGCAAGGAAAGATAAATTTGTTGAAAAATAATTGCGTTGGAACGAATTTAAATTCACAAGGAGCGAGTTTTGGCACTAAACCTTGCATCTAACGAGTTTTGGAACTGACCCAGCTTAGAGTCTTTAGAGATCTCACATAAATCCATGAAGACACGCATGGCTTGGCGTCTTGGCGAAAACTGAGGTGACAGGTTTCTCTTGACAAGGTTACCTAGCTCGAGGAGCGAATTTTACTACCAAAATCTCATCGAGCCAGTTTTGGAACTCACAACTGACTGCAAGGAACGAGTTTTGGATCTCATCCAGGTATTTCAAGGTCAATTAAACGGAGAAGAAGCGATTTCTCAATTCTGACTTCGCATTCTGAAAGAGCGGACACAAACCTTTCAGTAACAGCTGTCACCCCAATTTTCGTGAAAATTGCAAGGAGCGAGTTTTGGAAATCACAGCCTCAGGTGTACTTGTAAGTCTGAATCGCTATGGATTCGAATACCGCGGTCGGAGCCGGTTACCATTATCCATAATTGGGTGCTCAAAAGTAGCGATTTTTAGGCAAAAAATACTGACGTTTTTTGGTGTTGTATCCGACTTTATGGTTCGTCACCTCGAAATCGCTGACTTGCAAGAACCTCTATTACGGGGGTTAGACTGAAAAAGGTTTGGGTGAAAAAGTCGATTTTCAGCGAAAAAAACCCACGTATGCCGACATTTGACCGCGATTTTCTCGAGTGCGAGGAGGCGTAAACGTCCAGGTTCTAAAATATTTTTCTTCGCATATAAAATCGGTGGCGCGTGTGGACTCGAGTATGTTGGAGCTCGAATTATTTTATCCTCGTTGATAAATAATTTGCATACGAAATAGTTGAAGTAGGAGTTGAAAAGGGCCTTGAGACACCGCCTTAAAATGGCTCGAATAAACTATAATCTTGGCCATTGCTCGCATCCTGTGCCGCCTCGACCATGGGCCCCGTCTCAGAATAGATTTGAAAATTGCTAGATGCTACTCTGCTAATTCGAACTCCTTCATAGCTTATTCGGCATTCAGGACTAAGGACCTGGAGGATACCCCCACCACTTCAACTCCTTGAACGCTCGCAAAGTAATTGAGCTCAATTTTTGTGTTAGACGCACAGGAAGAACAGTTGATTCCCTCCTACGGACCTGTGCAAATTGTGATATAGCCCTCATATCTCCGCTATATTGTGAACCGAATCTAAAATTTACTCATGCCAAGATTGCAAAAATAAGGGTGCGTTTTAACTTACGGTCCGTTTAAGGATTCATGTCCTCAATGGTAGATATCCGGGGTTTTGGGGAAATGATCGAAATTGGAGAACTAAACCCACCTCCTATGGGTTAACACAATATACCATTTTCATGAGGTTATTCTAGATTATAATGCAATCCTTTGTTCAAGATGTGCCAAATTGAATTTTGAACATTTCATTTTTCAATTTCAAAACATAGGTGGCATGAAAAATTTGGCCCATAGCCCTATGAATCATGTCAACCGTGGTGTACGGTGTACATATATGGCCGACTTATGGCCAACTTTAGGTGAGCCCAGCTTAAATTCAACGCTCTCGCGTTTCGCATCTCGACCGGCATCGACAGTTTCCTCGTTGCATTCACAAATTGGCCGATTGTCAATGAATGACTGTAAACGGAGGTGATCCAATTCGACAATAAAAGCTGACGTATCTAGGTCGTAGACCTGCAAGGCCCACGCAAAGGTGGACAAAAGACTCCTGTTGTCCTATACTGTTTTGCATGCGTGTCCATGTGTGCGGCCGTGTGCGCACAGGCTCGAGACACCTATACGAGCAGACAGTTGTGTATGACAAGGATGCAGGGGGAGCCCGAGGACAGTTGGATGGGGATCTTCATGGCCCTCGACCTTGCTCTCCTATTTGTCCCTCGCGGGAGGAAAGGCCTTGAATATAAATTGAAAGGGCCGTGGCTCGTTCAGGACGCCGCGTGTAACTCCCGTGCCGTGGCATTTCAATCCGAATTTGCATACACGCCAGTGAAACGAAACCAGAAGAACAAACCATTCAGAAAAGTTTGCTTTGACCGGAAGTGACATCAGTTTTGGCGACTGAAGGCAGATTTTTGAAACAAAAGGAGGAGGAGTGTTGTATTTGTAAACTCGAAACTTGTAAATGGCGTCTCATGCTTCAATGCTTCAATTCACTTCGATCCAAATTTCGTATTATTATTTTGTTGTTCGGCATCAAAAGGTTGAGGTGAGGGAGAGAGTATTAGCCCATCGCACTCTCGTGCTCTTTATTTCTCCATGCGCCTTCTCCCCGCTGGACCTCTTCAGGAGTGGAAGGATGTTCTCCAACGCGCTATTTTCAATAAATTTGGTCGTTATACATACCACACCCTTGCTTAAATAGTGCTACAAGTCAAAAATGGTCAATTTTGAGTTATTGGTATTCAGAAAAAAAAGCTGTATCGATCTCAAAGATGCATTTTAACTTAAAGAAGGCGAAAGAGGCGTTGGTTTCTGGTTGACCCTACTCCCGATCAACTGACATCCATTTTAACTTAAGTTATTTCAGATGGCGCTTTTCTGTAATCGTTAATTATTGAACAGCCATTCAGATTAAAAGACTGTTCAAAACTGATTGTTGAAGAATATTTTATGTTACGGAATGAATTCAACCTGAAAATAACATCATTCCTGGGCGGGTTTTCCCCGTTTCCTGAAAAAAAAAGATTTCTGAGTTGTAATACTATTCTCGCAAGGGTGCGATATAGCCCCCCCCCCACACCTGTCTCCTATCTCAGACACTCTTTCCATCTGTAAACCATTTAATGGTGGTTCCATATTTTTTAATGCTTCTGACATTTGGGATCGAGAGGTAACCCAAGGGAAAATACGATCAAATCATGCGCTATGACGTCAATCAGAGTAGAACAGCTCAACAGTCGAGTTACGGCGGCCTATCCTTAATAGGCATTTCCTCCAACTGGGGCCAATTGTTCCTTCTTTGCTAGGCTGAAACTAGCGATTTACAAGTCTCCAGGCGTATCATCTCTGCCTACCCCTACTGTGAATTTGGTCAAGATCCATGGTCCTACCACAGTTTCCCTTTATGGTCGTCGCAGTAGTGCACTTCCAAATGATTTTACCCGACCGGAGTTTTGTTATAGTTGGAGGGGTAATATGATGAATGATTCTTAATAAAAACTGGAAATAATGTACCAAAACTTGCCTCATTTTATTTGTTTGGCCAGCAAGGATTAAAGTGACTTTATTTAGGAGGTCACTTTATCGAGTAAGGGTACTTTATTGAGAAAGGTTACTTTATTAAGAACGAATTGGGGGTCCAGTGTTGCCGAGCGGTCTCAGGCGCTATCCGTTATCAGTCAACAGACTCGGGGGTTCGTATCCTCCGCCCTGCCCTGGAATACTTGTGAACCTTGCAGGCACATCCTTTTTTATAATCCTCCCAGAAAAGCGCCTTCGTCATGTCAGGCCCGGTTGAAGTAATAGATCTTGACATAAAGCAAAATTTAATTAATTTTTTTTATTAAGAAAAATTGCTTTATTAAGCAAAATCTCTAAAAGTAGTAAAAAAGCTCATTTTTAAATCCATGCTAAAAAAGGGCGTAATTGAATCGGAAGTGTAGATTGAATCATGAGTTTAAACCTTGGGAGGCCGCGACGACTTTCTCAACTTGGTCGTTTTCACAAGTTGGGGGTGGCTGGAGCCCCTGGAACGAAGGGTTCGGGGGTGGCAACTGCAAATCCGACTCCTCTTTCTCCTTTGGTCAGGTCCAGTCCAGTCAACCGCCGGTTCCACTTCAGACCAGAACTCCGCCTTCAGCTTTTACCCTCGACTTCCGTAAGTCGCTTATCATTGGTGTACAACCCGTCGGCATGTGAGTCCATGCATGGTTAGGAACAACCCGAGATTCGATAAATTGTTGTTTCCTATTAAAATTGACGGAAATATCAAATCCTTCGTTTGACCTGTTTTTAATGCCTTTGAATGCTTATCACTACTGGTACCTCGTATACCCAGAGATTAACTACTAGGTAGATCAGTCATCTTCTCTATTCGATCTAAGGCTGTACACAGTCTTTTCAAAATACGGTATCTATTATGTTTTTTTTTTCTTTAAAATTCTACGAAAAAAGGATCATCTAAAATGAAAATTGAAATTAAAGGTCCAGACAGCATACCGTTTTTCACGCACATTAACTCAAAATCTACTCCTGTCTGTTAGCTAAGACCTAGCAACTTGAATTTTTTACGTTTTCCTCAACGCTCCACGCATTGTCAAAATTATTTGCACAATCATTGTGTAAGGCGACACAATCTAAATTAATGGAAAAATCATGAGTCTTCTACAATGGGCAAACATGATCTTGAATTGACAATTCATGTT
Organism: Nesidiocoris tenuis; assembly: GCA_036186465.1. Classification (NCBI taxonomy): domain Eukaryota; kingdom Metazoa; phylum Arthropoda; class Insecta; order Hemiptera; family Miridae; genus Nesidiocoris; species Nesidiocoris tenuis. The sequence continues at coordinate 31,813,857 of AP028909.1, read as the reverse complement.
ATTTTCTCCATCCTGTTAATTCAATTTCACACGAAATTTGGGATAATAGTCGTGGAATATCCTGTTGGTAGGTCTGCCTATATCTAACTAGAATAAAATAATGCCCGCTTCAAGAAAAAACTATTGAAATCCAAAATAAATTTTGGACGTATTTTTATTGACCGTCATATCGAAAATTTCTAGGAAATTAGTAAATCTAGTTTTAAATATATTGATAAGGCGGACCTAATTGCAAAATGTTACATTTTATCAAAATATGACTTATTTTTAATGAAAAGAACGGAAAAACTATTCATTCTTTGTATTTAACCGAAGTCTCATTTTCTAAAATATGTAGCAAAAATACTTTCGACTTATACCATTTTTACCCCGAAGCCTTCAAATAAACTTAGATAAGTTTCGATCGGTTGCATTTTATTGGATTTCGAATTTACTCTGACAGCACCTCTGAAGCAATCTTTGCTCGGTAACGCCAATATTACTGGCAAGTCCTGATCGAAAGCCAAGGGCTCCAAAATAAAGGGTATCCTCAAATAACCGTACGCGAACCTACAAACAACCAATTCACTTAACTGATAACTGGGGCCGTGTCCAGGTCCATTTGGCTGAAGCGAATGCTACAACTAGTGAAGGCCTTGGCCAGCTGGACGCAGATTGAAGTAGAGTTTAAAAAACTAGTTTCAGCTGACGTACATCTGCCACATCCGTTGGACCTCATTGAGTCACAGGCAACAGGTCGTGATCCAAATGGGCGAACCTCCGGCCAATTTGATTTAGCCGCCTCAAACGGCACATGGACACATTACAACATAATAACTAGGTATATACCATCGTACATAATGGATTAAATAATGAAGTTATGGAACCCCACAATTCGAATAGAAAACTCTTTCTGTCCCACAAACAACTTCTTCCCAAATCATTTAGTTCATACGCTTTTGCAGAAGTTGATGGGAAACTTGTTTGGTTCAATAGAGGACCCTTTCTCTTTTGGCCATTCACTTGCTGCTTTCACTTCACCCCTATATAAGGTGGTCGTACTCTGGTACTCAGTGTAGGTTTTTTACTGACGATGGCTTGACAGCCGAAACCGGTTTACAAACTCTTAAACTTTCGTGGAACAGACTACTTCCATTCCCTCAATTGGAGTTCCTTTTCGAATCGTACATAACATGTTTTCGAGTGTTTTTAGAAAGGCCCAGGACCTTCGTTTATATATTTTCCTTATTGCACGTACCCACCAATACTACCAAGGAAATTAGGTAGGTACCCTTGATATCGATAGCTATGAATGAAAATATGAATACCGAACCTGGCCAATAGTCGATTTAGTCTTCTACAGAAGTTTACTTAGGTACCATAATATGGTATTGCCTCTATTGCCGTGGTTCAGAATGGTTTCCCATAGAGCCGACCCAGCATTACCCGATATAACGACAACCTCTTTCCTTCAACGGCTGGATTGAATAGCCTTCGACGGTGGCTCGCCATCACCGGCCAATAAAAGTAGGTACTACATTGCCGGTCGAATGGCTTTTCAGAGAAATTGTCTGGAACGAGACTACACGGGTCGGCAACAATGTTTTCCAAGTTATGGGCCCGGACTCGAAGCCCATAGCACCCGATCGACACGTTTTTCTGCACCTGCTCCAGAGGGAATCCTAAGAAAACTGAGTTATCAATATCTCGCGATGAATGCAAGGATTTCATAGAAAGAATGACATTAGAGCTATGAAAAGTAGAGCGGAATTGGGCAGCTGGACCAGTACCAAAATTATGAGCTCGCTCCTGGAAAAACCAGTGGTGCCTAGATAACACTTAATACCTACTTCCATATTTTGATACGTAAATTTTTGCCACAATTCAATTATATTTTGAAAACTCTGAAATCAGTTTGGATAAAAAATGTCAAGAAACTCTCTATGCCAATTTTAAATCTCTCCTGAAATCTAAATTCAAGTTATCGCAATATAAAAATATCCCCATATTCTGCAAGGTGAAACAAAGATTTTAAGACTAAAAAGTCAAGTAAAGGGATTTATTAAGTTAGGTTACTTTATTGAGAAGGCACCTAAGCATACTTCATCAAGGGTTCATCATCAGGTAAGATCAATCCATTAAGATGGGGATACTCAATCGAGTTTGTGACTTTATCAAGCACATCATTAAGTAATTGTGGTTTTTGTGTGCTGTTATTGGGGGTTATGTGTAGTGACTTTATTAAGCATAAACCGTTCTTGTTGATCACCTAAGCATAGAGTTCATCATCAGGTAAAATCAATCCATTAAGATGGGGACACTCAATCGAGTTTGTGACTTTATCAAGCACATCATTAAGTAATTGTGGTTTTTGTGTGCTGTTATTAGGGGTTATGTGTAGTGACTTTATTAAGCATAAACCGTTCTTGTTGATGGAAGACTAAACTTGTAAAGTTGTAAGTTGTGCTCATATCGCATTGTTCGTATGCTCGCCTTACATGACAGGACATCAACGCTCCAACCTCGACTCTGTGGCAGACCATCCGTGTCAATTGTATTACTCTCGATCCGCCGCACAGCAGTATGGCATTTCAAAACTTGAACCTTAGAAAGGGTCTTCTGGCATCACTGTTTTATTAAATTTAGGGTGTTCAACAAAGCTAATATTTGCTCAGAAAAAATTTCTGTCTTTCAAGATTCATTATTTTCATCAACTCCCCTCAATTGTCATGTTGAGAAGTACTGCAAAAGCTAGGAAACCTACTGAAATAAAATTTGAATCGGGTTAAAAAAATGCTAACGCCATAAATGTAGAAAAAGTGTTCCAAAGTAAGGTACCTACTCACCTGGGTTCCTGGGACCTGGGTTGGTCTATTTGATTATACCTAGGTATACCGTTTCTTAATATTAAGGGCCGCTTTATCAATTGTCAGTTATCCAAAAACTGATAGCTAATCTCTTGGCTACAAATTTCTCGGAGACACGGCCTATGCGCATCCACCCAAAAATCACCCTGAAATTAGTGGCCAAGAGATTAGCTATCAGTTTTTGGATAACTGACAATTGATAAAGCGGCCCTAATAGTAGGTAGTAAATTTTACTTTCCTCTTTTTAAGTGTACCTTATGCCTGTTTGCGAGTTTTTAGGCTACTAGAAGCGTGAGCTAAATATCATGCAGCTGGCCCGAACGTTTACGTGAACGTGATTGCCTCCGGGGTTCGGTTAATCGAATAATACATTTTTTCAGTACTCGAGGTCATCCCGGTTTTTCCTCACAGTCGTAAGCCCTTGGGAGGTGGAAATTCAGGTCACGTTGGCCTCGCTCTACAAAAATGTCATAACTCAACATTGGACAAGCTGGTGTATTACGTATCAAAATACGTGTGTTGTCTACGTATCCCTGGTCTTATCACTTCATATTCTGCTCATATTGCCTTATCTACGCCCTCCCATAATTTCATGAATGGCTTCTCAGAGTGATTTCGTTCTCCAACTGGCACATTCTGTTCTCTCACGCCCATGTCGCCACCTCCCACCGCCCATAATCCGTTTCAATGCTGAGGAGAATTGATTCCGAGGGCTGGCGTCTGAATTGGGGCGATAACGCGGCAAAACGGTAAACAGGGGTGAGTCGGCGAATCCCTCAACCTGACGATTGGATAATACGTATTCTACTATCATGATCGTCGGTGCTGCGAACCACGAAATCGATTCGTGAGCATTGGTGATGGATCCTGACATATTTGATAGGCAATTTACAGATAAAAGAGATTTATACGCGAGTAAAACCGTTTATGAAATACCAATGTATCATCGTCCTCATACGATGCAACAGATATTGGCCCTAGAGCCGAGTTCACAAATTGTCAGACATGGACTATGTCTATAACGTGGCAGCTCAAATGGATTGGTCAAGTTTTTCGTCATCATTCGTTATTCGCCAATGCTTTAAGCCACTTGATGAGTAAAATCACTGGCACCAATCGATCAGGCTCATTTTTGTTGTAATTATTCCTGGCAGCGTTGGTTTTTTGCTCATCATCTTGTTCAAATAACCCCAAAGCGCATGCTCTGGAGCCTGAAAATCGTCGTAAGATTTACCTGGTTGGTGTCCACTTTCTGGAAAGTCCCCTATAGAGTGGGGGGAGACTTGAGAAAAATATTCCCAATAAATCCTGAACACCAGATTGTAGAGCGGGATTTTCGTTCATTTCTAGTCTCTAGTCCTAGTTCTTTTTCTAGTCCTATATTCTTATTATACAGGGGTGTTAACACTTAAGATTGTATTCCTTGGTAAAAAGTCGGCAAGCAAATCCGTGGGTGAAAAGATTAAAAAATAATGAAAGTATTGGTTCGGTCAGCATTTGGAAGTAACTAGGCCAGAAACTTGAATTGAATGCTTGAAAAATGTATGAAAAAATGTAGCAAATGAGCTGAAGATTCCTCCAAGGAAGACAATTTCAAGTTTGAATTCCCTGTATCTCATTAACTCAAAATACCCTGACCTCTGATGAAAATATAGGAACTTTCTGGACTCATCCTAATCCAGGACTGCCTCCTGATCATCATTATGGACGGAACGGTCGGACTCGGGTGAACTTTTTATGACGTAGAGTCTGATAAAATATAGCTCCCCTATGTAAGTACCTATTTTGTGATCCAGCTTTCAGAAGAGAATCATACCTTACTAGAAGTTCTGGATGAGGCAACCCCGGTGGAATCTACCTAAAAAATAAATTTTAAAACGGCGGACGAGACAACCCTTTAGTGTTTTATATTGCTGTTTCAAGAACAACGTAATTTGCTTAATGGCTCCTCGCGCTAACAGCGTCTCAAGAAACTTGAGAGGAAGCTTGTTATCTTTCATCCTTGATTAAACATGAACAAACGGCTGGAGCCGAGAAGAGGTAGCAGACTAATGAGCAATGGAAGTGAGGTGGTGAGGTAGGCTAATTAGCTGGCACTTGTGACAGCTTTTGGCTCCTGAGGCGCTTACCTTGGACCTGTTGAAGCATTCAGCCGCATTTATCCGTCAGCCCGTCTTACCATTGAGAAGTTCATCCGAAGAATCTCGATTTAACTTCGTCCTCGAATTTAAATCGTGTCTCGCCAAATGTTCCCTCAGCAAATGTCCCAGGAGCGTGAGTGTTCGTGCCTTACTCATGCGCAGTGCAAGGTTTGGTTGGCAACGTCCCAAAAGCGACATCTACGAAGATTAAGAAACCTTACACTGCATATGCGCAAGGCGACTGACAAATTCCTACTCTCTCCTGCCCTGATGACTTCCCCTGATGGGCTGATGAGGCCCTTCAATAAACGAAGATTCAAGATGGAAGCTCTGTGTGTTATCGACAGCCCACAACTGGTTGTCAAAAGGCATTCAAATTTCTGAACGTCTGGAATACTGGTTGGTACAAAGCACAATTCCCTGAGAATACTCTTTTGAGAAAACTCGGTGATCCTCGTTTATTCCTCGAGGATCTTCTGCCGCTGGAAAGAGGGCAATGTGAACTTGAAATGAACCCGGAAACGAGGTCAACCTGTTTTCAGGGAGTCTTTGTTTCACAAGCTCTTGGAAGTGGTAGACTGCGGAAGCTGTGAAGCACAAATCACATTCTCTCCAACAGCCACTGCTCTAGGCTTTCTCGGTCTGCGGGCAGAAACAAAGGGCTTACCTCCTCGTTATTTATGGCCACTGCCAACTTGTTAAAGCCCTTCAGGAGGTGTGGCTGTGCGAGGTTTCATCCTGGCCATGGCTGTGGTTCTATGGTAAAACTTTCATAGACCTAAAGTGGTGCGGTGCGGGTGCTCTTTGTAGAGGGTAGGTACCTTCTACATTCCAGGCACCTTCCCAGGCGAGTCGAGATGAGCTAATAACTTTCTTAATAACGACCTCTCCAAAAGGATACCCTTCACCACCATCTTCTCCTCGATTTCCGTTTCTCGTCGTGCACTTTAAATCAACAGAACGTGGTCAGAATCTGTAGGCATTGAGAAGGAGTCACCTACAGCCTCACTAATTCTCCCACTGCAGTCTGTGAAGGATTGCGTGGTAGGCTGTTCGTTATCAGCGAGTTTTTCCTCGCCCCGTGCCTTTTTTTCAGTATACGTGCCCGGCGATAAGCCTTATTGGAATAATTCAGAGGGGGAAACCGATTATCCTCTACAATCGGGCAAAGAAATGTTATATTTCTCACTATACTCTTGATATCTCATTATACTTTTCATTACCTACTCGCTTAGGCAATTTTGGTATTTTGTACCAGTTAAGGTTTAGGGTAAAAGTGCTTGCACTACTTTCTCCTGAGAAATATTTGTCGATTTTCTTCCCCCACCACCAACAATCGGACAGTGAACACGGGTTGGTCTAGTGGTACCTAAAATGTAATGCACCTAAAAATGTATATAGAAACGCTCCTGGAACAAACCCTATATTAAATGGGAAGGGGGATACTACACTATATAATTATCACGGTTTAATTACGTTCAATTCAACAACAATCGCGACGGTGATGCTATATTCCACAGCCAGTCAGCGATAAGAAGCGACCCTGCCTTCAAGGCGGTACAGCATTGCGGGTATTGCCTATTCGACTAGCCTTTGCTACTTTCCGGCATGAAACCTCGAAGTCTGATCTGGCAAGAAACCTGAAACTTGCCACTAGACAGTCAAAAATCCCTAATTATTCCATATTTTCCATGATTTTTCCGCTGAAAGTTCAAAATAATTGTTTCTGACTATTCAAGTTGAGATAGTTAAAGATCGATTCGAATTTCGAAATTATTTCAACGAATTTATCAAGTAGGTAGGTAATGGTCCAAAATGGGACGTTTTTTTTTCAAACTCCACTTTGTTGTTTTGAAAGGAACCTTGGAAAACAGGACCAGAACGGCAAAAAGCATTCTTGGTTTCAGCATTGACTTTGCTTTTTGATAATACAATGCATTGAGCAAAATGTACTTCGAGTTCAAACTCAACTTCGAGTTCAAAGTCAACTTCAAGTTCAAAGTCAACTACGAGTTCAAACTCAACTTCGAGATCAATGTCAACTTTGAGTTCAACATCAACTTTGAGTTCAAACTCAACTTCGAGATAAAAGTCAACTTCGAGATCAAACTAAACTTCGAGTTCAAACTCAACTTCGAGATCAAAGTCAAATTCGAGTTCGAAGTCAACATCAAGTTCAAAGTCAACTACGAGTTCAAACTCAACTTCGAGATCAACGTCAACTTTGAGTTCAAACTCAACTTCGAGTTCAAACACAACTTCGAGATCAATATCAACTTCGAGATCAAACTAAACTTCGAGTTCAAACACAACTTCGAGATCAATGTCAACTTCGAGATCAAACTAAACTTCGAGTTCAAACTCAACTTCGAGATCAAAGTCAACTTCGAGTTCGAAGTCACCTTCAAGTTCAAAGTCAACTACGAGTTCAAACTCAACTTCGAGATCAATGTCAACTTTGAGTTCAACATCAACTTTGAGTTCAAACTCAACTTCGAGATAAAAGTCAACTTCGAGATCAAACTAAACTTCGAGTTCAAACTCAACTTCGAGATCAAAGTCAAATTCGAGTTCGAAGTCAACATCAAGTTCAAAGTCAACTACGAGTTCAAACTCAACTTCGAGTTCAACATCAACTTTGAGTTCAAACTCAACTTCGAGATAAAAGTCAACTTCGAGATAAAAGTCAACTTCAAGATCAAACTCAACTTCGAGTTCAGAGTAAACTTCAAGTTCAAAGTCAACTTCGAGATCAAAGTTAACTTCGAGATCAAACTCAACTTCGAGATCGAAGTCAAGTTCGACATCAATGTCAACTTCTAGTTCAAACTCAACTTCGAGATCGAAGTCAACTTCGAGATCAAAGTCAACTTCGAGATCAATGTCAACTTCGAGTTCAACATCAACCTCGAGATCAAACTAAACTTCGAGTTTGAACTCGAAGTTGAGTTTGAACTCGAAGTTGAGTTTGAACTCGAAGTTGACTTTGATCTCGAAGTTGAGTTTGAACTCGAAGTTGACTTTGATCTCGAAGTTGAGTTTGATCTTGAAATTGACTTTGATCTCGAAGTTGAGTTTGAACTCGAAGATGACTTTGATCTCGAAGTTGAGTTTGATCTCGAAGCTGACTTTGATCTCGAAGTTTACTTTGATGTCGAAGTTGAGTTTGATCTCGAAGTTGAGTTTGAACTCGAAGTTGAGTTTGACCTCGAAATTGACTTTGATCCCGAAGTTGACGTTGATCTCGAAGTTGACGTTGATCTCGAAGTCGACTTTGAACTCGAAGCTGACTTTGATGTCGAAGTTGAGTTTGATCTCGAAGTTGAGTTTGAACTCGAAGTTGAGTTTGATCTCGAAATTTACTTTGATCTCGAAGTTGACGTTGATCTCGAAGTCGACTTTGAACTCGAAGTTGACTTTGATCTCGAAGTTGAGTTTGAACTCGAAGTTGACATTGATCAAGTTCAAAGTCAACCACGATTCAAACTCAACTTCGAGATCAATGTCAACTTCAAGTTAAAACGCCCGATGCCGATCATCACAGTAACTAACTGTTAGTACCACGGAAAAAGGAAATTATACCAAGCACATTACAGGCATAGTATTCGGTAAGGATTTCATAAAATTCCGGTTCTAATAACAGTTGGGGATGACAGGTCTCACGGATCTACCCCCACTCTCATGACCCACCCTTACAGCCAGTCGTAATCCGTTCAGGAAATCGTGGGAACTGAGATAGCTGTTCGGCCGTTCAGTTCCAAGCGGTTTTCGTGACGCTTAGCTCTTACGTCCCCTTTGCACGAGAGCATTTTATTTCGAAATTGGTTAAAATCCACCGAGCCCAACTTGTATACGACGCGGGTTTCCAAAGGCTTTATATTAACAATGGGTTATAATCGAAAAAGAAGGATTTAATCCACTCAGACGAAACGTGTCATGTCGTTCCATCCTTGATGAAATATTGACTGAGCAAACAGCTCTGTTGCAAACAATGTGGCTGTAGCGTACATCAGACAATAGAATACAATATAAATAATACGAATAAAAACGTTTATTTTCCCATAGACTCAGCAAAAGAGAGGTCGTTTTTCTTCTCAGAGACATTCAGTGTTGTCCACAATGTGTTGCGTTTTACTTCAAATAGCAAAGCAACAATCTCAGTGCTTCCTGTGAAGAAAAAAGTAGCTGTTGTCACCCCGTGGCCTCGTATTTCTCCAGCTAAAACGAACGCCGTTCCACCGGTTGTAATCCGTTATCGTTGTAACGCCAACCGCACGTGTTTACGACCCAGTTGACTTGTTTATGTTGCAAGTGGTTTATTCCTGAGTGGGACCGCTGGTGTTGGTCGTTCTTCGATTGAGGTACATGAACAACACCTTTTCCTCGTATCGTGTTTTTCGCTTTAGAGCTGAAAGTCTGAGTCAGAGCTGATGTGATTTTTCGTCTTTCAGTTTCCGGATACTCTAATATAAGTTAGGTAAAGCAAAAAAGTATGGCTGTAGCAGAAAAAACCTGCAGATTGTAACACGGTACGTTTTGGTGCTCTGGGCATCGCTAAAGCCATCATGTCTCTCTCGATTAATCTTTCTATGAGATGGCAGATGAGAGATGACATTTATGGTCATGAGAGCCGAAAGCATTCGTCCAGCACATTTTCAGTTTGTGGAATTTTCAATGTATTCATCACTATCACGTTCGCCAGGAGCTAAAATACATTAATTTGTAATAGTGGCCTTCGCCAGAAGGGAATCGGGGCTGAACGTGGGGGAATATTTCATACTGCATTTTGTGGTGAAGGAAGTATTGCAACAAAATTACGAATGTAATAAAATGCCTTTTCCTTATGGAAAAACTGGAATAGGCTGTCTTTGGTAGTAAAAGGGGGCTCCCTAACATCGGTAGTACGTGGCGTCCCAGTGGGGATATATCGAAACCCCTTGTTGAGGGTTATAGCCAATATGGGAAGCTGATGTACGTTTTTACCTTCGGACATCAACATCGTGATCGCACCGGCGGTGCCTACCCCACAAATTATTCCGATGGTCACTAAGCTCAAATACAGGCATAATAAAATAGCAGGAGTATTTCAATTGAGAGATAGGACGCGATAATTATTGCTGAGTGATGAAAAATTAACAGCTAACTAATACATGCTTGTATGCCATGTTATTTGGAAGTGCTGTTTGTTGTAGTGGCACAATGGGCGCTCGGTTACCGGAGGAACAAACAGTACTTCGATATCACAGTAGTCAAGAGATCGGTGATGAGGTCAATGAATGGAAATATCTGCAGTTTTCGCGAACTTTTGATGCATATTACATCATCATCAGGGCCTTAACAACAAAGATCAAACAAAATAGGTTCACGCGACAATTTTTGTGCTTTGGAGCGCACTGTACCATCTTCGATTGACCTTACCCAAAAAGATCCAATCAACATTGCCCTATCTCAAGGTGGGTTCATGAAACTCTCATATCCTGCCATCTTCGGTATGGCTCGCACGTACGAGTGCTTAATATCGATAAAATGAAAAGGCTCTTAATTGCTGTAAACGTGCTAAAAGAGCCCCGTTCCCGCAGCAGTTTTACCCAGGTCGATGTATCCTTAGGGGCTCTTGGCTTTAGTTAATGGGCGCCGACTCGTTCATTTATTATAAAAGTAACTTCCATAAAACAGCTTGATTGCCGAGCCTTCCGGCCCGGCTATCTGCCTGATGCGATGTTATCCTTTCGGTAATGACTGCCTAGCGGCGCATTACTGTTCGAGTAACACGCAACATTCAATTCTTCCCAGTGGAGTAATCTTTTTGTTAAACAAAGAATAAAGTATTTGTGCTGGATACGCTCTTGAATAACTTAACCATCATTCGCTCCCTCCACCCCTGGAATTATTCAGACCCTGGAACCCCCAAAAGCGCAATTTTGTGATCTTTTCCCCCGAAAAATGCCCTGTTTGTCCCTGGAATGCAGCAGTCTCCATTCCAACTGGACTGTTGGAATTTTGTCCCCGAGATGCGTTCATTAGAGAATTGAATTGTTTGGTTAGGTTATTTATGTAAAGTAGTGGTAATTAGTTGGCCAGTTAGGCTTACAAGTGTACAACCCCTTTAACACGGGGATGTGGCGAGGATTAGCACAGAAACCGCAATTGGCCAGTGTCGTGCGAACTTTGAACTCTAAACTCCGTCCCACAAGGATAATCCTGATATAAGCTTTCGGGTCGGATCCCTAACACGGACGAAATCCTTTTGGGCAGCAGATGGCACGAAGTCCCACGGTGGAAATGAGTATTCGAATGTTATTTTGCAAAATTAACCTCGAGTTTTTGATAGATGAAATTATGTCGATATAAATAAATGTACGGTGAGCTTTGTAGTTCTTACCCCCAACGAGCTGTATGATCTAACTGTTGTGTTAGTTCAGGCTTCAGAAAATCGAAAATGAACCGCAGATCAGTCCAAATTTTCCCGAGTACATTACACGATACCTATCACCCAGAATATTACTCACAATTACTTACTAGGATAGTGGGTTGCAAAAAACTAACGAGTATTATATCCTCTATGTTCACCACTGACTATATCGCTTCAACTATACGAGTCTTCCTTTAGATTTAAAATGTATAATTTAATTTGCTGCTGTTTTCGCTTCCAAGGTTGAGGGCCGGTTATCAATGCATTGAAATCTAGATTTATCCAAGTAAGCTTTCATCTTGTGCCAAATTTCACCTAGAACATTAAATTTTATTTTCATTTATTTCCTGCAATGCACGAATCATTGTTGGTAGATACGTGACCAACAGTAACTTACATGTTGATAACTTTAACGAGTCAAATTTTTTTGGAGAAAGACTCTCTCATTTTCAAGAATGTTTGAAATTACAAACGCCGCAAATGCTCATGCATAGGTGAAGGTTATGAAGTCGGCATTGCCCCTCATTTTGAGATCATTCATCGACATAACATCTTCATTCCCAAAACCGTAACCAACGATTCACACCGGTGTTTTTCTTCGATGAAAACAGGTAACAGCGGTGTTCAACAGTCGCGAAATTTTCCGAATCGGTCCGCAGGGGAAAATTTCCCTAAATTGCTCGGAATTCAATGATCCCTCTGCGGCAGTCTAGCTTTTGGCCTTATTGACTCCGCGGGGTGAACCGTAAGCGCATTCTCGCGGATCTGTGGTGACACTCAAGTTCACGCCGACCAGCGCGAGAGGGGGCGGCCACCCTCTCTGCCAGCCCCTATTCAGTACAGCTGGAGACGGGACGAACCACCCCTGAGTAAAGCTAGCGGGGTTACTCTGAATCCACACACCAGTTTACCTATTTTCTCAGAACCGAAGAGCTCTGAAAGTGGCACCATTTGTAATTAACCATAAAATTTCTTAAAATAAACAAAAAATTAATTTTTTAAATTAATTTGCAGATATTTTATCAACAGTTTAGAACTGAAAATATAGGTAGGTAGATCCATTTTTCAGAAAAAAAAAACACTTTTCTCGACTTGATTTTCCCGTTTTGAAAGTAAAGCACCTAGCTACAAACGACGAAAATCCCCATAACGAAGTCATCAAAGTTTTTATCAGTTACCTCTTTTGGCCTAAATTTTTGCATAGGTAGGTATGCCCTGCTGAAGAAAAGTCGCCTTTCATATAGAAAAATGCACCAGCTTCCCAAAAATGTTGTTTGATTTTCGTTTACTGTAACAATGAGAATGCTAAAGCCATTTTAGTGTTATAAGTGGGTTGTTTTTTTGTTACATTTTTTGCTGGATGCTATTTTCCAACCCCTTTCCTTCTACAACCTAAGAATATTCATATATTATAAACTAAAATCATGAAATTGAAGGGTTTTTTAGTCACCATTAACCTTCACAATCCCATTCCTTTCGTAAGGGAATATTTTCTAGAATTTTCAAACTTGAGAGAATGCACCTCAGGGCACACGTGTATTTCGTGCTCCAGGAACTTCAAAGAGGAAAAACTGCCAGAAGCATCAGAGGTCCGATTTAGAATAATGCAGGCCCAGGCAGCGTGGAAGATCTTTCAGCACATGGGAAGGCCTGGAGATGAGAATGGAGAGGATGGAAAGGCGATTTAATTCTCTCCTTTCTGGAGGTTTACGAAGTAAATCAATACATCGTCCCACGGTAACAAACTGCAGGACGTAGATGTGGGTTGAAACGAAGTTCACGAAAAAACATATTCTTCAACACATACACCCCAAATCAATATCGCGATAATAAATTAATTAAAATTCGGTCAAAATACCTGATGATCGCCGAATGATCGATGGCCCCATAAAAAGCATCCGTCCTGTTACCTCTTTCACCCCCACAACGACCCCTAACCTAAAGTTAGGTAATGAA